>JAWWEE010000001.1:22340254-22434902 GCA_035221455.1 Xenops minutus | reverse complement strand
GGTTGTGTTTTGCCTTTTTTTTTTTTTTTTTTTTTTTGATCTATAAAAACAAAATCAGCAACAAGCAGAGGAGGAGGAATAGGAAGCTGGGAGCGCGGAGGCAGCGGAGCCGAGCGCAGGGGGGGCTGCAGCATCCCCGGGGCCACCAGCGGGGGTCAGGGTGGGCAGCGCGGCCGGGGGGGCAGGCAGCAGGGGCTGGGTGAGCCGGGAACCGAGGGGGGGGACACAGAATGTTAATCCTGCGCTTGGAGTTTCTGTCTGGCAAGTTTTCATGCCTCTGTGTTCTGAGCATTTACATTATGCTCTGAATACCTGATTGCCCAGCCAAGCAGAAAAGAAACTCTACAGTAGATGCATGGTAAAAGAAAATGCTTCTGTGGAAGCCACCTCTGGGAATAGGAAGAACTAGTTGGTTTATAGGCTGCTGGTCCATTTGAGGGTAAGCGAAGGGTTGGATATTCTTTTTTCTTCCTTTTTTTTCTTTTATTTTTTAACTCTCTCGCTTCCCTTCTGTTTTCTTTGGTCTGTATGGGGAACTGGGAATCAGGAGGAAAAAAATGCACTTTGAAGAACTTAATATACAAAATCTTGGATGCTAAAGAATTGAGTGTCTCAGCCAACATCAAGGTACTTACACAGAGTTATTTTCAGCTGTTGGATAGGGAAGATGAGACTCAGAAATCTGCAGTGATTTGCTCTCGGCCACATGGGAAAGTCAGCAAAAGAAAAAGGGGTAGAATAAGTATCTCTATCTCCAGTTCCAGATTGTATCCTTTCGTCCTTCTCCTGCCCCTCTGAATGTATCACTTCTGTTAATATTTTTCTTCTGTAGTGATAAAGAAGGCCAGGGCAATGTGTGGGCTGTTCCATTCATCCTTCATCATCTTCCACATTATATGACTTGAAGAAATGAGTCATTTCTTGACTAACATTTTCTACTCTTAACCAAGTAGGCATATATGAAACACAGGGTAGCAGTCAAAATATTTGTATTTTGAGTTATTATCCTGTTCTTTGAAACATGTCCCTGGCAAAAGACCAAGATCTTTAATGGCACCAATATATCTCACATGGGATATTAACTAGGAAACGTTCTTCTCACCCTTGTCTTGCTTTTGAGTAGGATTCATTCAGCACACGTATCAACAAGCATGTCTCTCTGACACCCAGGGAGACAGCGCCTCTTCAAATGCTGCTGATCACCTGTGACATATAGAGAAGCCCAGTCACCTTTTCCCTGGTTTCATGCCCAGTATAAGTCCTGAGGATGGTACGTAAAGGCTGGCGCTGAGCAGTGTTTCACTGAAATTGTTGGAGTTTTTGACATTGACTTCAGAACCGAGCTCAGTATCAAATCACGTCCAACCCATATTAAAGTACTTGCTATTTCTTATAACCAATAAGTAAAGTCGTGTAAGATTTGGTGGTTTTACTGCTCTGCAATTTTTGCAAATATTTTTATTGGTTTCAATCCATGTGGGTTGTCAGTCCCTCCCCCTGCTTCAGTTTCAGCCTGCAGTTTGACTAAGCCTGAAGACTTCAAGTGAAAGATAGACAAAACCTCTGAGTTTCATCTGGTTTTGCATTAGAACCATAAAGAACTGTGAACTCCTCTTTTTTCGTATGCAAACCCCTAAGTTGACCGCAGACGTTTTTCAGCATTGAGCAGCAAGGGTTAGTTGTTTCTCTTCATTCCCTGTTGCTGCAGACCTCTCTCTGAACTTCATCTAAATCGCCAGCTCTCAACAAAACCCGCAATTAAGTTGGCTGATCCCTTCAGTAAAGAGTCTTACATACACATAGAAATAACCTTTACATACATCAAAGCCTCAATCCAAATGGTCCCAGCTTTTGACTAAATTGATGTTAAGATCCCGACTTGGCTGTTGCATCACCTTTCTGCAGTGTACTCAAAGCAGCTGACAGATCAGAACATCCCAAACTTTCAGGCAGTTCACATCACAGATAGAAACATAATGGATTTTTTTTCTTTTCTCTAAATGGGCTATACTAAACGCCCACACACACTTTTGGGTCTGATCTTTGAAGCTTATCTCTGATTTACTTTCTCCCTCCAGGCAGTGTAAGTCTGAAAGACATAAGTACTTCTGAAATGGAAAGTTCTCAAAGCACAGTG
Source organism: Xenops minutus (assembly GCA_035221455.1). Lineage (NCBI taxonomy): Eukaryota > Metazoa > Chordata > Aves > Passeriformes > Furnariidae > Xenops > Xenops minutus. Next base: position 22,432,765 of record JAWWEE010000001.1, on the reverse strand, counting down.
CTAAATGTCTGAAACTTCAAACTTCTGCCTGTATAACACTTATTCTCTGGATATACTGTAGTCAAGGGCTGTCACTCTGGCATCTTTCACCAAGAAGGCAAAATCTCTTTTTTAAGAGTCCCTGTGTTGCTCTAAACCTCTCGATATTTAAATTATTTTTTTTTTGTTCTGCAAGTCTCTCTGGTAGTGAAGGAACTTGTCTTTGCTGGTATTTATGTACAGCAACGTGGAAAAAATCAGCAGTCTTTCTTATTATGGCATAAGCTGCTTATTGACTGTAAGCCAAGGTTATAACGGCTTGTCCATGGTCTAAAATCATTAGGGTGAAAATCTGCAATTTCAAATAATTTTCTAACAGTCCGTTTAAGCACTTTGGGATGGTAAGATGATAGAGCGTCTCATTAGTAGTAGCTTCTTTGTCTACTGTGTAATAGTTTATCATAGTTGCTTTATAAAATGAAAATTAATACGTGTGGTCATTTCTTTTATAGGTGCGCTGTTTGTTTCTAGCAGTAACCATTTCAGTTACAGCATCCCTTCCAGCTAGTAATCCAGAAGTGCTATACATGCACTGCCAAATTAAAGCCTCTGTCTTTTACCCACAGATAAAGTGAGAAAGTTACCCTTTCTCTGACATCAGCAAAGAGAAAATGTATTCTTTTGCTTCTGTTCAAACCACCAGTTTATACTTTTAGGGAAGAGAATATATATTTATGTAGTAGAATGAAAACCACTGTTTTCTGCACAACAATTGTTTGATGTGATATGCTTGTTATTCTATGACTGTTAACTGCATCAGACAAGAACAAAGCACAGAGAAAGATGTAATGATAAAGGTACACAGATTCATAGGTACTGGGATGCTTCAGAAGTACAAGAACTTAAGCAATATCCAGAAACAATTTTTGCAGTAAAAGTACACAAAAGCAACTGCCTTGTTTTGAGTACATTGCCTGCTTTCAGGTATTTTCAATTTGTTTTCTTATTTTATATTGTAAGCCTATCTTTTCCAAAAGTTGAACAACAGCTTGTTTTCCTGGGTTACAACAGTGAAACAGCACTAATTTTCCTTCCTGTTATTCTAAAAAGAAAGTGAAACTTCATTTTGAATTAAGTCATGTGACGGGGAAAGTTAGAAAAGGGAAAAGGATTTGCAAATTACTGAGGTAAAGCAGCCACTAACTACAGATCTCTAATTATCAACTGCAGTCATGTCCTCATCTAAAGGATAAAGAAATAGCAAGGTTCATGAACGGTAAGATGAAGGGTTTTTCTTCCTGTCCTGTGATGAGAAGGGGAATATATGAGTAACATAATGACAGTGGAGAGAAATGGAATAGGCTTTAGGAGACCTGAATCTGTATCCCAGATCTATCAGTGTGATCTTTACCTCTGTCTGTTTCTCACTTACACGTCTGAAAAGTGGAATTTTATTTTTTTTTCCTGCCCTCACAGGACTAGTAACCAGATCTAGCCAGGCTCAGGCGTGCTTTAAAAAAAGAGGAAAAAAAGGTAGCAAGCCTGTAAATACAGCATTGTAGATTCCCTCATTGCTGCCGTGTTTGTGTTTTTTGTCTTTGCAAGCTTCGAGTTCCTGGAACTGAGGCGAGTTCCAGAGCTAGCATGGGTCTGTGCTGCTGGCAAAACAAAGCAGGTGCAAATTACGGTGGAAATGAAATAGTGGTGCTTTGAGGCAGTGGAGTGCCCAGTTCACCTCAGGGTATATGTCTGCGTTCACAAAACATGACTATCACGCATACCCTGATTCATTAGATGTGTTATCTGGCAAACAAGAAGCCTAATCATATTTTAGCGGGAACATTCTTATGATAAACTCTGCTTTAGTGAAACTCTGCGTATAGTGCAATTTCTCCCGGCCGGGTATATTACACGGTGAAGAAAAGCTACCCCGCTGCGTATCAGAAGGCTGTAATTTCATTTAGGGGTTCTATTGACATCATAAACTGCAAGAGCAGAGCTCAAGTGGCTATTTAAGTCATAGGAACTTCAGACTGAAATTACTGCCTGGCAGTAACTGGCCCTCCCCCCACGGGCCCCCATGTACGTACTTCATGTTTGCATCCCTCTGCCTATAAATAATAAATCTCTTCAGTGGCTTCAGAAGAGAGCCGTTCCAAAATACTGGTGTTATCTGCCACCCTCGCTGGCAGTGGCGCCTTCTCATCAGGCAGGGAAGGAGAGGGAGCCCCAAGCCAAGGTGGGAGCATGCCTGGGGATAGCCAGTGCTCCAGGGCTGCTGCTCCCGCTCCAGCTCAGGAGGCACCTGCCGCTGTGAGCAGCCAAAGGTGAACACACCCGTGCCTGCTAGTGAGGCTGTTTGTTGCCATCATAGCTGACATACCTGACCTTTCCCACTCATAAGCTGTAGATATCCACCCCGGCGAGTGTGAAGATAAATGCTCTGTGCCACCTGCGATCCACAAGGCTTCAGCACATCTCCTATTTATACCGCGCCTCGCTGGAATCGCTGCCTGCTGCTGGCAGGGCAGGAAAGGGGATGGCTGAGGGGAGAGGGCTTGGCACTGCCCCAGGTCTGTGCTTGGGAGAGCAGAGCTGAACTTCCCCTCAGTGGAACCTGCCATGCCTGAGTGGAAAAAAAAAAAATCCCCCTTTTTTATTTTAGCATTTAAATAATGCACAGAGCAGCAGTCGTGTTGACAGAAGTTTGTATATTTCATCCATATGGACTTGTTTCAAGAAAAGAGGGAAATCAGGGAGCATTTGCTTTTTATCAGGAAAGCGAGGTTAACCGTTCTTTAGAGCTTGTCAAGAAACCTCAAATTTAAGCCAGGCACAGGAAGAAACTTTCAGTAGGACAATGGACAAGAATAGTTAGCTTTGTGTGCCATAGACACTCAGTGTATGCATTTTAGTTTGGCTATCTTAAAACCAATGCATCTCAAGTTAATGTAATAATCTTTGTTTCCCTTACGCTCATTTTTTTTCCCAGATAGTGGGAAAGAACTATTTTTTGTATGCAGTGTTTTCAAGACCTTAGGGTAGGAGATAGGTGTTATATTACCAGTGGGAACAGAATTAATATTTATGTATTTTCTCTGAACTGGTTTGTCCCTTATTACATTTCATTTAACAGAATGATGGTTCACGATGTTAAATGATAAAAAGTGCTCATTTATATTCTAGGTATTTCCATTCTTTGTAAAGGAAACTTTATTTTGCTTTTGGACCTAGCCTTTTCCTGAAGAATCAATGAAATCATGGCCTCTACTTCTTAAATGCCACCATCTTGTGATTCCTGAGACCGTGGTACAGCTTAAGTGAAGCAGCAGCTTTGAAATTAAATAAACAAGGTTTATATAGTTATTAGACATGGCAGTCTGCAGTAGCAGGGCAGACTTTTCTGGGCTGACAGTAAGCTGTTCACGCTTGTGTTTCATCTGACTTTGCCCAATAAACTACCCTAGTGAGTCTGGATAGGCACTTATCCTAGAGAATATGCTTTCAGTGTTCCTCATGGGTCTGCAAGAGCAGCTTACACACATGCACACAGGATAAGTGGGAGAAGGGAATTTTGAACTCCGTGTTGCTGACGGGGGACTGGGGATGCGGGTATCAGTAGCACCTGTGCCCTTTCTGCTGCTGTCCTAAAAAGCTCTAGTCAGGTTTTCTTGTGCCAGTTCTCACCCATTTCCCTCTACTTTGGGGATTTCTGAACCTTGTTGTGACTGAAGTTACTGTGCTGGCTGTATGCATGCTGCAAGTGAGAAAAAAAACGAAGTCCACAAACTGTGGATAACAGCAGATCCCACACTACGGTGAAATCAAAATAGGATGTTGTATGCCAAGGCACAAAGTTCTCATGGTCCTTAATCTCTGTGTGGAATAACTGGAAGTGGTTACAGTTTCCTTCATTTAGTATAACTGAATGCATTTGGGTCTGAGTTTCTTCAGTGAGATATTGACTGCCTGATGGCATGCATCCTAATTTCAGGATGTGATGTCCTGGCATGAAGATAGAGTAGCCTTTTGTCCCACAGAGTCTTGAGTGCCTGAAATCAAAAGCTATGTTACTGTATTGGTGCCTGTCCAACAAAGATGTGTGTTCTACTTGTACCATGTGGAAAAATGAATAAAATATCTAAAGTTAAAAAACAATTCATAAACACCATATGCACATACATACTGCATGCACAACTTCTCTTTGAAAATATTACAATGGGACACCCTTCCAGATTCTGGTTGTAAAAGACTGTAACGATTTCTTCTACAGGTTTTTAGTCAAAAAATACTGCAACAGAGTCTGTTTTCTTTCAAATCAGCAAAAGTAGAATAGAAACTGTTCTTTAAAATGAAATATCGATCTGTCTGTCTAACATACAGTCCTTCTGAAGCTGCCGACCTCTTAACTTGTAGGTGCCAAAAACTAATTCACACTTGGGGATACTGAGGGAGAAATCAGTGAGGTGACTAATCTAACACCATGCCCTTGTGAAGTCTGTCTGACTCTGAGTCCCCTGCCAAAGCTGCTTTGATTAAGAAGAGCTGGTGTAGCCTGTGTGAGGATGTGGGAGCAGAGGACTCTTCAGGTCCCCGAGTCATGTTGTGGGTTGAAACTTGCTGCTTGGGAACCAGAGCCTCTCAGGGCAGTGATACCTGTCCCTAGGGGAGGAAAGGAGCTGTTCCCAGCCATGGAGCTCTGAACTGCTCGTGTATCCTCTGGGGGAGGCATCATTGTTTCTGCTGAATGCCTGGCTCAACAGAAAAAAACACAAAGAGAGCTTGAGTGCTCTTCTAGTCCCGTCTCCTGTTTGCTACAGCAGTACCATAATTTGTTTTGCTGGAATAGTGCTGCAGTGTCTTTTTTAAAACTGGAGAGAAGCTGTGACACTGGGTTAGAAATGAGATAGATGACATTTTTGCAGCAGGGAAAGAGTAGAAAATACCTGACGTGCTTTTTCCTCCCAACCCTGAGATCTGCATCTGCGTTTAAGATTAAATGGGATCACTGAGGAAAATTGTGGTTGGCAAATTTTACTTTTTAATGACTTAAAATGACCTGTGATGTGTTAAGCTCAGGAGTGTCACTCTGTAGCGTGACTTCATTGTGAGATTTCTTGCTTCCACTAGAATGAGGGGTGCTGATGGTACCACTGCTTTCAGTGTGTGGTACCCTGCCATGTAGCTACAGCTGTTTTATTTTAGAAATATTAGTAGTCTGTCTGATATTGTATCAAGGGGACATGCTGCTCTGTAAAACTGACTGCTCTGTAGAGCAAAGACACAAGTACAAGGACAAGCTGAGTCACTGGCTGTATTTGGATGTGTTTTCACATACTTTTGTGGGGAAAAGATGTGTACTTGACAGGAGGAAGGCTAATTCTCAGTCAGTGGAAGGCAGAAAGTTTAGTGAGAAGAGATCAGATGGGCTTGAATGAATTTTGTAATTCTGAACGTATCTAGGAAATAGAACTGAATGATGTATAGAGAACTTCTCTGTCAGTGTGGAAAATTAGAGATTTGAACAAGATGAGTTTAATACTGAAATGAAATGAGAAGAAGTTTATGATTAATATGTTCTGGCAGAGACAGCATACTTATATATAATTTTGAAGGCTTAGGAAATGATCCTTGAGTAGATGTGGGTCTGAGGGCTTAAGGAGAGAGGGGTGGAGTAGCCCCACAGGGAACCCCAGTTGGCTTGTCTCTTTTCAGTGAAAGACCCAAAAGTTTAACATCACAGGCAGAAAAGGGAAGAGGTAAATTTTGAATTTCAGAAATTCAGAGCATCTTTTAAAATATTTTACAAGGTGGAAAAGGAATAAAGTATGTGTTGAGCTGAAACGGGATTTTGGTTTATCTCATCTTTATTCCTTCTTCTACCTTCAGTGGTTTCAGGGCAAGATGTTTTCCTTCTGGATGCTTTCCTTCCAACTGGACAATACTGAAGGCTGGACATGGAGGCTGGGTTTTCTTACCCCTTTGACGATCAACCTGTGTCCTCAAACATCACTTTATTACATTCATCCGTAAATGGCAGGATATGCAGATAGAGGAAATTTACCTTGTCTTACATGGCTACAGATGCAGCTCATAATCATTAAAATTACTCATTGGCCTGTGAGGAAAACATAAAGAAAATTATTTTGTGGAAACTAACAGGAAAGGGTAAGATTCACTCATTATCTTCGTTCTAGGCAAACAATTAGCTGCTTTATTATATTCTAAGGAACTTTAGAAACTTGTGTTGTATTCTTCCCCCAGGACATGGTGAGATTCTATATATTTTACCTTGTGCACTTCCTATTTTGAAATTTTCCTTCAGAGTGAGAATTATTTCTCCTGTGAACACCTTTATATTTTTTCCCTGTGTAAGAGAAAAGCCATGTTCTCATACTGATGTTTTCTGACTTACAATTATCCATGTAAAGTCAGCAAACATGGAGTAATTACTTCTAATGCAGTCTTTGCAATAAGCAAGTTTTATTAAAAATGGGGAAAGTGCAACTCTGGTCTTAGCCTGCCTCTCTCCAGAGTCCCATCCTAGAGCACTTTCCTTTAGGGGGCACTCCCACATTAACTTGTGTATGACCTGAACAGCTGTTTGTGATCTGTCATCTGTTTCTTGAAATATGATGGAGAGACTTAGAAATTATATTAATTGTGGTGTCCACATCCTCTCTTCATTAAAACTTGAAAATTGCTGTTCAAATATTTCATAATCAAAAATTAATCCCAGTCTACCTGTTCCAAATCATATATTACGCCCTCTGGGAATGAATCCCAAATCCCCGTTACAATTTGGATGCTCTCTCCTCTGGGTATTGATTACAAATTCTGGTTATTGTTCACATGCTTTGTCATAGGGGGAATTAATCTCAAGTTCCTGTCTACTGTTCTGGGACTGAAAGCTATCTATAATTAAGATTTTTCTATTAAATGGATATTGGTGATGAGCTTTTTTGTCTACATTTTTGGGGTTATCTCGTGGCAGGGAAACTCTGCTTCAGCTCATGGATGTATTCATCATGCTGAGTATTCTGACCACCAGTTTTCACGCCAGTGTGCAGTGCCAGAGTGCAGACATTTTGCAGGAGCTGGTGGCACAGCTGGACTGTTCTCTAATGTTGATGTTGGGTAAGAAGATGCAAACATTTTCACAAGGACTCAGCAAAGTGGAGCAAATAAATGGATGAATAAAACCAGAAGAGTTGCATCAGAAATGTAGAGGAAGATGCGAGCATGCAATTGTGAAGTGCTCTACAATTGCAAACCATTGCCTTACAAAATCATAACAATCTTAGATATGTAGAAGGGAGGAATAATTTGACCTCTTTTTCAGCAGTGGATAGAATAAGAATGAAAATACTGTAGTGAAAGGTAGCAGTATAAAAGTACCAGAGAGAACATGTATTTTGAATGTGTGAATCTGTTCCATCTGATTAGTTTCAGCAACTTTGACTACAAAACTATCTGCTCTTACTTCCACATAGATAGAGTTATTTTCCATATAATGATGCAAAGTACAGGGGAAAAAAAAGAAAAAGTCTTCAGCCCCATAGCTGTGTCTGTCCCTGTTTCTTCATGGGCAGAAAATCAGTTCGGAACACCCCTGTTTTTCAGAGAATCTGGAATCTGGACCTGGGTTTTCATGTTTCAGACCCACTGCTGCTGCTAATAGACATGGTGTTTCCAGTGGCAACAGTTGGTTCATGCATTCTTTCACACTTTAGAAAAGATCTCGGTTTCCTTTTTTCCCTCTCTTCTTTAGCAGTGGGCAGCCCTGCAACCTTTTGATCATGCCGACTTTGTACGTTACATGACTGAACTCAGCTATGCCAAACATCCTTTTGGAAAGTTTGACATTTGTGCCATTTGAAAAAAGGGAGGGAGAGAGGAGAAGAGAGGGGGAAGAATGAATCCTGGCGGCTTCCTCCTGCCCTTTTGATTAAGAGTGCAGTAAGTCAGCAGAAGAGGTGGGACTTCTAAAAAGGAGGGGGGTCTAAGCTGGTTGTGATCTGTGATGTATGCACACACATGCCCGTGGAGGAAAGAAAAGAAAAAGACAGAAGGTAGAGAACATTAATCAGAAAGGACTACAAGAAATTAATTAATTGACGGAAACTTTATGGTGACAATCAAAGAGATGAGATGAGGCAAAGGAGATTGCCTTTGATACTATCCTAAACCTGGCAAAGGAGTTTGAACTCTTGAACTTAGAAGGTCCCTTTAAGACTGAATAATTTTAATGCTGTAACAGATTTGCTCCTATTCATTACCTTGCCATTGCTATTTTGTGTGCCTATTTTATTCTTTTTCCTCTTCTGTGATAAATTTTTTGCTATCACTAATGCTTCCAGTCTTCTAAATTTTTGCCCACCTCTGTTATCCTGGTCTTGGAGCTGGTGCTGAGTTTATGGAACTGGAATGGCTGTTGTAATGCTGTTGTGCAAAGGGAGCAGGGACAAGGCTTATTAGGTATCCTAGTATTTGCAAAAGAAGACAGGGAGAGAAGGCTGTTGCGTAAGTTTGAACAAGTCATAAGACTTTGTTGTGTCTTCTAACTCAGTCCCTTTATTTAATTAAAATGGCAGAGGATCATTAGAATAAAATGTGTCTTAGCCTTGCAGTGAGTTAGAAAATTGCCCAGCTTGCTCCCTTCCCAACATGCTCGCTTAGAGTTTTGCTAGTTTTTAGAAATTTTAGCTTCCTTTTTCTATTCCTCCAGAAAACAGGCAAATCTCCCAAGGAAGTTTTGTTACTGGCTACCATGTGAGTCAGTCTTGGAGGAGACAGTGTTTGCACTGCCTGGAGATACACACCATGCTTCTGGAAAGAGATGTGTCAGGCAAGCTCTTCCATGAGCCTGCTGTGCCGCAGCACATGCTCAAAACATGAAGTCACTCAGAAGGGACATCATCGTGAAAGGAAAAGGGGCATGTGAGGAGAAATAACAGGCCAGAATGGGCAGTAAGGTTGCACAAGCTCTTTGAAAGTCCTAAAGAAAAAGTACTGAGTGTTTTAAAGTAAGATTGCAATGATGTGTAAAATAGTTCCCTGTGTGAAAATCTATATTGATTTTCTCTTTCTTTGTTTGTATAGAGATTGTTCTCAGAATAGAAAGGCTTTGACATTTTGCCTTCTCATGTACTTAATCAGTCATTTGTGTCACCCCCTCTTACACACACATGTGCTCTGTCTTCTCTGGCTGTTGGCAAAACATGGCTACTTGCTGCTTTATCCAGATCATTTGTAGAGCTATGAGTAATGGATAATGGTGTTGGCGACCCTGCTGCAACTCTGGTGGTCGTGGGATGTGTGGTGGATATGTGGGGGTAGGGAGGACGTGTTTTGGGTGGTGATAGGAGTGGATAACACAAATTGCTGACTGTTACAGTCCACAATGCAGTTAATTGTCAGATGTGCCAACCTGCAGAAGTGTGTTGACTTTTGAAAACTGAAGACTTCAGGAGAGGGAGGTTGCCATGAGAGTCCTTGCAGTCATTTCCACTTGGCTTCACAGTCAGAAAGGTAGCTTTGTTTGTTGAAAAAAAAGTTTTGCTTTACTTTGGCAAAGGTTGCCACAAATAATCTGACTGATAAGATGATGTGAAAATGAGCACCTCTTGAACACTGCACATGCTAATCTTCATTCTTCCAGTGAGATTTTATAGCTGCCATGGTGAACAAAGCCTCGTGTGGTCAGAGGCAGAGAGAAGTTAGGGGTACAGTTTTCAGTGAAGAATACTGACTTTTCTGCAGTTAGAACAGTAGTATCATAAAATGGTTTGGGTTTGAAGTGATCTTTAGATCATCTAGTTCCAAACTCCCTGCCATGGGCAGTGACACCTTCCACCAGATCTCATTGTTCAAAGCCCCACCTAGCTTGGTCTTGAACCCTTTTGGAATGGAGCATCCATAGCTTCTCTGGGCAACCAGTGCCAGTGTGTCACCAGCCTTGTCAGAGAGAATTCTTCCTAATATCCAATTCAAATCTACCATCTCTCAGTTTAAGGCCATTACCCTTTGTCCTATTCCTTCACGCCCTTGTAAAATGTCCCTCACGGTCTTTCTTGTCAGCTCCCTTTAAGTATTGGAAGGCTGCTATAAGGTCTCCCCAAAGTCTCCTCTTCTCTGGGCTGAACAACCCCAGCTCTCTCTCCAACAAAGTGGAAAACCACAGTGTCTTGCTGTCCCACCAACAGGGTCTTGCTGCTTGGCTTTTCTAACACCACTCTTCAAGGTGCTCTCAGCTTTCATGTATTTTCCTGCAACAGGCCTTGCTGTTGTGGTGGTGCCAACTTCCCTTTCTTTGTCAAACAGCTGTGTTTCTGAGGGAAAAAGAGGCAGCCAGCAAAGAGCTGGGTGTGTTGGTGGTCATCCCACTTGCATTGAAGGCAAATCCTGTGGGACAGCATGGGGGCCGTGGAGGCGGTAGAGCCTTGCAGGAATCAGTGCCTATGCCTTTGGGAACAAGGGAGAAAAAGGCTCATGGAGCCCTCCTTCTAAGTGTCTGTGTGCAGGGGGACTCACTGAAGCTGTATTTTTAACACAGTTGGGTATAAATGACCCATTTTTACCTTTGCATACATCATCTACACCATCCCTTCACTTCCTTACTCTTCAAGTGATGTGTTATGCATAGATTTGTCATTTACACTCCAACTGCATTTTGCATTATTACATTTTAATGATATTTGAAGTTCTTGCATACATATTTGAGATCACTGATATAAATGAAAAAAGAGAAATAATCAGCATACTTGGTTTATCTGATGACATAAAAATGTTCTATCATAACTTTGGCAATTTCTTGGATAAGATCAAGCACAAGATCAAATACTAAGAGAGGGTCCAAGTAGAGCTGTCTATCTCAATGGCTCTAAAGTTAGGGTCATTCAATGTCAACAGCTGAATTTTGCAGTTTGGCCCCTTCTGTACCTCAGATAAAAAAATGTTTAACCAGCTCTACCCCTTAAGATTTGTAACTCACAGGTTAGGTTAAAATGAAACTGAGACGTGAGTGGCCCTTTACTCTCACTATTTTTTTGTAAAAATGAACATCTCGCTTATTGGCTTTGTTTGAGGATGCTCTGCATGATCTACAGGGTCTAACCTCCTCATCCCATATCTCATGCCGACTTACAATCTGTTATAATCTATTAGAAATCTTGAGGCTTGAGGGCAGAATTTTGTGTAGGGATAAAAGATGCTTTCATGTCGGTGCTATGGGATATTTTCTTTTTTAATTCTTTCTCTCATTCTCCGTTTCATGAAAATTCATTAATCTCTGACATTTAAAGACTCTGTCTGAGAGGTGTCTGGAGCAGCGGCCGGCTGCATACATCAATAGTTTCTCAGAGTCTGGCACTCTGTCAATATTTGGGGGCCTCGGTAACAGCACTTAAATGCACTGCCTGCCAGCCGTCACGCTCTTAGCATGTCTGTAAGAGTCTGAATGAGCGGATATTAGCACGTCGAGTCCTTTCACAACTGGCAACACTTTAGAGACAAACTGCTTGGTAGGTATCTCTCCTCTTCCCTCCCCTCCTGTTTTCTGGCATGTCTTCTTTGTTTATCTAATGTGATTTATGTATTTACACACAAATATGCATCCTGTGAGGAGGCATCATAAATCCTGAGGCTAGAGGTGGTATTATGGCATAATCTATATAACAATGAAATTGGGCTGAAGCTGGATTTGGACCCAGAACCAGATTAAGCTTGGGTTGACTTCTGGGCCAGTTGAGTTAGGAACAGAGTTTTGTTTGGATTTCATGGTGCCAAAATCTTTAGAGTTCAGTTCCAAATAATGAGAATCTTGGACAAAAATTTTGCAGGAAGTGCTACTGTGGCAGTATTTCAACCAGCTCCAAACCAGAAGTGGAAAACAAGCCATTTCAAGACTTGGGTTGTATTCAAATCAAAACTGTTACAGCAGGTTCAGAATCCAGACCTTCTGTTCCTTTTTTAATCCTATCCCACTGCATAAATTGGATTCACAGCTGAATATTACTCTGGATTATCCATGAAAACTCCCTTTTCAAAGAGGAAAAAAATCAGGGAAGCAAAATGCAACTTTTTGGTCATTCGTCTGGTGGAATAGGAAGTACGGTAAAAGAAATTTGAATTCACAGTCCTTTATTGATATCCTCTTCCCCCCTTTTGTTTGTTTGGACTGTTATGGCCAGAAAGCAATTACTGTCTTTTATAATACAGTCATGTTTATTCTCTCTTTACTCATTGTGCTTCACCTCTTTCTCAAGGTGCTGGATATGGCTCTGAAATCAGATTTTCTAGAGAAGTGAGAGACCACAGTGTCTGGAAGTTTGCCTTGGATTTTTAGAGCTGAATTGTGGATGAAAATCAGGTCATGAAACTCTGTCTGAATCTTTCAGTTTCTAAGTCTCCTTGGAATATTAATTTTTTCAACCTATTTTGTGCCATATATACCAAAAGGAGACAAAGGAATGAGTGCAGAGTAAGCCCCCCGTTATGAACATTTTCCTGACTGACTTTGGGGAAAAAATTCTTAGAAGAATAATTCTGAACTTAGAAGTTATCTGAAACCACTTCCTTATCATTCCTACTTCACAAGTCCAGTAACATCAGCCAGTGCCCCTCAGCACATCCTTCAGTGCTAGCTTGAGTGGACAACTTCTTCATCCTTTTCCAGTAATGTTCAGAAACCTTTTCAACAAACTTCCAAACTTCCCCTGGTAACACCTGCAAAAATTTGGCATGATAACAAAATAGACAAAATTATTCTGTTGTAGCTACCTTGTAAGAGTAAGTTGGCAACAAAAATAGCTAACTAGCCCTTCTCAATCATTTCTTTGCTTGTTTTAGCACTCTCTTATCTGCTGCCTTTATCTTCATTTTTCCCTTACTCCAACTCCAGCTGCATCTGATCTCTATTTTCCTGTTTGTGTCCCAGAGTACCTGCAGTTATACTGTATTTTGTCACTTGTTGGAAGAAAAGGAAAACCCTGTGAAAGTTTACAAATGTCTCTGCAGAGGCAGTGAGTAACAAGGGATGCATTTATCCCTGCTTCAGGCCAAGCATCAATGGGAAATAAACAGGCTCAGGGCTTCTGTGAATATTGGAAATGCATCTGGCTAGATGGCAGCAATGGCCAATAAGTACAGTCAATCGACAGGGAGGATGATTTCTTTTTAATGATAATAATTGCTCCTTTAGCATGGTATGGGGGCACACAAATGCAGAGGGGAAAGGCTACCTGCAAATGCTGCCCTTGGACAGAGTGTGGTCGCCTTGGCACCACCCAGCACAGTTGGTACAGCTGTCCTAACAGGACACGGGGGCTGAAGCGCAGCTGTGGGGGCTGCAAAATAGCAGTGGGGTCTTGCAGAGCAGAGCAGCAGCCCCAAGGATGGAGCAAAGTAGCATGAGGTTAACGCTGCGGTGAGGCTCCAGGATACCTGGGGCACCCAGGACCAAGCTGTACAGTAGGAATAACCACGCTGTATTCTCCACAGTTCCTTCTTCCTCAGTCTGTACTTTGCACTGCCTTTTACGATCTCAGCCAAGTAACACACGAGCTTAATGTAACCCACGCACCCTTTGTACCCAGGGAGTACATCTCAAGACATAATGGGGCACATTTGCAACTCTGTCCCCAGTGTTTTAAAAACGTGACTGACTTTATTGTCAGTGACAGCCATGTGTGCACTGAGAAACCTCCCCACCCCCAGCCCTGAGCGCTGCACATGGAAGTTGAAGAGTTCATATTGTTGCAGTCGTTTCTGTTTCTGTGTTGTTTATTTCCTAATGAGCTCTAAAGTTGTCTTTCAACTAGGTAAGTTGGCCTTGTGAGGTGCATGGGGTCTTCATAAAGAGGCAGGCAAGACCTTTTCCCTGCAGTCCCACAGGCTGTTTCCACCTCTCTGCAGATATTGAACTTGTATTTCCCATTCCTACTGGTGACAATTGTGTGCCTAAAGCCCTGCACAGAGAATTTGGAGGTTGCCTGTGAGGCTTTTCACTAATCAGCTCTTTCAATCCAGCTAGCTTTGCTTCCCTGGAGGGAGAAGAGGATTTGTCCCCAAATAATGGGGGTACAAAAGTGCTGAGGGGATCTTGGGTTTCAAGGCTTCATTCAGTACATTTCCCTGTTGGTTCCTGGTAGCTGTAAACGAGATGCTTTCTTTGAGTGCTGAAATTGATGAAGCAGGAAAAATCTAGACTTGCTGTCCGTTCATATTTTACATCTATTAATAAGTAATTAATTAAAAAGGAAGATGATGTTCCCATGATGGGCATGATATGCAAGTGAAACTATTGGCATTAAAAAGAGATTTGACTGCAGTTGAGGAGTTATTTATATTACAGTAAATCATGTAGGCCCCAGTTGAGATGAGCAATCTATTGTTTTAGGCACTGTAGAGACGTGTTGTAGGAGGTGCACCTAACCCCAGCAAGCTCAGAGATGAAGTATGGACAGAGAGACAGCTGTAGAGAAATTAAATAATAACTCACCTTGGACAAAAAAACAGGGGCTAAACCAAGAAGAGAATGCAGATCCCCTGCCTCCCTGCTCTCTTTTCATTAACTCAAGAGCTAGTCAACTCACAGTTCAGCCATTAGATTTAAATCTGGGTAAAACTGTTGAGTTAAATGTTTTATTTGCTGAAAGCTGCTTGCCTCTGATATGGGTTAGCCAAAATTATGCAAAAAAATAAACTGAGAAAAAAATGAAAAGTTTTGGAAAGCCGAAAGGTTTTGTTTTGATATTTCTGAACAAGGTTTCTGGTTTTGTTTTAAAACTCAGTCAATTTTAATGGAAATGTATCAAACACAAACAAAAAATCTAATTCATTTTATTAAACACATAGGTGATTTTTGTTCAGTTTTTTTGTTTGGTTTTTTTTTTCCCTTTCATTGTTCTCAGTTTGGTCAGCTAGCCAAATAAATCAGTTATTTGCACAACTGTAATTCTAATTAAAATGTTGGGCCCTGGAGACTTGGGCTATATATTTCAATACAGTACATATTTATAATAACAAGTACCCTGCCTGGAACTCCATATATAATAATAGCAAGCAGCCCAGTGCACTGGGGAGATGAGGGCACTGGGGAAGACCCACTGCCTTTTAGCTCTTCATATTTTTAGTATCAGTTGTAGTTCTATTTTGGACAGTATTGCTTACAAGATAAAATTTACATTTATATGGGCAACTCACAAATGGGGTTCACTGCAAAGCTGTCACTAGAGGGAAATAATGCAGAAGAAGGAAAAAAAGCTGTATTCTCAGCAAAGTCGGACATGTGGACAGTTTCAAAGATCCTTGTCACCACAGGAAAAAGGCTGTCTTCTCGCTCTACCACAAGCTCCCAAAATCCTGAAAACCAAGCCGTTAAGTGCAGGGGTTATTCATAAAATGTTCTGCTATATTTGTATCTATTTCCAGTATTTCTACCTTGCAAAGAGTTTAGTCATTTCTGTGTGATCATTCCTGTCTAGAAGCAGTATCCTCTTTTTCCAGCTCAAAACTACAGAGCCCATTTTCCCCAAGAGGGCAACTCTGGTACCAGGTATTCCTGATAAGCTTTTTACTTGTGTAAGTGTTGCCACTCTGCTGTAGGTAGCTCGTAGGAACTGAAGGAGCCACTTTAAGTTCATCTGTATATTATTCTTCCTCTACTTGTTATAACTGATATGATTTAGTGTTTTCTCCATTTACATATGTCTGTGAGCAATAAATCTTTGATGTTATTCAACCTTATAATACCATGTTAGAGAAGCACTGATAGTACAGGGTGAGATGTTTTCTTCCCAGCATGGTCAGCGTGGTATTCATTCTGCTCCTCTCTTGTAGAAGAGCCCCATGGCCTGAGCTCTGGTGCTCAGGGCACTCTGCCACCCTCTCTGCAGTGCCTCTGCCTGTGATTTGGCAGCTACGATTCTCCTTCCAGGTGTAGTGTGCAGGTCTCCTTCTCTGTAGTGTGCAGAGCCAGTGCTGGTTTTGGCACTGTCCCAGTTGAAGGGCTTGGATGTACATCTCATATGATCTTTATGTAATGAACCAGACTTCTTCCTATGAACCTCTAATGGGTTAGCAGTGAAGGAAAATGTCTATAGGATTGCTAGGCCTTGACTGCCAAGTCCTTGAAGACTAGAATGAGGCTTTCTGATGGAGAATTCTTCAGTGTTCACTTCCCCTGACTGAAGAATTGTAACTGTAGAAAACACCGCTGCCAGTCTTGATCTGATAGTCCAGGTGCAGAATGACAACCAAATAGGGGACCATAGATAACACCTAAGAAATGAGACTTGACCAAGCCCTTTCTAGCTCGTCACAGGTACTCCTTGATGAGATTAGGTTTATTTACACTTTGGAAAACTTCTTTTGATATCTGTGAGGGCCTCCTATCACTTTGTTCTTACCTCCAGAATTCTGGGGCTTTGCTGGACAAAGTGAGGTTCCTCTCCAAGCTGTCAGATTTCTTTCTCCATTGCCTCACAGCTGCCCCATTTAATACTGTCTGATGGTGAGTAAGGCACTTGAATAGATTGCTGAGAGAGGTGGTAGATGCCCCATCCCTGGAAACATTCAAGATCAGGTTGGAAGGGGCTCTTAGAAAGCTGATCTTGGTGAAGATGTGCCTGCTTATTGCAGGAGGGTTGGACTGGGTGACCTTTAAAGGTCCCCTCCAGCCCAAACTATTCTATGGTTCTTATTCTGTGGTAAGTACCGTGGGATTCAAGATAAGTGAAAATGTGGTAGAAAAAAAGGTAGATAAGATGGGTGGGACTGGAGATTTGACTAGGGGAGCTGAGAGTATGCTGTATTATGTAGGAGGGTGGGCAAACATAATTATTGAGTGCCTATAATAGAATCATGCATGTAGGGAGGTGCCTTCATTAGTCTTTATTTGTTCAGGAGTTCTGCAGTTGGGTTTCAGCAGTCCAAGTACTCAACCCTAATATTCCCATGAAATTACTTAATGCCTGTGACACTTGCAGCCCCAGCAAGAAACACTGGCCCTCCTGCTGTTGTTGCCAGTGTCCTGGTGTAAAAAAATTGTGGAGAAGTGAATTTTTTACCTCTGGTTGTTGCTGTTTTCTTTGTGTGCTTACTACTACTGTACCAAGCAAAGGTTTGTCTAGACCAGAGCTCAGGGTTACTTATTATCCTCATAATCCATTTCCTTTTGCCAACAGCAGTGACTTATGTGGCTAAGTCAGAAGGGAATGCTCTCATCACAGACAGCCTCTTTTCTATGATCTTCATTAAGCTTTGGACCATTAACTCAAGATGCGTGATTATTTTGTTTGTTCGAACAGCAAGACAAGCAGAGTCTCCTCCGAGTGTTTCTTTCAAGCAAACCAGCATGACTGAAAACTGGGAGCTTGCCAGAAAACGTTACGTGAAATAGTAGTGGCAGGTTCATCTTAGTGTGGGCGGAGAGAGATCGATGTACCCTCTATTTTACTACTTCAAACATGCAGTGTCCATATGCCATAGTTGAGTTGCTTTATAGATGGAGTATGGAGGATACTAACTACTTCATCTACTCTGTGCAAACACTGTGTGAGTGCTGTAGAATATATAGTCTCCTGGATATGAGTATCAGCTGTTGTTGCAGTCCAAACACACGGCATCAATATTCAGTATGCTATAGACAGTACTGTTTTCCTCCTTTATATTTAGTGTTAGTACACAGAGCCAAATACCAAAAGGGGGGTGGGTGGGTCACATGATTAAATTAATACCATTAATTATTTAGAAACAATCAAAGGAAATACAAGACATCTGGCTTTAAGCCCAAACAACTCATGGCACTGCTGTTGCCTTGTAACCTCATCAGCTCTTAGTCCAGTCATCTCTCTTCTTTCATAATGAACACAAGAGATGCTCCCCACCACCACCCCCCTACACACACCCCTCTTTCCTGCTTGTTTTCTGGCAGCTTGGAACACAGATTACAAGACTGGACTATCCAGTTGTCTGGGTTTTTGTGTATAAACTCTGATTAGTTCTACAATGAAAAGGCATCTCCCTGCAGCACAATGCTACACAATAGTGTTCGATTAGCAGTGTGTTACAGCCAAAGGTCACGTTTTTCTCCTCATCTCAATATTAGGAATTAGCTGCTGTAGGAGAAACAAACACTGTTGCTACTGTAGTGCTGGAAGTCATTAAACACATGTGTTACAGTAGGCTGTATACAATATACAGTGAGAGATGGTTCCTACTCTGAAGTGTGGAGAGTCTACGCAAGCAGAAAAGCTGGAGGAGAAATAACAGCGTGGAGGATACATGTGCTGTGCCTGTGAGTTTGCAAGAGGACTGTGACATACCCAGTCCACTGACCTTAGTATTTGCCTTCCCCTGGGTGAGGTCAGTGGTCCTATCCTTTGTAACCATGGCCAAGTGTTTTCTGTTGGAATGATTTTTCCGTGAAAATTCTTTTCCTTGAAATAAAAATTTTCTTTGAGAACACAGGTTTTACCCAAGAAGATTAAAAATAATTATTTCCCAACTGCTAGATCTGAAAAACTGTTCTTTTTTCTTTTTTTTTTTCCCCCTAGTTTTTCTGGGCAGTTGATGGAAATTTTCTATTTTGATTATCTGAGAGGTATATTTTTGTTTAAACATCTCATGGGGAAAAAAGACCCACTTGGCGGTTTTGTTTGGGTTGCTTTTTTCTTCCAACTCAGGAATAGAGTGTTTTGGGGCCCATTTCCCTTAAGTGATTGTATCTTCATGATAAGACAGTTCCATTTTCTCTTCAGCTCAGTCTTTCTTAGTATAGATAATTGAATACATTTTAATCATGTGGTTCTCATCTTCTGTAGGCAAATTAGTATATACAACTTCCTGACATGGTTTTACAGTTATCGGGGCAAAACAAAGTTCCTGCTGATCCTTAGGTTTCCAGTTTTCTGTGCACTGGTGAATGTGGACCCCTTTTGATTACTAGCAGATATATTGAAGTCATTCTCATTATGTCTTCGTCTGTAGAGAAGCACTGACTTTCATTTTCTTGCTTTAATCCGAAAAGCGTAGGTTCACTGACTGTTCTCTTAATGGTTACTGAGAGTTGCTTTGAAGAACTCTTATTTTATGAAAAGTCATTGAGAATTCTGTCACTGTAAATATCTCTAGACAGTCTTTACCTACTCTTGACTACTATTTTGAAGATGCTTATTCGCAATTATCTGTGAAAAAGTATCAAACTATGCTTTCTTGGTTCTGTAAAGCTTACTTTAGACTACTGCTCTCTATTAGTTGTAGTATTCCATAGCCTACACTTGTCCTCAGGGAACAGTGGCATCAGTTGAACATATTGGGTGTGATTTTTCAAAGTATGCAGTTACCCTCATTCGGTTCCTTCTGTATGCAGTGTGTGTTAACACTACCTTCAACAAAGACAGAGTTAGGCCTATGCAGAAGACTTTAAAAACCAAAAAATGAAACCCACCTCTTGCACCCTGGGCTATTTGCAGGCAAGAACATATGTTGTGAGTGCTTCTGCAACTTTGAAAGGTGTTTGTTAAAGGGGCTCAGGCTGCTGTCTGAGTAATGGAGTAGTTAATTTTGATGCTATGATAGGTTTGTTTCTTTAATTTTGTCCCTTTAAGATTATCAGATGTTTTCAAAGTATTTTATCTCTTGGAACTAAATGTAAAAAAATGTCTCTGTATCCAATAAACTAAAAAACAAACAAACAAACAAAAAAACCGCAACCAACCAAAAAAACCAAACTCACAACCAACCTCTTAGATTAAGCTGTTCCAAGGTTTTGTTTATTTGTTTCCTTATGGCTAAAGCCAGTACTTTTTATTTGGTTTTCCTCAGATGTAGTCATTAGGTATGGGTTTTTGTTTGTGTAAAACTTAGAATTTTATTTTGCTTTTTCTTCTCTCCCTTTGCTGACATCTGCATCACATGTTGATGTGAAGAGCAGCAGCGGTTGGCAGTTTTCCTCAACTTTGCAAGAGAGAGAGAGATTGGGTTGGAATGAAACCTTGCTCTCCGTACAGCCTGCTTGAGATGCAGCACTGAAAGGTATAATCTCATTTTCTGTCTTGAAACCAGAGATGAAAACCACAAACAGGTAGAGATCTCGGTGCCAAACCACCTGTTGAGTCACAGCCGAAAAGCCCTTGGCAATACTTTTCTCACTGTATCCAGTTGGAACAGTTACATGGCTGATTCCCACAGTATCTGTCTGTACCTGCAAGTTTGGTAAAGAGGCTAATTCATTTGAGAAGATCTGGCTTGAAAATTTGGGTAAAGCTAGCATGGAAAATAATCTTCTGATATTAGGCTTGCTTTTTGCCTAGAGTAGCCTACATCACTCTTATGACTTGGTTCAGCACTGAAAATACCAATCCTGAAGTCACACACTGTACATTGTAGAGCAAAATGAAATTTGTTGAAAAAGCTTTGTGTGGAGAGTCCAGATCTGCAATAGCATGATATCCTGGAAGTCAGAATTGAGGTGACTGGATGAAACTGTGAAGATGAAGGCTGTTAAATAGTAGTAGCATCAATATTTCATCTTTTGAGAGTATTACAGTTCAGAAAATCACTTGAAATCAAGTTAAAATGCTATCCTTGAACTGCTACACATATGCTCCCTGTGACATATGCAGTACAGAAACAGCCACTGTGTGTTAATATGGCATTAAAATTTTGGACTCCACCCACAAAAATTAATAACATTCTTGAAATAAGAGTGATGTAGGATGCTGACACATTTAAGCCCATATGTTCCTGGACTTGTGTCCTCCAGTGCTTGAGAGAACCAGAAATCCCAGATACTCTAATTTTTCTTATTTCCTGTAAAGCCATGCTGGAAAAGTAGGAAAATGTAAGTGATGGGCAGGCTGGCAGGCTTTGGACTGTGAATAGTAGAGGCATGTTTTATATTTTTATGAGCTCTTATCTTTTCTATTCTGTTAGTGGTACTAGTTGACATCCATGGCTTTGTAGAAGCATAATTTCGAACAGATTTGGGCCACACTATTTATATTCATGCAGATTGCTTCATGTTTGTGAAACAATTATTTCCTGTGGATCTGTAGCATTGTCCAGTGTTGTGAAATGCTTTCATATGTATATATGACTGGTTGAAACATGAAGCGTGTTTTGAAGCAACATGACAAAGAACAGTAAAAGCTGCACAGTAACTGAGCTATACTTGGCTGTCCATATAATGTCCAATTAATGTGGTTACTGTGCTCTGAAGCCTTTCCAAGGCTGAATAAGACATGCTGTGGCCTTGTAAAAGACGCAGTTTTTCCCTGAATTTTCTAAAGATTTCCGTTACAGATGCTACAATGACATGAAGACACTGTAATCTGTGTCTTTAGTGGCAGTAACAATGCAGGGTGTGAAGTATATCCCCAAAATCTGAAGGTGTGAATTCTAACCCATTAGCAAGCTGTATGTGAGAGT
This sequence comes from Xenops minutus, assembly GCA_035221455.1. Taxonomy (NCBI): domain Eukaryota; kingdom Metazoa; phylum Chordata; class Aves; order Passeriformes; family Furnariidae; genus Xenops; species Xenops minutus. Next base: position 22,411,354 of record JAWWEE010000001.1, on the reverse strand, counting down.
ACTATACAGTAAAACCTAATTCTGTGCTGAAGAGGAACACTGTGAACACCCAGTGTAAAATAGAAGATGTTCTGTTCTCTACTGCACTATCTTGAGCCAAACTTGGGATCTAAAAGCCAAGTGAGGTTCTTTCATCACCAGTCATAAAGATGCTGTAAGTCAGATTGTCCCCTTAGGCTATATTTTGACAATGTAGTAAATTGAGCTTTGGGAACTTTCTACCAGATCGAGAACTCTGTCACCTCAAAATGCAAAGCACGGATCCATTATAAATTCTCTGATGCAGTTTTTTAAATATATTTTGATGTGTTGACTTTTACCAGCAAGCTCCATGCCTTATCTGATACGTTTTGTTCCCTGCTGCTAATGTTAACACATACAAGGCTGGCAGAAATATGATCTCGTGCCCTCCCATGGTCCAGGTGAAATCTGTACTGTGGAGTTATCTGTTAGTACAGTCTGTTAAAGTTTCAGTGATTGTGCACCATCAACTCAGTTACTCCCCTGCATTTTGGTGTCTTCATTTTCTTCCACAGGCATCAGGAAGGGCAAAATCTGATCTGTGTTACAAGTGGGATCAGAAACTGTCTTGGATTTTGTGCATGTGTATCAATACTTCCAATTCGGTGAACTGTGTTGAAAAGAGTGAAAAAAGCTAAGTCGTGTTTCTTGCACTGAATGAAGACAGGGTGCTACAGGAAAAGCATGTGGGCAAATTCCTTTTTGCCTAAACTCAAGGGAGGCTAATGAAGAGGCAAACCTTCAGAGTTTTGATTTGAGAATGAATTTGGACAGTATGAAAATGTGTCTAGAATTCTTATTGTTTTCTTCTGCCTTCCTCTCCTTTGCTTTTCTGGTTTGTGTGATGAATGTGTCATGCCCACATTTTGTGACTGGAGCTTTGTGTTTAAAAGCCACATTGGCATAATGAATGTCTTTACTAAATTATATTTCAGAATTTTTCCAGGGAGTTTGTAGTTTGGAAAGACAGAGCTTCTGCAAAATCTTCAATTTCAGAAATGTTTTGTACTTGGATGTAAACAGTTTCCTTGACCTTGGTGGGCCAAGATGATTTTCAATCTGATGATTTTGGTCTCTGGAAAGAAGAATAGGGGAAGAGGAGGGAATAACTTTTTAGTGAGGTTGTTGATACTGCTGTGTTTGAAACTTATTGTTTCCTGGAGTCTTGAGAAGTTTTCAATTTGTTTTCCTTCCCTCTCTGACCTAATTAATTTTCAGGGATATCTCCAGGGACGTAATTTATAAGACAAATGAATTACGTTAAAAGTTGCTGTCTTGGTATAACCCCCCTTGTTTATGGCAAATTTAATATGTTTCTATATTCCTTCTATCTATAAATAGTGATCTACCAGTGATGGTCTGTTTTCTTTATTTTTCACAAAATTTTGGGTGCATAGTAACTTAATGTCAGTATTAAAAATATTAAAAAAATTAAATTAAAAAGGAGAAATATTACTATAATTCATCTGTGTCTAGCAAAAACCTTCCGAAATGGCACTAACTTAGATGCAGCCCTCTTTCCTTTGACTTTTTTTGTTTTTAAAAATAGATTTATGTAGAAACGAGGTAAATAATGACTAGTATACAAGTCTACTCACCAATTTTCAGCTTACTCTAGGATTAAAACATTCACCCTCAAGAAAGGAGTTTTAGGAAGGAAAAGCACATACCATTTTCATTTCTCTGTTCAAGACTGTCCCAGCTGCAGTGTTTTTATTAGTGAAGCTGTTTAACCTTTTGAAGCCCATGAATCTTTGTGCTGTCTTTTCAGGCAACCTCTTTTTAATATCCATGCAGCCTACTGACTTCAGTAAGATAATACACACATTAAAACATTTACCTTGGGCTTCCAAGGCTGTGCATTCTTTTCTGAAGGATTAAGGAGACACAAGGGATAATTGCTGCTTCTGGTAAAAGCAGTGGGAGTTTCGAGAGGAGGAACAAGTTTGCTGTAAATTCAGGCCAAAATACAAGTTTGGAATTTATTTGGATTCCAAAATTTTCCAGTAGCATTGCAGCTAGGTCCTTATTCCTAAGGCTGGATACTGACACCGACTTTCCTTTTCCATAAAGAATGAAATGCAGAAAATAGCTGAAATGGGGATAAAACAAAGTGCATCTTTCCCAGTGTTTGGTTTTGTTTTGATTTGATGGAATAATCTAAGGAAGAGAACTTCTGTTGTAAAAATGTACTAAACAAAGCAAAACATCCCAACATTAGTTCAGCAGAATCTCCAAGCCAGTGTTTGAAGTTGAGCTTGTGCTCTGGTGCTGCGCTGACGTGGAGCGCCTGGGCCCTGGCATGGACTTCTTGACCTGAGCATGGCCAGGTCCCAGCGTGTCACTCACACCCTGAGCAGGATTTGGGGAGGATCTTTTGGTAACTGAGAGGCACTGCTGAGCTGGGAAGTTTGCCTCAGGACATGATAGCAGGGAAAGGGTGTTGTTCAGGGAATTTATTTCGAAACACTGGATGCACTTTTTTTAGTTTTCTATTTCCATCCTGTGTTCCCGGCTTTTCTAAAGGAATCCTAAGTAATTTCAAAACTAAATTACTTCACTAGCAGTTTTGTGGCCCTCCTGAATATAACAAAGCCTGACACTCTCTGTCTCACTTTTTCTTGGGGTGCTTAACAGTCTTGTGGCATTTTAAAAATCTTCCTTCTGCATCCAGACGGCACATTTCTTTAGTTAAAGATAAGGTTCAGAGGCAAATATAAAATAGTTATTTATTTTAGGTCTACACTAACTCAGGCTTTTTTTTTTTGCCTTTTTTTTTTTTTTGAGATGATAAGTTATTTTGCTTTCTTTAGACAGATTATAGAGAACACAGTGCTATCCTACAGTCCCCAGCTTCAGTTTTAAAATGGATCAAGTTTAGGTTCTGACATAATTGGCAGAGTACCATCATTTCTCTACCCCTCCCTCAATCTGGGCCATAATTGTGGATATCCTGTGGACTGCAGCCCAGAGACTGCCAGTACTGGGAGCATACGGAAGGGAAGAGATGATGGCAATAGCTTTGTAGCTTGACCTGACATTTGCATTGTTTCTCAGCCGCTAACTGTGATGAGGGGAGCAGAGGGTTTGGCATGAACTGCAAGAAATTGGCCACGATTTGGAGGAGAAATATCACCTACCTGGCTCAGATGTTATTAGTAGGTGCTGTTTGCACACTGAAAAAAAAAATACAAAGAAGGGGTATTTTAAATAAAGAGAAAGAAAGCAAATAGATAGAAAGTCGTACTCTAGGTAATTCCACTGCTTGCAGTGAAGTTGCACTGGGGAAAGATATTGACCCCAAAAAATCCCTGGGTCACAGACAGCCTTATGACAGACCCTGATAGCTTTGTGAAGACAGATTATGTCAAGCCCTCAAATTTGGAAACCTAGCAATTCCTCTGTAGTAAGATTGCAAATGAACACCCATTTGGAGATTGCCAACATTATCACAGTTTGTCAGGGTGATCTCACAGCCCACAAAGCGCCGTAAGAGATTGCTTTACAAGTTCTGAAAGATTAGAGCGTTGAAGTATTTGACACCGAATGATGCTTTGATGCCTGGCTTTGTCAGTCAGCCAGACAAATAAATAATATCCAGTGTTTTTATTAGTGTAAAGCATAACAGGTAATGGAAATGTATGGAGAAATGCTTTCTTGTCACAGCTACACAGAGCACAGAAATGCAGCCTAAAAGAAAATGGGATGTGTTAATGTCAAATCCTTCCAACAGGCAGTTGTGTATCTGTGGGGGTCAGTAACTGCAGTGCAGAACTTACTGCCATTTCAGCAGGTAGTAGTTTAAAGCATTAGAATTATTGCATGGCTAAACGAAACAGCAGAAATAATTTGGCAGCTTTGGATTTTGGTCATCTACTGAAGCATGAAAACATACAATCTGGTAAAATAAGGATGGAGTGTTGGCTGGCAAGGAGGAAAGGGCCTGGGCTGCAGAAACCATGGGTTCCTCTCCTGAGGTGTGAGAGAAAGCGATGCATGTGTACACTTAGGAAGTGGCATGGAATTAAACAGTAGAAGCGTATAAAATCCAATGATTTTTCATGGTCTGGAATTGTGGAAAAGCATGTGGCATGCTCAGATTTTTACTGAGTTTCAGGTCTCTTAAAACTTAAGATATCAATGTGAGGGTAGTCTACAACCATGAAATTGGTGTTTGGGATTTTCTATAACCACTGAACTTCACAGGGTGCCCTTAGTCTGAAAACCATTTGTGGAGTCTCAGAGGAAAGCCATTCACACTGGTGAAGAGTTCCAAACAAGGCAAATTTCTTAATCTTTGTGCTTTGAGACAACATAATGGTATATTTTTGCATATATCAGCGTTCCACCAAAGATCAGCCGTGGATCTGATTTATGTCAATTTCCAACCTCTAAACTTTGCAGAATAGAAGATCTAAGATGCACATTTGTTGCATTCCTTCATTCTTACAGAGCCATTAAGTTGTAGAAACGTCAGATCAGCTACAAACTTCTGAATCTCTGATCCACCTGTTGTTAGAAGACCATCATCTGCAACTCTCTCCTACCTGGAAAGCAAGTGATAATTTGTCCTTGACCCTGGAGAGCTTTTGCCCCTGTTTCTCCATCCTTATGGGCAGCAGAGTACTCCTGAGTATCCAAGCTTTAGTTAATAATCGCTTATGCAAACCTGGAGAAGCTTGGATGAAAGACCTTGTGTAAGGGCATAGAATTACAATGACTATTATTAACTGAATTCCTAAACCTAGACAATGTATTTGCACATGTAAGTAATTATGATGCACTTCAAGGCATTCTGTTTATAATGCTTTGTAATGCTTTGCTCTCCATTTCCTACAAATCAAATTACTCAGGGATAGATTTGATTTCCACATCATTTTGAAAATATTTTCTTTTTCTTTTTTTAATTTCCTTTGTATTAATTTTTTTCAAAGTTCAAAACACAACCAACTGTGACTAAATGCATAAACCCAAACAAAAACCCCCTAAAGTATAACAAAATTAAAGACAGTCTAAGATGATATGCAGCAAACAATGTAAATCATACCTAACAAACATGGTTGTAATAATATACCTTATCCATGTCTGATCCACTAATAACAAATACTTATTCAGAGAACAAATAACTCATTCTTTTTCTTAGAGAGAGAGAAAGAGGCAAGACCCAAATTCAAATTATATCTTACAGTCTAAACAAATATGAAAAACCTGCCAAATCTTCTTATAGAAATCCCAACAATCTTGTGTTTTCTTGGTATCTTTTGGGAATAAGGAGATTGGGAGGAGGGGAAAGAAAGGCTAGCTTTTACTGGAAATGTGTGTTCTGATCTTGTAGCTTTTCCCTGAGAAGTCCTTGCTGCCTTCTGTCGAAAGGTTTCTGTTGTCAGTACTGGATCCAAACCAAAACCTGAAAGTGCAGCTTAGGGTTGTTTTTAATAATTAGGGATTTTTCTCCTGCCTTGAAAGATGTTTCTTCAGAGTGTTGAGGACCATTGAGTTGACAAAAAGGATATTACAAATGATAACTCTGGTCAGTTTATAAAGGTTGTTACAGGGATAAAGGCCGTTATTAGAAATTAATGAATGCTTTCCTTTCTCCTTCATGTCAAAATAGGTTTTTGACATCTTCACTTTCCTTTTGGGTTAAATAAACTATTACTGTTTGCTTAGCAGAATAGCATCCTTCTCCCTGTCCTACACTGTGGGCAGGACATCTTCTCTAGGCCCCCTCACCCCTCCCTCCCCTTCATGGAGTTAGTCCAGTTCAGTCTAGTTCTGGACCATGAATTGCCATCAGTGTGGTTGTTGGAACAACCACTTTCCAAAGCAGGAAAAGGCAGATGTTTGGGTATCTTGCAAGCCGTGGCACACCTTAGATGCCACACAGTGAATGTTTGTCCTTTGTGGCCGGGTCCTGATTCAGCTGACTGCAGTGCCACTTGTCCCTGTCAGTGTGTGGGGAGTTCTGGCCTCACTGCCTGCCGGTGAGAACTCATGTCTATTGGCACTTAGAGAAACTGAGAAGTATTTGCCCTCTCACATTGGAGACCTCAGCGTAGAAAGCAGCTGTCTGTCTCATGTCTCTTCTGTTGCCCTTGTTGTGCCCTATGCTCCTCACTCCTCCTCTGTGGGCTGTGGTCCTTGTGGGGAGAAGAAACTCAGTCCTCCGCCCGTCTGTGCTGGTGAAACCGCTGCCATGCAGGGGCTCTGTGCTAGGAGGTGTAGCAGGGTGCTTCTGTGTGTCTTTTGATTTTGCCTTGAGGCCTCTTGTCATTCAGCAACCCCCTCAACTCCTTACCTGCTCCTCTCCCACCGTCCCCACATGTCTTTTTAGCTGCTGGTCTACCCAAAATGCCCAGAATGGTCACACAGGATGAAGGCAGCGGCAAGGATGGAGGAGACCAGGATTGGCCAGGCAAAGAACACTGCTTCAGTGGCTGTGTGAAGGAGACCAGTGGTGTGCTCAGTCATACTGCTACTGCTGGCAGTGGGCTCTGTGCCCCTTCCCCAGCCTTGCACACAGTCCTACACAGCCACCTGTGATACATATATATATATATACATCAGGATCAAGCAGCCCAGCAGTGATCAATGCCAGAAGGACCCTAGTGGCTGGGTTGTGTTGGAAACTTGAGGGGTTTTTCCACATATATTTTCAATATCTGCATAAATACCTGAATCATCTTGGAATCTGCTATTCTCCTTGTCTGCAAGGTTATAGTCATGAATTTTGCAGTTTCCAAGGAATATTTCTTGTTCCTGTTGTTACTTGAAGTTTAAAACGCACCACTGGCTGAGTCCAGGCTGCCTCTTGCAAAGACCCACTGCCTAGTATATACAAATAACATCTGTACACCATGAAAACAAATGGGAGGTGAGTAGAATGACTAGAGTGATGTAAGGTAAGGAATCATTTTTAGAGCTTAGCTGTTGTATTTTGCCTCATGAACTTCAGTTTAAAATCTATTGACAGCAATTTGCATTTAAAACCAAAGCCATAGAAATTTCTCAATGTCGTAGCTGAGAAATATGCCTTATAAATGTGAGCCAAGCATAGCTGGTACAGTATCATGTTCCAGTGTGTGCCATACCAGATTACTGCCATTTAAGTTGTTTTCTTCTTTTTACTGAGGGATACTCTATTCCACAGTCATGATTTCAAGTGAAGATACTTTCCTCCCAGGCCAAAAAAAGAACCTTATTAGGTGGAATGTAAAATGTAAGAGCAAAATGGCTGCGCCAGCTGCAAAAACAGAGATCCCACTTTCAGATACAGACCAATCCCCTAGCAATGGACAAACAGCATTCACTCCCTTCTGAGTACCAGGGAGAAAATCTTAATGCACTTTGTGTGTATTCTCTTTGAGATACTTATTAAATGTCAGATACCAGGCCTTTTCCCCCTATGCATCTATATAAAGTCCTGTCAGGGGAAAGAACGATTTGGGAAAAGGAAGGATGTTTATAGCATATGTTATGAGGGGCTGTGTAGGGTAAATTGACTTCTGTTGTGAATGAACTAAGGAAGGAAATGGGGTAACAGGAGGGGAAAAAAAAGAGAAATTCATGTGTAGGCAGAACTTCAAAGGTGAGAATTAGATTATATTGTTTCTTTTCATACTAAAGTTGTCTGCTTTATGAAGCAATATCTTAGGTATTTAGCCTGTAATGTTTTCATAAGAATGCATTTTCACTTCCAAAGAGACAAAGAGCCCTGGACATGGTTTAGGCATTGGAGAGAATGTATAGCAGTTACATCTGAGTAACTGCTCTTTTTATTACAATGAAAATTAAATTTATCGTACTGGTGTCGTTCTTTCATTGAGAGATGTGAAGCTGTAGAATTAAGCTTACAGTGCCTGCCATTTAATCGGGTTCTCCTTTAGTCAAGTTGGACAAACCATCAGAGAAAATTAGGCTTCTGAATTTAACTCTGTAACCTCTTGTTTCTAGCATTGCAACACATCACTGCACTGCCCTGTAGCCCAAGAAGTGCTCAAAGTAAGGTTCAGAACTTGAACTGATGGTGTGCTGGTCCAGAGCTGCACTTTGACACCTTCAGTTAATCTTTTCAGATCAGGATAGTAATTTAAATTACTCTGCTGAGATCTACTGTCTTGTCCTCTGTTTGCATATCTCTCAACCTGTCCATGATTATAGTTGTTTCAGTGGGTTTGGATTTTAACCTTGTTGGTGTGTTGCTTTAAAATTTACACTCATTTAGTCAGTGTGGAGATGGGGCCTCCACTAGAGGCCCACCAGGTTTTTCCCTTGTGTCTGCATTTTGAATTCTCACCAGCAAGAAGTTGCATGCATAAGATTTGTTCAAGGAGGCTGCACTCATTTTCAGGAGACATGTCTCCTGTTGAACTGTGATAACATGGACTAGATAAGGTTGCATTTATTCTGCAAGAGCTTAATTCTGTTACTTCCTACTGACAGAACATCAGTGTTATAGTCCATGTAAGTAGAAAGCATTTGCTTGTGTGTTGGAAGACTGTGGTGAGGCCTTAAGATGCAAGACCTCCTCTACAGCACAGCCCAACTAGTGCATTGTCCCCAGAGGGTGGCAAGAGCAGATGTTTGTGAATGGCAAGACCAAGCCTGCAATATGATCAGCAAAATAATTCTCAGCAGAAATTTCATTTCATGGTGCTAAAAGGAATTGAAGCACCATTTATTGATATGGCTGAGGAGTTTTACACTCTGTTTTGTTACAGATAGAGAAGAATAGTAAAGCAGTCTATTTGGCGTGTTATCTCTGCAGCCACCAATTATAGGGAATTCAGTCATGCACAATGCCTTCACACCAGGGAAAGTAAACTTCTGTGATATGTAGCATAGTCTTCAAACCCTCTGCATGCACATCTAATCTGTGCAGCCATTTCCAGGGTTATGGTCTAGTGTGAATACAGGTATATATTACTGCTTCCCATAATCCTGCCAGTGGACAGCAAAAATAGACATACAAAGTCTTAGAAAGGCATGAAAACAAACATGCACAGGTTCTTCATCTCTCTGTGCAGTCACCATGTATCAAAAGTACAAATATGATAATGCATCATATGTCAGGGGATAAAAACCTGACTACACCCCATGCAGCCATCACACCTTGAAAATAGACATAAAATGTTAAGTCAGTATGAATACACAGCTCCTAACAGTCTAATAGAATAGATCACACCACAGCCAGGTACATCTGTTCTCAGCACTAACCATTATCATTAGCTTAAAACACTTAAAATCACTGAGCTTCCTCAGGTCTGGGGACAGATTATAGCAAGACGAATCTGCTAAATAGATTTAGCAATGTAGCAAACAGGGACCTTGACTACATTAAAACAATACATTTTGCATCTCAAAGGCTGTAGGCTATTTTCAGAGGAACAGTCTGAATGAAGAATGACACTAACACTGGATAGCAATTTCTTTATCACTGTTTAAATATGGAGCTTGAAACCCTTGGACAAACAATTGTGCCAAACTGGAAAACAATTTCTCTGTGAAAAATCAGGCTTGGCTTGTATGGCAAGTCATCAACCATCCTGTGTTCTCGTCAGACTTCTGCACAGGATGCAAAGACCTAACTGTGACTGGACTTCGGACTGTGTGACTGACAAAAGAAGAATCAAATCTCTCTTACATAGAAAAAGAAACAGAAAAATGGCATACTTCTCCTTGCCTCTTGGTGTTCACATGCTGGTATCTGATTGCTGTGAAATGTGAGATTCAGGTTCTTGCAGAGACCGTCAAGTCACAGAAGCTTCTGAGGAGGTTTCAAAAGCAAACAAAAAAGCAGTTTCATATACATGCAGCAGTGACTACTAAGGTGGTACACTGCTTCTTGTTTCAGACTTCCTCTGAAGGAACTGATGAGGAAGGTATGTGACTGGTTCAGCGCCTGATTCTTAAAAGAAGCAGAAGTGGCAATAGGGCATTATGACCATGATAGAAATAAATGCATGAAGTACTATTTTTGATGATGAAAAATGTATGAAAGATGCAAAAAAAAGAAAAAAGTCTGTATGTTTTATATGTTAGCTAAGAACAGGTCCAAAGAAATAGGTAAAGGTTTAGCCTGTACTTTCATACTTCTTGTCAGGAAATTCTTTTAACTTTTTGAATGACCTCAAAGGACAAATACCTCTGGCAGAACCTCAGTATGTGGATCCATATATCTTCACCCAGACTCAGAGTTCTTCAAGAATACTCCAGCTCTTAAAAGAAAAAGCAATAGAAGGTAGGCATGGAACACCATCCTGTCATTTAATCAAATTCATTCTTTTATGTATCTTCGAAAGAGAGCTGAGATCCCATCTTCCACAGTGTCATCTTTTCCATTTCTCCCTCCATCTTGTCTCATGCCTCAAATTTTTGAGGTATTAAAGCTGACAGGAGTTTTGTTTCCCCACAGCTGAGCAGGCTGGTGCCAGCATGGGAACCTGCTTCACCATTCTGATAAGGTGAAATGTCTTTGTTGTTCACCACTTTCACCTGCAATTTGTTTTTCCTATGTCTGAAAGGCCACATAATCTTCTTTTACAAGGTCCTGAGAATGCTTCCTGGGGACAGAATCCTTGCCTTGAGAGTACCCACCTAACTTGCACAAAGTGTACTGAGGTCCTCTCAGAAAACTGCTGCCAACAGCTGTGCTTCTCTGGCACAATCAGTCTCTCCTTGTAAAGGACAATCTATAATTTTCTTGGGAGTCAGTCTGAACCCATACAGTTAATTCCCTGAGGGCCTGGTGGTTAGTGCATACCTTACTGCTCCCTGCTTCCTATGGGAAGGGTATTTTTTTCACTATGTCTTCTTAAATACAAACACAGACCATCAGGCACATAAAAAAGCCCTCACCAAAACAGGAAAACATATCGCCCCCACTTCGGCCTTTAGAGAAAGGAAAGAGTAATTCATGGTGGGTATGTTGAATGGCATACTCAAAGCAATATCCGAATGATGCTCTGGTAGCATGGCTGTGGTCAGGGAATCAGAACCTGAGTAGGATAGGTGAATGCCATGGACCCTGGCAGGTGGAAAGGACAGCTTATGACAAGAAATAACCCATGGTGTATGCCTGTTCATTCAGGCTCAGAATGGGAATAGGTGGGATATAATGTTTTTAAGAAAAAAAACAACTAATAAAGTTGCCAAGAACAGATATTTTATAATCTGTGCTAAATCTCTGCTGGAAAACATGAACAGCAATGAAACTGAGAAGACACTAAAAGAAATTCGGGGCAAAGTGCCAGACGCCCAGACGGAAGCAGAATGTGGACCAAAAAGCTTGCGACAATTGGGTAATTATGGTTTATGAATTTCAGCTTTAATCTGTAGTTCAGTGAGTCCTGATTAAATATCTGTTAAACACAATTAAAGTTTGTTTTTGTATTTCACCGTCTTGATCAGAATAATTAGAGACTGCGTGTTTCATGTCAAAAGTAGCAAGAGGAATTTTAGTGAATGAACATCGTTTTTAAAAGCCATTTGTAGCACCAGCTGTTGGCATTATTTTATATTTTAGTGTTATCAGCATAAAGATGGGTCCTCTCAATGCTGAATGCTTTCCAGCGGGGCTAAGATTCTGGGAAAGGCGTGATACAGTAGGAACTGTGCAGGGCCATGGGGCTGGGCAGGGAGCCCCGTGTGGGACTCTCCAGCTACAACATTGAGCCTGTGTGCTTCGGCAGCAGAGGGTGAGAAGTGCTGTGAGTAGGTCATGTAGCGCCCAGCCTGTGCTTTTGTGCCAAAGATGTTTTAGATAGCAAGCGTGATGAGTGATAGGAAGGATCATTGGAAAGGGCACGTATCTGATGAGCTGCATTTGGATTCTCTCATCACAGTGTCTTACCAGAAGCTCCGGGTGTCCCCAGGGTTAGGTGTTAGAGTGTTAGCCCAGAATGATTATTGTGGTGGCGTTACGAGTGCTCTTGGGAAGGAACCCGTAAACTGTGCTGCTGGTGCCTTTGCAAGGGCAACAGGCTGCAGTGATGGCCCTATGCAGTTACTGAAAAGGATGGGCATGCCCATGCCAGCTGCTGCGAGGACTACATGTGTTCATCAGAAGCAGTTTTATTTAAGTGAGGAGAGGGAATAAAGTCTTCTAAGTTGTTCCTCTAAAGAATAGGAAATAAACAGTGTTGTGGAGGAAAAGCAGGATAGTTTTAAATAAAGGAAAGACACACTGAGATACAGCTTCCATAGATGGAGCTGTGTTTTTTTCAAGAACCTGAGATGTATCTGAATGTCACCTGAATGTAGTGAGGGTGTATAAATAAATCCGGGGGGGTAGTGGGGCGTGTGCACGCATGTATGGCTGACCTGGTTTTAGCCTTCATCTGTCTCTTTATACCAGCAAAAATGAATCTTCAGTCACACTTAGTGGTGCCTGAGGAGGGGGAATAAATCTCAAATATCATAAGCTAAAAATTGAAATTACCAACTAAAGAGACTTAAAAGGCAGCACCGGTTTCTCCTTTTGAGAATGTGTTTTGCTGCTCTATGTTTAGTTTACTTCAAATTATATAGTTTCTTTGGCCTTTTCAGCTTCAGCATCTTTGCTGAGTGTCAAAGGAAGGGGAAATGCAAGTGTCCTGTGTGGGGGAGAAAGTCTCCAAGCACAGGACTGAGACCACAGTCCTACTGAGTAGTCATCCATTAGTAACAGCTCTCAGTCACCAGTGGCTTTGTGGAAGGTCTATGTGGCTCATTATCATCCTGGAGAACTCCTTCATTTGCTGACAGCTTAATGATTCAGTAAGAGAGTTGTTCAGTAAGCATAACTCAAGACTCAAGAAACATATTAGCTTATCTATAGTTTTGGGGCTTTTTTTCCAACACTGGTCAGTTTGTGTTGTCTTACCTACTTTCCCAGCTAAGAGAGGGAAAATAGTGCCAGAGAAAACAGAATTTCTAAATTAGCCTTCCAATAAAACTATAGATCTATTAAATCCTAAGTGAAATCAAGGTTAATGGTGAAAGAGTTGAACAGAACTTAAAAATCAAAGATACTTTGGAAGACAACATCAAAGGCATATCAAAATATGGTGGTCTTTTTATAAGCTGCAAGCCCTGAAGAGAAGGTGCCCCTAATAGAGCTGAGGGAGAAAGGATCAAAGCGATGATCACGAGTCTTTAAAGTAAAGAGAATATGTGGAATGAATCTATGAAGAGACAGGTTTTGGATGAAACTTGCATAGCACTGGGATCGTTCTTGCGTAGCACTGGGATCGTTTATCACGTCTTGAAGCCCGGGTACAGTACAAATGACCAGATTTCACCAGGGAAGGAGGGAAGGGATATTCGATTCAGAATAGGAAAATAAAGACCAAATGTCTATCTGTGGAATAGCAATATCGGTGTTTAAATGTGTATGTATTTATATATATATATATATATATAAACAAATACATTTTTAAAGTATATTTTATGGATTTTAGCCATGCCCACTTTCTTCAGGAGGAATTTATTCTGGTGAAGTAAAAGACATTGGGGGTATTTGGTTGAGTGTATGATTTTTTATCTTCATCAAGTTACAAGGAGGAAAAACGGAGTTAGAGCTTTTCTGTTATCTTCTGTTGCATTTCTGAATTACTCTGGTTTTCCCTTGGAACCAGCTGCTTAAGTATATCTCATCAAATGGCTGAGCTTGTCCAAATCCACTACCCTTATGTCTGAGATTAAAAAAAAAAAAAAAAAAACAGGGCAATGTGTAGGTCTTAATACGAGTTGCTTTATATGGGGGTGGGGATGGAAATACTGATTTATAATTCAGTGTGTGTAGGCCTTTCACAAAGTGTATACAAGCCCAGTGGAAAAAAAGGAACTATTTCTTCTTTTGGCAAAGGTGTACATAGTTCTTCCAGAGAGTTTTATGCTATGCCTGAGGGTCATTTCTCTTTTAAAGAAGCACTGACAGCTGTGATGAATGGCATTACCTGGGAAGAGGGAATATCTAGATGTTTAAACAGATCGAGTTTCTTCTTATAGAAGAGTAAACATTAGGTCACAAATCTGACTGTTCTGCTTTCATGGACAATCAGGATCAATTCTACGCTACTTAAATGTGAACTGGAAAGGCTTAAGTATGGCTGCATGCTGACATTAACAGAGGAGGGTAGTTTATAACCCATGTATGTTGTCACAGCTATCCTTTTACGTGAAGTCATGGATGAATGCCATGTGCCCATGTTGAGTTGCCTCCTTGTCAGCAGGCAAGATTGCCCGTCCATCACTATTATCTACAACGAGGCTCATTACCTGCCAGCCAGTAAACATCTCACTCTTACCATCTGCAGTGAATTACAAAGTGACTGGAAGAATCAGGATCAGTTTGCCTTGCAAAATGATTGTCAAATTCATTTTCATCTTTGGAGGCCCTTTGGAAATGGGAAAGATGGTGACTGGGATGGGAAAAAGGATCATGTCCATTACCCTGAGCCGTACAAGCTGACTGATGCTATTCTTACATGCCTTCCATTTTACCAAGTGCAGGTGCCTTGAAATTTTCACAGCATGCAGGTGAAATAATTTCTTTTATTCTTGACTGGCTGTATCATTTGTGATAAATAGTGATGCCATTTTCACAAGAGTGGACAATGTGTTCTCTCATTTAGGAAAGGTTTTTTTAATAAAAACATTAATTGTACTCAGTACAAAGGCATCTCCCATTGACAAAGTTGATGTCCAGCCCATCAGTGATCCATTTAGAAAGAAGAATTAGTGTATTATAGTAATTTTTGCTGTTACCATTTTTCCAGTCAGTGGGGGTTTTTTTAAGCTTCCAGGTAGCTTGACAATGGTTGTAGACCTCTATGCCACTGCACGAGCATACAGTGAATTCTGAGCGTCTGCTTCAGGCAGGGTAGAATCTATTTCATATGGCAGTTAAAGGAAAACATAAAGTGAGTGGGGCAAATCGAGAATTTGTCAATTCTTGGTATAAGGTCTGTTGGTAATGTGCAGATAGATTAGATGCCCGGCTGTTGGTACTGGGAAGGCAGGCAGAGGCAGTGTGTGGAAACAAAGGCCTTTCTAATGGCTCTTCCCTTTGGCTTTCAGGACTCACCAGCATAGTGCAGAGCCTGGCTCTAGGCTTGGGTTTCTGTCTTTTTCTTTTTGGCCTCTCTCTCTCTCAGCAAAATTCAGAGTTTAAAAAAAAAAAATTGAAAAATAGAGTGATATGTGTTTGGTATATCAGCCAATGGCCACATGTGCAGTGAGGAAATTTTCTCTGAGAGCTCCCAAAGCTCATAATCATTGTGCAAGACATAATTATACTCTTTAGAAATCCAGATCGGTCCACAGTAAGGGGAGGATGGAAGGGAATGTTACAGACGGATTTTAACAAGTGTATGTGTCTCCTTTCTGCAACAATTTTGGTCTTAAGTGCACTTGGCTAAATTCTCATTCTCCCCCGGGAGGGTTACTGGAGGGATTTCCAGGCTTTTCTGTCTGCCTGCAGCAGGCTCATGGGGAGCAAACACGCTGACTACCATTCTTTGCACCTGCTTCAGAGAGGGGCAGCGTACACTCCCAGATGCTTGCCTGAGGGTGCCAGCAGGAGCGGGGGAATAGGAGGCTGGCATGGCTCTTCAACAGACAGTCATCCCCCTTGGGAGTCCGGAGATGCCAGTGGGCACGATGCACCCAGGACTTTTGAGCTGAGCAAGTGCTAATGACACTGGTTTACCTGATCCCAGTTGGATAAATAAAGAGGTTCAGAGAAGAAAGCTCTCCTGAACCCTTCCTTCACTCTCATAAATGCTTCAGAAATAGCTGGTATTTAGCTCTCTGTAAGAGAAGAGCTTTGTGCTCTTTTGTAGAGAGCAAAATCAAATTAAAGTGGAGAGCAACTCTTATTTCTGACTGGGTTTAACCATTTGCTTATCTGACCTAATTGTTCTTTTTAGGCTTTGTCTTTTTTTTATTGTTGTTGGTTTTGGAAAACCTATTTAGATCCTTTGAATGGTAAACATTATTTGCTAAGGCAAACGATTTCCTCAACAGTGATTTTTTTTCCATAAAACAGGGATTCAAAATGGCCTGTCAACCCAATTTTTGGTGATACCAGACATCTGACTGACTAGACATGTTTCTTAATTCTCTGATTTGCTATATTTTGAGACTGGAACAAATGCTTTAATAAAGTAAATGAACAATACTAAAGTAAATGAACAATAATTTCTGAAGCCTTGAAGTAAATGGAAATTTTGCCTCGGGCAAATAATGTCTGGAGCTTCAGAGACACCCATGCTTTATACAGAAAGAAAATAGATTGCAGTTATTTCTGTGGCATGGAGGGATGATCCGATACCTAGAACCAGATATGGGATTGCTGCATGATGGACAGTGTAGTCTCCCTGGATCGTACCTCGATATTCAGGATGAGAGATGAGTGTCAGCCCTTACAGCAGTGTTTTATGTGTTGTGTTTGGCAACACATTCATACTGCTGTCACTTTTCCCATTTGCAGAAACTCTGCAAAGGAGGGATCTAATTGTTGGATGCCAGATTATCAAAAGCATTTAGATGTTTAAAGATGTCATTGATTGCCTGAAGGTATTTTCAAGAGCACATTAGCAGGTTAGGGGTGTTCCTTTGGCACTGGATGCCTTTTAAAATTCTGTTTGCTGCCTGCAGTTATGTTTGATTATAACAATTTCTCTAAAGATCTTTGTTGCCACCTCCAAGGCTTGCCTGCTCGCCCACCAGAGTTGTGAGTGCCCTGTAGGCTTCTCCTGTATGAAGCATGTGAGAGGGTGATATGGCCCCAGTCTGCTTCTTTCAAAGCACAGAGAAGTACATAAGTATTGAGAAGAGGGTGTAAATAAGAGGGAGCTGGAAAAATAGGGCATTTCAAGCAACTTTGTAAGGGGTAGAAAAACCCTGTACAATAAGCATTGCGCTGAGAGCCACAGTGTTGTCACTGTGCTGTGTTTGCTGAGCAGGGATGAGATGGATTTGAAGGATGGCATGCTTGGTGTGGGCTTTGCATTCCTACTGAAATACTGAGCAGATACATCAGCTGCAATATGAACTTCAGTCATTCAACAGTCAACATAGCTTGGCTTGATAAACAGCCTCTCAGAAGAAGATACCTACGTCACCAGTCCAGGCACAGAGAAAAGCTCTCCTTTATGTTATGTTTTGACTATTATGTGCTTCCAAATGGTACATTTAGTGACACTGATAGAGAAAAGATGGCTCTAAGTATCAAGCAAGAAAGAAATGTTAAAACACCAAGCTGTTGAAATAGCATATCGACTAGCCAAAAGAATGTCTGGCCACATTTTTAGATGTTGTAAAATCAGTATGATTATTTAGATCTTAGTTGAAACATGCTAAGTTATACTTGCAAGATAGGCAGCCCTTTGTTTGTGATAATTCATGTAAGTAAGAGCTCTATCCCTCTGTGTGGTTAAGTATTTCTATACGGGTGTTGATATTCTAAAATTTCAAACAAACATTTTTAAACCAAATGAATTGAAAATGTCACTCCTTGTAACAGGTCTCACGCTTTGGAGTTTTTGAATCGTAAAACATCTAAAGAAAAACCTGAGACAAACCTGAATCTGCAAATTGCAAAGCCATAGATACCCTTACTCTGGTGAATCAAGGAAAAAGTACAGAGATTTTCCAGCAAAACATCTATGTCAAGTAGCAATAGAACACTTGCAGTTACACAGGGAGGAATTCAACACACTTGACATTTTGCAAGAATTTGGAAGTTTTCGTAACTTGTAAAGAGTTTTGGAAGTGCTTTAAATGGCATGCTATAAGAAATAGTTAAAAGATGGAATAACATACCATGATTTCATATATATCTCTTTATTTAATGATATTTTCCAGAATGACCACATTAAAAAAATATTGGGTTGATAGAGAAATTCATATGAACTTCCCTGTGCTTAATCGGATTAATGATAGTTCAGAACCCCTAAAAATAGCAAGAAATAGATTTTGGGAACCTTTTAATTGAAAAAGTGTGGTGACAACACAAACACTGAATTACATTTCTCCCTAGACTTTGTTTGACAGAGCTAGTTTAGTTCTCTGGCAACTCCCAATGCAAGTTTTTCAGAGGGAGATGGAGGTGATATTCTGTGCAAAATGTATGGCAGAGTGAATTACAAAATGAGACAGTTGTGGGATTTTAGCTAGTAAAACACCTGCAACATCTGCTTAGATGTAGGATTTGAGGAGGAGCTTGATTGAACTAAATTATTGGTTTAATGTTTAAATATACGTGCCACTGTTTGCAAGTGCAGCACTCATTAAGGCAATTGTAGATTATTTTGTCATGCACCTTCTTTCCTTTTCACGAGTTGTATGAAGTTCAGCAGAATTCTCCCTTGACTTCACTATCTGGAAAGTATCAGCTGTGAAATGGAGTTCTAATTCCTTTTCACTTACCATTTCCTCAAGTTGAACAACTTGTTATAGTTGATCACAATTGGGAATTTGTTTGATTTTGTTAGTTTATTTTGGTGGAGAAGTTTTTAACATCTAGGCAGTTGAGGAATAAACAACATGTCTGTCAGTTGCCAAATCCTCCTAACAAGATGTCTTAGGACTTGCAGAACGATATTTTAATTGAAGTATCACATTCCACAACTGAACTAGAAAGGTCATGCTTAAGTATGGATATGGCTGGATTTCAAGGCAGAATCAGTGGTTGTTTTGAAGCTTTTCTTATAATGTTCTATCTATATATCTTGAATCCAAGTGATGTAAGATTAGCTCTTTTTTTCCTAAGATTTCTGCACTATATTTTTCAAGAAGGATTGGTAGAAGAAAATTTTGATGCTATCTAGATGGCACTAGGGAATGCGCACTTTCTGGTTATTTACAGTGGAAATTTGAGTCCAATTTAAAAATAATTGTACACTTTTATAAGGGGTTTTTGAGACTGCACCTGCATGTATATAAACAGGGACTTGTGACTGTGTCATAAGATGATGATGTTATTTGAATTCAGTGCCTGAGTCTGCCTGTCTGTACAGTTCTAGAGCACAAAGATGTGATGTGTACACATAATCATGTTTCCGATACCCAAGATGACTGAGACAGGAGTTAAGTTATAAGGTTGCCAGAGAAAGAGTTGCCACTGGAAAGGCAATATCTGGATGTTTTGGAGATTGGTACTGTTTGAGCACAGGAAGTTGTGGAAGAGAAAGAAGGTAGGGTATTGTCAGTGTTTCAGCTAGAGATCACCAGTGCAGGCAGTTGTAGTAATATGTGATCTTTGGTGCATCATTATTGCTTGCAGGGTTTGGAGACAGCTGCTGTTAATACATGAGGAGAGGTTTTCCTTAACTTCAGAATGCAGCTATCTTGCTTTTGGGTCCTGAGGTCCTTCACTGAATCTTGCACTGAGATGAATTCTTCAGAAGACAGGATCATCTTTCATTTGACATTTACTCACTCAATTACCTTCCTGCATTTTGTGCAGGCCACATTAGACTTTTCATATTTTATTTGTTCTTGCCAGACCATATTTATTCATTAGCTGTATTTATTGTAGTTATGGTTGAGACAGCACTTTTATTGCAAGCCTCCTATCTTTGGTGGTTTATAACTTTCTGAAACAATTACCTTTTTGGCTGAAATTTCTCAAGCTTGTTCTAAGCTCAGAAGTGAATAATGTTTCAGTAAGTTTGAAAAAAATCCATTAAGCCATTTATGAGGACTAGACGTTCCAATAAACGTAGGCGCATTTATTTTTTGATGACCTACTTATTCCAATAAAGTATATTATTATTCTGTTTTCTCCTGTTTTAAATTATGTTGTCTTTTGAAAGAGAATGAGGACATTTTATACCAGATTTTTAGATGAACTTCAAGCAAGGTTTGTTCAAATGCAGTTTTGTGCAGGCAAGCACACTTGCTTGCTGCACTTAGCTCACAAACAGGTCTGTTTATGGGTGCAAAATGTTTTGGGGTTCAGCACATTGTTCTCTGCAGGAAAACAGCAGCTCAATCCCTTGTGGTTATGGTGGATAGTTGACAGTGCATATGCAAGTCTGACAACACAGTGCAAGGTTAGATAGACAAAATGAGGCCATCTTTTGAATATAGGTCTTTAGTTGTGCAGTGATGCTAACTCAGTGTGAAGATTCCAATATTGCTTGTACAACACTACAGGGAATATACTTCTGCTGTCTTGAAGGCATGGAAAACAATTTTTCATCATACTGTCCTGGACAATGTGAAATAATTTGACTAGTGATAAAGTCTTGTACAATTGAAAAGGCAGTGCTTTTTTCTTCCTTTTTTTTTGCCATTGAACTTTTGCATAGACTAATTAAATTCAACTATGCTTTGTCTCATGTCTGCAATGTGCCTTTTAATACACATGTAATGTTTTGTGTATTGCATACACTGTGAGGAAGTTCTAGCATTTATGCACGGTGATGTAGCATGGCAATAAAACAACTCTGCTTAATAAAATAAAGATATTCTAAGTTTGTGCCAGTGTAACTGAGAGCAGAATTTGACCCAGTATGATTAAGTGTACTGATGAATTTTGATGCTAAACTCCATGACCTTTGCACAATTAAAGTCTCAACTTTAACATTGCATTAGCCTAGGTTTTCATTTAATTATACATATTTCATTGAAAGCTTCAAAAATGTTAATATTTTAAGTCTCTTCTCATGTTTATAATTGAACTTTTTTGTGTGATTGTTTTCTGCAGTAATCAAGAGGACATTAGCATGGACAGGAAATGAATCTGGAACTCTAGAGATTAATATTAATCTGCTAATGTCCTGTCCTGATGTTCTCAGGAATCCTTTCTTCTCTAGCACATTATGGTACTTTAGTAATCAGCAATTAGGGTAAGGTTTTCTCATGCCTGAACTATGTCCTCATATGTCTTTCATTTTCTGATTGCTATGGGAATGATGGGTCTCCCCCCCATGGAGTCAGAGCAGAATGTAATGTTTCTTCTTCAAGAGCCATTCTGCTTAGACAAATGCAGGGCTGGAGACTTAGCATATTATCAAGAAGGAGATTTGATAGTTAGCTAGGGGAGTTTCACCTCATTTTATATTTCTGTACGGTATCTGCCATGCTTCCATGTTTTGAAATACTTAGCTTGATCCTTGTGCTAACTCTGAATAAAGAGGCGTGGGCTCAGTAGCGGTGCTTTGGGAAACAGACCCATCTGGCCCTGATCCACAGCAGCACTTAGAATAGTGGGCCATTCTGAAATCAACGTCAGGAGGGACAGTCTCAGCCTTTAATTGTGTAGTACAGACAAGACTTTTTTGCAGACCCAGTCTTGTAGCATCAGGCAAAAATTCAGAGGGACTGTGCAACCTCAGCCCATTTATTCCCTTGTGCAAGGGACCTTGTTGTCCCAGCCCACAAATATACTGATGCCCCTGCAGAAATTATTGTAGCCCTAGGACTCCAGTAGACTCCAGTGATAGTGCTTAAATTTATATATGTAGCATCTAGGCAGGAAAACCTGTATACCCAGCTCTCTAAGCCACAATATTTCTTCCCTGTTATTTCCTCTTCTTGCCACTCCCCAGATGGTCCTGAAACATTGCAGCTCTGTGGCATTTAGGAAATACAGACCTATCTCCAAGTATCCCACTCTCATTTGCATAACAAAGATGAACTGGTTTTTATTTATTTTAGCATGTGTGCAGAACTAGATGTTTTCAGAGCACTGTAGGATTCTGTGGGTTGGTTCAGGGGAGGGGGTTTGGTGCGTGTTTTCTTCCTTTTCTGGCATTCGGGCCCCTGGTTTTACTCCAAAAAATTAATTGATAGCCCATTAAAAACTTACTGCATTTGTTCTGACTTCTACTTTTATTTTTAATTTCTATTGTGCAATTCCATCTGAATAAAAATCTCTCTAGAAGGTGCAATATTTAGATGCAATATTGACTTGATTGTAGCAGATCATTCAATTCTTTCCCTAAACAAAATTTCTTTGAAATTGTTGTATTTTCAGTGCTTCACTTTTGATAAATAGGCATCTTCCAATGGCCATATGTTCTATTGGAAAAATCTCAAGTCGTCCTAGTTGTATGCACCCAGATGATACTCAGTTTCATGATATGTTCTGTCGTATGGTATGTAGCACAGAAAGAAGAAAACAAGAAAGTGATAGTGGAAATGACACTGAGTCCGGAGCTCGCCCTTTAGAATAAGCAGATTGGAGTCCAAGCATCACTTAAAGCTTCAAGTTCCGTAATTTTTATTTTGTTTTAGGAGAAAGAATAATTTCCATTTACCTCAAATTGGATTGTGTCCTTTATAGCCTGTTTATTCCAATGAAAAATGCCTGCATAATCTGAACCTTTGACTGGCCAAACACTTATTAGTGTTTTTGCATGATATTCAGGTAATTGAGCTTCCACTCTTCTTAGCAGATGAAGTGGATGATAAAGTTGGTTTGAATTCCTGGGAAATAGGAATCAAAATACCATTGTAGACCTCAGCATTAGGGTTTTTTATCACAATTTCCCACCTGTATATACATCTGTCTAATTTATAAAGGGTGCTTTAGAGATAATTGCTGCAAAAATTGAGAGGTGCTTTGTGTGGACTATACAAGTACCTAAAAAGGTGAAGAGAGCGAGCCCCGAATCTGGGGCCAGGGAGGATGAGGGGGTGGTGAGAAAGCCCAGATTTCTCTAGCTATACAGTTTCTGCTATGGCATTGGGGTTCAAAGGGGAAAGTTTCACTTCAGGTGGGTAAAAAAGCTAAGAATTTTGACTCATGAGTGCAGACAGCTTGTACCGGTTGCTAAGTAAAGTTACTGCCCAAGCTGACTGCTCTATCCCAACTCTGCAAATATCTGACATTCTTTTGAAGCAACCACTAAACCATAATTGTTTATTACCAAACATTTTCAAGAAAGCCATCACCACTTATGATTTGGTTTATTACCTTGAACTGTGAGCCATAGCACTTCACAGTCTGCTTTGTGAGCATTTCAGGCAGCATTGTAGCAGTGGTGGATAGAGAGCTGGGTGGCAGCAACATTTGACATCCCAATGTCTAGAACTGATTTTAAGTCATACCAATTCCTTTTGCTCTAGCTTTGAGGTCAGGTGCATCCTCCATCTGTGCTCCATCTGCTCAGCAGGAATGCTGATCTGGTGTTCTGTACCTAATGCGGTATATCTATCTTGCTATTAGATTTAAAAAGGACAAAATGCCCTGAGGAGATCTACACTGTATAAGTATTTTTAAAGATTTGGCTGAAAACATTTAAATTTCATGCTTCAATGGTCAACAGAATATATGCAGCAAACAAGATTTCTTTAAGCCCTCTTCAGAGTCCTTCTTTTCTATATTGATCTGGTTTTCCTTTCCCAAAGGATTCCTGGTTCTTAGGATATGAACTGAAGTTGCAAGAAAGCTCACTAGAGGCACAGCCTTTTGCTAAGGCTCTCAGTATCTTACTGAGATATCGACTGTCTTAGTAAAGCTGATGGAATTTCAGGCTTCTCCCCTATTTGAAGTGTGTTATACGGATCTAGGGCTTTTTCTTGAGACTGGCATATTATCACTTAAAACCAACAGATTATTTTACAACTGAATTTATTCCCTAGTGTCAAGGGGAAACTGAGGCAGAAAATGACTGTATCATACAGTGAAATTAGTGTGAAAGTAGAGAATGAGATCCCACATTTAATGCTGGCATCTTGAAATCGAAGGCAAAGCTGACTGATGGAACCAGTTTTTCTGAATATAGCTCCAGACTCTTCATCTGTTTTCTGTCCATTTAACTTTGTTTGAGTACTTAGAGCTAAAGTTCTAGGAAGTTCAGCTTAGCTAAGTATACAGAATGGTAGGAACTCCTTTGAATGTTTATATTTTCAAAACTGGACTGTAAGTTTTTTTAAGAGCTGTGTTGAACAGAATACTTTGTCACTTATTGCTGTAAGCATAGCAAAATGCATTGTGTGGCTAAACAAAGGTTTTTTTCAGAAGTTCATTGTAGGTATTTAATAATAAAGAGCTCAGTAATTCCATCAGCATTTTTAAAGCTTGAAGAAGATTCAGGGTCCAAATATGCAACACTTCCCAGAAGAAAATGTCCGTTGCATTTGTTGTTGCCTCCCAGACTGGCATGGTTAAAGGATTCTTTACTCAGCAGTGTTCTGTGTAAAAGATCAGGCTGGTTTGCATGTTTTTGTAAGGCGGATCACCCTTCCCTGTGACAGCAAAGGACAGTTGTATTTATACTGACAAGAACGGTAAATCAGAATTGGAATAGATGTTGGCACTGGCTGTTAATTATTCCGGGGGGTTGGGATCAGGTACAGCTTGCATTTATGCCACAACTCTAAAAGGCCACCGAGTACTTTCCAAAAACTGAACAATGCCCGCGTCCGTTTTCTGTGGGTTTCAGCTATAGTAGGCTGCAGCCCACTGCTCAAACATCTGTTAAAGGAATGAGCCCATTAAAAGAACACAGTGTCGCTGTGGTGTGGTGATGCATTTTAATTGTCTTCTACTGTACTTTTCCATGCATTTTTAGCTCTGTGGAAAACCAAGTTCTCCTCCAACTGGTCAGAAGTGCTCACACGAACTTGCCCTGAGATTCACTGAGAGTCACCCTGATTTCAGAGGATCTTGCCCAGGTGTTCTTATTTCTTAGTAATTTGTTCTAAACAAGTCTTGAAAAATTTCACTTTTGTCTAGAATGCAGGGAGTTTGGTGTTTGTCAGGTTGTTTATGGAGGTCTTAAACAATCTTTGCTCTTTCTGTTGTTCATCACTGACCCATCAGGCCCATGGTGCCACATAGCTGTGGTAGGCTCTTCACTGTGGGCGTAGTGGAATTTTGTGATACTTTTTCAAAGCCTCAGTAGCCCCTAGCCCATACTTCCTTCTCTACTTGTGTTTAAAGAGGTGGCTGTAAGTAAGTGCTTGTGCATTCTATTGCAAGCCATCGTGTTTTCACAGAAGCATTTACAGATTTGAGTCACAGCTTTCCCATATCTGGCAGCAAATGCTGATTTGAGAAAGGAAGAGATATCACTCACTAGATCAAATTACAATTTTTTATTTTTACATTGCCCCAGCTGGAAAGTACTCATTTTCCCAGTACAGCCGTGCTCTTCTGCCCACAAAGACACTTCCATACGTACATAAAAGGTGAATTGAAGCTGGGAAAGTTGTACTTTTTGTTCATTGTTATTATTTCATTTATTAAAAAAGAAAGAGTCTTAATTTCATTTTTTTTTTAAACTGGAATTTAGAGTCTTGAAGATCAGAATATGCATGACTCTTTCCATATCATTATCAGATAAGGTGCTGAGCACCACAACTTCCTTGGAAACTGGTGAAAAACAGGAGCATTAGGACCTTTTAGGATCAGTCATGTAAAACCTTTTGAACAGAATTCATCCTCTAGCTGCACAGCATATGAGGTTTTACACAATGGGAAATGTAAATGAAGGCATATTTCAGTCTCTTGTTCTGCTGATATTTTGCTGTAGAGTATAGCTTGAATGTCTCAGTCTTCTTTTGGTATTGAGCAAATACCATGGGTGCTTAATCTTATGCAGAGTGTTTATAGGTTAGGGAAGTAAATAATGACTTACCAAAACATGTTATTCCTGCTGTGGGAAGACCATGAGAAGGGATTGATTTAGCATGGTCATTCTGTTTCATTGCCACTGTACCTAGGTAGTCTCAATATGTTTTAAAGATTTGGTCAGGATCAGTGGCCAGGCTTGCCTGGTACAACTCCGCCCTTTGGGGATGATGATGGCATATAATAGAACCATTAAAAGAAAAGACCTCCAAGATCATCAAGTCCAACCTTAATGCCACTTGGTAATTCCTAGGTTAAAGCTATGGGCACAAAGCAATACTTAAGCTCAAATTGGGCCTTCCTCAGTCTGAGTTGATGGCCACTCACTGTTGGGACATTCCAAGAAACTGTTGA
This sequence comes from Xenops minutus, assembly GCA_035221455.1. Classification (NCBI taxonomy): domain Eukaryota; kingdom Metazoa; phylum Chordata; class Aves; order Passeriformes; family Furnariidae; genus Xenops; species Xenops minutus. The sequence continues at coordinate 22,385,406 of JAWWEE010000001.1, read as the reverse complement.
TCCAGCCTTTGTTTTCAGGGAAATGAGACTGAAAACATCCTGCCCTTTGAGTGTACCTGACACCGCAAGGTGATGGTTTGGTGCCACTGGGAGAGATGGTTCCCTGGAACCTGTATCTTCAGTGCCTCACATGCAGGGACCTTAACCTAAACAAGGAATCTAAAGAAGAGTGCTGCATGTGCCTGTATAAACAGCCTGCAAATCCGATTGTAATGAAACATTCCTGAGGTGACTTCTGAACATCCTCGTCCTAGATGGGTGGATTCTCCCTGGGTTACACCCTCTCTCTCCATGGAAGGTGGTGGAGTAGAGAGTGGATCACTGGCAATTGTTTCTTAGGCCTTGCAGTTGCAGAACTGTGACTGGAAGAAACATCTAAAGATGTCTGGGTTGTGCAGGAGTTAACAGAGAGAGTGATTTAGGCCACCAAATGTGGATAGTTTATTATGGCCCTATTGTAACTTTTCTTATATTTTATATCTTCTACTGACTGCACCATCCTGTGACCTGCCTTCTGGCTGTGATTTATTTTTCCTGTTAAGTCATTGTTCATCGTTATGAGCTGAGATTATTTTTCTGTGTAAATTTAACAGAGAAGCATTCTTGAACTTGAACACATTTTTAATTTTTAAAAAGCAGTAGAACCCCCTTTGCCCTCCTGTAATTATGATACTAAGCAATTATAACTCTTTACCCTTTGGTCCTCACAGCATTCTTGTCAGATTAGTACAGGGAGAGGCTTAAATCAGGACACTGCCCCTGAACCACCTCACCAGCTATGGGCTTTGAAGGGCTTTTTAAACTGGGATCCAGACACAGTCATGTCTGAACACCGGAAAGCAAGCGCGGGAACGTGCCAGGGAAGCAAGGCCATGCAGTCATCAGATGCAGCTGTAATTTTGTTGTTATTGTTATGCTGAAATCATAAAGGGACAAAACTTGATTGGGGAACCTGTTGAAGGGGAAAGAAAGAGGCCTGCTAGTTGACCTTGGCAGGTGTCAGATGAAGGAACGCGAATGACTCTTCAGAGGACTTGGAAGGTCTCTTGGGCAGTCCAAGAGAGAGTAAACAGGCCTTCCTGGCCACCCAAAACTTGGCATGAAGAGAGGAGCAGGTGCACCTGAATAGGTCAGAGGGTGTTCCACTTGGCCTTTGGAGAATTTCAAAGGAACAGGTACAAGGCAGGCTGCAAGTCTGAATTCTTCACCGAGGGAAGGTCATAGAAATTGTGGAATTGTTATTGTGTGAGGCTGGAGTATCAAGATGCTTTTCAGGATCAAAGAACACATGTAGTGCTTGAAGCAGGGAGTTCTTGCTTGACAGGATGAGACCTCCAGTTTTGCCTTTTCAGTTGCAACACAACAGGCATAATCCTTTCTCTTACCACTTATATTTTCTTATACTTTCTTAGAAGAATGCAATGGTACCCTCTTAGCTAAAGCAAAGCCTGATATTTCTTAGTTAGAAAAGAATTACCCAAAAACTGGGTTGGATATACAAGTGTTTAATGGTCATTCACATTTTTCTGTTCATGCTATTTAACAGTGTTTTGCTTACCACTTGATTAATCTCTTTGTCCTGGTTTAAAGCCTGTACTTTCCCACTAACCCCAAAAGCTCTCTAATCTTTGTTACTTCTTGTTTGAGAGTCTTTGTGGCTTTCTACCTCTTTTCTCACTCACCCACCTCTTTCCCTTTTCTCTCCCTTTGCTATCCACACATAAGTTCATAATTTTTACTATGGGCAAGGAAGCCCATTTATATTTGTCCCAAATTTTGAGGTCTACTGAAAGGGGGCAGGGGGAGAAACTAGATTGGAATGATTCATCTTTCTTGGCTCCTAGAAAGCTGGAACCAACTTCAAAGGGAGTCTCAACTTAGGGGCAGTTGCACAGATGAATCCCAAACCTTTGTACGTCCTTCCCTTTCCTCCTTCTTGCTCCTCATGTAGTCCGAGCAGATTTGGCAATTTCAGTTAAGCACGTCTGTGCAATTTTTTTAAAATCCATTACATAAGTTTGTAAGTTTAAGACTCTCTTTTTCGACATATGAGCCTAAAATGGCTTTGATTTAAAAATGGAACTTGGCAGGGAATTTGTTCATATGGTAAGATTTTTTTTTTCTTAGTTTGGTTTCATTTATAATATGTTTTAATCATTTTTGGTGTTTTCAAAACAAATGGTGAAATATGTTTTTTTTCTTCTATTTTTGGCTACCCTCCTCTGAAAGGCCTTACTTCTCCCTGTGTGTTTAATTTGGTGCTTGAAGAAGCCTTTTTAGATAGAGGCTGCAGAATGTAGGCTTAACGTCCCTGTGAGAAGGGAAAATTCAGACACAGATCCTGCCGGCCAGAACTTTGCATCTCAGGCTCTTCTCTGAGAGAAAGCAGAAGGGTGGGTCTCAGAGTACGTACAAATATAGAAAATAAGTGAAATACAAGAAAAGGAAACGAGGGAAATGAGGGGGGGACAACATTGTTTCTATATTCGTGATCAGTGCATCACGATTATCTGAGCAATTATTATTTTAAGGAAATTCTTTTCACAGTCTGAGATTCAGCAAAGCAGATTGCTGCCAAGCAAAACTCTTTCTTCTAGTTCCTAAACAGAGGGGGCTCTGCAGTCCCTGAATGGCCCTGAATTTTCTTACAGAGGTTTTCCTTTGTGACCTCCTTAGCACAGAGGGTAACCCATAGAAGGTTTTATCCCTTAGATAGGTGTTTCAGACAATGCATCCTGTTAAAATCTGACCAGTAGAACTGGGTCCTAATTTTTCAAGCAGTCTTCTCTTCCTGTGCAAAGGTCCCAGCTTTGCAGGGAGTGGGGAAGGAGGATACAAGTTAAAGTCATGTTCAGTCTGGAACCTCAGAAGAAATGCTTTTAAAAGAAATGCAAGGCTGACCACCTGGGCTGCCCATTGCACTCAGCTATGTAGAAGACCCCAGCTTGTGTTTATACTCAGACTGGCTGAAACAAAATGCATGTTGCTTTTGCAAGGGGTAACAGCAGAGAAGAGCATCATCAACCCAAAGAGCAGCCCCTTTTTTGAAAAGGGACAGGCCCTGGAAAAAAAAAAAATCTCGTCTACTCATTCTTTGTGGGAAACCCAGTTACCATTGCTAGCAATTTAGGATGAGAAAAAGATAGACTCTCTATGATTAAAGCAAAGGAAAGCAGGATCCACCACAGGAAACTATGGTAGAGGGGAAAAAAACTTTGAAACTACACTTCTTCCTGGTTAAGGCTGTTGTATGAGGTGAAAGGAAGAAGCTTTTAGGCTCAGAGATGGGCTTTAGCCAGAAACAAGCACACACAAAAATAAGAAAGCAGAAGGCGTGGGTGGTTATGGGGATTAGTACTGACATATGGAGCCTATCAGCTTGAAGTTACATGTTTAAATCTGACCTAGGTCAATCATGCCCCAAAGTCATTACGTCATTACTGTCGAACAGCTGTTGGGTGGCCTCTGTGAAATGACTTAGGGTTTTGAGGCCAGTTTCTAGTGGTAGGTGTCCACATTACACAAACCCCATCTGTACTAATTACCTCCTTATATCTGGCAATCTCACCAGAAAGACCAAGTACTAAGGGTTCACCACAGACATTGAGCTACCCTGTTTTACCTTGGGTGGCCCTTCAAGAAAGGGACTGAAGAGCTTTGGCAAAAGTATCAGAGGAGAAGACAGTGCAGCCCCTGATCTGTTGTTTAAGTCAGACCACTGGTTTTCAAATCCCTCAGACCTGCAGATTTCACTAATGCTGCGTTTACTCTTGAAATCTGCAGAAAGTATTTCATAACTGACTGCTTGCACGATGTTGAATATATATCATTTGGTTTCTACTTTCAGATCATAATAGTATAAACAGGAAAACTACATTTTGAATTCATTAAGTTCTTCCTCTGCTGTTTATAAAAGATAAAAACTTCTCTCTCCTTTTTTTTTTCCTAAGGATTGATTGGTGTCATGTACATATTCGTTCGCTTCTGTTTATGCAAGATAATAAGAGTATTAACATGGAGGTGGAATAATGGTGTTTATAGTTCCATCACCACTGTTTATATAAGATAAAAACAGTTTAAAAAACAGAAAAAAAAAGAAAAATAGTGAGAGAACATTTGCTGTTATGTACATATATTATTTTTTTCCACTTGTGTTTGTAAAGAATGTAAAAGAAAAAATGTGTTGCAAGTTGAAGAGGAGTTGATTCTGTTTATAATACTTCTGTGGTGTTTACCTAAGATAAATTAATTTAGAGTTGATGTAATGAGTATCTTGGGAGAAGAGAATTGGGGTGAAAGAGGGACTGGTGGGGTTATGTCTGATACTCTTAGTACCTTGTAATCCTTTCCTTTATTAAGAAACATGAAAGATGTATACTGAATCTTTCTAGTGGGAATACGATACCACCGGTGAGGCTGGGGACACATGGTGCTGTCATGCCAGCTAATACAGCGGCTGCTACCAGAGGGGTTGGAGGCTTTCTCTGGCAAGAGAACTCTCAGAACAGAAAGGATACTACAATAGTCTGAAAAGATCTCATGAACGTTAAACCCCTTGGTATCATTGTCCATGGACTTAGTCCAGTAATTGTGTGCCTGCATGACTCTGTTTTGTTCTGCAGCTTTGAAGTCTAATCCTAATTCCTTCAGGGAGAAAAGCTTGTAAAATGCCTGCATTTCAGAGAGACAGAGGAATACTACCTTTGATGCAAGCTTTATTGTCAGTCCCGCTCAGTCCTTCTGATTCACCCCTGCTCCTTCCCTGTGCACGGGCATATTGACAGATGAGGGAAGCTGGCAGATGTGAATATATCCTTGGGATGAGCACTGATGCACTGTTTCTCAGTGTCAACCAGAAAGGCCACTTATACCTAATAAAAGAACAACTGCGTGGACATGAACGCACACACAGACAAAAAGTCCATGAGTATTCGCTTACTTTTACAAATGAGTTTGCTCCGACTGTAGTCACGCCCTTTGTGTGTTTGCTTTGTGCAAACATTCAAGCAAGGCAGGCTTTACTCTAGTCAAAGCAAACGGCCCGATTTAAAATTCGCAGGCTCGTATACTTTCAGGTAGTGAACTATCAGCTCACATAGTACTTTCCTTGTAGGTGGTAAGTGCAGTGAGAGATGGCTTTTTGCATCAGCATCAGCCCAGGAATTGGCCTGACCTCCTCCAAATGGTGATGGACATACATATAAGACTAGTTTAAGAAAAAATAGTGAAAGAAAATCAAACTTCATTCCTAACTAGAAAGCTGTGGAGTGAGTATTAGTAAACCTAATATTGCATCGAAAATGCTTTTTGTCTTCCTAAAGAAGTTACCATCTTTTATAATTTCGTATTAACATTTTTCTCCCCTCTGATCCTGAGTGAAATCCAAATCACAATGATGTCCTCATCTCTTCTTCCCAATTCTTACTTGAGCACAATAAATTGTCTTTACAAAGCAAACCATTTAAGCATATGCATAAGTCCATTTCTGTTAAATAGAACCTAAAGTAAAGGTTAAATTTTAATTACATGCTTGAATCCCATTGCATTCAGACATCTGAAGTTAAGCATGGGCTTGAACACATGGTTTGAGGGCTCAGTGATTTAACATTAATCCAGGCAGGATGCAAAAACCATGTTGAACATCAGTTGTGTGACGTGGTCTATTGCATGGCTTGATCCCACCTATGCACCCCTGCTCCAAATGCCAAGTACTTGAAACAGATTGTGTATGCTTAGTGATCAGAATTGCCCACAGTAGATGAAAAAAATAGGCTGCGTTGGAAAGAAATTGCAGTCTGCTGGTGGACCTTCCAAAAGCAGATCAGGGTATGAATTTGTCAAATAAATGATTCCTTGAAAATTTCTCTCTACTAATTGCCAGCCCCTACTGCCTGCAGTGCTGACATGGAAGTGGATGCAAAGAGCAGGGATAGATCTGTCAGCAAGCTGAGGAGTTTAAAGGAGCTTCAATCAGAAAGTTTTGTTTTTCAGATGAATATGTATTGTCATGGGTACAAAATGACATTTCCTGAAGTTAAGGCCTTTCTCATCCCTATCTCAGAGCATTCCAACATACAATAATATGTGTCTTAATTATAGTGTTTCTGTGTCTAAAAAAGGCTCAGAAATTTCACTTTTCAGAGTTGTCTAATCAAGTTGCTCCACCTTGCTATTAGGCATGAATGGCAGTCAGTGCTCCGGGGAAGCCTGAAATTGAAAGAGCAGCAGGTGGGGAGCAGTGGGTCAGGTTGGGTATGCATTTAGGAGAGCTGTGTGGGGAGTCCAGAAGTAGAATAGCGGGAAGTGCTGTAAATTGGATTGAACACGTTTCTACTGGACAGGGTGAAAGATTATACAGCATTTGTCTGTGTGACCGTAATGAGCTTTTTTCCCATAAAAGATTTGGGGAGAAAGTACTCTGTATGAATAGGGTCCCTTTAAGAAGCACTTTTAAAAGAGCTCATTTTCGATTCCAATCATGTATATGCCCCAGCAAGACTGTAGCCAGATGCTTGTAGATCTGAAGAAAACAGCCCAACCCTTTTCCTATCATCTACCAGAGATGACAGACTTTAAAAACTCAATGGCACTTTCGATAACTTCTAACAAGAACTGGGACTTGCCTGGCTCCATTTGTCTGGTCAAGGCTGTATTTCTGTGATTTATCCCATGGAGATTTTCAGCAGAACCTTACACTTAGTGTCTAAATTAATGATATTCCTTCCTTTTTGCTGTGACAGAAACCACTCTGCACTATATACATTATGCTAAAGTTTTTGTCATGGGCGTAATCTGTAAAAGCTTTTTCAGCTTCATCATCTTGACAATCTGATTCCATTAAAGCATTCCCAGTGATCACTTTTGTGTGGTATGCGTGGGGTAGGTTGTTTGCTCACATGGCTTTCCCCTCTTTGAAGCTAGAAAACAGTGATCATCTTCTAGGTTTCACAGTATGTCTTGCAACTGACCTGTTACCAGGAAAACATATTTAGAGAAAACAGGCATTTTCTGTATAGCTCTCCCAGTAAATAGAGTCTTCTCTTTACTCTAGTCCATAACTTTTCTTCAAGGCTCTTTTAGGATGAAGACATGATTCTAGCTCTTAAAGCAAGTAGATTGGGCTGTTGGTATCTGTGTGCATTAAAAAGCTCTGAATGCCTAAGACATTTCTCGGTATTTTTCACCATTTCACTTGCACTGAAATGAGAATTTTTGAGTGTTCTGAATAAGGAAACTCTCTAGTTGCTCTCAAATACGTGGCTAAGTTAAAATCCTCCAGTGAAGGTTCACCACAATATGGTGATACCTCTGCCAGATACCTTGCACTATTGGAGGTTCCAAAGGGATCTGTTGGCTCTGATCCTGCCACACTGGAAAGTGTTAGATGCTGGTGATAAAAGCTAGAGCTGATAAATGATAGAGTTGATAATAAAAGAAAAGGATGCTTTATTTTAAAATGCATCCCCTCACAGCATACTTTCTGATTTATTTTAATCTCAGTTTTATGGCACTGAGGAAACTGCCACATTTTGTGGCAAAAGCAGATAAGAGCTGGAGGGGAATCAGATCCCACAAAACCTGCTTTTGTCTTCAAAGGATGCTTTTTATCTGCCTTTGCTGCAAGTGAACATGGTGTAGAGCTACCTCTTTGCTTCACTCTCAGTGAAGCCAGTAGAACTTTTTATGCTGACCTTGGTGATGAGCGTGGCCACGAGTCTTTTTGGTGTAACAGACAGTGCAGAATAGCATTGCCTACAGCCTGCTTTAGCATGAAACCAAAATTTATCTCAGAAGGCTTCCAAGGATATCCAGACATCTCAAATTCATTAATTCACTTATCCATGCCACAAACCAAAAGTGAATTTTTTTTTTTTTTTTTTTGCCACCTGCTAATAACTTCACCTTCCTTCCTTGTCCAGAGTGTTTCCACAGAGAGTCCTATTTCTCAAGCTGAACGCTTTCTGATCCCCAAGGCTGAATAGCTGGTTATCTCAGCTTCCCATCTTACATGAAGTTTATCTCCCTCATTTAAAATAGCAAAAGCACTGTCTCCATGAATAGACCATTATCCTGGTTGGGTTGTTAAAGTTACTGTAATGCTGACTTTATTTTCTTGTAACAGTTCTGAACAAAATGTTTCCTTTGAAAGGTCTCAGACCTCTACCTCCCATCTCCTAATCACAGTAATATCCAACCTCAAGGAGTCATTAGTGAAGACTCACAATATCCTGTAACAAGTCAGCTATGAAGAAATTGGCATAGTTTATCTCTTTGATTCATGTCCGTATGAAAATAATGGGTTGCAAAATAAAGCTAGCATTGTTCTCATGCTATACAGTATCCATTGGATATAAGTCTTTCTTCCCGTACCCACTTGTCTCCCAAACTAATCCTGAATATTGTCCTGCAATCACTTATGAGATAGGGTCCATCTGTAGAAGTGACATGTTCTTAGACTATAAAGCGAGTTTATTTTGATGCTTCTTAAACTAACTCACATATAAACTTCTTTTTGATCATGGTAATTTGTTGCATTTTTAGATAACTGGGAAAATGGTGTGGTGATTACATTCAAATCCAACCCATAAAAAAGGGTTTACATTTCTGAACTGAATGAATGCAGTGAACTATGTAAACTGAGTTTGGATAAGTTCTTGGAATTGTTTGGGTTTGGTTTTGGTTTTGTCTTTGTGAAATGGGCACTTAGCTTTACAGGAAAGCTGATAAGTAGCATAAACTATGGCTCACCACTAAGAGACTTTGTAAAATCTCTGTGTCTGCTGTTTGGTTTGGCTTCAGCAATCAAAGGGATCAGCTTTTCTTCATTGAAAGAAAGGAGCATGCAGGTGGCTTTTCAGGTTTCTCTAAGGATTTTCTTTCTCATGTGATACAGGCTCTAAACTGGGCATCAAAAGATGTGAGTTCATTTCATAGTTCTGCTTTAGTATTGATCAGCTTCAAGATTAGTTTAGCTTTCTCTTCTTAACTTTTTTTTTCATTCCATAAAATTGGAATAAGGACAATTACCCCTATAAAGCAAAAGATGATGTTCAGCTCATTGATGGTATTTTTGGGGTTTTTTTACAAATAAAGCTCCTGAGACTATGCATATTTAATTTCACAGCTATAGGGCATGTTAGTTGCTCTCTGGAGCTGTATAGATATGGATAAGCTGTAATGTGTTGGGGAAAACTGGGAAGTTTGGAAAACTGAAGAAATAATTCAGGCAATCACAAAGTATATCCCACATTTTACTTATCAGTATTATTTCTACTTGTTTACTGGGTCAGCAAATGAAATTGCTAGGCTGACATAGCCCAAAATGGTTTGGTTGTTCAGGAGATGAAGTTCAGGACTGGAACAAGAGTGTCACTTCGTAGACTGAGTTCTGCTAGAGAAGGTGCTAGATACTTCCAGTGTGACTTCTTTTATATTATGTCTGACTGGGGCATATATCTTTTCTCTTCAATTACATTTTGCAATAATTTGATTGTCCTGTCTTGTCCCCTATCTATACTATCAAATGGATACCCCAGTTAAGATAGAAGGGTTGGTAAAAAATGCCATCTAAGCTATTCCGCTGTTGCATGACCTGAACTCCCTTCCTGCAGCATCACCTTGGTGGTAAGGATCAGAGAGGGAGTCATGGCAAAGTGAAACGGATAAAACAAGGATTCAAGAGGGGAGGTGGTTTGGATAAATTAGCAGTGGAAGTTAGAATTAGGAAGAGAGTTCTATGAAACACCATCAGATTTGCTCATAAGGGGGATCAGATTCAGTGATAAGAGACTGCATTTTTGACACTTCAGCCATGAAAAAGAGCAATTAAAAACTTAGTTCCCCTGAAACTCAGTTTTCAGGGCACGCATCACGAAAGTAACAGCATGCTACAGAGTACACTGTTCTCATACCAAATATGAAATGGAGAGTATTGTTCCCAGAAGCCATTTTAGTGGATCTTTATAAGGTGGTTTTGATTTATTTTAGTAGGCATAAAGTGAGAAGAAACAGGTGAAAAATAAATTCCAAAGTATTGATTGCTGCCTTTTAGGGGAAAAAAAGTTGGTTCTCCTCCTGGAAAACTCAGAAAAAGCACATACTTAACTTGTCCTTGTAGATGCCGAAGGCTTAACACTGCATACAGAGGTACAGCTGCATAACCCTGGTGACTTCAGTGGGTCTGCAGGGGTTTAAAGGCAAATTAAATACTTCTGTAATGCTTTTAGTCTTGTTCCAAGTGTTGCACACTGTCACAAGAACACAGTTCATGTTCGAAGCACTACAAATTTGTAAAAAATGGAGCACAAGCCATGTGCTATCTTATCTTTCAAAGATTTGCTGCTCTTGTGTACAGTATCTGTCAGGTTAAGATTTTCCTATATATCTTCATATAGTCAGGTTGTGATTTTTTTACTGGATAGGCAGTCAGGAAAACAACCTGACCATTTCTTTAAATGATTGTGACGATGGATTTAACACCCTTGCACTTTTCTGTAATGATCTTGCTGCCCCTTTGCTCCTGATTTAACAGGTACCCTCATATTCGAGTCCTAAACCATGCAGCTCTCACCCAAGAGCGCAAGTTGGATTTTTAAAGTTCTACGTAACCCCAGCCTGGGGTTTGCCAGAACTCTGCTCCTACCCTCTGTCCCCTCGGCACCCATGGACGATGCAGACCCCCTACATCCCTGCACAACCCTCCAGCCCCCTTGCAGCTCAGGCTTCACACTGTCCCCACTCCTGCCCAACCTGTTCTCTGAGTGTCATGGTATTCACAAAGTCAGGCAGTGCCCTTTAGTTCTGATCTGCAGTGCCATCAGGGAAAAATGATGTATCGGAGTACTTACGTCCCAAATTGAATGTTAGTCAAATGTTAAAATGAAAGAAATATTATGGAGAGTCAGCACATCTCACTGTGGAAATAAATTACGTACAGTGGGGTGTCATGGCTCTTGGGACCACATATGATCCAAAGGCACCATTTAAAGAAGTGATCACAACACCACTAGATTTATCAGATCATGCTGGAGGAACATTAACACCCAGAAAGAAAATAATAATTAGCAATAGAAAGTTCCCAACCAATAGCTTAAACTCATTTTCCAGGATCACTTCCTCACATTAGTAACCTATTTGTGTGTATCACTAGATTTTGCAGCAATTATCTCCATATTAATAGTAACTTCACTAATTGCTATTATTAATAAAGATGCATTTAGTTCCTAGTACCTTACTTGCTCAGCTTAACATTTTGGTTACTCAAGTTTAATCTGCCTAAATAATGCAGTATTATTTGATTGTATTTTCTCATGCTCTGTAGTCCAGTTTTGGAACTGCTGATTTCAGAACAGGGACTTCAGAGGGTTCAGGGAGCGTGGACCATGCACTAGAACTGCAAACCTCCAAGCAGGGAAGCAGAAGATAACATTTCACTGCTTATCCAGCTTGCAATAAGGAGGGCATGATTTGATGTGGCTATGGTGTAAGGCAACAGATCTAACTTGTGAGCTGCCAGCTCAACCACACTCCCTCAGAACAGAACCTTCACCTACAGGCATGAGCACAGAAAGGAGGCAATTTTTTAGGTATGATCCAGAAAGGCAGAACTTTTAGATATATATACTTGTATATTTAGGTAGGTATGTTTTCTGTTTTCCTTTTCTTCTATTTAGGATTTCAAAGCTGAGTTGCAAGCACCAACAGTAACGAGCACAAAATATTTTATAAAAAGGAGAAGCCCACACTGTTTATGGACCATAAAGACAACTCAGCTGATCAACAGCTGACTTCCTTTTGCTCTTTATCAAGAGTAAACAGGGGCAGGCTGTACACTGGATGGCAGCAATCCAGTCTCATTGCAACCACCGTGTTTCCAATGCCATCTTTGCTCCTTCACTTCTCTTGATGGGAGAACACACGGCCACGCAGTGAGGGAAGGGCATCAGCAATCTTGGAAAGATCACAGGCAGAAGCGGGCAGCAGCTCTCACCAGAGCAGTGAACCTGGCCTACAGCACAGCCCTCTGTGGCAGTCAGAAGGAGGAGGTGTGAGTTATTTTAGCAGTGGCCACCCCTTTCCAGGGGTTCTGTTTACCAGAATTAGTCCCCTGGCATCCGAGGAGCATGGGTCTCCTTGTGTGTGCAGCGCTCCAAGGTGGTGATGGACAGCAGGAAGGGGGCAGTGCTGTGGCACTGGAAGGGGGAGGTGGGCAGCCTCCTTCTGCCAGTGGCCTGAGCTGTGTGAGGCGGGGCTGGCTGAGGACCTGCCAACAAAATGTCCCGGTTTAACATATTGTTACGAATTCCTCAAAGATGTAGTCAGCGGTTAGAGTTACAGAAAGATAAAAGTAGTACTATTTCAGGCCATCTTTAAGTCAAGATGCGTGCTCAAAATGCTGCACTTAGATTATAAAACAAGAATCTATTTAACTTTTTTCTCTCTCACTTTTTGCTAGTTTTGCTCTCATCCTGAGCCCCTTAAAGCAACTGCTGCTGAAGCTGTAATGCACTGTTTCTTCCAGAGAGCTCTCCTGCTCTTCTTTTCAAAATGTTTTCCTCAGAGGTGCTTTGTGTAGACACTTTTCTTGACTGAAGTTCTTAGGGAGCAGGAGACCTCCAAAGGATGTTAATTAGAGTTCAGTTTGCAGATGCAGGAGATTACTTTTCTTATTTCATCTCTCTCATTGTTTTCACTGAGAACAGCTGTTAGGACTTATTTTGGGCTGAGTTACCTGTGGAATGAGTCAGCTTGATGTCTTTTTGAATTAACTTACATACACATGAAAGTCCAGATTTTGATTGGATTAATTTCTTTTGTCTTATCAAAACATAATATTATTCAGCCTTCTTGGCAAGCAGAGTGTGCTGAAAATTCTATTCCATGAAGACTTTTCTTTTGTATTTTTTAGTTAAGAGTCCATGAAGTTTCTGGTTTATAAAAGCATTTTTATGTGAGTGCATGTGTATCACACATTTAAAATCTCCTTTTCTCATGACACATTTCTCAATATGAAAAAGACAGGGCTAAAATTTTAACTATTTTTAATTAAAAAAAATACTAAAATGCTCCTTTTAATACATTTTCCAGCCCAAATTTAACAATGATACTAAATAATACACAAGTGAAAGAAAATATAAGCTTGAGCTGCGTCATAAATCCTTTACAGCATGTATTCAGGTAAACTGCAAGGGATTGTCTTCAAATCTGAGAGAGGAAACAGTCAGTTACCTTTTCTAGTATCTTTTGTGGACTCTAGCTTCTAAACAAACTCTGTCTTTGGAGAATGAGTGATGGCATTATTATTGATAAATTTGATTCAAAATTGTTCTCAAGTCATCATTGCATTCTCTACAGAACAACAATTTGGCTGTTTATTTCATTCAAAAGAGCATGTGCACCTGTAGTTGAGTACATTTTTTTCAAATTCTTTAATGATACAAGGCAAAAATACATATATGTGTACCAATGTATGCAAACATATGTTAATTCTAATGTACAAACTCCCTGTCATCTCTCAAAGATAATTTTGAGTCTCCAGTATTGTAGACTGAGAGTTGTTACATGGCCACGTAATTGGTTCTCAAGCTGAATTTGCAGTGTCCTCCCCCATATGAGCTTTCTGCCTCACTGCAATAAGTTGTCAGTTGTAAAACCATCCCTCAATTCATCACTTTCCTAGCACTGGCTCAACCGAGTGGTGTTCATTTCCTTTCTTATTAAGCAGAGTGGCCAGTTCTTCTCATCAGTCTGGTGTGACTGAAGGAGTCCACAAGTACAAGGGCTGGGCTGTGGAACTTCCTCTTCCAGTAGGTACACAGAGGTAAAGATGCAGAGGAAGAAAAGGAATCTGCCCAGTTATCCCTTTGATTTCAAAGGGAGAAGAATTAGGCCTCTGCAGAGATCTAGGTCGACAGAACTGCTTTTCCCTCATGGACCTTTTGGACCATTTCTGTGCTGTGACACACTGCTTGAGTAGGTGTCATTACGAGTCCCCAAGCAGACACCATTGTGCAGTGAAGCCTGTTAATACAGAGGACTGAAATTCCAGATGTTCTGACTGCTAAAGGAGGTGGTCACTTCAATTAGCATGACCCTGGGGGAAGAATAAAAAGAGAGAACTCGAGGATCATTTTCCTCTCTTTGTTGCCATGTCACTTTTCCTAATGTGGCCCCTTACCTCGTGTGTGACATCTGTGGCTAAGGTGTTGTCATATTTTTGGTATGCTAACATAACATTTGACTGCATTTCTCTGCATTCTTGTAATTAACTCCTAATATTAAAGCACTTTCCATCTCTGGATTCCTCAGCAAGCTGATTGAAAGGTGATTTTAATTGCACAGCATTGCCAAGAAACATGTTAGGTGATTGCTGGCTGTAGGAAGAAGTAATGTGAAGGTAATAGGAGGTATCACAGGGACTAAGATGTTGCTGGCCATTAGCAGAGGTGACTTCAAAAAGCAAATGATAATGAGTATAGATTTCACTGAACCAAGTTTTCATCTGCTGCTAGTCACTGAATTTTGAGCTGCTCTCCTATTAAAGATCTGCATGTATGTTCCTGGATTCTCAGTGAAAAGGACACTTAGGGGAAAAGGATATAAATCAACAAATAACTGTAACCTGCAGAAATATAAATCTATGTAGATTAATCCATGTTTCCTAAATTGCATACTAGATTGTAATTCAATCAAAGGGTAGGGGTCTTGTGACGTTTATGAACATTTATGGATAGTATGAGCACTCAGATTAAATGTCAAACCTGGTATTCAGTTTAGAATCACGTATTATTGTTATTCATTAATATATAAAAACAACAATTATATCCACTAAAATCCTCAATTTAATTTTGTTGTAATCTGTCTCTGCTGTGTCAGAGATGCAGTGCAGCCTCTTTACCTCCTCAGTTCATTTAAAGGGCTCCACCGAATTTCAGCTGAATCTGTTCTTTCACCATGTTCCCCCAACATGGCACTGGCTCTGTTTGGCCCCCTCTGAACTGTGGAATACTCTAGTAAATTATTTTCTTTATCTTCCACTGGGATTAAATTTTACTTTAGATAGCGGGTGTAGTGTATCCAGAAAGGAAGGGGAAAAAAGACTGAATCTTAGATCCAATTCACTGAGTAGATTACATATGATAAAGCTGTGCCCTTCACTGGTTCCATATCAGTAAAGGGTGAAATATTTCAAGGCAAGAACAGTCATTTTAGGATTATCTGAATCCATTGTCAGTCCTTCAAGCCTGCTTCTTCCCAGTCTGGGGCTGAAGGAATAGCATTGCTCACATAGGCATCAGATTGCATCAGAGAGATCCGAAATCACTTTGCAAAAATGGGGCAGAATTGCTGTCCCAATTTACTGCTAAGAAGGCACTTGAAACCATTTAGTGAATAAATTATAAGAAGCAACTGAATGCCAATTGCAAAAATGTCTTTGGCACCTAAGATGTTAATTTGTTGAAAGGAAGTAATGCTTAAGCTAACAAAGGTAAAGTATTCTCAAGTCCCCCCATGGTTTACATCCCAAATTTCACTGACTTCAAATAGATTTTGATGTGAATGCCTCAGTCACTTTTGAAAATTGTAGTTAGCCTCATAAATCTGTTATCTGCTTATATAGTGTAACTCGTGCCGCTGGTTTTCACCATCTCAACTCCCCATAAATACAAATTCTTCAGTGTTTAGGAACCTTACTCTCGTTAAACTCAGGGGGGACTAGATTCCTAAATACCCTTAACATTCAGACCTTGCTTGTCTCTTAGTCTTTGTGATTTAAATAGAATTTATTCATGTAGCAGAGAAAGAGAAAGTGAGCAGAATCTGGCCACAGCAAAGCAAGGACAGGCTTAAGATTAGCCCTTGGCCATTCTGTCCAATGGCCAAAACAGCTTCCAAGTAATAATGATTAATTAACACCAAGAATTCAATATAGAAAAGATCAGTGGATTCCATTTGTCCATTCCACCAAACAGAGCCATACTGAGTTGGAAACAAGTGACATAAATAGACAGGTTACTATTCTGCTTATAATATAACAACCTGGGGAAAACAGGCAGCTTTCTCAGACTTCATTTTCTTGTGTTGTTATATAATAATATATCTTGAAGAAATCTACTGTGTTAATCTAATGTAATTAGGTTAAATGTCTCTGGTGACCAACAGTGCCATATGATAAAATGTTTCACCTCGGCATTTTAATGGTTCAGGTTCTGCTCATGGTTTCAATTAGGTTAGCATGATTGCACAGGGCACTGAGAACAGGATTTGGCCCACTTCTCTCTCGCATACGTGTTCTGCAGTTATCTAACCTGGAATGAATCATAGCTTCCTCAGACACATCTTGTTTTTCCAGTACTTTACAGGGAAAGTTTTGTTTTCATATATTTTCTTTTGAGCAAATGAAGTGTCCAGACCAATTACAATCATTTAAAATATTATGGTGTTTCAGTTCTGGTGATTTGCCAGAATCTAGTTCGCAGCTTTTAGTATATTGTGCCTGTCTAAAATTACCCTACAATTTTAATAAGCCACAACAATCTTGTTCACTTCTTACAGCAAATTCAGTGGTAATGTTGGTGTAAGTCATTACTCAGCACCTCCAGAATCTCAGGCCATAATTTGTAGAATTCTTTGGCATCCATGTTGTCAAAGTTTCTTGACGCTTTCCCTTAAAAGACCTTGTTTTATGTTGCTTCTAACAGAGCCAAACTCTAACCACTCAGCCTAAAATTTTCCATTCTGTGTTGTGCTTTTTTTTTCCCATATGCCTCACACTTTTTTTCTTTTCCTTTTTTTTTTTTATTTTTTTGTTAGGTTTGTTTGTTTGTTTTTTATTAACTCCTCCAAAGCACATTCTTTGGCTCAGACCTCTTGTGTTGGGTTCTTCCTTGGTTTGCAGCTTACTCTCCTGTCTGCCCAAAACCCTGAAAGAAATACTACGCCACTACCAGCCACCAACAGTCCTTCACATGTCATCTATTACAGATGAGCCTATGGGCTTCCATGGTTAAATCTTCAGGAGCAATGTAAAAGGAGAATAAGGGATACCATGCTTAGCCAAGGAGTTTTTTTTGCACCAAGAGAACTCCGTTAAAGTTCATTAGAATAATGGATTCTTGAAAGTAAGATAGTGGCCTTCTCTCCACCAGCCTGATCTTACCCTTCCTTTCATTTTATGTCATTTCAGCTTTTCCATCTGGTCAGAATCTATCCTGTTATCTGTCCCATGCAAATCTTCCTTACATGTGGGAGCAGTCAGCTGCTTTAAAGAGAAATTTGCTGTTAAACAGGGCCTCTCTGGGTGCACTGTCTGAAAGATGCTATAAGCATCTTGTTTCCTGCTCTGCAGTTTTTATGATTCTCTCTGCTCTTTGCTGTATTTCCACCACCTCCCTTGCAGATAACCAACCACTAGATATGTACACATGCTTTCTCCCACACTCCCCTCTACCAGGACCATAATTCCCACAAATAGTTGCTACAATTCTAAACAAATTTTCTACCTGCCTTCCCTCTCTGCTGTGACAGCTCCTCTTTTCCTTCTCTGCCTCAACTCGGGTTTGTATTTTCTCTCTCTCCCTTTAACTGGACAGGAAACAGTAGTGGAGGGCTGTACCTTGACTAAAGTACTGGACTACCCCACATGGGTCCCGTGGCCTTTGTCCACTGCAGTCCTGATCCCTTGATAGCAATTTTCTAGAGAACTCTGTCTGGTCTGACTACCCAAATTTTTTTCAGATTGGTGAATGGAAGCGGGGACAGGAGTGATTTGTAGCTTTGAACATTTGGGGAGCATCTGCCTTTGTTTTCCGTGTCCAAAAGGAGTATATCTTCTTGTTAGAATTCAGAGCATCAGGCTTTGATTAATTTTGTTTATTGCTTCATCCCAGGTTAATATGTTTTGGAAATAAATATGGAAATAAATATGTTGGCAATGAAGCTTAGATACTCCATAGTAGACTTGTAGTCTACCAAAAGTTTGCAGTCCTTTAGCCATTCCACTTTCATGCAGTCATTTTTTCTTAGGGGTCTCAGGATAACAAATCAATCAAGTCCAAAAGATATAGTGTTGACAGAAGGAACTAAGACAACACAATTTTTCTGTGCAGCTATCAGCTGTAATGTAAGCATTCTCGGCCCTAATAATAAGCCTAACCCCTCTTCTGTGAAGGTCAGGATCAAGAAGGCAATTTCTGTTTCAGAGTCCTGTGTCATCTGGCATGACCAGAAAGAAGGATGCCATTCAAATCTGGCAGTGTTTTTGTGATAAGAGCATTTGTCCGTAGGAGCCACAAGCCTATTTCACAGAGGCTCTTGAACGGCCACCAGAGGATATTTAGTCTCTGCTGGCTTGGAATTATCCCAGGCCTGAAAGGCTTCTGAGCCACTACCAGTTTTCTCAGCTACATAGTTCAGGGGTCAAGTAATTTCAAAACTTTTAAGATCTGTGCAGCTTGTGAATTTAAAACACCTTATTTATTTATTTATTTATTTATTTATTTATTTATTTATTGGCTTTTCTGTGGGAATTGCCACCATCTGTAAGTGTCCTCAATCCCTGTTTTATATTGGTATCTTGGTATAATTTAGTGTGTGTTTTGTAACTTGACTTCCTTTTTCTTTCTCCCTTTTCTTTTCAGATCACTCACAATCAGTTTGTGGCCTTTCTTTGAAGGAACCTTTCCTGTCTCTTGTGTAAGTACTTATACCAAACATTTTATATTTTTCATTGATATGACTTGTGTATTTTCTTCAAGTTCCATCAAAGTCAGCCCGGGGCCCTTGTGAACTTTTCTATTGCTCCCCATGGCCACAGGACTCAATACTGAGGTTTTTTTCTGATGCAGTCCAAGATTTTAATGCAGTGTCACCTTACGGGACTCAGATTTTAGTTTGGTGACATCGTGTGATTGATTGATTGATTGATTGATCTGGAATTTATATGTGCATTTCTGGATGACAATATGGAAGATTTCTATTTATACATGGGGATATACATATTCTGAAGGGCATTATGCTGTTGTGCTCTTAATTCATAATAAAATACACAGTATTCCATGCTGTACAAGTGCGAAACAAATACAGAAAACAGTCAACTAGCATTGCAACCTGTCCTTGATGAAACTTGACCTTGCCACATGGGACTCTTCCTTACCCAGTCCTGGCTGCTCTCTGACCTGCTCATCTTATCTGGGTAACTTAAATATGCTGTATTTTCTCTGACATCTAACAGTATCAGGACTAAAAATCTATTAGTGGTTTCTTTGGAAGATGTTATGCAGTGTTCTTTTCTCACCTGGTCTCATTCACTGGAGTTTGGCTGCTTCTGTGTAGGTTGTTGATTTGGTGACCTTTTCAACTGGAGAAAATACTATATTTATCCAGATAATTGTGTTTTTAAGATCCAGGACAGGAAGAATTAATTTTTTCATAGTTTAAGTTTTGTTTTTCCCTTTTTTTGGGGGATAAGGGGTGGAACCTTTGGCAGTGTTTGTTTGTTATCA
Source organism: Xenops minutus (assembly GCA_035221455.1). Taxonomy (NCBI): domain Eukaryota; kingdom Metazoa; phylum Chordata; class Aves; order Passeriformes; family Furnariidae; genus Xenops; species Xenops minutus. The sequence continues at coordinate 22,365,904 of JAWWEE010000001.1, read as the reverse complement.
TTTAAGTTTTAATTTTGTCAGGTTCTGACACATGATGGGTTTGCACATTTGGAACAAAAACTCACATTTTTCTGGGATTCCTTCATACATATTGGCAGTGAAATCTAGTGCTTTTAAAACAATGACTCTTCTTGTTGCAATATAAGGGGAAATATAGCGCTACCACTTCATAATATTTACTATAGTTAAGTAAAGACAGACCAAAGTTTTCCAAATGTCCACCAGCATTTTAAGCCACTGTTTTGGGATGTCCAAGGTGAAGCTGTTTAGTGAATGCCAAAAATAATGAGGGCTTTTAAATTAAGGATTAGAACTCTACGTCCAAATATGCCTAGACTTTGTGCTACTTTAGATCTCCGTTTTGCAATTTAAATTCATGTCTCCTACCTGTTCAGGGAGGAAAGTAGATGACTGTTAAAGTGCTGCCTGGAATTAAAAAAAAAAAAAAAAAGGGCACAGCACAGTAAGAAAAATAGCTCTTTCATATTTGAGAGAGGAAGTAAACTTGGAAATCTGTAAATTTATGTTGAAGTAGTGTTTTGATTGTTGGAATTTCTTCAGAGAGATGCTAAAGTGCAAATGGACATTCATAATTTTGTCAGGTGTGTGCTGAAACAATGGAAGAGCTTTCTTTTCCTGATTCCAGACCTAAAATATGTGACTTTAACATTTAAAGTTGACCCAGTACTTTTGTGGTGCAGAAAGAAATGATGCAGTGCTTTCTCCCTCACCCTCTGGGCAGAAAGATGAGATATGGTGCAGTGGCTGCAAAAGGTGGTCTGACAAAGCCAGCTCCCAAGGAGATGTATTTGAGCTGACCTATCATGCCTATGGTGTCCCCATATTTCTTTCCTTTCCCCTTTGCCTTTCATTTTAAGGTGTCCCAAATCTGTAATTTACAACATGCTGTTCCAGTTTTGCTCTGATATATTTGCTACAAATAAGTAGGAGTCTATGCATGTCCATAGCTCCCCGTGGCGGTGTCAGGCCTGTGAGATGAGGGGAGCAGAGGAGCCCACGGAATGCAACATGGCTTATGTCTAATGTGACATTTATTTGACTCAGAAAGGCAATTGATTAAAGGCCCATCAGACCTTTGCCATCATGTTTTATGTATTTATCCAGCAGGGGCGGTTTATAACAGCCCCTGACAAATCCTATTATTTTCGTTGCAGAACTTCGTAATATCAATAAAAAGCATTAATGATACTCGGCGATGTGAAGCGCTAACGCGGCTTGGGTGACACTTCCTGCAGCAGTGGCAAAACCATTTGTCTGTGGCAGAGACCGTGTGCCTTCAACGTTTGTGCAAAGGCACTGGTTTATCGTTGTTCTGCCTCTGCAGGGCAAGGAGTTTAGATGAAAGCAGCAAGCTGGCTTCATGGTAGGTAGGCAGGCAAGTGCAAACCCAAAGCTGAAAGCCCTCTTCAACAGTGCTTGAATGTGTGACCATGCATAAGTTGTTTCCCATCTGTCTGCCTTTGTTTCTTGACATGTAAAACTAGAGTGACATGCTCTCTTGCTTCTTTAAGTCAGGCTTATCCCACAGCCAAGAAGGACTTCTTGGTGCTCCTCCATTCCCAAATTAGCAAGCTCTGTAGGAACCCTACTATATTTAAGGCATGTGCATAGAACTTGCCTGGTTTGCACTGGTTCTCTCCTTTCTGGAAGACTGGTCTTTGAGGCCACTGACAGTCTGAACTCTTTTCGGTAACAGAAAAAGTGTGATTGGGACATTTTTAAATTAGAAGCTGTTAATGGTACCTGTCAAGGTTACATACTTGTCTGTCTGACTATATGGCATCTGGGTTTTGGAAGTGGAAGAATTTCATGGATCTCTCGCCTAAACTATATTCCCACTTAAGAGAAATACAATTAATCTCTGCTCCACTTGAATCTCCTCAGGTCTTTGAGAGAAGCAGGTGTATTCTTTGTCAAAAATCACCTTTTTCATGGAAGAAGTCTTCCAATCAGTCTTGAGCCGTTCAATCATAATGTCAACAGCGTGTGGCAGTATCAACAGGACTAAGGTGCTTTACAGTAGGATAAATAACTCCAGTAGGACACTACTTCCAGAGCACTACCCATTCAGATGGAACCCATACAATATTGAAGAGTTACCTGCTGTTAGCTTTGGTGGGTGCAAATCAGAAGTGCACCACAGTGATCCAGATACAAGGATGTTGTAGGACATATTCATTTAATTCCATGGACATCTGTCCATTGCTTTGAAGTACATTCTGATGTAACTGGGTTGTACTGAGCTCCAGCATCATTCCTATCAGATTTAGCACTGATTCTAATTCTTGTTATTTGACATCTGGGTTTAGAAAAGGAGAAAAAAAAAAGGAAAAAAATGAAGAAAAAAGAACAACAAAAAGAACAAGAAAGAAAAAAGTGCAAAAAGTGCCATTTATTCCCCAGCTTCATGAAGACGTATTTGGTCAAGTAATGATGACCTAAGGGAAGCTAAGCAGCATCTTACTGATCTCATCATAGTTATGAGAACCATCCATCATATGGTCAGTGATTTGTATGTCAAAAGACAGCCAGCAGTATTCCAGCCTGCCAGTTGGTAGTTTCTGAGAATACATATTCACTTTATCAGACCTTATGATGCTCAAATAGTTTCTGATCTCTCTGTATATGTCCCTGCTGTTGGTACTTGTTCACCACCAAACTGTCATCTGTTACCACTCTGAACCATCATCATGAAATAGCAACTAATGAGCACCCTCAGAATCCCTTTATTTGGTTTGTGTGCCTTGTGCTGTTTGGCAGATGAGGAACAACAACAGTGATTGCTACATCAGCAACAGGGAGGACACATCTTTTCTCTTCTCAGGTTTCTTAAGAAGCTCTCCCTTACTTCAGAAGAGGATAATATTCTCCAGGTCAAGCTTATTCATAAATCATAAATGAACATTTGCAAAATGCCAAAAAAAGTCTACATGTAATAAGCCTTATGTTTATAACAGCTTTCAAGAGTTAGCATTTTTCAAGAATTATCATAATTAATGTAATAAATAGACAAGCCAATTATCCAGAAGAATCAGTTTATCTGCTTCTGAAATTAAGGAGGTTTTGGAAGAGAATGGTCACCTACCCAGCAATCTGAGACAGGAAAAAAATATTATTTCCCCAGCTTTTATGTGTCTCCTGAAGGAAGGGAATGTTCTAAAGAGGAAAACAACATGGGCAGAGGCACTTTATTTGGCATTTTCAAATGAAAGAACTGGTGAAACAGCCTCAAAATGGCAGTGGAGCTGAAATTCTACTCTGATGTGTTTATAGAAATCAAACTGTATAACTGGGAGTACACCTTGGGATGACTGTTCTTGAAGAAGCTTTGTTTTTTATCTGAAGACAAAGCCATCAAATAGACTTAAGCAATAGGTGTACATAGTGAAAAAAGCCTCCTTATTTAAAACAAATCTGACAAAATTAATGGGTTTGTTTGAAAATATCTGTAATAAAACCAGACCCAATATTCAGAAAAGCAGTGACATAGCCAGGCTAAAAAACAAAGGGACAAAATGTGATAACAATTTTTCATTCAAGCATTAATCTAAATGTTGATGTTCAAATTGTTTAGCAAGTAATAATGGCTGCACGTATCTGTGGAGTTGATTGTGGAGTGCAACAGAGGCATGTGCACAATCTACTTTCTATACCTGTATTTCTGTAATACCTACAATACATCCACTGAAGCTGGATGAGATTGAATTTAAGATTGGCCAGCATGACAGCTGAAAATGTCACACCTTTCTGCCATTATGCATACTAGCTATCTCTTTGTTCTGGGTTATTTTTCATTTACGTAGTGTAATATAATGTACTGATTGTTAGCTTTTTTTGAAATATTACAGATTGCGGCAGAAAAAAAATGGGCTTTAACTAGACAGTTGTAGGAGCATAATATTTTAGATTTAGCTAGAAAAAAGAAGTAGACAGAAAGAAAATGCAGTTGTTCGAAGCACTCTTACCCCACACTGGGGGGCATAATTTAATATATTTGAATGGAAAAGATCACTGTTCTGAATCAGTAGTGGCATTTCCTTTTGAACACTAAACGTCAAAATATTAAGACAGAGCAGTTTGTTAGGTTGAAATCACTGTGCAAAAAGGTAACAACTACAGAGTGTGGCAGAGTTTTTCAGGATATTCCCTTTGTAGTTATGGCAAATTATCTTTCAACTTCGGCAACCACATTGCTATTCTACAGTTGTATCACCGAATGTCTCTGTCTTTTCTGAAATGTATTGTCAATCCTTCTCCGAATGCAGAAATCCTTTTTGAGGCTCCCTCCTTTATCATCATGTTCTATATCTGTCTCCATAAAATGTACACACTAGATATAAGGTTAAAAAGGTACCAAGAACAAGTTGTGCTGGAGGAGAGGTTACTATAAAATACAGCATCCAGGAATACATGGCTTCCCAAAGGTCACCTCTTGATCAAGGCATCATAGATTTGACTACTGAAAGTGGCACCAAAATATGAATACTCATGGAGGTCTAAATGCCAGACTACATGTTTGTATTCATGCTGAATGTCCTATATGTGAGACACCATGAGTGAAAATGAGCTTGAAATAGTATCTCCTCCATCTCCTTTTCCTCTCCACCTCTCCCACCTAAAAAAGAAGTGAAGGTCACCTGCCACGTAGTTCACTTGTGTGCCATTACTGTGTAACATGTCAAAACACTTGTTAGTCCTCAGGCTGTGCTTCATAAAGGCTGTTTTACCTCTTGGTGGGAATGGGAACTCTTAGACATAAAAGATTCTCAGTGTATTAAGAAATAATGTTTCCTTCCTCTGAAGTTCACTGCTGCTGCTTTCCATCATTTTGGATAATATGGATAATACCCCCCAGGTAATATTTTCATTTCATATGTTTGTATGCCCAAGATATTAGATTTTTTCACATCACCAAAAGCAAGTGCTTTTGGATTTGAATAGATCTCGCTCTCTCCCATTCCATCATACTGAGTTTTAAGTTTAATAGAATATCTGTATCAGTTTTCTGATGCTATTTTCTAATGTTTTAGCTTCTTAAGCATACTCTAAACAGCTTGATTTTTCAGGGACAAAATTGGAATCCCAACTTCAAATAGCATACAATTTAGAAGTATTCGTGCTTCACACAATCACCAAAGTAAGGATCAGTTGCATAATTTGGATCTGGATATGTATTTAAATTTCATATTTGTCTGTGTTCACTTATCCTGGATGTCTGTAAAAGGGATTAATTGCATTTCACTTTTTGTAGTAAATCCACTTTTACATGAAAGACAAAAAATAATGTGTTACATTCTGGATGCTCTGCAATATTTACGGAAGGTTGTGGAGGAAACCTACTATGTGTGATCAGCATAAAACTAACCCTAAAGAATGAAGTGTTTCAGACACTGTTTTTCAATTTTTTTTCACTAAAAAATCCTTCAAGTTTTGTTATTTAGGGCAAATTTCTTGTGTGAACGTCCATGCACGCTTACTGTGGTCTAGTCACAACATTAGATAATTCAATGGTGCCACAGAAGGCTAAAACAAAGATGCAGCTTTTCTTAGAGTGAACTTTAATGGAAAGGTAACACTTTCAGTCGTTGAAATACCTGTAGACTGAGGCATGCTTCAGGGAAGATTGTCAGAAATCCTATGGTTTTTCTTAACTTGTTGAAAATAGGTTGACAGATCATTTATTTCGGAGCCTGAAAATTAATCTTGCATTGATACCTTCTACTGTGACTTCTGTGGCACTGTCTTCACCTCCTCTCCTGGCATGGCTGGGCTTTGATGCATGTTATCCTGGTACATACAGCGTGCCAGTGCAACACCATCACTGTGCTAGTGATCAGCCCAGTTTTTCCTATTGAAGAAATTCACAAGATGTCATAATCTGACTAGATCAAGAAAAGCATGTAGTGTGTTCAGGGAGAAGCAATGCTTTTGTAAGTGATTCTGTTCACCAAGTATTTCTCCTCCACATCTTATTCCAGCAGCATTTTGTTGGGAGACAGGGTTCAGCATTCAAATGAGATCTAAGGCATTCAGCAAACAGACATTGTAGATGAATGGGCATCCTGTTCTGGGAATAGGAGTATTTTAAAAGCACAAAACTGAACTGGATCTTTAATTCAACTGTACAAGTAAACTGCTGAGAGAGTTGTAGTATCTCTGAACTTCCCAAAGAACAGAACCATAGGAACAACAATGAAACATTACTGGTGAATGAGCCCTAAATATTGTTAATGAGCAATTTATTGAAGTTGATTGATCTTTTTATGGTTGTGAAGCGTGCTCCCACTTTTTCCTAATCTATGCCTCCTCCCTTTGAGGTGCCTCATAAAGAAATGTTACCCACTCCACCTAAATCTTATTAAATAGAAAATGCTGATTTTTTTTTTTTTTTACTAAAAAATTGTGGATATATAGCCTTCACCTTGCCCAATTATTCTTGCTTCACTCCTGCTCCCTTCCCCCTTCAGGTAAGCATTTCCTCACCTTACAGTCCTTTTGCAAATCTTGATCTAAACTCGTAATTTCCCTTGTGATACTATATCAAATGTTCTACTGATAAATTAAAATTACTGCATTTCCTTTGTCTGGATGATCAGTTATCTTATCAAAGAAAGTTATCAGGTTAGTCTACTACAAACTACCTTTGGCAAACTCATGCTTTGTTTTATCCTATTTTCCATTTCCTACATGTCTCTTCCATTATGTTTTCCTTCACCATTTGCTGCACGCACATGCTATTGAAGATCCTGATGTTACATCAACATCAAACAGGTGTGAGATCAGAATCAGTTTCAATACTGTAGCGCAGCCTTGCAAAAGCCTATTAATTCTCATGCCTGCAAAAAGGTAAACTTACATCTGTCAGACAAATAAAATACCATTTTTTATTTTTCATTGTCATTATAGCAAAGAGCAGGTGAGCTGATTTTGAGCCTTTGAGCCTTTGAGCCTTGGCTGGTGAATGTTTGCAATGATGTGCAAAAGGGTTTCTAGAGATAGAATCAGAGACATCTACCTGCACATGAGAGTGCTTGGGCACTTGCATTAGCAAAGCCTTAATGTATGTATCAGTAATGAAAATCTTAATTAAGAACGCTGCATCATTGTCCATGAACACTCTTTCTTTCTCCGTGTGTGAAGTCCTTTGTGTATTGCAGCATCTACCTGGTCCAGACAGACAGAGCCCTTACAGAGTGTGTCTGGCAGATCTTCTCTTGATTATTAACAACTAGCAAATAGCGAACTCTTACTCTTCTTTTGTCTTGACACTGAAACTCAGAATATTAGCACATATAGCATAACTTACAGCTTGTTTGCATCTTTTTCTACTGCTTTTTCCACTTCTTTGTTTTATTGGTGGGTTTCAAAACTGAATTATGTAGCTTAGAGTTGCCAAAATGTCAATGCCAAATGACACCTCTTTACCCAATAGCATATCTTTTCCTTTGGAAACAATACACTTGCCTAGGCCATGATCCGTATGCACAAAAAAGTGGGCTAATGGGATGTGATGAACGAGATTTTTAATCTCCCTAAACTCAGGAAGTTTAGAGTTAAAGTTCCCACAGCAACCTTACCTCTGCCCTTGATTACAAGAGGGTCTCTTACTGATCCCTGACTTTGGGCTTTCCAAGGCAGATAGTATAGAGAGAAGACAGTACAATGGATAGGAACTGCTTGAGTTTTTTCCACTGTAATTGTATTCTAGTGACATCTGTTTGTTGAGCACTACTTATATGTTTGATGTGATTTGAAACACATTCAGAAAGCCTGTCCAAGTAGTGAACATGCAACTAAGTTATAGGTGTACTGATAAAAGCACAGGTTAGATAAGGTAAGGAAGATGAATCTTTTGCTTTCATGAGTCAGACTGTCTTCTCAGATTCACTGTCATGTCACTGACCTTGGTGGTTTCTGTGGACTCACACCTGCATGGTAGGAGGATATGTCCCAGGAAAGACAAGGGCAGGAGGTACTGCTATATACTTTGGATAAGAAGCAGCTATGGAGTCTCTTCTTGCCTGTACAAATCAGCACAGTTGAGCCTCATATAAAAAACTACACATGCAGTGACTTTCCTTTTGCATCTTTAGAAAGAGTTCCTCCAGCCTGACAGAAGAATTCATGCTGAGGCTAGTGCTTCATGCAAGGCATGGAAGCCACAGATGCCTTTACGTTGTCATGTAAGGTAGTAGTTCTGTGAGTGGAACCCATGTAATCCAGTAATCCATCAGAATACAGCTCCTGTTTCAACCTTCATTAATATTCTCAAAACCAACACTTATTCCTCTAAGACATCAGAACCTGAAATATTCCACATTAAATAAAGTGGGATCTAAAGATGATTAGGGGGCTGAAGCATCCCTCTTATGAGAAAAGGCTGAGAGAGCTGGGCGTGTTTAGGCTGCAGAAGAGATGACTGAGAGGGCATTTTACCAAGGTATGTAAGTACAGCAGTGTGCCCTTGTGGCCAAGAAGACCAATGGTATCCTGGGGTGCATTAGGAAGAGAAATGCCATCAAGTCAAGGGAGTTGATCCTGCCCCTTTACCCATCCCTAGTGAGGCACATCTAGAGTGCTGTGTCCAGTTCTGGGCTCCTCAGTACAGAGAGACATGGAGCTCCTGGAGCAGGTCCAGCAGAGGGCAACAAAGATGATGAGGGGACTGGAGCATCCCTTTGATAAGGAAAGGCTGAGGGAGCTGGGCTTGTTCAGACTCATGAAGAGATGTGTATCTCATCATTGTCTATGAGTGTCTGAAGAGAAGGTGTCAGGAGGATGGAGCCAGGCTCTTCTCAGTGGTGCCACCCAATAGGACAAGAGGCAATGGACAGAAAGTTCCACCTGAATATGAGGAAGAATTTCTTTACTGTGCAGGTGACCACGCAGTGGAACAGATTGCCTAGAGAGTCTGTGCAGTTTCCCTCACTGGAGATACTCAAGAACTGTCTGGATGCAATTCTGTGCAATGTGCTCTGGGATGACCCTGCCTGAGCAGAGAAGTTGGGCCAGATCACCCACTGTGGTGCCTTCCAACCTTACCCAGTCTGTGATTCTGTGAAATGACTGATTTGTAACTGCTTGGTATCATGTCAGTGCATTTCTGCCTAGGCTGAATATAAATGAGAAATCATCTCCAGCTTGATTTGATGCCATTCTATACCGAAATGTAAATATGCAGTAATTAAAAGGGTAGAAGTATGTAACACCAAATTGAATTCAGGATCTTTATGGAAAGCTATGACCATCACAGCTGAGTGCCAGGTGTTGTGGGCAAGGCGAAAGGATACAGTTGTCCTTTTCCCACCTTAAGTGCCACTTTCAAGGTTTTTAGCAAGCACATAATCATAGCTTTATACTAGTAGTTGAAGCATGATCTTCAAAGCAGACTGTGCCACCTTCATGTGTCCTGACCTTATTGCCAGCTATTAGTCTGCCAACTGTTAACATTTAGGGTGACTGGCCTGGGCTTGGGGAGAGTGACCTCGAGCCACTTGCCAGCAGACAAGGCTGATGAATGCAGGTGTCCAGCTGTTCCCAGTGTCTCTGGAGTGCAGGCAGCCAAGCTGGGTCTTGCAGGAACACCAGGCTAGAGGTTTTCCATGCTCTTCCAGAGTGCATATGTGTATGTGTGCAGAGTATCCCATGTGCAGGTCTGAGATTGCTCCCAATGTAAACAGTGTCCCCCCGACCATTCTGTTACAGTTCAGTCACAGATTGCAAAAATAATGTCTTGGTTTTTTTCTTGTGCTTTTTTTTCTTTTTTTTTTTTACTGGTCATTTACACAGTTGATTGTCTACAGTTTGAAAAGTGAAGTTCAGTGTCTGGAAGAATATTTAAGAAAATAAATATATTTTAATATGTCAGAAACCTTTTACTTTCAAAACCAAAGGGTTTCAAACATGTCAGTGCAGCTACTTCTCTTTCAGGACTATGTACGTGTCAAGTTTGATGTTTTAAAACAAAGCTGTGTTATAATTATACAAGCATGTTTGAGAAAAAAAGGCTTATGGAAAACTTAACAGCTGGAAACTGTTTTTTACATACTTGGATGACTCAAGAGCAGCTGAATGGGTTTTTGCAAAACTTTACCAAAAATGTCATTTCTGGATTGAGACAAGGCATGAGAAATAGTGGCTGAAAAGGTAACAGTTTCACAAAGGTACGAGCAAATATAGACAGATTATTTAATTAATCAGCTTCCACTGTACAATCATTAATGTAATGCTATAAAAATAAAAGGATTCATATTTTTATAGTTTTTCAAGGATTTCAAAGATCTGTACTAGACCTTAAGGAACTCAGCTTTGTAGATGAGAGTTAATCAAATATTTATATTTATATTTCATTGGAATACCACGTATTCAAACAGGAAAACAAAGACATAGAGAAAGGTAGAGAGCTTGCCAGAGTTTACACAGAAAGAGAAGACCATGTTCAGCAGCAATGCCCTTGGATTGCTCAGCTTGGCAGCATGGGAGCACGCTCGGCATTGGGGAGCTCCTGGCTTACCTCTCCCTCTGACTCCCACGGCAGGCACACCCAGCTGGCAGGTGAAGAGCCTCTCTCACACATGTGCTCTGGGCTCAGGTACCCATCTCCCTTCTTTCTGTCTGGCCACTTCATTCCCAAAGGCAAAGTCTGCCAAATTCTGCCTACTCTAATTGTGAAGCTTGACCGTATTTAAATATTGCCCCCGGTTACAAGCGTACAGACACTCCTCCTTCTCCCACAGCGCACCCAAGGACTGTCAAGGTGAGAGAGCTGTCACCAGAAACCTATTCTGGGGTCTTTTTCAGTGCATGGGCCAGTCTATAACTCAGTAACAATCACTTTACTGTTTGAAACCTCAGTCACTGAATAAATACGATTTTACTGCTGCTTAGTTTGGATGTTGAGCTGTATTGGAGGAAACTGCTCTTCTTTCATACTGAATTTTTTTTCAGGGTGGTGTGTGTGAAAAATAACACAAATAGCAGTGTTTTTGGATGGTCACACTGAACAGTCAGCAAGAAGAAAAGTACAGTATGGTGAAGGGAAATCTGTTTGTAGTAAAAAGCAATATGAGCTTGTGGTTTGTTAACGGGACCAAGAATATGGATTTTTCACTTTAACCCTAGCTGTAAAACTCCCTCCAAAGCTGTTGAAATCACCTTATCTCCTGTTGTTGCACCTCAATTTCTTCTTTATTCTGGTAACCATGACCCAGCTCACCAGAATACCATTCCTCTTGAAGTTCAGATATTATCAGAGGTTTTGTAGAGATGCTTCTTTAACCTAACAAGCCCACTCCTTGTCAATGTTGAGAGTGTAATTTTCTTACTTTCCCAACTAAATAGGCTTTTGTGGCTTTCACTCTTTTACCTGTGCATAATCACCAATTCTGGGAGCAAGATCAAGGTTCAGTGCTGCATTGTGCGTTATTCAGATTTCCAGTAGCATCTCCAGGTTAAGAATTTGGTGCTGATATTTTCAGTGGGATATAAATATAATTTCATTTTCTAAATACAGTTGTTCTGAGCTCCTTGAGAAATGGTAATAATGAGACATTGCCATCCTGCAGGCACATTTGCAGTAGCCCCAGATTTGGTTAGATTTAATCTGTGCATATAAAGTATGCATTCACATGAAGAAAAAAAATCTGAATTTAGCCAGCTAGGAGCACCTAACTCCACAAATTCCCTCGACAAAAGCAGGGTGTCATCAATCTTCTCTCAGCTTTTCAGAAGTTTTGGCTGTGTGCCCTGTATATTGACCATCTTGCTCACAAAGGGCCTCAGTTTTGTTTTCCTGTTATCATTTACACTTTGAGGTGTCTAGTGTTGCAGTGGTTCTCACAAGAAGCTGTCCTTGTACTCCTGCCAAAACCAGAATCACAGCCTAAGCCAGCCTTTAACTGGGCATTAGAAGGAAATGACACTCTTGTCATTCTGCTAGTAGCATCACTTCCTCAGCTTCACAAATATTATCTGATCCAAAACTTCTCCATTATTGTGTTTACGTGTTTTTCAATTCTTGTACCTAAAAAAAATCGTCTGCTGAACAGTGTTGTTATGCATCTCTCTTCTTCTTGTATGTGTATATCCTATGCACTAGGAAGTGCCAGGCTCATGGATCTTCTTATCAGAACTCATCAGTTCTTGCTTTCCTGAGTCATCTCTTAGATTGTATGATTTTTAAATATTTGTTGGCTAGAGAATGATATGTGGAGATGACTGGATGGAGAGAAGAGGAAAAGAATTACTAAAAGGCAAGACGTCACCAAGTTGAATAGTCTGTTGAAGATAAATCCTTTCCTCGAGAAAAAGTTATATCCTGTAATGCCCAGAGCAGTTTGAGTGTAACAGAGTTGTAGGCTGGCAAATTCTCTGTTTTTCTGCTAACTGTTATGAACAGAACTTAAAAAAACAAAGCAAAACACAACACAAAAACAACAAACAGAAGATTAAATACAACAACATTTTGACTCTGATTGAAGTAGGAGAAACAAATCTAGTAAACAGTCTTAGAAATTATTTCCCATTATAGTCCATACAAGAATTGGCTTGATTTAAATAGCACAGGTACATATGGGATGCATTTAGGAAGCAGCAGAAACTTTGCAGCATACTCTTTGCTCCCACTCCACTCCAGCAGTCTTTCATTCTTCAGCATAGCTGCTTTTGCAGAGCTGTTGCCAGTTTTGGCTGGAGGTTTTCAGACTTTGTCACTGAAAAAAAGGTATATAGAGAAAACAATTAAATTTTCATTTTTCTTGCCTAATTGAAACAGCAAAATTGGTTTGGCTGTTTTGGCATAAGAAGCAAGGCAGAAAGTACAGCCTCTCCATTTTAAATAATATAACTGTTTTACAGCCCATGTTGCACAAATGGAGCCACAGAGGTAGGCAGGACGGGTTGCGAGGGAAAGAGGCTGCAAGAAGCAGCAATACAATGTCTTGCATTTCTTAAACAATAATATGAGCCCTTGATACTATATATGCCCAAGTTTTGTTGAGCTTGCACAGCAAGGCTGTGCTACCTCTCTCTGTGTATGTGTGTATCCACCTGCATGTACATGCTATTTGTGAACCTTTCCCTCAGCCCATTTTGCAGTTTGCCCTGGGATTTAGCAGAGTTTTGCAATCTCACAGAAGTTTGGCTTGTCAGATGTAGCCTTAAATTAAATTGGTTTGTATTGCAACAGGATTGGTAGGAGGATCAAAGTCTTGGTGTAAAATAAAAGGAGGTTTTTGGTTTCTGTGTGCTGAAACGTTTCTATTTCCCTTTATTTTTATTAGTATATTAAGCAATTGAGTTCTCCACTAGTAAGCAAAATACTGTACCAAGGCGGTTATTAAAGAGAGGATTGCCTCTTCACTTACTGTGAGAAGAGGTGCATGTTACTTGTATGAAGGGTCTTAAAAAGTGTGTTCTCTTAAGGTTGATCAGCATTTCTTTTTAAAATCACAGAGCTGTGTGCCTAGGCACCATGCTATATCTAATAATTCTAGCTTACCCTGAAGGGCCTGTGGTCAGCTACAAATTTGGCAGATTGTCTCTCAGGTCAGGAAGTAGTTCTGGTTTACAAATTTAAAAGCCAAAATCTGTTTTAGTATTTCTTAAATGTCAAAACAACCCTCTGACCTTGAAAATTCCTTTTTCTGTATACTTTTAGGACTTTTAAGTAAAAAACAGGCCTTTTTCCTAGTACAATGTGGTAACCTGTTAGTCATGAAATCTGAGAATTTAGAGAAGGGAAAGTGACATTAACTCATCTTTTCTTTCCCTTTGCCAGTGCAAGAATGGGCTTCATTCATATCAATGGCAGCTGGAGGGAAAAAGATTTGCTAGCCTTTAACTGTGCTTCCAGTTTATTTCCATAATGTACACTGTGTCTTCTTGAATGACGAGTCCTCCATCTGCAGCGTTTCAGACCTCATAACAATAACAAGTGGGAGGACAAGTTTCTCTGCTGTGTATCAGAAGGAACCTCCGGTGCCTTGATTTCGATCTGTCCCCACCTAAGCACTGCAGGACGGAAAAGGCCATATTTAGTGCAGTTGGCCAATTGCACGCTTCTGTAACCCAAACTGATAATTCCTGACCCTTAATGTGATCGGTTGAACTTAAATATGACATTTAGCAGCCCATTTAGTTTACGTATCTCCAGTACTCTCCTTTTCTGGAAAGAAATTTTGCCACTTCTGAAGGTCTGATGGTTCTCCCTCCTCTGAAAATACGCCCTTCCTTCATCCCTTCTTCATCCACCTCTTCTTCTTACTCTTGCATTTCCTTTTAGAAAGCAGGCCCCTCTGTGGTGCCCCTGTTTCCAGCAGAGCAGAAGCAGCCTGCAGTTCTTGCTGTGAAAAAGAAGTGGCATGAGACAGAGCAGCCTGAAGCCCTTCTCTCTCCCTTGGAAGTGGAGAATAACACGTCTTCTCTGTTCCCAGATGCTGCTGGTCTGCACAGAAGTGACTTCAGATCCTTTCAATTCTAATATGATGAACCCCAAAACTTCTTACGGTGTGAGCTCTGGGCCTCTTCTGCCTCAGTTATCCATAGTATTTAATGTTACTGTATTCTCCATGAGTTTTTACCCAAGGAGTTGCAATTACTAAGTAATCATTAATGACTTAACTTTCCCTGGATTTCTGTGAAGTAGGGAAGGCATATTTTCAGCACTCAGCTGCAGAGGAAACTGAGGCACAGGATGAATCACTTCTGGAATTAATAGAATATTGAGCACAGCTTTCTTTGAATTTAAAAGTGATTTTAAGAAGTTTTCTGAGAAATCATTTGATTTCTGCCTTAGTCTTCTGAAAAGCATTTTATAAATAACTGCATAGTCTTTATAACAATCGATTAATTAGCTACCATTGTTTCACAGAGATGGGAAAACCAAGGCATAGCATTTGCTTAAGGTCAAGCAACCTGAGAGCTTATGCTCACAGAGTTAAGCAACTTTCTTAGTCTTTTGTGGTTGCATTCCTTCTTTTCTTTGTGTAGTTGACCATTTAAAAAATTGAACAAGTCTCTTTGGGGAGGAGATTAAATTTGGAGGTGTTGGCTGTAGTGTTCCAAGGTGGTGGTTGTTCAGACAGTCTACAGTGTACTATTATAAATTATTAAGTATATTAAAATGTTTAAAAGTAATATCTGCTCAATGATATCCCAGCTTAATAGAGAAAAAACACCTACTACTGATCTGTAGTTAAATTATTTAATCTAGAACTAATCTACTGTTCAATCCAGTTTTGAAAATGGAATAGTTCTATCGTTGAAAATAATTAATTGTTTAAACCCATAGGGCTAAATCCAGCAGTGACCTAAATGGTAGGAGAGAATTACACATCAGACACAAGTGTGTGGGAAAATAAGTACCAAAATAGTTTATGTTGCCCTGATTCTCTCTTATCCTGGTCAGTATCACACACTTTCCTTGGTAGGGTTTTTTGCTTGTGCTGGCTTTGCCCCCCAATTCCTCCCTCCAGCATTTGAGTTCCAGTATTTTTATTACTATCTCATAGAGAAGCTGGCAGAGGTCTCTGTTTTCTCTGCCCTGCATCCATTTACACCCTTTCTGTGACCTGTCTTTGGGCTTGGGCCCTGGCTGGTCCTATTGAAGGGCTTAGCTCGGTGGGGCTGACCCCATGTGGGGTGTGGGGTATGGGGTATGCCAGCCAGAGCCCTCCGGGTGACCTCAGCTGGACTGCTGCTCGTTCCCCCTCCTGTGAAGATGAGCAGATCTCACACCAGTAGCCCTCAGTGGTGAGGTGTTCCCAGCACCCCATTTCAGGAAAAACACCAAGCCCCTTTGAAGAAAAAAAATAAAAAAACTAAACAAAACAAAACAAAACGTGCTTTTTTCCTCTCTCTTTCCAAACGCCTGCACAGAACAACATGGGGAAAAGAAGAATAGCAAATATTCAAATGGGAAATTTTCTTGGAGAAAAAAAAATCCCCCCACAAACCAAAAGAAGATGGAGCACTGGAGCCCCACCTGCTGACTTGAGGAAACAAGAGAGAAGGAAGGGAAGATGCCTGGTCCTGTGCCAAGCATTCAGCACTGGGCTTGTAGCACTGTGATGTGGCACTTGAAGCTCTAGGGGCCTGGAGCCAGCATTACAAATGCAACAAGAACTCTCATGAAAACGAGCCTCTTAACAGCATGTTGAGCTGGTCTGTGATGGCCTCAGGAAATCCCCCTGGCTAGACAGGGCCTTTTTATCCACTACATTGCTCTGACTCAAAGAGAAATCTCACGTAACTTCCTTGACCAGAAACTGAGCATGCATGTAGTCAGCAGCGTAGGGCTGTGCAGTTTCCTTGTTTGCAGTTAATCCTTGCCCTCCTCCTGCTCTGAAGAAGTCTGCCCTGCCTTTCTTTGCTGCCTCGTCACACTTGGGCCCAATGCTGCAAGCATGTGGCATGTTCGCAGCCATCAGGCTTTGTGCTATCCTTCCTTTGTGGTCAGATCCTTAGCTGATGTACACTGGCCTAGGGCCATTGATTTGAGTTGGGATTTTCACTCCTTGAACATTTGGCCCTTTGAAGCCCAGAGAATTACTCCTTTTTAATAGCGCCACAACTTAACACTACTTGTTTTCAGTCTCAGGACCCTCTACAAGCAAATGCTTGCGTATTAATTACAACAAAGAGCAAATCTACTTGACATTTGATTTTGTTTTTCTTGTTTCCTTGCAAGCTTGAAAATGAGCTGCTTTTGCCAAAAAAAAAAAAAAATCAAAATGCATTTCACGCCTTTTTTTTTTTTATAATTTGAAATAGGCCCCTTGAAAAAACTGACATGTTAAACACCAGCAAGAAAATGATTATTTGGACATATGGCTCCTCTTCCTGAACTTTGCAGAGAGGTTAGATAACGCTCTTTCACATCTTAAAAGACTAGACTGCTGCTACATTACTAACATATTCTTATGTAATAATCTGGTACTGATGACACTTTATCCAGTCCCAGTAATGTAAGACTCATTTATGGTTCAGTACATTATGAGGGATTTGGTTTTTTACAGATTATCCACTAGTTTGTTGGGCTTTTTTCATTACACTGTCCTGAAGTAGAATATAGAATAGGACAGAATCATGCACAAAAATATATTGTGGCTCTGTCTTTCAGGAGGGTTTTGAATTGTATAGATTGTTTCTGTTGAACATTGCCTGATTAATACAAAAGTAAAACCAGATTTTAAAATCCCATTCTTAAATTAAGAAAAACTCATCCAAACCCATACATTTACTTTTAAGACTGTTTCATAAAGCGAAAAATTTTGTAAGAATTGAAATAAAGGTGTCAAAACATCTGAGATAGTGAAATATCACAGAAAGATTGTCATCACCCTTGTCACAACTAATGTTAACAGTCATGTAAGGTCTGCAGGTAATTGCAGAATGCACAGGTGAGCTGGCCAGAAAACAGCAATGTCCCATGGTGAAAATATTTGCAATTTTGGAGTATGACAATGAAACTTTATGAAACTTTTTCATGAAGAAACTAGCTTTTAAAAGACCAGGGCCAGGACTTTCTGGTGGGTGAGGGAGTGTGGGAGCCTGTTTGCTTCCAGGTCTCCCTTATCACACCCCTACTCGTCAGGGTCTAGGGTCAGCATCTTTCTCTGACTTTGAGGTAGAGTTTCTATCCCAGACCCCAGAAACTTCCCCAATAATATTTTCCATAAAAATTATGTTTATCAGAAATTGTTTCATCTTCACTGACAGAGGTCTGCCATAGAAAATTGTGGATTCACAGAGTCCTGGAATAATAAAAATGGGGAAGGATGTCCTTAAAAGTCATCTGGGTCCGGCCCTCACCCTGCTCAAAGCAGCATCAGTGAGAATGAAGTTACTTTTTTAATCAGCTTGTTCGTGTGTGCATGTATAAAGGATTCTTTATGTAAAAATATATATATTAAATATACCCATTTTAAAGGTACTTATATCCTAGTGAGCATTTTTTCAGTAACTCTGTTTCTGAACTTGAGATTTTTAGAATAATTTTAAGTTCTTTTATTGATAAGCGGAAACTCTTGATCAGAAACTGTCCTGCACAGAAATGAATGTGCAGCTGTACAGCCTCTGTACCTGACTCTTGCTGAGCCTGGTTCTTTCCTTTAACTGCAAAACCACTTTCTTTAGTGACAGTGAGCAGTAGGGACTTAAATATGTCACCTAAGTCATAAAATAATGCTGTAACCAATGACTGACATTGACTATTCTTAGACTCAACCCTGTTCCTGCACAGAGGGGAGACCCCACTTCTGCTGCCCTGCATTTATTGCTGCTGTCTGTTGCACACAGGATGTTCTACTAGATGGAGCAGTGGTCTAATCTGATGTGGCAGCTCCTACATTTTTATCTTGTAAGTGCTTTACTTACATGAATTAATTCTGAAACACTCATGTGACGTTAGTCATTGTTACGATTCCCATTTTAGAGACCCTGTGTCTAATTCTTAATTATACTAATTCTCCCGTATGCTGGTGAGGTTCCGGATCTGTGAAAGGGTCTCCCAATTCAGGGAGATGGATTGCAGAAATGTCAATGGCAAAATGAGAGTTCTTTGCCCTCTAGCAATTCTCTGTATTTTTCTAAGGTTGGAGAGAAATACTGGAAGACGAGTATAAAAGTGTTGATTTGTACTAGGGACTACAGAGGAGTTGCATAGCCCAAGCCTGTAAGAGTTGCCGTATTAAACAAAATTAAGTTATTGAGATTGTTGACACTTCTTTCAGCGTGGCCACAATCTCATCAAAAGAAAGCAAAAGCCACCTCTGCTGGCCCTTCTTTTCCTTTTATGAGGTAATATTATCAGAGCATTGGCATCCTACCTCCCTGAGGAAAAAACAAACAAACAAAAAAAACCAGAGGAGAAGGCAGTGAGCTTGAGGGAGAGAGGAAGAGACTGCAGTTTGCCTTTGAATGAGTAACAAGCCATTTTAAAAGGAGTCATTATGTGCTGTAACCAGAAGGACCTTCTGTCTTGCTGTATGATAAAACTACCAGTGAAATGTATTGCAAGATAATTAGGAGCAAACAGGCAGGAAAAATGAGTGATGTGCTACTCTTCATTTCCTGAGCCAGTCTTGTTCCAGTCAATGTGCAAGCTGCAGCTGTGTCTGTGGAGAGAGTGGAGGTGGAAATCAACCCTATCTGTGTCTTCTTCCCTCATGGCTTCACCCAGCTCAAGGACGTGATGGACGATTATATCAGATGCAGAAAAGATTCAGAACCCTACACCCTCCTCTGGCTTTTTGGCTTCCCACTCTATTTATATCCAAGCCTAAGAGATGAAGTGGAATGTGCAGATAGAGACCCTTTAGCAGCTGTCCCTGAGACAAAACTAATGGTTGGACAGAGAAACCAGAAGCTCTCAGTGGGGTTATTTTAGTGGCAATCTCGTGGTTTTGGCATGCTGAGGCTGTACAACTCCCCAGGCTGCTAGCAATGATGTTGTTCTTACAAAGGTTTTGTCTAGAATGAGGAATATGAGAATACTTACAATTTTTACCCAGTGCTGAGGCTATGGAAAAGCCTACAGAAACAAGACATCTTTAGATAAAAAAGACTGGAGGCAGAGGCACAATACCTGTCACCTCCAAATGCGGGAAATAAGGTTTGTGATATGTGACAGGACCAAAGTTAGCAAGAGGGATATATAGCATGTTTCCCGTCAGCATTTAGAACAGAAGTGGGGCAGACGTCCGCTTTAAAGTTCTTCAAATCAGAATTATAATTGTCTTCCCATGAAAGTATGTGAGAAAATTAAGCCTCCTGACATCCTGAGGTACTTACGCTTCTTTCAAAAAATCATAGAATGAAATGTAATAGAACAGAGTAGAATACATGATTCTGTTTAAGTAATTTTAATTTATTTTTTTTAATTTTGGAGCAGAGATGAAATCAGTAAGAACAATATGGGTCAGGATGGATGGTAGATAGTGGATAGAGAGTTAATGTTTTTGATGCTTAGAAGTCTTCTGAGGCCTTCACGATAAAAATCATTATAAACATACAGAAAACATATTACCTGCAAAAGTCACCTCCTCTTTTCTCTACTTCTTAATCAGTTATCAGATTTCCTTAATTTGTTGTAAAAACATGCATTTGAAATGTCACTTTTTGAGCCAGTGCGCCTGAGGGGGAAAAAAGGCAGGAGTCTTGCTCTTCTGGTGTCTTCTCAACCAGATGTTTTTATAGAGTTCCCCTAGGTTGCACTGTTGCTTTTCCACTGAAGGCAGGGGGATTGCATTGGTGTCCATGAGAGCATGGCTCACTTTTCAGCATCTTACTGTGATGGTAATGCGGTAAAACAAAAGAACAAATGTGTCTCTCATAGACCAGTTTGCAGTATTTCTTTCTTTCTTTCTTTCTTTCTTTTTTTTTTTTGAGAGATTCTCCCACAAAATGAGTGATTTTATTTGAACTGCCTAAGAGAGTAAAAATATGGAGCCCCTGTGATATTTCCATTTACATTTCCCTATTGTCAGCAAATCCCGAAAGGAATTGCCTTGGGAACTAGGAACTGCACAGTGTCAGTAAAAGGTGCTTCAGGAACCAATCCTGGACATTTCATGTAGTTTGGGCTGGGGTGAAGGGTGGAGGTGGGGCTGGTTCTGATAATCTGTGTAATAAGAAATAAACTTGTATGTTTTACTCCAGAAAATCAAATTGTCTATATGGCAGAAATGAAGTGGATGCAAGGTATGGTACCTTTCTTACTTTAGCATACAAAGGTATCTACTGAGCATTGTAGTGCAAGTTAGGAATGACGCTTACCGAGAGGATAAGCAAGCAACCAAGTTCTGTAATACATGAACTTTCCAGTCTCTTTCACTGATTTCTTATGTATTGAATGATAACCATATATTCACCCTCTCCAACATTCTGTGCTGGTTTACATCTCTGAACAAAAAACACAAACTCACAGCTGTTTATGAAGACAAGCCAATAAATCTAGAGGAATATATTTATACAACTCATCCTGCAATTACATAGTTAAATGCCATTTTTTTCAAGTAGACAGAGCTCCTTCTTTGCAAAGGAACCAAATTCCTCTCTGTGCCACCCAGATCTGTTGATTTTCCATTAATGTCAGCTCTTGTCAGATGTACCGAGTGCTACAAGTTGCATTGCAGAATACTTTATATACATTAAGGGAGTAAGTACTCTGCCATTTCCGTGTCCTGCTT
The DNA here is from genome assembly GCA_035221455.1 of Xenops minutus. Lineage (NCBI taxonomy): Eukaryota > Metazoa > Chordata > Aves > Passeriformes > Furnariidae > Xenops > Xenops minutus. The sequence goes on along the minus strand of JAWWEE010000001.1, from coordinate 22,344,695 downwards.
CTGGCTGGCATTAAGTGATGTGTGTAGAAGGCAGAAAGTGAGGAGCAGTTCTGGTGACTTTTCCTTTCAGAAATCTTGCCATTTGCCAGTGGCAAATCCAGGCACAGTTCTCATAAACATCTCTTCCACTGTCTTCCTATGGAGAGAATATCATACATATGAGTTTAAAAGCTTGTTGCAGCACCGCTTGCCTTTTCCATAGAAAAGAGCAAACTTTATTCCACTGATTAGAAGACTGAGCTTTGAATTATTGCGTCATTGCCTAAATGTTCCTGATACATGCAATAATTTATATGAAGGAAGAACAAGCAGGGGGGTGCCATGCGAAGCAAGAGACCATCATCATCATTTATCATGTACCTAAGTTAAAATCTGTGGTAGAAGTCTCAGGAGGAGAAGGTGATGCACATTTTCTGGAGCTCCTACTGGCCTTTTCAATTATTTAGACTCTGGGTTGGGTCTTGGATGATATTCACGTAGAAAGCAGGAGGTCTTTGACTCGTGTAGCTTCTAGTAGAAGGGGACCAACTGAGAGCCAGACTTAATAGTAGTGCTTTCTCTGTTAGGCACTATAGGAAATTTGGGGATCACTGTATCAGGAACACATGCTAATAAAATGTGTGCCACATAGTAAAAACTCACCTGGGTGAAATGCTGCTCCTTCTGATATCAATGGAAATTTCCTTTTGACCAGGGGTTGCTATGGCAGCAAGCACTGGAAATGAGAACAAGGACATTTTGATATGTCTACACTGTGGATTGCAAATTATGATATCCGAGTTAGTTTTAAACAGTCTTGCAAGGAGTGGTCTGGTTAAGGCAGCCTGGAACACCACATGGCCTAATTTACCATGCTAAACAGTTTGCTTTGCTCCGTGATCAGGGTCTATCTGTGCTTGTGATAGAGCAGAGGGGAAGAGGCATTTGAGGGGATGGTAATTTTAGGGGAATGGGATGAGGAACAGACTGTGATAAGGAGTAGTGTAGGGAGGGAGAAATAGTATGAGCAAGACTAAGCCAGGAAATAGGAGATACAGCAGTCCATGGAGTCAACTGAGTGGAAGGGATGAAAGCAAAATCAACAGCAATAGAAGATGTATGGGTTTTGGGGATCAGTGACCAAAGGGTCTCTTCCTGTGGCAACACACTTTGCTCTGCTCCTTGGAAGTCAGCCTAGGGCTCCCGACTCTCAGCAGGAAGGAAGCAGTGTCAGGAAGACACTGTCAAACCACTGAATGAAGTATCCTCACGGTCTTCCAGTGGCCGGTCGGCTTGTAAGCACTGTTTGACTCGTGCTGCTGATGACGCTGCCAGCTGAAGTGGTGAAGTTCTGTATTACAGCTCCACAGGTGCTAACCCGCCTCAGCATCAGCAGCAACATGGAATAGCTTTCGATTTTTAAGTAGACTTTTAAAGAAAACCCTGAGAAATTATACCTAAAATGCATTACTGTGATGCTAATGTTACCAAGTCAAACACTTAAAAGTTAGGAAATGCCACAGTTAATGTTGTCAGTGCCACCTTAGGGAGGGCCCCTTGTACCATTACGATAGCCTGTAATTACATGACTGCACAGTTTCTTCCACTGAACCCCTGCACAAGGTGGTCAGGTCCTCTGCATGTTTCATTAGAACTGTAGCCCAGAGCTGTTTTGCACTCTGCTGGATTATTACTTTGGTACTGACCTAGGGAAGAGAAAACTACTTGTCTGTGTCACTGTGCTCTACGAAATCTGCTCATCTGGAAAGGAGTTGAGGCCTTTGATGGTACTGTATTTCTCTGAAATCTCCTTTTCTGTTTCTTGGGAGCGTCTTGCCCCCCATAATATTTCAAATGTGTGCAATTCATGTTTTGGGGAGAATGGGAAGAAAACTCATAAATAACGTTTAACAGACCTCAGTAAGTCCAATGTCCCATTTGCTTCTGCAGTGCATCCCTCTCCTATTGACCCTGGTTAGGTCTTCCTGTAGTCTGTGCTGAGTCAACAAGCCCCAGTGGGCTGGTAGGCAGATGGGACACAGCTACCCAGCATGTGACATTTTAAACGGTGGAAAAGGGCAGGAACCCACTTTTCCCATAGCAGAGAGTATTAGAAGGAACGAACAATATTGACACCTCCCATCAACTCCCCATTAACAGCAAAACGCATAAAAACTGGTGCTGGTTTTGCCTGAACATGTATGTAGAAAAGATGATGAAATTAATACAGAGAGGTTGCTAGAGCCTCTGTCTGTCTTTTGTTTCTTCCTTCCTTAAGCATTTATACCCAAAATGCAGAGTGAGGGGGGAATCCCAGTGCTCCCTCTCCAGGGCCAGCAGTCAGCCACATTTTGAGTCCCTTCTCTATTTCTTCCCTTGCTTTTGAGCAGTGCTTGCAGGTTAGCCATGCCCGTTTAAAAGTTTATATACAGCAGATGTTCACAGAGCTGATCAGGAATTACGGATTTGCTGCTGTAGCTGCAGCCCTGTATGAAACACAGAGAATGTATATAAAACACAGATAACATACCTGCCTTGCAGAATAATTTCACACCCCTCCCTTGCTGTTATTTGCTCAGGAGGGGACGTCAGAGCCCCTGATGAGGGAGCATTCAGTGTCCCAAAACCCAAAGTAGGTCCCTTGCATCTGACAAGGGAAAGTTCTGGTGGGGCAGAGGGGTGATGTCTGGGGACTAAACATGCTGACAGCTCCCTCTCAGAGCAGCGTGTGGTGCCTTCCCTCTCAGAAGGAGAGGCCGCCTGCCCCACACCTCTTTAGAAGCAGACTTTGCAGAAGTGTCATAAATCTCTGCCTTCCCTGCCACGCAGCGCTGCCACTGCACTGGATATTGCCAGGATTCATCTATTTGAACTGTACTTCATTTTGCAGCCCAGGGTAGAAGGAATAGATTGCTTTGACACTTATTTTAGGGTATAATTTCTCTACCTTCCCAGTGCCTGGGACTTGTCTTATCCCAATATCCAGCACTGCCTTTTTACAGCATCTCCATCTGTATCCTGCAGGTACTCAATTTGTGTTTGTGCAGACATGCATGGCAAGGATGTGCTCTCAGAGCTTGTGTAGTTCCAGAATCATAACATTCCAGTGATCCATCAGGAAAATTCAGCTGAAGGGCAGCATGGTCTTGCTTTATGCGAGCTGAAGTAGCAGGCAAACCTGCCCTCCCTTCCCCACCCCGCAGGACAGGTAGTCTTTAAAGACTGTGGAAGGTGCAGGTGTTTATTTCGGCGAGAGCTGTGATGATGTGTAAAAAAGAGAGGGAAGGGATCTCCTAGCTTTTTGGAGATGGCCTCTGTATAATGCCATTTGAATCTGTACTTTTTGTTTGGTGGTAAGTTTTAATAGTTATCCTTTGAGGATTTTCCCGGCGAGCTTATCTGAATACACCAACAGTCTTTTTTGTAATATTCGCATTTCCCCTTTGGTTCAGCCGAGCCCACTGACAGATCATTCAAATTCAATTGTTTTATGTCTAAGCCGAACAGCTAATTAAAGTAGGGATGATTAACCTGACTGGCAGTGTCGCTCTCTCTCCCTCGCTCTCTCGCTCCCTCCCTCCCTCCCTCCTGTTCCAATCAGTCTTTTTCTCACACTCTCCCTCTCTCTCTCTCTGTCTTTTGCTCTACTGTGTGTGTGTGTGTGTGTGTGTGTGTTTTTTTTCCCTCTCTCCTAAACGTGGTCTGCTTGCTGATGGCAGAATGGCACTCGGAGATTTGTGCATTGTGTCTGGTTTCCTACGGGCAGGCTGACCCAGTGCCTCTAGGGACTTATCAATAGACCACTCAGAAGAGACAGAGACAGGAGAAAGGAGGAGGGGTGGGGGGGAGAGAAAGAGAGAGGGAGAAAGAGAGAGAGAGAGAGAGAGAGAGAGAGAGAATCAATATCAAGAATAGAAGGAGCTCCGAAGCCATTTTTTTTTTTTTTTAAAGAAGTATCAGGACTTGGGAAGAGGGTGACAAAGAAGGTTTTTCAAAGAGGCAGTGGAGGAGGTTCTAATAAATTTGGAAGGAAACAGTTCCCTGTCTTGGGAAAAAAGGAGAACTCCTGGCTGATTAGCATTCACACCAGGTATGAGATGTTCCCTACCCCTTATCACTGTCGCAACGGAGATTGAAAAAAAAGCGCTTTTTTCCTCCCCCCTTTTTTTTTCTTTTTTCTTTTTTTTTTTCTTCCCCCCCCTCCCCCCCCAATCCTCCTGCCCCTGCTCTTTAAGGAGATGGAGCGAGCGTGTTATTTTGGTGCGTTGTTTGGTGGTGGCAGGGGGAGCGCGAGCCGTGGGCATTTGTGTGCTGGGAGCAGGGAGAATGGAAGCAGGGCAGCGGGGAGGGGGCGGCTGGCAGGAGAGGAGAGGAGAGAAGAGAAGAGCCGGGAGTGTGTTACTGTGTCTCTCTTCTTTGTGCACCCCTGGGGGGGGGGGGGGGTTACCCAAGTTAATTTCCA
>JAWWEE010000001.1:22310405-22340241 GCA_035221455.1 Xenops minutus | reverse complement strand
TACTTAACGCTTGACCGCCAGTTTTGAAAAAAAGGAAAAAAAATAAAAAAAAAAAATAAAAAAAAAGGGACCTGCTTCCTATGTCTATTAAAGGAAGCTCCAATTTTTTCCCTCTCTCTCTCTCTCTCTCTCTCTCTCTCTCTCTTTCCTCTCTTCCTAACCAGACAGCGGGAGGGTTTCTGGCTCCTCGCCAGCCCAAAAGCCTCTAAGTGTTTTGCACTTGTTTCAGGGAGCCCGGGGATTTTTTTCAGCATTTTCACTAGAGAACAAAGAGTTCTTTACAAAGGAAAGGGGGAGAGCGAGCTTAACGCCTGAGATATGTTTTTCTATTTTTATTAGGGATTTTTTTTCCCCCCTCCTAAAAAGAAAAAGAGAAGCAAAGCACAGAATGTGTGGCAGCAACAAAATAGATTGAAAGGAAATGCAGTTCCCTTACCTCCAAATTATAATTTGGAATTATAAGAACAGAAATGGAAGGGGGACAAGACCAAGTGAGTTTGGTATGTCGTTCTTTTCTCCCTTTTTTAAAACTCTCTCTTTAAATTCCAATTGCTGTTTTGCCAACTTACCTAGCATCTTTTTTTTTCCATAAAAGTTATATTGCAAACAGTTTCTGTCTACTTAAAAAATCAAGCAACATATTCTTACCGAGGAATAAAAAAGGAGGGAAACAGGGTGGTTTTGGTAGAAAAGAATCAAATGAGTGGGAACAGAAATCTTTCACTTTCTGTCACTTCGAAAAAAAGTTGGTAATGGCTTGTTGAAGCTAGGATCCTAAAATACAGATGGGGCACTAACGCCTGTGTCCACGGACCCAGCTTTTCCCTGACCATCTGTCTAAAAGTCACCTCTCATTGGCAGCTCAAATGATTAGTCGGAGCTCAGGGATTTTTTTGTTTATTTGTTTGTTTGCTTGTTCCTCCTGTTCAGTGGGACCTTCTCTCAAATGGCCCCATTTCACCTCCTGAGTTTAGTTCTTTAATTGAGCCCCAAATCAAGGGTCTTGGGATAGACCTCCTTGCACTGTAGATTTTTTGTTCTTCTGAATGTATTTCTTCTAGATACACTCTTTGTCTATTTGTATGTGAAAAAGACACATGCAATATAGAAGGGAATAGCGCATCGCATTTGAGGAGGTGTTTAGATTTGAATTTTATTGCATAGGGTATGTAGCATACAGGATATCTTCTTTACCGTTTCTCCTGTACAGTGGTTAGGATGTTTGAGAATATATACTGTTGCAAATTCAGTAGCTTAAGGAAGTGCTTTCTTTACCCAAATTCTGCCTTCCTTCCTTTTTTGATTTGTATTTTCCTGGCTTTGATAAATTGCCAATCTAAAAGCAGCACCATATAGCAGAGGTACAGAAAACAAGGGAGGAAACTCTTGATTTGGATATTATGTCCCCCCTAAAAATCATAAACGCACAATACACAGAACTAGATCAAATTATTTTAGAGTTACGACGACTGTTTCTGGATGCAGAGCACTGTTACTACAATACCTTGATTTTTATTTTCATGCTGCAGGCTCCCCTCAGGAGAGGTTCTCTCTTACAGCTACCTAGGTATCGCATATGTATTTGTGCCACTGTTTTTAAGCAACACCTGTGCATTGTGCAAGTGTACAAAGAGAATCAGTCTATTTACATCTCTTGTGAAGAAGAGGGAAAAAAAATCCATCCTTGGGCTCTGCTTTTGCTGCTTTCGGAATCCCACTATCCTACAGAGGCAAAACGTCCTGCAGGATACAACCCATCCCTTGCAGAAGTGAAGGGAAACTGTTCACGACAAGGAAAACCACCAGTTAAAGCACAGTTCTGTTTTCACGCCAGTGTCAAGTCTGGGGGCTTGTACCCCTCCATCCATCTTCACAAGCTGGGACTCTTCCCTCTCCAAAGCTGTGGTGGGCACAGCTTTCCCAGCAAAAGCCAGGGGGTCATCATGGCCTGAAGTCCCCTGCTCTGGGAGCCTGCTCTGAGACCAGGTTCCTTCACTGCAGGTCACCCAGGTACTCTGCCTTTCCATGGGTAACAGCGGTAGTGGTGCCAAGTGGAAACTACTTTGTGAGCTCCCCAGTTTAGTGTGAAATGCCTGGCTGAGAGGGATGGACCACCAAAAAGAGCTAGTTGTTCTCTTGGCAAACATAACAAATAGAACAACTTTTGGCAAATTACAAATGCCTTTCTTTTACCTAAAATCTCTGCTTTCTTCGTTCCTCTGGAGAGTTCCTGATGTTTTTCGTGGTCTGAGTGTTTTCTGTGACTTTTTTCCCTTGCTCTAAAAAAAAAAAAGCAAAAAAAAAAAAAAAAAAACCAAAAACACAGGAAAAGTAAGCAAAAGAACACAGAAAGGGGACTTGATCTTTGAAGTTTTCCATAGGATAAGCAGTCTAATTTTTTTTTCTGCCTGAATCTTTATTTCTTCTGCCCCCAGTCCCTCCTTTTTTTTTTTTTTTTTTTTAAATCCTACATGCATTTGTGAGCATTTTGTGTCTGCAACCCTGGAGATGGTGACAGGAGAGAGAGGACAAGAACAGAGCTGAAACCTAGATTTAGCCCCCTCAATCTCAACTAGAAGGCATCTTCCAGTGGCTGTCACTGCATCCAGAAGTAGGAAGAAAAACAGTAGCTGTCTTTCGGGGACTCTGTGGACCTGACCTGAGACTAGCACATTCACAGTACAGGAGAAAAGAGAGAGAGGGGGGGAAAAAAAATTTAAAAAGCGGAAAGAAAAGCTCTTTGAGCAGTAACACACTGGCTCTTTCTTCCTGCAGGCAATCCGCTCCAGCTCCTGGCGACGTGTCCTGCACTATCAGATATCATATGACTCTCTATTTGGACTCCCGTTAGCAGTATGGGCCTGTTAGGAGGCTGTTTGTTTTCTTTTCCTTTCATTTCCTTCGCCTTAGTTCCCCCCTATTTTATGTGTGCCCGTGTGAGCGTATCCCCTTTATAATCTGTCTTTTTGTGCTGAAGCTTTATAGAAAAGAAAAAAAAAAAAAGAAAAAAAAAACTTAATCATTTCCCAGGGCTGTTTTTAATCCTCTGCCAAAATTGAAGTTCATTGTTGAGTTGTAAAAATAAATAACACCTTTTGGGTTTGCTTCTCTCTTTTACTTCTTCCTTTGCCCTTTCTGGCACTTTTTGGTGTGTCCGTATATACTCGAGCATGTCTCTCCTGCCTGAGTGGGTAAAGTTGCAATACACCTGTATCGGTCTGAGGAGAAGTGCAGAGCTGCCTTCTGCCTGCTGCCGCTCCTGCCGCTGCTTGCCGTTTGTTTCACTTTCACAAACTTTCCTCTCTTTATTTATTTATTTCATTTGGGCACCTTCTCCACCCCGAGTCTGAAAAGCTGTCAGGCAGCGATCCCTATGCTGGGCTTTTCTGCGTTTAGGTGAGAGAACGGGGGGAAGTTAAGGCTGTAAGAAAATGAAATGTTGTGCTGAAGGAAGAGAGGATGAAGTGCGAGGCAGAAATTCGACACACTTTGTGTACGCCACCCATAAAAGTTTCCTGCACCACAAAGCTGGTGCCTAGTAATAGGATGGGGGGAGCCAGACAGCAGCTAACAATCAGAGGTGTGTAGCCAAGTAGCCTTATGGCTGCAATATTTCTGATACCGACTCACATTTTAGTTAAGGGAGATGAGATTTTTCCCTCTTTGTGCTGTCTTCAGCATTACATTGTTTAGATAAACACTGCTGCAAAACTTTTTTGCCTGAAAATGCTAAGTCACGTCAACAGGAATGGTGAATTGATATCAAATGTATTCAATTGTTGCAAGGGGAAAAGTCTGTCTTTCCAAAAGAGAAAGAGAGGTAATGTTTTGTTTTGGTACTTTCCTATGCAATATTTTAATTTCTCTTTGTGAACGGAGGGTTTATTTTGAGAACTGACTTTTAAAGGAAAAGCGGGGAGGTGGGGAGGGAATCCTTAAAACCTTCCAAAATGAGAGGTTTCGAAGGGGGTAAATTTAGGCTTTTTGGGAGGAATTTAAAGTGTTAGGTTTTTTTGGGTTGTTTTGTTCATTTTTCGTTCAGTTTTATGCAACCTGAATTGTAATATACTTTGTCAAGCAAACCAGAAAATGAGCTTTTTACACAACTTTGCTCCCTCTGTAATTACTGCTGTATTTTTATGGAACTTGGTGTTTTATTTGTCCAAATTTGGTAGGATCAGCAAAGCTGAAATCCTGTTTGCACTGTAGAGACACAAAGGACTTACTGATACTTTCTGTCAGAAGTAGATGCTTTGGCCAGCCAGTCCTTCCACCAACTTGTGCTGTGTGCGGCCGATCGCCGCGCTCCGGAGGGAAGCACGAGCGTACTTTGGACACGCGATTTGTATACATTTTGTGCTAATATTCCTGTTAGTCCAGCTGAAGGAGCTGTAAGTTTTAGCATTTCTTCTCCGATGTATACTTAGGCCAGTGTACAGAAGCAATCTTGTAAGGGAGGCAAATACAGACCAGAGGTTTTTCTGTTAAGAATCCAGAAACAACTGCATTTCAGCTTTACTGTAGATGTGTTGAACGGAATTGAGGTCTCCCTGCCACTTGGTGGTATTTCGTATTTCTCATCTAACTGAGACACCTTCCCACTGAAGTCAGTGCAGGTTTTCCTGAGAAAAGGTTAATGAAAAACAGAGCTAGAACATCAGGATTTAGGGTGGTCCTCTTGAATCAGTGTTGGAAACCAGACACCCCAGAATGTGCACAGCCTAGCATCCCTCTGGAGCTTGCAGGGCACATTTGCTTTAGGAGAGATGCTACAGCTGAGTTGAGATGACTCTGGCAGTCTGAAACTTTGTTTGTATATGCCTGAAGTTCCTTCAGGAAAGTACCAATATCTCTGCATCACTCTCAAAAGCACACTATTACTTTTTGTTTAGTTTTTGCCAGGCATCTCAGTAAGAGACTCTGACCAGAGACGTTTTTCCTTCCTTTTCCTTTCCTTTTCTTTCTTCCTCTAACAACTTAAAACCAACTTTACTTTAATGTTTCATGCTTGGGCATATTCATGGTCCTGAGGAAGGAATTACAGACTACTCTGGAAGAAATCGGGTTTTGGCTTAAATGTTACAAATGCTTAAAACTTGTATGCTGTGCATGCACAGGACATGATGTTCCTTGTTACTCTACATGTGCTCCAGTGCTCTGAGCAGTGTAGCTGTGGGTATTTATTTGTAAGCTCATTCTGGTAGGCACCCATGAATTTCATTCACTTGACAATCAGTAAACAGCTCCATGATAAGGCTGAAGTCATTTGAGAGCTATTTAAGTGGGAGGTAGAAGGCTTCTTTCAAGTTTTTGGCCATTTCAATGGATTGTCACTCGGCATCTTTATTTGTAGAAAAAAACCCAACATTCTCTTCAAACTTTTTTGACTTCATCTCTGCAGAGCAGATTATTCTATTTCAAAGATTTTACAAGCTCAAATAATGATTAAATACTTATTAAGCTACCTCATGAAATAAATATAGAGAAGAGATGTGGCAAACAGAAAGCCAAATGCTGCAACTCATTCTTGAAAGTGTGGCTTGGGCTGGGCAGAGAAGGACAGGCTCACTGCTGCTGAAGTTTTGTTAGCATAACTTGGACTTGGTGGAATTGCACCAAAGTTGTGTTTTGACTTGGCTTAACTTCATTGCTTTCATCTGACTTTTTTTTCTAAGCCAGCCCAATCCAGATCTGTTCAGTGCTCGGGAGGGTGATAGCCAAGGGACAAAACAGCTTGTCTAACACATGTCTCTTTAGTGCACCAATGTGTGGCTTATGAGGCCTCAGACCGGATCACCACTGTCAAGAGAAATGTGTTTTCCTGCAGTGTAATAAGTTGTCCTGCTGCTTTCAGATGTCAGAGATCCCCAGTTCAGCACTTGGTGAAAAGGTCTGCTCTCAGAAGAGGTTTCCCTTCCATTTAACATTTCATTAGTACATGCAACTCATGTAAATGTGATGTGGCCAGTAGGAGCAACAAATTCTGGTTCATTTTTGCCAGGATGTATGTATTTATTCTGTGTCTGTACTCATGTTTTGGTGAGATGGTATTTCAACCTAAACACCAATTTCAGTGGTTTACCACTAAAAAATGAGCTGAGTTGAAATGTCAAGTAGTTGTTCCAAGCTCAGAGGTGAAGCTTATATTGTTTTGGAAAGTATGAGGAAAGTCATGGTTACTTTTTTCTTTTTTCTTTTTTAATGTGTTGGGCAGTCACACTAAGACAGGAGCATTTTATGATTAACTAATTACTGAAACCCATTAATTTTTCCATTCTCATTCTATTTTTAATTTTTTTTATTTCTTCAATACAAAATGAAAATTATAAAGGGCTAATTTCCTTAAACTAATTAGACTTACAATTTTAATCTCACAAAACCCAGGAAATTCCAAGCCATGTTTTTCTGTAACCCTGCCATGTTGCACATGCCTCTCTCCTCTTTGAAACCCTTGTATTGGCCTTCAAAAAATCCTGGGAAAACACTCAACACTTGCCTGAGCCAGCCTTGTCGGTCCAAACTCTCCTGAACTTCTGGCACTGTTAGGCATCCAGATCCAGATTTTGTGATTTGAGCTCATCACTTTTGAAAATAATAACATGGAATTTCCAGACTTTTTTTTTTTAATGAACCTAAGAGGTTTTTTTAAAAAAATAATTAGTATTTAGAGTGATTCTATTTCCACTGAAGCCAGCACAAGCAGAATCCACATCCTCTGGTTAAAATTTCTCATGGCACTTTCCAAAACTTGAATTTTGCTCAGATGGCCTTTTCAGTTTTGACCATCTGGAGAACAGCTGAGTTAGTTACATAGAATATTCTTTAGGCAGTCCTCGGAATAGAAGACCTAAAACTCTCTGGCCTGTTAATCTCAACTACATATCCCATAAAGCCAGCGTGAGAAATAATTTTTCTTCTGTCCTCCCAGAGAAAAGGGTTTAGTGATGATTTCTTTGGCTGGGGAATCAGGAAATACCAGTGAAAACTCTTTGTAGGAAGATGCCAGAATCTTCTTCAGTGAGATCAACTGTTCATTATATATAGATAGATATAGATATATATAGTGACTTTTTTATTATTATTTTTGCTTGTTGAAATATATCGTTACAGTCTTCAGAAGCCACAGAATATTATCAGTGCCACAATAACCTTATACAGCTGGAGAGTGCTAAACAGAGCTGATCCGAGGCAGCCTTCCCCACTAATGAGACAAGCCAGCAAGTGGGTTTCAAGATTTAGTTTGTGCCATTGCCTGCCCATTGCTGAAGCACCAGGGTGTACCCTTCAAGGAATCTTGCTCTCTGTAATCATTTTTAACATCCTGGTCCAATTCTTTAACTTCTGTTTTCATGAAATTCTTACCAAAGTCAGGAGGAAATCTCCGTCTGGCAAGCATGGCAAAAATGGACCCTCTCTGAGTAGTCTCTACTACTCATACAGTTAAAAATTCAATTCATCCCTCTAAAAAAAAAAAAGAAAAAGAAGTTGATATACAGTAGAAAGCAAAAGGGAACATTGATTTGCAGCCTATTCATTTTGTATTATGCTCATGTCAGACACCGTAAGACTGTTCTGGTGCTTGCTTTGGAGGACCTTTCTGAAACTCTGTAGAGCTGCACAAAGCAAAGTCAGCGAGTGAGAAGCAATCTTATTTCTGATCAAAATGAAGTAATGTGCCAACTAATGATGACAGAAACCTGGAGAGCTGTAGGTGCTCCCTTTTATCAGAGATATAAAAATAGAGGTTCAGACTGCTGTTAAAGATTGCATAATGCCCTGGCTAAATTTCAATGAAGGTAATTGTATTTGGCCTCCCTGAATTCCCTCTGAAGTGTCAGTTGTGTGGGGCAAGATCCACCATAAGGATACAGAGCACAGTTAAGCAGCTGCCACCTCCTACTTCACGGATGGCTTTATTAGCTCTGCGTTGAGCAAAGTAACTACTTTGCAATTTGATCAATGACTCAATAATGACAACAGCCAGCACCTTTCTTCTATACCTTCGTCTCAAAATGCTTATTATAAAGGCTAAAGACTTGTGCCTCTTGCCCTCAGTAGTCTGGTGATATTTGTAAGAACTAGATTTATTTTGCAGATGAGGAAACTGAGGCACAGAAATGTTTGAGTGACTTTTCTAAATGCACACAGTGAATCAATGGCAGAGCCAGGAGAATAACTTGGGAATCCTGGTTCCCAGTCCCATGCACTAAGCTGTAGGAAACACTACCCTTCTGTAAGTTATTGTAAATGTAAGTTATTGTTATTAAGATGTGGTTTATCTTTCATGTAAGTTGCCATCTGTTATATTGCCTACTTGCTATTAGTTACGAAAGCTATTCAAATTTTAAACTGTTTTGCATTCTCACAGCTACTTAAGCCCACAGTAGACTTTTTGACAACAGTAACAGTGCTTCTCATGTGAAAGAACTGGACAAATATTAACTCATGTTTTTTCAGTAAATTTTTGTGATGCCATAAACCCACAGTTTAGACTGAATTTAAACAGACCTTGAAAAATCCATGTATTCGATGCTGATTGGTTCCATATCTGTCAGTTGTACTTTAGTTAAGACATGACCATATATTCTCGTAGATATGATTAAGAACATAAATATCCAAATGGTAATTTAATGTAAATTGAGTCATTGATAACTTCATGTGTCTTGGGCCTAACAGCTCTGTGGCTGTTACGGTCCTTTGAACATGTAGTAGGAAAAACGTATTAATCTTGAGCTCTTAGTGATGCTTCTGGGGACCTCAGTGAGCCAAGGAGAACTAGGTCAGTCTTATTGGAGGCAGTCTGGAAAAGCCCTGAGCAGAAGCTGGGGCAGGGACTGGAGCTGTAAAATGAGAAAAGGCTCTTAAAAAGTAAAAGTTGCTCTTTTTTTTCTCTTGGTGTACAGATGGGTGCTAAGGAAATACATCCATTTAGATCCTCACAGTCACCATATTTAAAGGAGCTATGAAGCCCAGGCTTGGGAAAGGGTAACCCCTGCAAACAGGGACAAATAGCCTTGTATCTGAAGAGAGAAGGAATTGCCTCAAACTATCTAATATCTGCTAGCAGGTAGAAAAACAGGAGACAATGCCAGGCAGAGTCCGAGACAGATTGGACGCTCTTGCCATTTCATCCCTGAAGATGGTCAAGTATCTAGGGCACTCCTAATAGTCCTTACTAGTTTCCTTTATGTGATCAAGCCTACTGCATTTCTGAAAACACTTTTCTTCTGCTGGGAAGAAAGAAAGATAAGCTTAAAGTCTTGAAGTAATCGGGATATGTGGTCATCAGTAACGACCACATATTTAAGACAATTGTTCTGAATATTTTGAAATTTAGTTCACTTCTTTTGAATCTGAATTTGACTTATCTTCAGCTATGCCTTTGTCTGATGTATTAAGGAGCCCTCTACTGTCAGAAATCTTCTCCCCGTGCTTGGTATTAATAAACTTCGCTGGTATGGCTGATTGATGGTGAATTTTTGACACCCAGAATACCGTTTGAGTGGATGGGGAAGTGACTAGTGAAATTTGAAGTAAGAGCTGAGGAATTACTCGTGGCAGAAGTGGGTGAATAGAAAACAGAAACGGCATGCAGTGAGAGCAGGTTTCTTATTCCTGAATATAAGGCAGAAGTAAAAGAAATATGTGGGTAAAGGCAAAGATAAAGAGGGTAAGAATAGAAGAGAAAGGTCTCGAGAATAGACACAGAGAGTAATGTGAGAAGAGAAGCATCGTACAGCTATTAAAGACAGGAAAAAGAAACAAATGTAGGGTGCAGTGATCAATAATGTCAGACCAAATGGGGAATACCAAAGTATGTCAAGAATGTAACAAAAAGTAGGAGTAATTCACCTTGGGTACTTTGGACTAGGGCTTCTCAAGCAGCGGGTACTTTCCCATCTCACAGGAGGCCAACAGGCTCAGCTCATTATGGCTTTGAAAATGCACTGCTTAATCTGAAGGTTAGTGAGGGACTGGTACAGTTTTGAAAGGTCTGAACACATTCAAACTTCGTGGAAAAGACTGGCCAAATTTTCTGCCCAAAGCCTCTCTGTCCTCAGGATTAAAACTCCAATGTTCAGGGCATAACGAAAGGGAGGCCTAATTAGGCGAGAGAAAGCTCTTCTGACACACATAGCTTTTTTCTTTTCTTTTTTCTTTTTTTTTTTTTCCTGCTGACAAAGGAGCAAAGAATAGGGTAAAACTTTATTAGGGTAAGTGTACTGTTAGTTTTCTGAAGTTGTTTCTCTTCTAGCCCTCTCTGGAGCAACACCTCCCTTTGTGCTGGTGTCTGGGACATCACAGTATAGGCATGTTCCTCACCTGCTGCCCACTCATGGTGCAGCCTGGAACAGGTCACCTAGCACCCTGGCCTCCAATTACTCCAAACAACTCTAAAACCTGTGTCAGTGGCAGCTGAGAAGATGGTGTCAGCATGGCATGCTAGGAAATCGTTAGGTGCAGTTGGCAAGGTTGCCTTTATCTTTGGATTTCATGCACTTCACTATGAAGAATTCTTGTGTCTTCAAATATTGTATCATTTCTCTCCTGTCTTCCTTTACCTGTGAAATAGCTCTGGTAATGCTCATCACTGGTGCTATAAGATCAGTGAGTGTAATGAGTTTTTCGTGCTTTGAAGGTATTAGTGTTCTCCTCTTAAAACCTGATAAAATCCCCTGCCAGGTGAAAGTCTGGTTGATTTCTATTAAGAAAGAAAAAAATATTTTTCTGATGGACGTTGATTTACTTTTCAAAATACATGAGTAGTCTTAACAAATCTGGGAAAACAGAGTGAGAGAAGTGATAATTTCTAAGTTGCCATTGTAGACCAAGTACTGAAGTGGGGCCAGTCTGAATCATTCAAGACTAGCTTTTAAGAAGATAACATGCTTTTAAGATGAAAAAGAAAAAAGCCATTCCTTCAGACTGGCTTTGTGTGGCTGACTTGTCTCCAGTGTGAATGAAGTGTGTGGAAGTTAACACCATGACTCTCACCACTTACTGGAAACATATCTGGGTGTTCTTGGTGATTGATGGATTACCAAGTGTCGTATTCCAAAATCTTTCAAACAAGGCTATCCCTTTGCATTTGTGCAAGCAAGGAAAAAAGTATTCAGAAGGAGCAAAAAGCAAAAACTGTTGGAAACATGAAAGTTCTTTCTAAAACCATTTCTCTCTGTCACTGGTATGAGAAGAATTTTCATTCTCTTTAAGGCTATTTAAAATATACTTTGGGGCTAAAATAACAGAGAAGACAATCCAATGCATTCTCAGTCCTGAAACCACAATCAGTTACAGATCCTTGTTGCCACATTGCATCCAGTGAGGTAGCTTACTGGAAGATCTGGTCACAAAAACCTCAATATTGATTGGAAAAAAAAAAAAAGTAAAAGAAATGAAGATGTTCTCTTTCCCCTTCCTCTTGTTATTTTTTTCAAGGCAAGGGGGGGAAAAAAAAAAGCAAAACACTGTTTTTTATTGTTTAATTAAAATAAATCCCCATTTTCCAATGATTTTAATTTCTGTGAATTTTAAT
Organism: Xenops minutus; assembly: GCA_035221455.1. Lineage (NCBI taxonomy): Eukaryota > Metazoa > Chordata > Aves > Passeriformes > Furnariidae > Xenops > Xenops minutus. Next base: position 22,328,705 of record JAWWEE010000001.1, on the reverse strand, counting down.
TCTCATTTTTTACTTGAGATGAAATACAAGAAAATTGCTCAAGCATTTAAAATTTTCATTATTCTTTTTTTCATTTTAATTTAGTATGAAAGATTATTCTCTCACTTTCTGCTGCCCTCCTGCCTCTCTTTTCCATATTCATACAGACTCCTGGCTGACTAGAATGGCACTTAGCTGTTTCACTCATTAGAGAGAGCAAGTGATGGTTCCACAACTTTATTGATTTAAGGTGACATCATGGTAGGGATCACTGGATTCTGGAAACGACACAGCTTCTTTTTCTTTGCAAAGTGAGTAAGGAATATGATAGTATCACTTCTAATCAGGGTGAATATCATTGCAGTCAGCAGTAGGTGTCACAAGCTGTACGGGTACATCAGGGATCTGACATGAGAACACTTGTGTTCATACTGTTTCTGTCACTTACCCAATGCATGATTTCTGACTTACCTATTTTGGCTTATTTTCCACATGAGGACAGCTTGGCACAGGTGATAAACCTAAATTTCATTCATTTGTTGGACAGATTGCTTGAGGAGTTATCTATATGTATGGCATTGGTGTTTGGGGTTTGTTCTTGTTGGAGGGTTAACACCACTGATTTGGTCTATGCTAACATTTATCTCCATGTTTAAGGCATGATTTTTTTCCAAAACATTGAATAATGGTGAAATTAGGATGCTCTGTAATGATAGAATTAAACCCCATAATTTTCGAATAGGTGTTGATACAGTATTGCAGTCCACCTGTAGCATCTTTCATATCAAGCTGAATGAAAGGGCAATAGTATTAAGGAGGAAAACCGAAATGGGCGTTGTTGACCAGATGGATGCAGCTGCTCTGTTACATTCCCACCATTTTGCATTTGAGCTGTTTATTTTCACTCTCTGGCTGTCAGTCATCACATGAATTAGAATTGAAGGACTTTTTCCCTACTCTCGAATCTATAGTCACAGGTCCACCAATCTCTAGGAACGACTGTGCTGTTTAGTTTGGACTTCTCTATCTTCTGGCCTCTCCAGGTAGGGTTCTGCAGATTGGCATCACAGTTTACTTCCAAGAAATGCCAGACAAAAGAGAGGCAGAAATTTGTCCCAGTACAATCAGAGGAAACCTTGAGTGATTTGACCCAGTCAACAACTGTCAGGAAGCATTGCCACTTGAGGAAAAGTAAATGCCTCATTATTGCTGCTGGAGAGATGCACCTCCATAAAACACCTGGAAGTGGTCCACAGACCACAGACAGAACGTCACTGAGGTTGACTTTTTTTTTTCTTTAATGGGGAGAGATAGCAGAGCTTGTATTTTTAGACATAAATGGATCATCAGCTAGGGTGAGGAAGTAATCTATCGCAGTTGAGTCTCATGTAGAAACCAAGCATGTTATAAGGTGATGTCCCTTTTGTCTGATGTTGACCGCTGTAGGGGGAAGGACATCAGACTGCCTGAACCATCATTTTGAAGAGAGAGCTCACAGGAGATACGTTACTTGTGGCAAGGCTGAAAGTGAATGAGGTAACCACAGAGTAAGCTGCTAATGATGTGGATTGTGGGAAGCGCTACTGATAGGAGGCAGACAGTTGGATTGATTAGGGCAGCCCCAGGGACTAGTTGTTTTTCTTTCACTGTCCTGGGGTGAAGTTAAACCTGCTACTGGTAGTAATGAAGAATAGCTAATACAGATCAGACTCTGCCAAAGTAACAACATTGGCATCAGGAGCAGAAAGTTTTGCAAATTTCTCTGTGTGTGCACTTGCTACTGGTGTTCCTGGTGGGTGGCTGAATCATCCTGATGGCATTCAACAGGAACCAGCTGCTGAGAATATTAAAATGCAAGCATTTATTCCTCTAGAGAGACAGTAGCATCTGCAAAGTTTTCCTGTCTTGATAGTACAGATAATCCCATGGAGTATTCTCTAGTAGTTTTTAACTCTCAATTCATTTATACATGTTTTTTAAAGCTGTAAGTGCTTTGTGTCTGCACAGAAAGCAGAGCCCAGCCTTAGACTGGATGCCGCAACTGTCCTGGGCACATAGTTTGCAAGCTTTCTGCTCAGGCTGAGGCACCTTACATGGGGAAAAAGAAGTTGGGCTTTGCCTCCTTCTCCCCCTCCCACCTTTTTATTTCACCCTCCTCTTCTCAGGAAGAACTGCCTTGGAGGCTGATATGCCACAGAGAAGGAATCCTCAGCCAACCCATGATTCTGTAACTTCCGTATCAGGGTAAGGTCTCTCTTGAATTTTATAGTGGCAACAATTGTAAGAAGTGGTAAAAACTGCAAGTGATTTAATGGTCTGATAGAATAGGATGATGAACATAGTCATTATTGTTTGTGTTTGTTATTCCCGAAGAGGAATATGTCATTTCACGAGCCTGTAAGCAACACTCCCCAGCTTTAAGCTGCTTAAGGTCTAGGGGATATCTTCAGAAAGGAAATCAGGCCCTGGAAGCTTTCACTAACCCATCAAAAACATGGAGCACTCAGCACCCATCAGAAGCTGGCTCTTAGTCCAACGTGGCCATAAACAAGAAAAATCATTACCAACCCAGATGAGAGAAGAAAAGAGGAAAGGCAGATAGTTGCAACAGCAGGGGAAAAGATTTCTTCTTTTAAGTCTTTGCTTAGCTCTGCATATCTCCTTAGAATATGCTCTTATGCAAATAGTGTGTGATTTCACATACTGAAGGTATTTACAGGAAGGGAAAGGCAGATATTCTGCCTGTGGTCTATAATGTGAGTAAAGGTGCAGGATTGTTTTACGGAGAAAGAGAAACCAAGTTCTTTTGCAGTGTGGCTGCAATGTTGGCACAGAGAGAAGAAATGAGCTGTAGGCAGCCAGAGCTGTGTAGCAAAATAAAGGGTGAGGTTTATGATTTTATTTTAAAAGGAGCATAACTAGGTGCACTCATCACAGTAGCATTTTATTAAGGTATTTTATCCATATCTAAATAGCCTCATGTAAAATGCCTGGCTAATACCTCAAGGCTGTGAATAGTTTGGGTCCGTTTTTCTTTGCTGGAATATTAGTACATGGTGTTAAAAGAACGAACTTGCCCAAGGCAGCAAACTTCTATTCCGTCATCCACCTTTTGTCATTTCCAGTCATCCTTAGAGCCTGTCAGGGTGTGTCAACAAGTCAAGGTTTTGACAGGATCTTACAGACACAAGAGGGACCACAAACACAACTCTACAAAGTTTATTGATAGCCTCTCTCATGATGTGACAGGCCAAGGAAAGCTGTTGCAGGAGAGGTGACAGCAATGGCAGCACTTTATAGCCCTTCCTGATTTCAGCTTCTCCTTGGAAAGAGCTGTTGAAACCTCTTAGCGGTGTTAGACATATAGTTTAATCTCAGTAAGACATCACAGTGATGATGCATACATCAAAGACTGTTGTGCTTTCCCCTTTTTATGTGAGTTATGTTTGCTCATTTGTTTAAAAAAAACCAAAAACCTGCATAATGATTTCAACTTTAAGAGGCTTAAGCCCAAAGCTTTGGAAAGTCTTAACAAAGAATGATTTAATGAACTGGCTATTGTGTTTATTGTTGTGCTCAGCTACTTAAGTATGTCATAGGCTCTGCAATACAAATAATTAATGGTCAAGCTTCTGAGCTCAAGTGCTACGGTCTTCTGCCTTCAGAAAAGGAGAAGTAGCATTTGAGGTCTGTTCCCACTTAAGAAGTAGTGCAATAAAAATCCAGTGGATTTAGACTAAATGCTCTGGGGTTGGATTTGTTGTTTGTTTGTTGGTACAACACAGTATAGTAGAACTTAATCCTGAATAAGAGCAGCACTGGAAAATTTCATGAAAATACTGAATAAAACATTTTCATCCCAACATTTCCTCTAAGGACACATCTCTCTCTTAAAACAGTCAGAGAGAAAAAAATACTCTTGAGCTTTGTCTTGGTAATGCTAAGGGTGTGAGTGAGCTTTGCTCCGGGAAGATCATGCCCATCAAATTTAGGGATGGGTTGATCCATGTTGTGTGCCCTGCTGTTAGACCACAGGACATCATATGGCTCTTAACACAGCCCAGCTGATGGTACGAGGCTGGTACCCATCCTGAAAGCCACACAGCATGTATCCCAACATATCCTGGGGACACAGGTTCTCTAGTGCAATGTAGGCCGTGAATAATCTTTAAAAATTATCAAAGCACTTTTTTTGCTGAAAATACTTCTGGTTTTCAGTTTTACGATTTCTATCATGTCAGCAAACTTTTGCTCGAAGTAAAGGCAGAGGAAGCATCACTTTAGTGCTTCTATATTTTGTCATAAGTGTTTAACATCTTCTGTTTTCACTACTTATCTGCACTTTGTATTTGCTTCTGCAAAATGATAATGAGGAGGTGGGGGTTAAAGAAAAGTAATGAATTTTTAGAGCTGTGTATTGTCCTCAAACAGCATGATCCTCTAGGACAATACCCCCCCACCTAGTCTAAGCAGCCAGCAAAGACACATTTGGACACAAATTCAGTCACTAAGAATGAAGTCAGAGCTCAGAGCTATCATAATAAATTCCATCCTGAAAAGAAAGGAAAGGCTGAGGCCACCAGTGGAGTAACTGAGTATCTCTGATTCTCCCTTTGACATCCCATGGCTGAAATCAAACTACATCTATCAGTTCTTTACCTCTCTGGCCACAGGAAAATGGCAAACCTGAAAAGCCCATCAGTGCTGTCCATGTAGCAAGAGCTGCCCCTTTTTCATCTCTGAATACTGTCACACCTGAGTAGCAAACTACACTCTGTAATAAATATGATAACGACAGTTACTGCTGCATTATATTTTACTAGGAATGCTTTTCCCAGTAAATTTTGATCAGGCTCTCCACCAGCCCAGTCTGGTCAAAGTATGCTTCCCCTGCCTGTTCCATCAGCCCTGTACTGTGGCAAATAAATGTGCTATCAGCATGATATGTCCTACCAACTTCCCTCTTCATCTCTAGTCTATTTACGTTCAGTGCAATTCTTTGACTCGTGCCAGCTCTCTCGCAATACTCTGTCCTCAGCCTTTTGTTCTTCAGCTCTCACTCTGTGGGTGAAAGGAATAAACAGCAGCTGCTGGAACCCAGCGGCTGAAATTGTTGAGAGTTCGTATTTCTTTAGGGACAGAATCTGTGAGGATTTTTGCTTCAATCTTTTTTTTTCCCTCTTGAAGATTTGGAAAGAGCTCTACATATGTGTGCTTTGGCATGGGAACTCTTCTTAGCCACCTGAAACAGTAGTTGTTCGTACTGCCTTTTCAAAGAGAAAACATGAATTCAGCAAATATACCAGAGCCACCAAAGAAGGGCCACAGATGCCCACAGACTTTCCTGCAGCCTGATAACTCATTTGACAGGATCGGGATTTTCTTAAATTTCCTGTCTGCCATTACCTTTTTACAGGTAGATTTCCTCTGTTCTGAAACCTCTCCATTTCCCCATTCAGGTGATACTCTCTCTCTCTCTAGCTGGGAAAGGGAAATGTAAATCCATAAGGAGAACACTGTTGTGTGAAAATGGGAAGTAAATTCAAGATATGTTCCCTGCATAGGGATCCGGAGGCCCTTGGAAGTATATTAGGACTTCTACTCTTCCAGAAGAGAGTGGCAGAGTGATCTCTGGCACCTTCAGGCCAAACTGAACCAATGCAATAAGAAAACTGGTGAACTGTTAGTTTGCTGCTTTGCCCAGGAGGAGTGATAGATGAAGCCCTGAGACAACTACTCACATAGCATGGGCTTAATAGCATCTTTTCCAATTACATTAATAAGATATCCTATGCTTCCATTGTATTTTGTGGGAGAAAAAGACAAAGATGCAGCTGGAAGAAGAGTATTGCTCTTTAGTTTATGAAGCAACATTTGCCTTTATGCCTTAGAAAAACAGAACCCTTTCTTGCATTTTAAGGGGGAGGAAGTTTGTGAAGATAAGCATTTTATACCCTTAAGCTTATATTTCAAAAGTGACTTCTAAAATTCTGGTAATACCTTAAGAAATGTGGAATTTTGGAGCAAGCGAAATTTAATCTAGGCCCATGGGGATTTTAATTTCAAATCTGTCTCTTTGTCCAAAACTTGGTTGTGAGCAGGTATTTGAAATTTAGCATATCAGATTGAGACCCCTGTGAAAGTCTGGCAAGGCCCTACACCAGGCAAATGGGGGTGGGTACCAGAGACACAATATTGCATTTTAATTCATTAACATTCTGGGGAAATCTGAGTGATCCTTCACCAAGGTTTAGCAGAGGGCTAAAGGATTCAGGAGACACAGAATGGCATTTGGCTTCTTGCAGTCTGTGATGTCTGAAAACATACAAGTCTGTGGAGATAAAGAACAAGTCAAAAAGAACATTTCTTCTCCCATATTTACTCTGAAGATCTTGGTCAACTTTGTGCAGTAACTTCTCCATTAGCTTTGAGTTCCAGTTACAAGCTATAGGGATAGGCATTCATTCAAAGGTGATGAAGCCTTCATTATTTTTAGGAAGTTCATCACAGCACATTTGCTTGTGCACTGTAAAGTATTTCCACAATTTAAACCCAAGGAGTTGTCAAAATAAATTAATAAAGTGTGCTCTGTGATGCTTTAGCCATATTTATTTGTATTTTGTATTGTCTGTTCAAGGGTTTGTTAATTTGAAAAATTCAGTTATTTGTGGTAGGTCAGCATCCTAGCTGTTAGCTTGCATTAGCAAGATCATGTCATTTTTCTGACTAGATGTGCTCCTAATAGCAAAAGTATTACCTGAAACAGTTATGTTTGGGTTGGAAGAACTGGGGTTGCTATAGATAATCCAAGGGATTATTCTATGACGGATTATCCTTAATGAAGGTTTTCCCAAACTGCCTGCTTTCTTGAAAGGTCATGTCGCTTCTGTGCTAGACTTGGTGTCAAGCCACATTTCAGTGTTTGCAGGAGGAAGGATTCCAAAAGGAAGGGATGGAGGTGGCAGAACTGGGTGCCATGTGGTAGGCATGTCAGCGAAGGGAACGGCATGCCACACACCTGCTTTGGGGCTCTGCCGTGCCACAAGTTAACATTTTGATGAGCAATTTCCATTCTGTTGTTTTCTCTCAACACATGGGGTTCAAAAAACAGTTAAAAGAAAACTGTACCCATTTGCTCATCTCAGAAGCCTGTGATTTCTGAAGAGACTGCCAGATTAATTTTCACATATACAGGATTTCAGAGTTGAAACACACAGAAGGTTGCAGTTTATCGTTTGAAATTGTAGTGTGATGGCCAACGAAGAATAGGTACGCATTGCTCAAAGTTCATGGAATGCTGCTGACTGATGGTTTATAATTATAAAAAAAAATGTCTTTTGCTGTAATCATAACCTTCAGAATTTTCTGAAGTCTATGAAAAATCATGAATACTAACCTCTAGAGGAAGGGGGTTTTTAGTGGCTATGCAAAAAAAAAACAAACCCTACAGGCATGCAAAAATTGTTTTGCTCATTGCACATTTGTGAAGAACCTGCTTTTTATAATAACTGTACTTGAACTAGATTCCCTTTAAATGCAAACTTGGATGATAGAATATAATCCAATGATGTGCTATGTTAAAACATTTAATTTCTGTCCATGCTAGCTCCATAACACCCTCTTTGGGTGGGGGTGGACAGAAGAGGAGGGAGGGAAAGTGTCTGCAGAATTCCTTTGGCATTGCTGCGGAAAGCGTGCAGGACTTACAGCAACACTCTTACCCAGACTATGTGTTTTAGACAGAAACAGGCTAGTCCTTCACTAATTTACCCCGAGCTGTAACTGTCATGGGGTTGAGGAAAGAATCAGACGTGTATTTCCTAGTTAAACCTCTAATCTGATATTTATATTGCCAATTTGGTTGTAAATTTTGGCTACTGAAAACTTTCTGGCTTGTGGTAGGCCTGTATCTATGTAATTGGAAAACAGAAGAGATTCTTTCACTTTAATCTGACACTTATCTCCATCCTCCTTAAGGCAGGAGAAAAGCCAAGGGATTTAGCATCTTCCTTCTTTTCTTGCAACCTACTGAGACTAACTGTGATTAGAAGCTCTTCTTGATGCATTTTATAGCAGGGTGTCCATGCTGCTAAATATCTTTTGTTGCTGAAGTCTGAAGCATTGAATCATTCAATAACCCCTTATTGTCTTCTAGGCAAGCATCAGCTTTTAAATAGTGACATGATCAACACAAAAGTCATCCTCTGACATGCCCTTGCATCCACAGATCATGTTCATGCACTGGCTAGCAGAGCAGTTTTATAGGTTTTTCAGCAACCTTTTAATAAAGAGTTAATTTCACTGGTCCCTTTCAAGGGGGCCACTTGATTCTATACCAGTGAAGAGAGATGGTATTTGAGAATGGTTGATATGCTCACAATTTTTGTAAGCAGAGACCTTGATGAGTTCCTCCACAGTCAGTCTCCTTGGGCTAAAATTTCAACCTATTACATGGAGATTTAGCCACTCATTTCCCATAAACATCAATGGGAGTCATGTGGCTAAATCCCTGTGCAACACATTGAGAATGTATTCCCTTATGTTTAAACTCATTTTGATGCAGATGCTTTCTTCTGCAGGAAACAAGCGAAACGTAGAAGCCATTTATTTCTTTCATTTGTCTGCCCCAGATCACCAAACTCCCAAATTATCTTCTCTGCCTAGGTACCAGAGTATCCCATGGGATTTGCTGAACACCAAGTTAGAGGCCAAGCTTTGAAATGTTGGTACAATGGGTACTAATTTGTATTTATTACCTACTCATGTGTGGGGAAAATTGGACAGATGACAGGCTGTCCCTTCACCCATGAGAGCAAGATCTTTCATTTCTCTCTGTTCTCCATCACCTGCTGTATTACATATTAAAGCTGGGACCATATGCTGTTTTTAACTAGTGGTCTTTGACTACAAGTTACAGTGTAGATCACTGCTTGGCTCTTGGCTGATGTGTGCTTTGTGATACTCTCCCACAAGATTAAGGGATCTGCTACGATCACGATTTGGAGACTAGTAACTTCCTTAGTCAGGAAGAGGGTCTTTTAGACTAATTATTAGAGGGAGGGGAAATGAAAGGCTATCAGGATGTAGGCACAAATGTGAATATACTATTTCAAAATCATCGGGCATGATTTTCAGTAATGGCATATGTGTGTTAAGATGCAATTTTGTGCCTGGAAAGAATTGTGTTCATTATAAATGGCAGGTGCTTTTAAAGCATTTAAATATTGCATTTTCTATTTCCACCTGCACACCAGGTAACTGGGTATTAATATGCTACTAGTTGAGCCCATGATTCATTGCAGGTGCAGTGCTTGGGAAATCAAGAATTGCATAGAGGTCCTGATGAAAATCATGCCCTCAGGCACATCTGAGCTCCATTTTGATCAACAAGCCAAAAATAAGACTTTTATTTCAATTACAGTTTGTCTGATTTTGAACTTAATGATGCAACTTGAAGTCTATTGGCTTAGCTCCTGAGACCCAGGAAGGAGGATGTCTGGGACCTTGCCTATTCAGTGGAATAGAGGTTCCCATTAAATTCACTCTGATCTCATTACATGTCTTTTATTTGGTCAGAAGCTCTATTTTTGCTCTTCCTGGCCTTATTGAATCTGTTGTTGATTCATTGTGCAGACTTGGTATTAATGAAAAAGACTGCCTCACTCAGGTCTCTCTGGAGGGTGAGATTTTCCATAGCCCTGTGTCTGTACCACGCGTTGGAAGCACAGACTCTGATGGGTTGCCTTGTGAAACGAGATTCGAGCAGAGCTTTATTAATAGGCTTATGAGATGTATCAGCCAGGCGAGGCTGCCTGCCTCCATAATGAGCGAGGGCTGTATTTGACTTCACTTAACGAACAGAAAAATCCTCAGCAATGCCTTTCCTGTACCCCTGCTATCCCTGCTCCACATTCCATTTTCAAAGACCTCTTTAAAGGTCTCTATTATCCCAGCTGCCTTTAGGTGTCACTCGAAGCTTTGGGTTCCTCCTGTTCATCCTGCCCTTTGTGTGCTGAGCCCAGCCCTGCCATTCAGCTGCCCCAGCAGCTTGGGGGGCCACTGGTCACCCCTCAACTTCTGCCTCCCTTGCTTCATGATTGCATCAGTTGTCCACACTCGTTGCACCTTAGAGTTGAATGAAAATGAAAGTCATTCATTTTGGTAGCTTTTCTTATTTTAAGCAAAGCTGGATGTCAGAGGCTGCACCTGCATTACTGGATTGGAAACTCTGCCACAGGGGAGCCTGGCTGTCCTAAAATATATTGGGGGCTGAAGACCTGCGTTTTTAACTTGCGTAAGAGTTGAAGGGCTGACTTCCATCCTGCTTTTGTCAGGCATTGCCAAGCTGCCCTAGCCTCTTTTGCTGCTAAACTTCAGGAAGTGTTAATCTGGTCTTTTCCATTTCGAGACGGATCTGAAAATTTTCGAGTGGGCCAAATACTTTCTTGGCCTTCTGACGAAGCTTAGGTTGCTCATATGGTAAATCATTAATTTGGAGACTATATTCCGCCTTTGCTGTGAGTTAAGAGTGGTGTTCTAATAGCTTCCTTCCATCTGGAACAGTCATAAACCAGATGGATAAAGGATTGGCACCACTTATTTTGAGTCTTTACCCAATTCACCCTGTGTAAAGGGACCTTGCAGTGTCTCCCAGACAATTGTTGCATGTATCCAGAATCACAAGTGAAAAATATCAGGATCAGATGTGTGGGCTGCCACTTGGGGAAAGTTCTGGAGAGGTGAGCAATAAAAATTGTATCTTCCTTTAGCAATATAATATTGGAACCCATGATTAGGAACCATATGTAGGATGGTTTTGTATCTAAGAATTATTTGAAAAGATGGTCATCTATTTTAATTCCAAAATTTATAGTGCCTTGGATTAAGCCACTTCAATGCAGAATTTATTTCTTAAATAGAATGGGAAGAGATAGATTTTCAAAGATGTTGTGTATAAAGGTCTTGGCATCTTGTCTTACCAGATTCATTGTCTTCCTCCCTGTTTTCATGAAAATAAATTCATCACACCGCATTTTAGTACGTTCCATTAAAATTATTTAGTAGGAATGAGAATATTGCCAGAAACTAGAAGTTGCATCTTTATTTATTTATTTATTTTGGTAAATTAGAAATATTATTTTCATTAGTGAATGGCTAGAAGGAAGAAATCAAGCAGTTGTGCAAATGGCATTTATTATGGAGAGTGTTTTCATTTATAATATGCCTTTAAAGAACCTCTCTGGCCCAGCTCATACTGCAGTGTTTAGGAATTGCTTCGGAAACACTTCTGATGCTGCTGAATGCCAGAACAGATACATAATGGTAGCCTATTTTATTCTGGCTTGAAGAAAAGAAAGATAATTCAAGGAAGACTGTTAAATTCAAAATTGAAAACTTCAAAAAGGCTTCTTACCATACCAGAGACACGGCGTTGTGAACTGCAAGAAGGCAGGAGGGTGAGTGTGCCTAAATGGGCAAAGGTGTAAGAGGTTGTTCAAGTCAAAAACATACTTTAAGCATACTAAGCACAAGTGCAGGCCAAGCAGATCCATAAGGTTTATAAATCTCAGATAAAAGTTATAGGAAAAAGGATGCAGCTGTAGTTGGAAAAGCAAAGAGCAAGCCCATCAAAAGAAGAGTTTCTGTACTTAAGTTTGAGTGTGACGGGCAGTAGATAGGGACACTATCAAAAAGGAAAGACATAAGAATAGGAACACTGAGGCATTGTAAAGGATTTCTTTTTGTTTGTCATCATTGTTTATATTAGAGGAGACCTTTATGATTTTCAGCTGATTAAGATCCTTTTTTAGACACCTTCCCCAGAGGGCGTAGTGACATATCTAGGATCATGTTTCATATGAATCTTAGAGCATTCAGGGAACTGAGAAGAAGGTGTAGGTGCTCCTAGCCAACAGAAAAAAAAAAAAAAAAAAAAAAAACACAAAAAGAAAACAAACAAAAAAACCCACAACTGCAATCTGTTCTTAAAGTTAGCTGGAGAAAAAAGGAGATTCAAATATTTCTCAATGACTTTGAAAGACCAAGTGGTCATCTTAGGAATGATTTTAGCAAACTTTGTTTTGGTAGTTTGTAAATTGTTTAGCACTGTAGTTAAAACCATAAACAATTTCTTGTAGGCAGATTAGTCTTCACTGGCTCTTTCCACTTGATTGGAAGAATCTGTCCGTGCCTGAGTACTTCAATGCCTAGTGCCTCCTGAGCTGAACAGGCCATCCCTCTGGTCCCAGGTGTCATCCTTGCGGATGGGCACCTTCTAAAGCACTGAATGCTAGGAGGTTCTGCTGCTTCCCACCACCAACTCCATGCTGGTCTGTGAAGCAGTAATTGGCAGCTAGCATTGTGTATTGCATCCAGGATCCATTTCCCAGGATATCCATGAAGATAGAAGAGATGGGGCAAATGTTATCACTATAGAAGTTAAAAATTCTTTCCAGTCTGTCTTTGTGGTTTCACGATAAGGAGTGTATTAGAAGAGCCAGTTCCTTTTAGCAGTTTCTCCCTGAAATGTGCTGGAATGTGAAGCATTCAGATGAAATCCTTTGTGCTAGCACCTCTCTCTCTTCATCTTCTGCCGTTCCCATACTGCAAATTTGTCTCAAGAAAGATGCTAAATTGAGGTATTGGGTCAAGAAATCTGTATCTTAGAGCAACTCATTAGAAAACACTTAAACTACAGCTGTGCCTCTTGTTATAAAATCAAATTAAACTGAACTATTAAAAAAATATAGGATAACAAAAGCCCCAAAGTAATAGGCAGAAACATATTGGCATTCAACGTGGTTCACCTGACCCTTATAATATGGAAATACACAATTTAATCAAATGTTTACAAACTGCAGACAAGAGCACAGCCTGTTAACAGCAGTAGCCCAGTTTCCCTATTGCCGTGTTTGTAGCACCGGTACAAACCAGAGAGTAAAATTTAGACTTGCACCTAGTTTTTGCTACTAACTCTATAAATTGGTGCTGGATGAATGCCAAAAGCTCTGCTCAAACATGGGACCAGTAGGAAACTAACAGCTTTTCTCTCTTAAAATGCCAGAGATATAAAAGCTGTGTATCCAATACTGTGGTTCTCAACTTTGTGAAGGCACATAGACTGTTTTTCATTATTTATCCCAGTGAATCACACTATCAAAGTTACAGTATTCTTGTGGCTTTTACCATTTTGTTCTAATGCATCTTCAAGTCATCTCTTGCTAGAAACCAGAAAAATTGGTAACAAAAGGCCAGTGTCACCGATGTCAGTGAGACTACCAAAATAAGGCCTGTGAGGATTAGGCTTTCAGTGTTCATACCAGATGGAAATAGATTGGGATCCCATTCACATATCAGATGGTGGTGGCTGCTGACATCTTCTGCCCTGCCTGTGTTAGAGGCAATTCTGTGGTCCTGTAGCAAAGCTTTCAAGACCAATGTCTTGTTCCAGCTCCAGTTCCAGATGATGATCCACAAAAAAAACCATGCAGTTCTCTGTCTTCAATCCAAGGAAACAGCACAGAAACACAGTCTTGCAGAATAACATCTTTAGTTCAGAGGAACAAAAGGTTGAGCTGAGAACGTCATCGTTTTGGCTTTTCTTGCTTATGCTTGCCTGATTTCTAACTTTAGAATTAATATAAAACATATATCCTTTGCTTATCTGTTTTCTCTGACTATTGGTATTATCTGTAAAGAATTGTTAATGGCTTACAAAAATGTTTCCATAGCTCACTATGATGATCAGTATGTTGGAAATAGGGATCTTAAGGTATGGATTACTGATGTGATCATTTGCCCCGGTTGCAACCTTTCTAGATAATCTCTAACACAACAGGCATTAAAAAATACAGCATGTGAAAACAGGAGCTGCTTAGTTGCTCCCTAGCAGAGCTACAAAGAACTCTGTATTTTCACTTTGCAAACCTTGGCAAAGATATAATACTGTATATGCCAAATTTTTAAAAATGATGGAATTTTGCTTTCATGCCCAGGAATAAAACTGCCTAAGGTACCAACCACTAGAAAACTTGATGGTGGGGGGAATAGCCCAGGAGCCTTGAATGCTATTTTTTGATAGACTTTAAACATTAGCAGATATTACTACAGCAGGACAAAGGGTTTTCAGGACTTTTTACTCTGAGAACTACAAAAATAAGCATCTGCCATTAAATAGAACAGTAAAGATACCTTCTCAAACTGTATTCTGATTTGACAAATCTCAGCTAAAAGTAAATTGAATAGCTTAAATGCCAATACCCTGACAAAAATGGAGGAGAGATGTTAGAATGAAAAAATGTATCATCTAGGTTAATAATTGCACTCTCTGTTATTAAAATTGAAAAGATAGGTTAGTAACCTCTGGATCATTCAGATGCTAGCTTACTTAAGAGATCAACACAGAAGTTTTCCAAATTTCTCTGATTTTACAAAACACCAGTTCATTGCTGTAACCCAGAGTGAAGCTGTTTACAGCTCTGTGCTAAGTAGAAAGTTCAAATCAATTCTTGTCCATTAGAGTTAAGTATAACTGATGAAATATCCCCAGAGGAGTATTGTAAATGTATCAAGATGTCCTCCCCCATTACAGAAATGGGGAGGCATGGTGAATTACTTACCTTCTCTCTTACACTTAATGTCTCTGAAATGCTGCCAGGCAGAAAAGGCTTATCTTGTCTCACTGGGTTTAAGAGAGGTCTGTGCCATAGTCTGGAATACAGGGGAGGAAAAAAAAAAGGTAGTAGAACTGAGGGCAGACCCATACTAGGCTTTATTCCCAGACAGGACCAAGAACCAAAAGAAAAATAAAAAAGGGGGGAGAAAAGCTACTCAATAACCAACAGTGGATTCAAAATACATGCAGGAAATATCTGATCCAAAAATCAGTACTAGGGAGTTTTTAATAATGTAACTGAAATTTTTGTGCAGTGAGCTATATAATAAATTCACTCATTAAAATGTACACTGAAATAGCATTGGGGCAGAACATACAAACAATAGAAACCAAGAAATCCATGCTAAAGGATGTCTCCAAATGCCAAAGCACGGTAAGCATGGCATTGAAAGTAGCTAGCATTCACAATTTGTCTCCATCAGGAAAAGAACCTTCAGCCTACCTGCTATCAATTTGGCTCTAGGATTGTACTTGAAGTTGTAAAGAAATATGGGAAGACTAAGTTCTTGGCACCATTTTGTAAAAGGCCCTTGCTAGGGATGTAATGAAGTTTGTGGCTGCCAGGGACACTTTACTCTTTACGACCCCTGATTGAGATGTTCTCAGTCTCCTGTTGCTGCTGGCATACAAGATTGGCCAGTTATGGGCTCAGAGTGATCTCAGCTGCATCGGACAGTTTGCCACCAAGCACAAGGCAGTAGAGTTGAGGGGAAAACACATCATCATAAGACCTCTTGAAGACTGAATGGCAGAGAAAAGAGGAAAGGAAATACAGGACTGGGGAATAGCTGTGCTCCAAACTGGTCTGTGACAGTGAATCTTAATGAAGACAAAGTTTATGGAAGACTCAATAAATATCCAGTGGTCTTTGAGCATTCAGGAGGAAATCAGAAATGCACAACGCAATAGCAAGAAGTGTGCATCTCCCCTAAACAGCCCCAGAAAATATTCTCTAACAAAATATAGTCTATGCTGCCTATGGAGAAACTAAACTCAAACCTTGCATGGTGCATGAATTTTTGAGCAATTCAGTGAAGTGAAGGGAGAAGATAGGGTCAGAAGTTTAAAAATCTTGTGCGGGGTTTTTCTGACTCCTGGGAGTTCTCACACAGCAGCTTCTACTGATCTCACTTGCAACGGAGTGGATGCAAAAGGAAAAGCAAAGGTGGAACAGGAACAGTGGAAGTAAGCGGGAGGGGAAAAAAGTATTCATAACAAAATATTTGTTAAGTACAATCACAGAGCAAAACCTAGTGAGAAATTACAAAGCTTCAAGGTCCAATTTAATTATATGGCAGGGCAGGAGGAAAAGGGTCTTCAGGGTCTTAAATCCCAAAGTGGACAGAGTGACTGTTCCAAGAGATAAATCTCTGACTTGGAATTCAAAAGTCTGATCTTCAGATTTTTGCTTATTGTTTTCTTCTGTGACTCTGGCAAGCGGCCTCATCTCTAAACCTTATTTTCTAGCCTGTAAGATAGGAATACTAGCATTTCAGTAACCTAAAAGGATTTTATGAGACAAAATATTTTAGAGGTCTTGCAACAAGGTGATGCTACAGCTGTATGATTTGCATAAGTATCTAGAAAAGAAAGAAATATTGGGAATGCAGATTTATGGAGTGAGACCTAACGTGAGAGCAGTGGAATGTAGGTTTGGTTGTGCAAAATCCTCTTCCATCATAAAAAAAATGCTGATAAGGTGTATGGTGATGTCCAGCTCTCCTCACAACCTCAGGTATAGTTTTCAAAAGATTGTGCAAAGGAAGTTAGTTTTGTGACTCAGAATGCATGAAACACACAACTGAGTGTCGGAATCTAATAGATATTGAGATACAAGCAAACTTTTATTGATGTCAGTAGTAGATGATCTCAGCACTGCTTGCAATCAGAAGAAATCATTGTTGACAGCTTGGAGTTTATGTTCGGCATTTTTCTCCATTGTCTTCCTTCCAAGCCACAATGTCTAAGATAGCCTCTGTTGAGAATGCCTGTCAATGCATTAGTGGGCACAAGAAAATATCTGATCATTCTACATAATTATAAAGAGACAAGTTCACATTTATGATGGATCTGGTGGTGTTCCCCCAAGCAGGCCCCTTCTGACTCCTCTGTCCAAAGCACCAGGAGCCAGGTGGCACTGCCCACCTCTCGCACACCCGCTCGGGGTGGTGTTTTCCCCACATGAGCCGCTCTTTTGCATCGTGGGAAAGCAGCTCTTTGCCAGCTCTGGTCTTTAAATGCTGAGGGGCCATAGCAAAAGTGGGCCCAAAGACTGCCTGGAGGCCCAGGAATAATCATTTAAGCTCCCTGCACTTCAAGATGTATTTTCCTGCTACCTGCCACTACTATCACATACTACTGCAGGCATCTTTTCTCCAGGAAGAGAGAGCTGTATATTGCTCTCAACTTACCTCCACTTCTCTCCCACTCCTTCTGGATGGGGAAATGCTCAAGGACATGGAGTGGGATTGCCAGGAAATAATAAAATGCAGCCACAAGTTAAACTGAGTGATTAGTGGGAAGGTTTCTGTTCTTACTGCTGTGGTATAGCTAGAGCTATGTGTTGACCCCTGGCATAACATCTTTACATTTTGGGAGGATCACTTTCCTGGAAAGTCTCTGATAAGTTAGTAATACAAGTTTTCCCATATTAATGTCATAAAACCTTAATCCCACTCTATTTCACTCTCTAACTCATTACATGCAATTCTTTGTAAAGTAAAACCATTTGCAAAAGTATTAATAGTTTCTTATTTCACCTGTTTATATTTTGAGTCATTAATCTTAGGCCTGGCAAAACACTACAAAATGGCATCTGCGCATACTTGTCCAGATTCTATTTCATTCTGACGTATTTCTCTCCTAATGAACATTTTCAAAATGTTCAGGTGAAGATTTTGTGGGAGTTCTTATGCATCACTTGGAATCTGTCCTCCTGCTGTTCATTCAGTTAAAAACAGGAAGCATACGACTTAGATGACCAGTCTCATGGTATAAATTACAAATGGTAAAAAAAATAATCTTTCATATATTGCCAAAGGGATACATACCATTTACCCAGACTGTTCAGCTCAAGCAACTGAACAAAAACATCACTTGAAAAACTTAAGACTTGGGTACCAAAAATAAAAAGGGGACAAATTTTTCCATTTTGCATCAGTTGTGCAGTCAGCTCTACCAGTCCTTCATTACCAGCCTTAGAGACAAGGAACAGCTGTAAACATGTGTTAGAATAATTGAAAAATTACATATATGACTTTTCTGTGCATTGTGTTGCTGTAAGTAGTATTGCTGATCTCTCAGAACCTTGTAAGCCACCTTTAACCCGGTTCTGCATATCTTCCTTGAAAATCAAAGGGATTGTATTGCTGCGATACAGAATTCTTTTGTTTCTTTCCATCATGAGTTGCCAAATTCACACTTTGTATTTGTCATTGCTCCAGGAATCAAAACTATTGTTTAGGAACTCTGGACCATTTTAGTTTATGGTCAGATACCAAAAAAATTGTGTAAGATATAAATAGGGAAAGAAAGACAGAAAAGACAAAAAGAGAGAGAGAGAGAGAGAGAGAAAGAAAGAAGGAAAGAAAGAAAGAAAGAAAGAAAGAAAGAAAGAAAGAAAGAAAGAAAGAAAGAAAGAAAGAAAG
>JAWWEE010000001.1:22280754-22301337 GCA_035221455.1 Xenops minutus | reverse complement strand
TCCTCTCCTCTCCTCTCCTCTCCTCTCCTCTCCTCTCCTCTCCTCTCCTCTCCTCTCCTCTCCTCTCCTCTCCCTTCATCCCCTTTCATTTCTCTTCCTTTCTTTTTTGGCATTTGCACCTTTCAATTATATGCAGCTTGTTTTCATGCCTTTCCCTTCATCTGGTAGTCACTGGCATTGTAACTGGGCTGTTGCAGATGTAGTTCTTCATTTCTTTCCTAATACCTCGGTCTTTCCACCACACTGGTCATTTATATGGCTCTTCTTTGAACTCTCTCCAATCATTCTGATGAGGAGGTGCCCAGAAACAAATGTCACATTCCAGGTGATTTCACCTCAGAGCAGAGGCAGAGACTCTATTGTTGTATCCCGCTGTTATGTGATGTGATTACTTAACTTTTAGTGGTGATGATTTGTCTTGACTTTTCTCTGTGTGTTTGGTCCAGAGTGTGGCCATTGCCTGTGGCTCTTTAAAAGATCCTTTTTAGAAGCCTCCAGGTCTGTTCCATTGATGTGAATTTGTTCATTTTCCTTTCAGGCTCCTTCAGCCCCTTTCCTCCCTCTTTTTCCTCAAGTGTAGTTGTCACAGAGCTCAGTATAATCCTCTCATGGTTCGTGTGTTTCGGATACTGCAATTAACAGTTCAGCTCCACCTGCTTTCTGAGCCAGTCCTGTGGGCTGAGATTTTTGAGGCTACTTGCTCCAATGTGCAGCAAAAACTGGCACTCAGCTTTAGCTAGCTAAGTCTATTCAAGGCTTTTTCAAAAATGTTTGGGTAAGTGAATCATATAGTCCTGTAATGAGTCTTCATGAGACTGGGTTTTAAAGTAACATGTTCCTGCATCAAAATGCCCATTCTGGATACTTCTTCCCAGTCTTTGGGTGAATTTAGCCCAGATATTTCAGCTTTTGTTATTTATCCATATAGAAAGAACAAAAGAGAGACATCATGTTGAGATATTTTGGAATTTTTGAAGGTGTTTGTATTCCAGTACAAATTTTGCTCTAGCACTTACTGTCAGAAGAACTGATGTCAGGTTAAAATAAACAAATAATCTGAGCAGCTTCTTAAAGTGCATGAAATGTAAAAGGCAAGACTTCATTTCTCTACAGTGCTCTCCACTGGGTCAACCTACTGTGTCCATCTGAAAGTTAAATATTTTGATCGCTGCTATGCTTATGAACAAGGGGAGTTTTTTGTTATCATGTTGTTCATTCCTTAAATATTTACTCTTGACATGCATATATGCAGACATAAAAAAGCTTTTTAATTTCCATATGCCCAGAGTGCTTCGGGCTCATGCTTAGCTCTATTGTGGAACCCCCTGGGTAGCAACACTGCTTGTGACCTTTGTGCTAACTGCGATGTCATGACCTCTGTGCTAATCGTAGCTTAGTATTGAAAAGACAGAATTTATGTCCTTGTTAGCAAAGCCTGTTCAGGATGAGATAAGAAAAAGATACATACCTTTCCACTGTCTGCTATCTTTGATGGTGCAAGATAAGAAAAATATGCAGAATGCAGTGGAAGGCACCATATGCCATAAGCAAGCAGCTATAAATGTTGCATTGAAATGCATAATGAGTTCTCTCTGTCCTGTGGGTGAACATGGTTGTGCTAGTCTTATTGGATTGGTGACAGATCACTGCTTGGGGTTTTTGGTAGATATATTCTTAATCAGTAAACTAACCAGAGTTTGGGCAGTTCTGGCTCTTGTGTTCTTTTTTAACCCTTACTGAAGAACAAGAGTTGTGACGAACATCAATGAATGTATTCTGTAGATCTGACTCATAGTATCTTGGTGTCTTCTGCTTGTCATTTATGTGTAAGTAAAATGGTCTGTAAAAGTTGTATCAAAGTTGTAGGAAATCAGAATATTTTGTTTTGGTTTTATAATTCTCTTTAGCATTCTTATTTTGTATGTCTTTTTCTTTACTTCTGATTTAATTTGTGGATTTACTCTATCAAGGCCTATTCCACCAAATCTACTATTAGAAAACTCAATTTTTTTAGAAAGCTAGGCCTATTTTAAAAGCAAGTAAAACAGTTAGTTGCCTAAGGTTGTGGATTGGTGGAATAGAGAGACAGAATGGTTGGTCCCAAGAGTCTCAGAGCAATATGGTTTCTTGCCTGAATTACTGCTGTCAAGAGTCTGTGCAAATGGACAACTCCCCAAGCAGTTGTAACTTCTCCTTATCTCTGTTCCCATCAAGCCAGCAGCATGGTGCTACCTCACCAGGAACGGGCACATGTACACGATGTTGTAAGGATGCAGCCAGCCAGGGCCCCCTGTTACCATTTACATCATGATGGTTGCAGGGACAACTTCTTTGCCCATTGGCTGCACAAAGGAAGCTTTACACTTCCTTTGGAAATAAAACAGAAAAAAGAAAGTTATTTGTTCTTTTCTTGTGATTTCCAGGAGGTGGTTGAGTTGTGGGATCTCTTTTCCAGGTGTTTCCCAAATCTTTACGTTCCTTTTTGTCTTTCCTTCCATATAATAGTTTCTACATAAAGACCTTAAAGTGTTTACTCAACACCGATGAATTAAGCTTTAGAAGATGCTTTTGAAGTTGAGCTGTTATTATCTTGATTGGCCTTACAGAGAAGCTGAAGCACAGAGCACTGAAATATCTTTCTCAAGGCCAAGCACAGATTCCCCAGAAGAGGTGTAAGTAGGACCCCAGATTTCATGATTCCTGCTGCTGTTCTTTAAAATAACTAGAATTCCCTTTTGACTTCTGAGGATGTTCTTTGATGGTGGTGACGGCAGTGTAGCAAGCCTTGTTTCATATTTGTAAAATTTTTCTTTTCCTTTTTGATCTCACATCCTTTAAACCTTATCATTATTATTATTATTGATGCTAGCTCTAAACAATTTCTATTTTGATTTTAGCAGCCATGAGTCTTCCATCAAACTGGTGAAACTGTCACTTACTAAACTTCTTCATAGTATTAAAATTGATGAGATTGATTTGAGGCTGCTTTTACTCTTTTTTAAAAAACTTTCTTTTTCTCTTTTAATAATGGAGAATCAAACTGCTACGTTCCACATTTACACCTGTACCTTCTTTTACTTGGTGTGTTCTGATTGATGGCTCTATTTCTTACTACTTCTTTTCTATTATCACACATACCCATTTGTAGTAAAATACCTGCCTATCCTCACTGTTGTATTTTCATACTGCAGTCAAAAAGCTCATTGCCTCTCAGGCACCAATTGCAAACCCTTTTCTTTTCCATCCTTTCCTGGAAATTTCTATGGCAGCTCAGTCCTGCTGCAAACTAAAACCTTTGCCTTGTTTTTCCTTACTCATGCCATGAAGTCATAGCTGTCTGTGATATCACAGTGGATTGCTCTGGGAAATCTTGTGATATCTGAAGGAGAGGATTATAACTAGGTTAACAAAGCAGTGGTAGGACTGGAATGATAAAGGTGTTTATCATACCATAAAGCATCTTGGTAATTAGAAATTTAAGCACAGACGTTTCCTGTTTTTTGAGGGAGAGCTGGAATTTTATCTGCATTTCTCTCATGCTTCATCAAGGAAGTTCACATTTCTAAAGCAAGAAGAACTGAAGCTATACTTTGTTTTTCTCACAGTAAGAGGAAAGGGGGAAATGTGCAGGCAGGCTCAGTCTATAACATTGATTTGTAACCAACAAAGGAAATGTCTACTTATGAGACACAAATCAATGTAACCAGACTGTGAAAGTGCAAACAGAGATGTGAGAAAATTATTTGATCGTTAGTCTTCCTTTTGAAAAGACAGAGGGCCAAATTCTGCACTCATTTATGAGGATGTAACTTCCACGAAAACCAGAGGAGACTTGCCAGTGTAATTATGGACAAAATTTCATATGGTGTCTTTCTGATGGATGGAGGTGTAAGGCATTAGAGTCAGGAAGGGAGCTAGGCAGGAAAGGAAGGATGCTGTAACAAAGAGGATATGAACCAAGTTTTGCTATTAATGAACTGTAGGTACAGAAAACATATTGATGTTCCCTCCTATGCAGAGGTGATCCGTATGAAATGTGCATCTTCTTAATTCAGCTGAAATCTTAAAACAATTTTCATTAACCTGAGAATTTCTTGTCACAGGCCAAGATATTTTCTTGAAGACGGACTTGTCTCCTGAGGATAATAATCTTGCAGATTGCAGACTACTGGGTCTGTTATCTAGGAAAACCCTGTATTAACAACAAAACCCCTGTATTTTTTATTTAGGAAGAGAATTTGGTGTTCTACATCCTTTTGGCCCATGGGAAATAATAGATAGAGATTTGGAAGGTAGCCCTTTTACTCAACCATGGCTAATCTTTACAAAGACAGTCTGCTTCTCAGGTGGGCAGATTTTGTCTCCCCTGGAACTGTTTGTACCCCCAGATTTATTCTGTAGGCTGATAGAATTGGTTGTATCCATGCAAAATCAGTTTCTGAAGCTGTGGTTTGATGACACAGTGGGTCTCAGTCATAAAACCGTATCAAAACCACTGCAGCCGTGTAACACAAAGTGTTGATCTAGGATAAATTCACACACTGATTTGAATGTTTTCAGAACAAACGGATTAACTTTATATAGCAGGCTTTATATCAGATCAGGTATCACCTGTCTGCGCCGCTCTGACTTCAGGCTGGATTATATATCGTCTGTTCTCTTGCAGCAAGACCAACTCTTGCTAATTTAACTGTAATGTGATCGTGTGCCCGTGCCCAGCCCAGGTCAGATCTGTACTGCTGGCTGATCCCATGGTAATGGTTGTGGGCTGATCGCCTGAATCTGTTCATTAGTGGGGAAACTCATCTTGACATTGGTTTCAAAAAGTAGAGGCAAACTACCTTTTTAGCTGCACACCCTGCTTTAGTCAAGGCTTCAGTCCCTCTTCACCTTCAGCAGTTTCCTGCATTTGCACAGGTACTGGAATTTCCCCGTATGTCTCCATCCAATTCCATTAGTGCAGTCACTGGAAAGAGAGAGGCCAACACATACATGCACACACACACAGTTTTAAAGGCTTGGGACTCATTTGGAGAGGTAGATATTTTTATTCTGGTTAAACTACTCTAATTCCTGTGGATATTGTTTTATTTATGCCACAATACAAGATTAAATCAGGCCATGGCTTCCCAATAGGCAAACAAAGCGAGTCTAAACAAATTATATTTTTGAAAGGTTTTGGGATAAGAATAATTTTGAATCTAAAATGCATTAAAGTGACATTAAATAATAACAAAAAGCTTACATTCGTTACAAGTTAAACTCCCCTTTACAGAATGAGGTGCAACAAGTTCTGTCATTTTACTTTGTAAACTGAAAAAAGTCCTCTTTTTGATTTTTTTGAACTACTCTTGGCCTTTTGAGATGGAGGCAAAACTCTCCTTGGCGCTTGCCCCCAACTCTCACATGTAGTGAGTATTTCCCCTTGGGTACTCTTTGTGTCATGATATCTTAAAATAAGTGTCTTTCTGTCAGGCATTGCTCTTATATAATACATGTTGTCATCTGGAGTGAGGCACAGTTGTGCATATTTAGCTGGTTTGCTTTGTAATGCGTCATTACAAGTGACCAAAAACATGGTACAGGAAGTTGTTTGTGTGCCTTTTTTCATTGCTTATGCAACTCCCAAGCAGAAAATGTTCTTGAGAGCAGATGGTACAGAAAAGTCAATTGCAAGTTCCATTTTCCAGATGCATAGATGTTTCATGTCTACTTGAAGCCAGTTCAGATGGCTTTGTAAACTTGAGTCCAACTTTTGTTTAACCCTTTACTGGGTCACCAGTTAAAGTGTTTTCTACAGGAGTTTCAGTCCTCATAAAAATAACCTGAATGCACAAGATCCGTTGTGTTCTCAGATGCTTAACTGGAATCTGGGACATAGTGTTATGATCAGCAATTAAAATATTAATACTGTTTTTCTAGCAGGAATGCTTCAAGTTCAGCAACTGATGCATGTTCTATGGTTTCCATCTGTTTATCTCTTTCAACTTTCTAAATAATGCATTGTAACACAGAGTGGCCAATATCTGAATTTCTTACTGCTTGACAAGGGGATTACTAGACAGTGAAGGCAAATTAATTTGACTTCCTACAGAAAAGGTAAGAACTTCTTACCCTAGGGCAGTAACACAGTCAGCTCATGACTGCATGATGCTGATAAACTACAGTTTACAACCCAGCAGGTTTCTTGTTTGATTTGGGTTTTTTTTCACTTGCTTGGGCCTTTGGACTTCTCACAGTAGGCTTATTGCTGCTGAACCGTAGGCTTTTATTTGATAACAAATAAAAACACCAGTCCAATTTTTTCCCTGTTGCACCCACAGAAATCCGTGTGAGATCATATGAGTATTGTAGACTAACTTAGTGGGAGGGCATCCACAAAAGCCAGTCTGCAATTGTTGGCCAGACCTGTCAGTTTGTGAGTTCAAATACAATTTAGGTTTAGTTCAGTTCTGACTTTACTGTGAGGTGATTTGTAGATCCAAGGATTCATAAAAAGTAAGACACTTGATTGCAGAATAACAATACCAAATTGTCAGCCACTGTCCATAGATCCCAAGAAGCAAGAAAGCATGATTTCTCCAGATACTGCCTGGCTGCATGGTATGTCTTGGTCAGAAATAGGCATAGAATGAAAGTCTGATCCGCTAAGTTTTATTATTTTCAAGTACTGCCAGCAAACTTTCAAGAAAGATTATCTAGGCTAAGAAAGATAGTTGATTTAGAAATATAAGCTCAAAGAGGACATTTTTTATTACATCATCAGTTAAGTTTTTAACTGTTCATTCACACAATGTGAAGAAATGAACCTAAACTGAACTCTCAAAGCTGAACAAATTCAGAAGGGAAGTTGGCTTTCCAAATCCCTTGCTCCAATCCATCTCTTGAACTGAGAGAACAGAGAAGTTTGGGATGACTGAAGTCTGGCTCTTATGTTGGTAATACCATATAATCCAACCTTAGATGCCTACCTATGGTGATTGGTGGTAAGAGAGGTCAGAAGGAACTCATTTTTTTGGAAAACCTTATGAAACAGTCTAGAACCACTCCATTTACAAAGCTCCCGAGGGAAATGATCATGACACCAAGCCTGTAAGAGGTCAAGAAGCATCTGGACAGTGTTCTTAGTTATATGATTTAGTTTTAGTCATATGAGAAACAAGGAGTTGGACTCAATGAGCCTTATGGGATCAATTTGAGATATCTATGGTTCTGTGATTCACTGTCTTTGAAGAGTCTTGTGTTTATTATTAACCAGAATTAGGATACTACAGTTGATAGACCTGAATCATGCTTCTCTGCAGAAAAATATTGTCTCACTGGGAAAAGGACAGGCAGTTCAATGTCTCATAGAAAAGAAGCAACATTTCCAGTGAGAATTTCTTCTTTGACCTCCGACTGAATGAAAGTTCAGATTTTTGTGACACTTCAGTAATCTTCAGAAACTCCTTTCTGTAGACCACTTATGGATTACAAAAGTAATCATATTTTCAATTTATAAAGAAGTTTCATTTGAAGACATCATCACTGATTTGCAGCATTCTCAATTAAGCTGGCAGTAATGAGGGAGTTACATATTGTTTTTTACTTTTCCAAGGGGGAAAACAGAGAAGAAAACCTAAGAGTTTGATACAACTATGAGAATGACCAACGTCATTAAAATGTGGGTGTTCCCTAAGAGACAGAAGGAGAACTAAAATCTAGAAGGAGTCAAGCTTTCAGGACACGATTTAACCATAGCCTTCGCCATTCAATATTCTCTCAAAACCAAAGAGTGCCATCGGGTTTTGGTTTTGCTCCTACTTGCTGCTTGGGCTGAGAAGCAAGTTGCACATACCAGCCTGGCTTCTCAAGGCAATAAGTGAAAATGGCATTTAGAAATAATAGTTGCCAGGTCCAGCAGCTCAGAACTGTCATATTGCATGTGAAAAGCTCACTCGTTCCCAGAACTGAGGTGTAGAAAGTAACATGAATATGTGTGTGTGCGTGCATGTGGATGTGTCTGGGTCTGGGACACAGACAGATTCCCTACCTGGAAATGGCTTGCTATTATTAGACATGCAGTTACCAGGGGTTATGTAAGACAATTGAAGCTCTGTTTTTTAACAGAGACGTGATTCATGCTACTTGTAGTAACAGTAACCACCTCCAAACGAGACAGAAAGCAGATACAGACAAAAGGCTGAAGAAATCAATGCTGGCTGAACACAGCCATCCTCCTGATACCTGCTGCCTCTCAAACAGCCTTCAGGTTATCAGCAGCGGAGGTTAATGACAATTCCAAAGACTTCTGGAATTACTGAGCTGGTGCATCTATGTCGGTGGTGTTTGGGGGGGAGTGGCTGAGGCTGCAGGAGCTCTGAGGGGTGACAGCATTGGGCACACTTTGCCATGTTCCCAGCAACGTCTCTGGTGTTCTACAGGAGGCTGAGGGAGCTGTGAGCAGAACTAGCACTCCTACTCTATTTTCTCAGTTACTCCTGCTGGGAAAGGCTGGAACCAAAACAACTTTTGGCTCCTCTGCAGTTAACACTTCTACAGACATTTTTATAGTAATGTGGAGGGAGAGTCGAGACCTGGAGTAGCTTTGAACTTCTGCCAGCGCTCTTCATTAGAGCAAATTGTGAAATCTGATTGAACTAGAATAGCTCTGAGCTCCCCTACAGCTAAGATTCCTGATGGTAACATCTCCTATGGTACTTCTTGCCGGTCGTGGCACAGATTAGAATATCTGCAAGCGCCCTCATAATTTTGTTCATCTGGGCATTTTCTAATAACATTTTCTGTCAGGAAATAGCAGGAGTAAGATAGCTGCCAGATTCTCTGCAGTCAAAAACTCACCTCCTCACAGAATTTCTTTCCTGGTAGGAAAAAAGGTTGAATCCAGACACTGGTGGCATGCTTATTTACAGTGTCACTTCCCAGAAGTACAAGGTGGGGAGGTTGCTATTGCGTCCCCTCAAGTCACTGCCATTCCCTGCCTTGTCTCCTCTTGGAAGATTGTGGATCTCCTGTAAAATTTCATTTCAGCATCATCTAAACCATTCTGTGTAGTAACTTCTGCTGTCAAGGAAGAAGATGCTGAAGATTTGCAAATGGTCTTTTTAGCACTCAGGAGACAGCCCTCCTACGTTAGCAGAACTTATCCAACAACAGAGCCAACTGCCTTCAGTTTCATTCAAAACAGTTTTGAAATGACCAGAGAAGAGGCCTCTTAAGAGCCACAGAAGAGAGCTGAATACTGAATTCCAATAAATCCCAAGTGTTTCTCATTTGATAATACTGAAGTAAGAATGACAACAATTATTGCTATGCTATTTTCCTTAATGTATCATGCTGCATATACCACACAGAGTAGAAATCACTTCAGCTACTATTAGTGTTAGTAATCATTCTCCGTCAACCACACTGCATACAGTTTTAAGGGAAAAGTGAAAAATAACTCAAAAAAAATGGCATTGTAGTCATATCCTGACTCTGTGTTTTCCTGGCACAGGAAGCTTAAAACCCAGATCTGGATAACACAGCTGGCACTGACATCTCTACATTTCAGGCACACTTAAGAAAAATCCTGTTTTGATGCAGATGATACATAACTTTAAAAAGCAAATAATTATCGCAAATATACATCACACCTCAGGACACGCTGCTGTCAGTGACTTGACATTTCAAATGATGAGTTTCACAAATGTGCATAACCATCGGATTTGATTTAACAATGTTTTAGAATAATTCACATGCTCATCTAGAACTTTTTTCATTGTGTTTTGCCACTGAAGCATGAAACAGGAAATCTACAGTGGGTTTCTCTTTGCATGTGAGGAAGCAAGTGCTTTGATCAGTTTTACATACTCCAAGGCTGTAGTCAGTTATTCCTCAATGGATAATGAAACCAAAGCCCAGAGTGACTCTGTTTCTCTATGGATTCCCTATGATATTTTATATATAGTTTTTTACATAAATCAAACAAGCTTTCATTCGTACAGTTTGAGGCCAGAGGCAGCAAACATACAGGAAGAATGGTATGGGAAAACATGTTCATGGTGCTTTTTACCTAGTCTTTTCACTGTGTTGGTTACCGACTCTTTAATGAATGACTTGCAAAGGAAATCTTCAGAGACAGGAGACAGTCATCCAAAACAAAAAAAAAAGCACCCAAAAACTTAAAAATCATTTTAATGTGTTTCTTGACTGTCAGTAGTGCAATTGTTTAGCTCAGCAATCAGGCAGTGGTGTTATGAATCTTAAAATTTAAGGAAAAGATTCCTTGTCTCAGACTTTGCTCCTCAGAATCCATGCAAACATGATTCTTAATATAAATCTCCCTCTAGTAAAGGCTGGTAAAAATCATGTAAGCATCTTCCTCTCCTTATAAAACAATTGACATAATAAAAGCTCAGGGCGAGGGAGGAATTCCATCAAGAAGATGCTGGGGTTTTTGCGGGAAGGAGGGTGTTCAGTTTTACTGTGTACCTGTTTGATAACCTGGCTCTTTGCGCTTGAGAAAATGAGATGTATCTGAGAAACTGTTATTTCCCAGTTTACCTTGGAGGGGATGGTTCTGTGTCAAATGGATCAAATCCATTGAAATTTATAGCTGAAATTTATTCCATTGTCCTACGTAGAATTCTACCTTTAATTAATGTGAATAGTATCTCATAGTTTCTGCAAGTAGCAAGCCACCAAAAAAAAAGGATTTCATTACTTTTATCAGTTGTCATTTTGTATCGTTCCATACTCATGACTATATACTTCCAGCTTGTGTTTGAGATCATCTTTTAGTATAAAACCCACAAAGTCAGTGGCCAGACATCAATGCATGAAGTGCTGTATCATTGCAACCAGGAGGGATGTTGTATGGCAGAACTAATGTCCACAGTGTAAATCTTCATTAAATTGTGTTATGTGTTGAGATTATATGGTCCCTGCACCTAGGTGAAAATACATTGTCAGTTTGAAAACCTGGTTACTGAAACATGGAGATTTATTCTTTGAGGGCATTCAGTACTTTCTTCAGTTCACCAACTTCTATAGGACTAAGGGTTTCAGGATTCAGGCCAAAGTACTTGCAAGGACAGCATTCAATGAAACTAAAGCAACGTTTAGGGGAGGAGGAAAAAACTCAGCTCATTTTCTTCGTATGCTTTCATTGTTTTTGTTCTTCCTGAAAAATAATGTCCTTTCAGATTTCATTTGACATCTCCATGATGTTGAACAGATTCGGAGAAATCACCAATATTTTGACAGGGTTCCTTGGCAATGAAACGTTCATGAAGCTCATCTGTCATGAGCTAATCTGGCTCATCTAGCCAAAGCAGTAGCTTAGGCGGATATATTACTGGAACAATTTAATTTCTACACATTTTCTTCGTCTCTGGTGATTGCAGTGATGGCAACTCGTATTTCAGTTGCAGAAACATCGGTATTAATTGCAGCACAACTATACCTTTGGTTTTGTGAGAACCCTGCTTAAGGCAGCAAGGCAGCATCATGTTGTCCAGGTGCCCCCTTCTTGTTAATAAGGCAATAGACTGATTGCCCTGGTCATCCTCGGGTTTCATGGCTTCAAAACCTTAACCTCTTCCGTTGAGTTTCATACCCTGTAACTTACAGCATCAGCACATAAATGCCTGAAGATGTTAATACTCTCAAACTGCTTCCATTCTATGTGTCTGTAGAAAAATAGCACTCAAGATTCAACAACACTATAAGTATACAAGCACTGCCCACAAATCAATGTAGGAGCACAGAATATTTACTCCATATTTGACACCAGCATCATAAAATTATGACTTTTTAATGAACTATTTTGAAAAGTATGTGGTTTCACTCAACATTCAGGTACAATTTTGAACACTTCATAGTAGGAATATAGAGAATTCTGTGTTTTATACCGAGCAATATTTTGCTAGAATGAGAAAATTTAAAAATAATAATCATGTATATAACTATATATACATATATATAAATATATGGGTAACATATATGTATATATCTGTGTATGTGTACAATACATTTCTCTATGTTACCACTCGTGAAAAGTGGTCCAGCACACTGCCGTGATTCAGTTTGGCATCATAGATTTTTGGATTCCTTTAAATCTTTAGCTGAATGTTAGTTACATCAGGACTTCTGGTGACCTTCTTTGTGCTTTGACTAAGCCCACCAACCACTGACATTTATTTGCCTCTTCCAGGCACCAGTTATCCCCACCATTTCAAATCAGGTGTGCAAAGTCCAAACAGCTGCTCAAGGTTGCCTGGCATGGCTTTACCCTGCTCCACCCCCAGTGAAGTGCAGCCAAGAGAGCGGCATACATTGTGCATGGGCACCATCTCTAAGCAGATCTTCATTAATGGAAAATAGGCAGCACCCAGATTTAGATCTTAAATGGGAAAGAGCTTTTTAAAATATTCAGGGATGAGGCCTTGTACCACAGCCCTTGGCAGGAGGGGGCATTTGGCAAGGGCAGCAGAAAGGAAAGTCAGTAGGAGAAGAGTTATCCTTTTTGACCTCAGCTCTTAGGTATGGGTACCTGTTGCATTGAGAATACCGCTTACAAATAGAAAGAAATATCAGAAGTATCAACAGACAAAAGTGAGACCTCAAAAATGCCTATTCCAAGTGCCAAAATCAAATTTAAGAAAAGAATTGCAGCTTAAGAGCAGTGAAATTCTATAGTATCAGATAAAAGGCAGTGAAAGAAGGGAAAAAGAATCAGATGCAGACAAGTAATAGAGGGCCTGTGAGACAAAAAGTGGGGACATAATGTAGACTTTCCTACAAACTACATTGCTATTCTGGATTTCAGTAAGTACCCCTGGGACTTCAGGGAGAGATTTTTTCTCTAGTACTATTGCAAACATGTCCTTGTGGGAAATTGGCCTTTATCAGACTAGAGCAGTCTAGCCTCTTTAAACATTCTTTCTACAAGTGTCTAATCCATTAACAAATTAATTTCTGAATTTCAGGCCATACTGGTAGTGGACATACATTCCCAGTAGAATACAGAAACAAGCAGTCTCCTGTCCTAAATGAAACCTTGACTATTGTGAAAAATTCATACTTATGGCTTTCTCGTAGTGTGTCCTGTGTTGCTAAATTTTTATGTTTTCTATAGCCTCTGTTGGAATGGTGGGTTTTATATCACAATCTATCTTGATCTCTGTATAAAACACTGCAGTTGGAGATCTACCTGGAGGTAGCCTACGGCCTAACCTTGTTCATGTAACAGAAATACCATAGTCAGTCCTAGTCAGAGGATGTAACTTCTTTTGAATAAGAAACAGTAAAGTATATCTGGAATGACTCACTTCATGTAGAAAGTTGATTCATGAATGATGTTTGTTGATGGCTAACACTGCTGTTCTCATCTCCTCACTGCAGCTTTAACCATTTCATCCAAAATGCTACTCCCAGAGAGAAAAAGTGACCAAAATAAAAGAATTTAATTCACTTAGAGAGCCTAGTCTGAAAATATATAGTGACTGTGAAAGCATCAATTAAAACTGACCCCATCTTACTCAGGAGACCTGTACAATATGTGGATTAAGATCAGACATGCCAACTTCTAAGGCACTAGCAAGTTATTTTTCGTTGCCTCATGACAGACAGCACTGTACCAGCACAAAAAATAAGAATACTCAGAAATAAGCTCACAAGAAGCTCATCTTTTAATTTTTTCATTACTAGGGATCACAGGAAAGGCAGAAGGAAGCAGAATTCTGAAAATATCGGGGGAGAGACTATTGCAGGGATAAAATAAATAGCAATTAACTAAAAAATTGAATTGGCTTGATCAGGACTCACTAAAAGAAAATAACAAAAGACAGTGGTACCAGGTCTCCAGCCAAGAAGGATGATTGTCCCTTGCTGGTCAGACAGGAGTGCCCATAACAAACAGAGAATACTGAAGGTGTTTGATGGTGCCTCTGAGCAGACAGAAGAACATCCAGGGAGAGAGAGAGAGAGAGAGAAATGTCCTGCAGGGAACCAATCTAGAAAAAGCCAATTTTGTGACCAAGCACCAGCAGTAAATTGATGTTTATAATATTTAGGTCATCTGTAAAGGAAATATGATGGTGTGTTGTGTAAGGAGCAGTCAGGCCAATGATTGCTTCTGTGTGTTTTAAGTAATATGATATGACAGACCACATCAGATCAATGGTGCTGATTAATGAACAGCTCTGAAAAGGTAGCTAACAAGACATGAAAGGGTCAAGACACAAATTTCAGGAGGGAGAAGGAGGATCAGTGCCTCAGAATATAGAGTTATGGTCCAGGAGTCCATTAATCATCAGCACTATTATGTAAAGTACCACATTTTCTCCTGACTTTATGCCCACTGCAACTGCACTGAAGTCAGTATAAAACTGACCTAAAGTGTATATCTTAAATCACAATCTGTAGTACATCACTGCTATCATAAAAGGGACCTTCCTTAATAAAAACACTGGTACAATTAATGTTTCTTACACCCTCTAAATTACCAGATAAAACTTGGAAAGATCAAGGTGGGATAAAAGTGAGCATATATAAAATGCCCTGGTTATTATCATTAGTGGGAATATTTAAGTAATAAAGGTCTACATTTCTGGAATGCATTCATGCAGAAAACTTATCTCCCAAAATCTTAATTAAGCACACAGTACCTCATGGAGCAGGAATGTAATGCTTTCCTTTTCTGGATAGAGGAGCCAGGTAGAGAGGGGAGAAGATACTTAACCTATTGTCACACATCCCATTCCTCTGTTGTCCTTCTTGTCTCTCTTTTTGCCCAATCTTCTTATGGTCCAAAATTTTTTCCCTCTTAACTTTTCCCAAGATAGACTAAGTCTTTTAGAAAAATTTGGAGTGTTTCCTTCTCTGTTGCACCCCTCAGGTCTTAAGAAGCACCATCAGCTTTGTTGATTTTATGTACTTAAAAAGTACCTAACAACTGATGATGATCTCAGTGCTTTATGCTCATCACACTGGAGGAAACAGATACCTCCTCCCAGGCCATAGCAAAAAATATGGAGAGAAATAAAGATATTTTAAGTATTGCCTCTCACAGAGATTTATGTGCCCAGATTTTGTAGAAGACTTTGAACAGCCCATTTCTAACAACTTGTCTGCCTGACCCTTGATGTGAAGCCAGATTGAGTGCTAGGCAGTGCTACAAGATAGAGCCACTTGGTTTGGGATCCCAGAGATTGGAAGAGTAATAATGACACAAAAAGAGAGGTGACAAAATATGCAGGATTAGTACATGCAGTTCTTAGGCTTCTCTTGTGTGAAATTAGGAGTGAAGTGAGCAGGAGTTCTGCAAAGTAAAGACTAAAGACCCAATCCTGTGATTTTTCTGCTTCTAGTACAAGTTAAAAATGCATGTTAACTGAAGTGCTAGGCAGTCTTTAAGGCACATGGGATTTATGCCTTAAAAAGGTGAGCAATAGCCAGATAAAAGAGAGACCGATGTGTGCAAAGTGGATAAAAGAAGTAAGGTCAGCATTAATAGAACAGGTGGGGTGTATATGGAAGTGGGAAGGAGAGCTTGAAAATAAGCCATGCTGAGTGTTAGCAAGGACTTAAATCTACAGAATCCTTGGGCGTTGCTACACCTTTGAAATTCAATTCATGGTACTGGTCAAAGGTGTCACTGTTTTATGTAATTCTTTTGAGCTAACCTGATTCTGGCATATGGTTCCTCTCCCAAGCCCTAGTGAAAATCTGAGGTTCAGGCTAAGTTGAGGATTTTTGTGTGTGTGTTTGAATTTACATAATTTGCAATTCAAAGCAGACTCCAAGAGGGGAGAACCTACAAAAACTGGAATCAAAGAAAATGTTTGCTTGAGCCCCTGTGAGGTGGAGCTGCCAGGTTTCATGAAGCCTGTTGAAATCAGTATGTAGTATCTATCCCAGTCACTCATAGTCATCATCATTACAAAATGTGTGAATTGAACATAAAACTGAATGTATATTTTGTGAAGTACATTATTACAGTGTCATCTGAAATCCTTCATTGTGTCTGTTGGTGCTCATTCCAGTCTTTCTGCCGCATGAACAGTGGAGGGTTTTTTATGGTTTTGCATTTATAGACATAAATTCCGACTTGCACAGTGACATTAGCTACTTGTGAAATAACAATTGCTTCTCTTACTGGTTTTTGTTCACCTTCTTCATTTCTTTCATAAAGCAAATATTTGCTTTTCCTGTCTAATCAGCGTAGGCAAAATAATTTTTTCATGTAAATAGCACCAGTGGCTTCACTGTGGATAGGATTGAATATGCTGATGTCCCAGGACTTTGGACTTCTTTACATAAGTGAAGTAAGCAGTATTTAATTCTGTTCCTGGATGTTAACTTCAGACATGCTTCCAACATCCACAGTGAGCTACCCAAGGATCATAAGAAGCAAGCAAAGGAGGAGTTCTGTTAGTCTAGAGAGGGATTCAAGTCGCCTAAAAATGTAAATACTCCAAAAGTTTAGGTCTGGATGGTGAAATCATGCTCTAATAAATATTGGAGCTGAGGTTTTTCTGTGGATCCCTTTCTGTATTAGTCCATTGGTTCCAACTCTCTCTTTAGCTCATATTTCAGAGATAAAACTGCTGCTGAGTTGAATCTCTCCTGCAAGGCTGACAATAAGTTACTTCCTTGGTGTCACTGCAGTAGACCTGGTGGCTGATTGGAGATAAGTAGGGTTTCTGCCTTGATATGAGCCATCATTTTTGTGATGTGAAAACAGCAAAAGACACAAAGGAAGATTTTTTTCCTTCCCTTTCCTGCCTTTCAGTCCTGAGGAAGTGTTTGCTGCTCCTCTGAGCAGGACTCGCCTTGTTGTTCTGATGAGATGCACTTGAGCATGCCAAGTTTGTGCTAGCTGTTCCATCACTGCTCCGTGATCATGCCATTAGAGTGAGCAGCTTCTCAGAATGAATCCTACTGATAGCACTTTGCTGCCTAATCCTCCTGAGTCAAAGGAATCCATTACACAGTAGGCACTGCACAGGAAAGCACATCTTTATGCAGCTAGGGCACATGCAGAGGTTAGCACCTCCAGGTACATGTCCAACAT
This sequence comes from Xenops minutus, assembly GCA_035221455.1. Taxonomy (NCBI): domain Eukaryota; kingdom Metazoa; phylum Chordata; class Aves; order Passeriformes; family Furnariidae; genus Xenops; species Xenops minutus. The sequence continues at coordinate 22,284,278 of JAWWEE010000001.1, read as the reverse complement.
GTGTCCAAATTCAAGGGGTTTTTAAACCCTGGAACAGGTCCTGAATTTATCTATCACATACATCCTTCGCGAGTCAGTACGAAGTTCAGTTTGTGGTTATCTAACTATACATTCAGTTACCTATTCCTATACCTACTACTATATGGTCATCACAAACAGTCTTATCATTTCAAACAACTACATCACCACCCATCCACCAGCCCCTTTGTAAAGTCATTGATTACCACTGCTGTGTGCTGAAGTGCTTCTTTCCAGGATTTATTCTACCCTTTCAGCTGGGTAGTTCTCTTGCTTGTGAGCTGTTACCTTTTGCAAAGTCACACTTGTGCTATGTTCTAAAGGTTATGCTAACATAGCCAGGCCTTAGACCCTGGCCATAGACCTTTACCTCCTCTGTTTCACTCCCTCTCCTCCTCGCTTTACCAGATGAGGTTGCATGGGCAAACTGGGATAACTGGGGGGCTGATTCTGTGGTCATTTACAGCCAGGGCTGGAGGGATTGAAGTGGGAAGAATTCAGTGCTACCAGGCTGCAGCCAGCTATACTGACAGTGGAGAATGCCAGTTAGTGTTGTAGCAAGTTCTCTTACTCTCAGTAAATAATTATTATTTCCCCCTGACCTTTCCTTTTGATTCTTCCTGGTACAGACACAGCCTCTCTCTGTTCCCTGCCCCAATGAACGTCTGCACTAGGTCCAAGGCTTGGAGTAATTTACCTGAAGAGTGATACCATTTGGAAACCACTGTAAGTATATTTTATCTCTTATAAAAGACTTCTTGTTCAGAAAAAAAAAAGACATCTTAAAAAACCAAAAACAAACTGCAGCACCTGCGAGGCTTACTGATGAGGGTAAACTAAGTTTTGCTTTTGAAATTTGCAAGGAAATATGTGGGCAAAAAGTATGTCAATAAAAAACTGTTAAATATTTAAGTCATAGCCTCACAGCATAGTTCAGCAATGGCTGGTTTGATCTGCCTGTATCTTTTAGTTTGGCAGGTTCTCCCTACTTACTGCTCTAGTTCGTGCTGTTCTAGTTGGTTTATCCATGTTTGTCTTTGGAGTGTTTATCTTCTTTTTTATTCTTATAACTTTTTAATGAGACATCTTTTCTCTCATTGGTGTTTCGGGCAATACAGATGGAATCTACTGCAGCTCCTTAAAGGTTTACACTATTCTTTCCAGGCCTTGATTCCTTTATGATTTAAAGCCATTATGATTTATTAGATTTGGCTGGATTATATAGGTAAAGTTGCCTGAGAGAATTTTGACTTTGCCTTGTGGTTTTATTATGCTCTGAAATGACCAGTTGTCTGTTATTTACACTTTTTCCCCTGTAGATCCCATATTTTTGAATTCTTATGATCAATTATCAGTACTTGCCAGTATTGTCAAAGTGTTACTGTAGCTGAGATGCTCTGAGGTTTTACGTCAGTCAAGTTTTGTAGTCAGGGCCCAACTTTCATGAGACTTGTGGTTTAGATGGAAAAAAACAGACAAATTCGGGGGCATGTAAACCCCTCTTCAGGCCTGAAAAAGACCCAGCAAATTTCAATCTTACTTTAACTTAATCTCTGAGTTTAATTTAATTATGTTAATCAGTCTCCTGTAAGGGATTTTGGAGTTTATTTTACTTTTCTGTGTTGATTAAATTTTCCAGGCTTTTATTGCACTAGTACATTGGGTCTCTCTTGTCAGTTCTCCATGCCTCCCATTCTTGCTTTGCAGTGTTCTGCTGGGATTTTTCTTTCGTATTACATTTTATGGTGATGTTTTCAGGAGTTTGTGTTTTCCATTGTATGACACAAAATTGCAGTCAGAGATTTTAAACAAACTGCCAGTCATGTAGCTGTAACAGCATGAAGATCAATGTGGTTGCAAAATCATCAGAGAAGCTCTGTGAATATTCAGGCAGTCAGCCTGTGCAGGACTTTCAACTACTGAAGCAACACTTCTGGCAGGAAAACTGTGATGGCTCAGGTGGTTTAAAGCGAGCTTGTCTTAGAAAGCTTCATCCTCAGCCCTGGTGTTTAGTGTGCCCTGAATTTTGAGGTGAGGTCTCTGGGCAGATTCCAGTGCTTTTCATTATTCTTTTGAGCCTTTTTTTTTTTATATATTCAGTGATTGTACTCATCTCTTTCTCTCTTTACTTTGTCAGTTTCTAAATATGTATTGTCAATGTCATGTCTGGAAGAGACACAACACTGGCAGTGATAAGCACTGATATCAGGAGCTGTGTTAGCTGCACACAGGCAGTGGAAGAATGTGCAGCAGAACACTCAGGAAAAATATTGCTTAAAATCAAACATGAACTATTTTCACACTCTTATTTTTAGGATCTGAAAAGCTGGAGGTTTTTCTCAATTATATATAGTGTCTGTGAATTATTAAGGTTACAAATGAACTGTACACCAGTGAGTTAAGTGCAGTGCTTGGACACTACAGGCATCTCTGACCTGAGGGCACTTACCATGAGGTGATGCCATATCTGTGAGGAGATGAAATAATGCCTGGAACATGGGTGAGCAGACTCAGCCAGCAGCAACAGTTATAACAACATCAGCAACCCTGTGGTGTGTTCCCTCCATGCTGTTTAATATGCAATGAACAAAGGTCTTGTTGGTGACCCAGCCCTCCCTGTATTCAGAGGCTGAAAACTGCCTCATTATTGTTCATTATGTAGTATTATTCTTATACAGTCACATTATCATAGCTTCCCCTGAGAGCCAGGATGCTACTGTGGGCTCTGCACAGCTACACTGGTTCCTGTACCTGAGCTAATTTGTTCATTGCTAACCTGATGTCTCTGCAGGACAGAGAGCTGTTCCCCTTGCAAGGGAAGGTTCAAGCATTAGTTATAACTGCTGTGTGAGAAGTACAACATACATTGTCTATTTTTGACGGGACCTGGTTTGCTGGCCCCACTGTGAGAATGTGTTAATTCATCATGGGGAAATTAATTCCAAACCCAAGTAATGGTTGCAAGGGAGATACATGCAAAGAAATCAACTGTGGAGAGCAAGTGGAGGGTTGAGGGAGAGCTGTATGCAAGAGTGGCAGCGATAAAGGGGAAGTGTAGCAGGGGTTTTAAAGGCATTCCAAAGCTCAGAGGTAGTAATTAGTTTCTAGATAGCTTTGAGGTTAGGACATCCAAAATATTACCCATTCTGCCTTCAAATTAAACAGAAAAGAGCCAATTCTAGTTTACAGCCAGTGCCCCAATCATTGCAGTCACTACTTCATTGTGAGCTGCCCACCATTTGAGACCTTGTATGATAGTGATGCCAAAAAGCCAGGCTAATGAAACCACTGAGAGACTTTGTATCTTTGAGTAGCAGGTATTTGTTTATTCAGTGCTGGGAGTGAGGGGGATTGCTCCGCCTAACCCACTCATTCTTTTGGGCAAAAACTTAAACATTTATACATCACAAAAACCAGGAAATAGTAAATGGGCAGTCTCTTTTCTTAACGTCGTCTCACACCCTTCGATTACATCGGAGTCCCTCTGTTGGAGTATGCACAGTTCT
>JAWWEE010000001.1:22166589-22280654 GCA_035221455.1 Xenops minutus | reverse complement strand
CCTCAGGGTTAAACTTTTCACCTTATGTCTTGGCGCATGCTCTGTCCTCTTGTTTTTTGCTATTGCACTGCTCACCCGGCCTATTCTGGCAAAGTTTCCTGTTTTCCTCTTTCTGCTACATTCTGATTGGTTACAAAGTTTCTCTAGTGAATAGAATTAGTGATTTATATATCCTTTCTATAGGTTATGTGATTTAAACATCCTTTCCAAGCATCCTGTTATAAGTTAAACAATTCATATAGTCTAATATTAAAAAAAGGCTTTCTAATATCAATATCAGTGCAATGTTAAGGTAGATGGGAAGGGAGGAATGTCTCAGTGCAATGAAGATACTGACAGAAAACAAGTAAAATTATGGCAGTGATTGTGCATCTTGCTTTACACATGAGCTGGCAAGTACTGATACGCAAAGTTCAGTTCAGGAATGACAGTGGATGCAGTTAGCCTGATATTAGGTACTGGAGAGCATACAGTGAAGAAAGAAGATAGTATCTCTTAAGTGGTGTAAATTAACATAATGAAAATGAACACAATAGGTATAAGGGAAAGCTGAAAGTGAATACAAAAAATAGAAAAGTACCTAGACATAGAATAGAAAATTTAAATAGATGGAGTAGGTAGAGTGTTTAGAAATGGACTGGATAAGTCTCTTGTAAATCAGTAGCAAATACAAATTCTGCAGTCACCCTCTAGACTCAGATTAGACTTAGAGAGGTCATCATCTTTTCTGTTCCCAACTTTTGGGAGCTTGTGCATCAGGTCCTTGCACAGAAGTGTCATCTCTTTGCTATATTGGCCTTCTGCTGTCTTTCACAAGAAGCAAAGATGATGATGGCCCTCTGATAATTTTAATAAGGAGTGCAGTATTGGAAAGGACTTGTAATTCACCACAGGTGAAGGAGCTCAGAGATAAATGGAGATCAGAATGGAGGTCCTTGCTCCAAGAGCATGTTCCCAAGTCTTTTGCAAATAAGTTGCAACTTCTATTGCCCTTACTAACAAGAAAATAGCAAACATCTTGTTTCTAGGTGTAGTCTGTAGAGAAGAACATAATCACAAGAACTAAAGTAGCAAGGTAGACTGACCCTTACTACTGAAATAATCACATAGGATTGCCAATCAATGAAGTCCAGAGATGGTACATAAATAAGTACAATTTGGGAAGGTTCAATGAGCAGTATTTATTACTTGTTTTCTTCTTTTTCCTACCCTTGTTCTTTCAGGGTTTTTGATGTACCTATAACAAGTTACACTCTTCCACATACTCTTAGTGTGCTATTTTACCTTCTGGAACATGGAGATATATTAGAGAGCTTGCTGATGGAAGTGTTCATAAAAGAAGTGTGCAATCAGAAAAAAAATAGGTTGGAAGGATCCTCTGGCGGTGTCTAGTCCAATTCCCTGCTCAGAGCAGAGCTGACTTCCAAGTTGGATTGGGTTACTCAGAGCCTTGTTCAATTAAGTTTTGAAAATCTCCAAGGATGGAGGTACTACAACCTGTTTCAACACTTAACAACTCTCCCTGTGAAGACTATAGTAATAACATGGCAGTAGAAGTAAACTATATAAGAATATTTAATTAGAATATATAGGTGAAGATCTTAGCAATAGGAGCTTTCTATATAGGTGATATGGTAGAGCAAAAGGATAGTAATATACTTACAGCAACAGCAGGATTGTTCTGGCAACAGCAGTCGGACACTGCAGACTGGAGAACTTTGTTTGGGTTTCTTCACAGGTAGTTTTGATCACAGTGTCCCTGGGATTTTTCTTTTCTGAAAAGTTTTCTTTAGAACCTTAGCTGACTTGGCTAATTTCATTACTCAGCCTTCCTCCTTTGGAAGCCTGCATTCCTTTCAGGTGGTACTGAGATGCAGGGCATGTCTAAACAGTGAGAGGAATGAATTGCTGTGGAGAGGTATTGTCTCTAGGGCCAGCCAGCACCACTGCTATTCTTACCATCCTAGTGAGCACAAGTCACCAAGCTGCAGGACTCTGATGTGGAAAAGTGATGACACAAGAGCATCTTGATAACACGGTGTCAGCCTTAAGAGCAAAGTAGAAAATATACAGCTTTGGAAAGGAAGAAGCAGGGGGTGCTTTGCACAGCCTCCTTGGTGTTGCTACCTGTTGCTATAGTATTTTTTAACCTGCCCCTCTAATGAGTTTTGAAGGCCTGGAAGGCACGTGCAGGATCAGCCACAGGATGAAGCATCAGTCAGTGCTTGGTCTAATAGCTCAGCTAGGGCTGTGCTAGTGGCTGACAAGTCATGTTTACTAAGCCCCTACCCTGAACATAACAGCAATGTCCTGCCTGGGATAGGTGGCTTTGTGTGTGGATAGAGCTGGAGTTGGAGGCTGCGTTCCAAGCATGTAACTTGGCTTAACTCTGAGCTGAAAACATACCTTAAATACAGCAGTTCAGCTTCCAGGTGCAAGGAACTTTATTGCCTTGTGCACCCAAAGTTCAACCTTACATGCATCCTTTACTGCCTGGACAAAAACGAGCTAACTGAAAGCTGCTTGGGTAGAAATGCTATTAAAACCCACTGTTTTATGCACAGATTTCCTGCAGGCCCCTGTGTGTGCTGGCTGCTCATGGAAACATCATGGGATCTGGAAATGAGGTGTGTGAAGGTGTGCCAGAGTTCACATGCCAAGGATCCATGCAGACTGTTACAAACAAAACATACACAGTCCATGTACTTTAAAATATGTGTGCTTGAATGCAAACTATAGATCTCATCCACATAGCAAGAGATGGATCCTTCCCGTGACAGAACAGGGAACAGACAGAAGGATGCCTGAGCTTGCAGTGACAGGATGCTCTGTTTACTCTTCGTGAAGAAAAAAATGCACTTTTAAATGCTTTCTTTCTCCTTATTTAAAATGGAGTCAATCAGTTCAGCCCTTTTTCATACCCCTGCAACTTTAAGTAATAGTCGTGTGCTGTTGGTTTGGATTTTAGCGGTGTGTTTGGAGCGTGTTGATTATAGATGTGTAGTTTGCAGCAGTAGTTTGTAGTACCGCCTGGGTGGGTTTGTAGCCCCACTAATACGAGGCACATCAGGGCTGTACTAACACAAAGCACACCAGGGCTGTCAGCAGCTGCGGGGCTGTCAGTGTGCCCCTGGTTGGTGATGGTTCATGTGCAGAAGAGCTCTGCTCCCAAAACCCCGTCCTGCCGAGTCCGAGCGCCGCTCTCTGCCCAGAGCATCCCTCCAGCGCCCAGGGCAAGGCACCCCCGCCCGAGCGGGCCCAGCGGCCTGGGAGTGTGGGGGGTGTGCTTTGCAAGGCGGGGAGGGTTTGTTTGATCTCTTTTGGGGCCCGTTTAACTCTTTTTCCCCTACTGAACTGCCCCGAGCGCAGCTCTCCCCGCCGGGCCGTGCGGGTGCTGCCCCCGGGCGGCGGCCGCGGGCAATGGCGGCGGGGCTGGCGGGGCCGGGCAGGAGGGAGGGAGGGAGGGAGGGCCGCCCGCCCTTATGTAACGCCCTTATGTAACCGGGCGGCCGCTCCGGGCCCCCCGCGGGCACCGCCCGGGCCGGGCCGGACCGGCCCTCACAGCCCGCACTTGGGCGGGGAGGAGGGGCTGTCGCCTCGGCCCGTGAGGGGCTGTGCCCGCGGGCCGGGCGGAGGGAGCCCCGCGTGTGGGGGCAGCGCCGCCGTGCCCCGGGCTGACCCCGGCCCGGCCCGGCCCGGCCGTGAGCGGGGCTGTCCCAGGAGCGCGGCCCGCCCCTCCTGTGTCCGCAGCAGGCACATTGCACTCGGATGGCCCCGGCCCCCGCAGCTCCTGCTGCCCCCTGCGAGCGGGCCCTGCGGTTCCCCCCATGCTGTGCGGGGTGCCATCCCGGTGTCCTGTCCGGGGTGCCAGCCCTGTGTCCTGTCCGGGGTGCCAGCCCTGTGTTCTGTGTGGGGTGCCAGCCCTGTGTTCTATGTGGGGTGCCAGCCCTGTGTTCTATGTGGGGTGCCAGCCCTGTGTTCTGTGTGGGGTGCCAGCCCTGTGTTCTGTGTGGGGTGCCAGCCCTGTGTTCTATGTGGGGTGCCAGCCCTGTGTCCTGTTTGGAATGCCAGCCCTGTGTCCTGTTTGGGGTGCCAGCCCTGTGTCCTGTCCAGGGTGCCAGCCCTGTGTCCTGTTTGGGGTGCCAGCCCTGTGTCCTGTGAGGGGTGCCAGCCCTGTGTCCCGTTTGGGGTGCCAGCCCTGTGCCCTGTGCGAGGTGCCAGCCCTGTGTCCTGTTTGGGGTGCCAGCCCTGTGTCCTGTTTGGGGTGCCAGCCCTGTGTCCCCAGCTGGCCCCGCGGTTCCCCCACACCTGTGGCACAGAGCACAGACAGGTGCTCTCCCGGCTGTGCGGAGCGCTCACTGTGTGGCTCAAACCCCACAGCTTCGCCTTGTGCCTCAGTTTCTCTGCCCGTGGTGATTGAGGACCTGCTTGTTGTGCCCCTTTGGCTTGACTCCTTGGAGGCCCTGGTTCAGGGAGGTGTTGAGCGCTCATGTGCACAGCACTCACGGGCAGTTGTTCCAGACTCCACATCCTCATGGTCTACTTAGATGACCTCTGCATCTCAAAATTGATTCAGTGCAGTTCCCTACAAAATGAGTCTCTGCACTGATTGGTTTTGAACTGGAAACTTGCATATTTGTTTGCTTTTCAGACAATGCTGTTACATTTCTGTATAACTCTCTCTATTCAGAATGCTACAGCCTTGGTTAATATTTGTCAAATGGAGCTCCGACTGTCTAAACCACTGGGATGAGTTTCATTTTACATGTCATCAGTAGGGGCAGAATGAGGAGCTTCGTGCTTGGCCTGTTTGCTGTAACACAGTCTCAGGGCCATTGCATCAGAGTCAAAACAAGGAGCAGCTTGTTTCCAAACAAGAAGCATGGAGGAAAGTCTTCTCTGCCTCCTTCCCTGTAAGGGAAAAGAGAGGCGAGAGGGGGGTGGTGGTGGGGGAAGAAAGTTATCTTTAACAGATTCTAAAAATGCCTTTTCCCAAATATGCAGTCAGTCCCTTCAAAGGTCTCTTTGTTTATTTTCAGGAAGAAACCCAAGACAGCTGAAAACCAGAAGGCGTCTGAGGAGAATGAGATTACTCAGACGGGTGCATGCAGCGCCAAGCCGGGCCTTCCCTGCCTGAACCTTGAAGCTGTTCCGTCTCTGAGCCCGGCCCTCATCCACTTTCCACATTCACCAACAAACCTGCACGCACACACAGGGTCATCTGATTGTGAGTACACCAACGTGCTGCTGGGTTGTGCTGGGGTTCTTGAAAACACGCTCCTTATTATGGACCAGGTTTTCCAGTTGGATGCTCTTTCCACAATGTCATAAGCAGGACTTCCTCAGAGCTTACCTTTTCCCTTCTTTGGGAATTACCACTGAAACAGAGCATTTTTGTGTTAGGGCTGTGATAATGGAATCAGGCAGAAGAAGCTGAGAGTATGATGTTGGTTCAGGTTGCTGCTTCTTACAAATTAAAAAGGGAAGACCCTTCAAGCATATCCCTATCCAAGCAGAAATATGGTTGCTCCTCTCCAGGTACTCACATGCTTCTTTTTATCCAAGCATACCTACTGACAAGGGGGTTTTAGCCTATGCTGTATTGCAGTGAGAGAAAACAAGTGTGTGGGTCTGACACCCAGGATTGTAAAGGATTTCCATGAAGAAAGGGGAGTGTTTTGTGGAGAGGACCAGTCTGTGAGACTCTGGAAAATCTTTGCAGACCTGTGTGTTTGTTAAGTTTTAAGGCCCTTGTTTTGAGTACGTTCACTTTCAGATTACTCAGTATGGGTTAACTGGCCTTTTAAAAATGTTCTTTTCCATTTTGCCAAAAAATACAAAAATAAGGGAGGGAATGATTAAAACTGGATTTTGGAAAGTTATAACTTACCCTGTCAGCTCTTCAAAACATTGTCATTTCACAGTGGTCCCTGCCTGGAAGTCTTTTGGTCAAGAATGTGCAGGGTAATGTGTGCCTCACCATTCACTAGTTTTAGTATATATATTTTACCTCTTCTGTGGTGGTTTTAGGATGTTGTAAAATTTTCAAGAGGGGAGAAAAAGGAGAAGGATGATGACACCATGTTTCAAGAGCTCAGAAGCCTACCCAGACTTTGCAAAAACCTATAAAAAAAATCAGGGCATGACAATAAAAAATCAGATTAAAAAGTATGTGTATTCTTTTCTTTTTTTAATTTAAAAATCCTGCCTCAGGGCCAAGCTTGGAAGCAGTCAGGTTATAGGGATGATCACTATCAAAATCACTTTAGCTGCAATTTATTCCTGTTGGCTTCTGACTTTATTCATTATGAGCTTCTGCAAGAGATCTTGATTTTAATAGAGCTGGTAAACATTGGGGAGATTTTCCTAAATCTCACCTGGTGATGTGGGGAGAAGAAAGAGATGTGAAACAATTAAACAGCGGGCAGCATGCAATTTAGTATATACAAGAATTCTCTTCAAATTGGAGATGTCAGGCTCTTTGTTAAAACTGGGGTTCAGTTTTGTCTTCTAATGTTTTCTGAAAAGAAAAAGCTTGTGAAAAGATGCAAAAAAATGAGCAAAACAACAAGAAAAAATAATCCTTATTTTCAAACAAAGAATCCCTTTATCCCATTGACAAAGATGAAAGAGTTCATTAGTAAATGGGATTTGAAACTTCACACTGATGTTTTTTGACAGTACAAATGGAAACCCATGAAAGCAACCTTAGGACAGAGGCCAGCAGGGATTGTAGGGAACTTGGAGAATGAACTCCTGCCTTTGCTTTCTGAGGTGGCCAAGTTCAGGGGTGAGGAATACTGGCAGAGGGCAGCAGGGGGAGGTGGAGCCTGCAGCTCTTCATGGTCTACCTGTTCTGTGGACAGCCTTTAATGTTTTTAATGTCCCCAAATCACCTTCCAGATGATGTCAAAGGTCTTTTCCAACCTAAACAATTCTATCATTCTATAAATATGACTAAACTACAAAGGCGGGTTAGATGGTCCTTTCACGCTGAAAGTGTAGGGTTTTTTTCAGAAAAGATGTTTAATAGCAATTTCACCCTTAATATTGTCCTTCCATGAATTGTTGAAATTTAGTTCCCAAAATACAGAGTCTTGTGAAAATTCAGGAAATTGTAAGACCTCTTGTGGTGTTTATCTCTGCTAGTTGGTTCCATGTGCTTTGAAACCAATAGAAAATCTTCTGTTATTCATGATGGGTTATGACCTTTATCAGGCTGTATTTGTTTGGGATAGTAGGCATATAATTATTGTTTGGCATAACCATGCTAAATAGCAATGCCAATTTCTCACGTGAACTAAAATGAGGCATGATGAATATTTACTGTATATTTACTATAGCTTTCTCCCACGTTCTGGGGGTTTTTTTAATAATGCCTCAATCAATTCCTGCTGGAATTGACACAAGAGATCAATATTTTTGGCTTCTAACATTTAAAAAAGGTCTTCCCTATCATTACAAATTCCTTCTGCATCACCTGTGGTGATGCTTTTCTTCTTTGGGCCAGCAACACTTCCTGTCTTTCTCTCTACCTTCTAGACAGTACAACATTGCTTCAGTTCCTTTGCACAGACTATCATACTGCCTCTACCCTCTGAGATGGGCAGATTGTATTTAATTTTCAAAGGACATTATTCATTCTGATGGGGAGTTTTCTAGTGGGTAGCAAATAATATAAAAATACTTAAAAACTAATGTTATATGGGAAGTTTGGGAGGAATTTTTGTTGGAAATATCAAAAACACCAAGAAAGAGTCAGCATGGTAGAGTATATCAATCCTTGGAAAAATGAACAGATGTACAGATGGTTTCATAAGGCCTTATTCATGTATTTTGGAAAAAAAAGACTTCGATTTTATGGGCCACCTATTCAAATCGATTTGAAATCTTCACTGACCATTTTTCATGCATAGTCACTGGTGCTTGGCAGAAAACAACACCACGTATTTATTATGAGAAATGTTCAAAAACCAATCTACTTTAAAATATCAAGGTGCTTTTGGAATGATTCAGATCAAAATACCTTTTTCAAGCATAGGGAATAAAAACTCTATAATAGCCATCTGCTCCTCAGCTTTAAAAGGCAGAGGTGAAGAAAACCTAAGCAATAGTCTGAATGCCAGTCTTACTGATACAAACAGTTAGCAAAAAAAACGTAGGTAAAGACTTATGTGATGCCCAACTTAACTTGGGATTTAATTCTATAGCACAGTAAGTTCTACATAGTGTTTCTGGTGCCACTTATTTCAAATGAAATTGCATTATTTCTCACAGCTGTAGGATTGGGTCCTAACTTTCTGGATTGGAACGTTATATTTCCAGCACAGGTGAATCTTTGAAGCAAAATCCAGAACCTAGAATGCAATGTATCCAGTTCTATCTCTTTCAGTCTTGGGAAATGCTAACTCATGCAATGCAATTGGAGAAACAATTTAGGCAAAGAGGTTCTTCCTGAGGTAACTGTCTTCATGTAGAACTTGGCAGATAAAAAGCACCGCTTTGAATTAATTTGGAATTAAGTGATAGAGTGAGCTGATGGTGCTCCAGCTGAGTTACACCTCTAGCTACTCATGTGTCCCAACCAGATGTAGCTGCTTACCCAGAAGAAAGGTGCTTGCGCAAGAAGCTGCAAGGACAAGCACAGGTTCTGGAAAGGTTACAAAAAAGCAAAGAAAAGCATGTGAGATTTGTGCTATTTGCAGTTTTTCACGTATTTCCTTGCTTATGGATGGAGAATGCATAAAGTTGGTAGGGTTCTAGTTCAAAGGCTGAACTGCCTCAGGTAAAGCTTCTAGAGATTCTGCTGAAAGGAATAAAGTCATCGGGACATGGCTGTATTTAAACTGGTTTGATCTGTATAGGCCACTTATTTCATGAGGCGTTCAGAGAACATCTATAACTATATATGTTTTGCAAGTGCCAAGAGATAAGATCATTCTGGCAGAAACTTTCTCAGAGATACCATCAGACAAAAACTTCATTCAAGCTCTGATGTATGCATCTTAACAGATGTGTCCGAACTCAAAGGAGTCCCACGGGAACAGTGCAACTGAATCTCTTTGTCTCTATTGATAGTTAAAAGAGTTATTCTTAGATATTGGATGATCCATCTGTGAAGGAATTTGTTCCAGACAAGACAAAAGCAACATCTTTGCAAAGAGTTTCCATGGGATTGAGAGACAGGTTGGACAATCCCTGGAAAAACTTCTGAAGCAATTTTTATGATTTTAGAGAACACAAAATTCTTGCAGAGAGCTGAGATTCTAGTAAGGAATGAGTTGAGAAGGAAAAGAAGGCATGAATAATTTTTGAAAAATCCATTAAACAATCATTGGCAAGAGGTTGAAATAGGGGAGGGCTTTCCTAAGTTATGTTTTAGCAAGGGACCAGGGAGATTTTGTCCATTAAATAGAATGCACTTTATAAACACTGTCAATGATAGACTACATTTGAACATTTTGCCCCTACATGCTCAAGTAACATAGCTGAGTTGGTCCAATTCCAACATTTTTTAGCTTTCACTGGATGGGAACTTTGAAGCAGTCTGTTTTCTTTTTTTCCTTCTGAGTTCTGATTTTTGTAGCTTCATAGCCTTCCAGCATAGGAGGGACAGTCAGAGAGGGACACTCACGACGTTCCTGAACTCCACAGAGCATTAAGAGTGGATATGGAAAGTCTGGGTTTTCATTTTCTTGAGCAGCTGGAGGAACCCACCATTCCCTTCCCATGAATCTGCAAGTTTGATTTGCCTGGGGCTAATTGAGAGGCTAGATGGATCTGAAGGTGGTTTGGCCTCATCTTTATCTTTTAGGTTTCCTGTGTTTCTCTTTGAGGCTCTGTGGCAGGAAGAGAATGATTGCATGCCCTTATGGTCTTCCCTTTCCCTCTGGAAAATTTTCTGTGATTCCCTAGGAGCAACTCTGGAGCTTTCATATGGTCTCCACTCCTCGCAGTGAGGAGGAGAGGGGCCCTGATTCTACCAGCTTCCTTGTTTATAGGCAGACAGTATGTCAATAGTAATTTCCTCTGTATTTTTGCTAATCTATGTATGGCATGTCTTAGCTAATGCTGAATATTTTTAGGTTGATTTTGGTGACCTAAGAAATTATGTATGTTTAGATATCTATTTTAGATGATATAATAATAATGATTCAGGCCTTTCCTGTAGAAAGCTAAACTGAAAGCAAGAGTACCCACAGTTCTAAGATACTAGTGTCACGACACTTAATTATACTTTCTTGTTGAAGAATATTTGGAATTTTATTTAATAAATGCTTCACTTTTTAGTAGTCTTAAGTGGTTTCTATGTCCTGTACACTTATATTTCTGTTTGCAAAACTATCAAAGGAGTATCAGTCAGGAATTACTTCTTTTCTCATAGAAGCAGATATATGTTGCTTCAATTGTGTAGAGACAGAAATAAGTACAAGTATGCAAAATTATAAGCTGAGCTTACCCTGCCTCTGTTGAAAAAGTCATCACAACACACTGAAGAACTGGCAGCGTAAAATGTTGTACTACTGATAGGAACTGGTCTCTATATTCCTAATCAGTACGCTAAGTGAGTTTTGTCAGGTTGGTCTCTCGGGCTTTTCTTCTCTTGAGAAATGACTAATAGCATATGGTACTTCAGTTATGAAGCCAGTGAGTATGTTTTCAGAAGCAACTTTGGAGCCTAAATTCCACTGATGCATAAATCACATTTCGAACACATAGATGCCTTTGAAAATTTGTCTAATTATCCTAAATGTTGATTCTCTTATTTGATGACCCTGTAATACTGGCTTGATGCTAGGTTGTCAGTTCTTGTGGTATTCAGTGCTTTTCTTTCTGCTCTCTGTTTAGAGAGCTCTCAGTGATAACATGCAGAATCTCAGCTTTGGTTTAAAAGTACCATGCAAGTTTCTAGCTTTCATACTTTCAGAGAAGAACTTGAAGGTACGTCTGCAGTGTATCTATTCTCTAAATCCCAGGGAAAAGGATAAGGCTTATTGCTCTTTACAGTTCCATAGCTTCCATTCTTGAGGTGACTGAGTTGGTAATACTGTGGTATTTCTGTTTGTAAGTCATGTTGCAGCCACCAAGACATGCTGTAACTGTCCAGTAAGATACCTGCAGTCTGAGTTTACTTGTTAATGCCTTCAGAGTCTGCCCCCTCTAAGATTTTTATTGCCATTCTCAAAGTTGAGAGTCTCCCAGGAAAATCCTTATTTTATATATTGGATGAGTGTTTCAAAAGCTTCACTCATGAAATGAGGGACAGCTGAATATTGTACAAATATCTATCACTGTTCATTGTATTAAATTATTCTGGTACTTTTTTGTTATTTGGGATTTTGTTTGGGGTTTTTGGTTTTGTATGTGGGTTTTGTGTTTGGTTTGGAGTTTTTTCAATAATTTCTCCAGAGCAGTGTTTTCCCCTCTTTTCCCCTTGAGCTAGCTTTCCTTCTTCCATCATAACTCCATTTTGAAAGTTAAAGCAATAATTTCAGTTCCAGTGTGGAGTCTCTGTAACCTCTGTAATTACCTTTACTGCTTTCACAGACCAGTAGTCTGTCTAACACACTGAGTCCTAACACACTTGCCTCCTTAATCTATCAATCCCCATAATCTACAGCACTTCCTAGGTACCAGTCGCTGCCATGTAAACTTTCTTGGTCTGATATGTTTAAATAATGTTTCATTTCACTATTTGTCTTTATGCCTTTAGTAAGTTTTTCTTTACATTTCCTCTTCATCCTATGTAATCTTTGTTTTACATCTAGTCTGCTACAGTTTATGCTCAGTTCTATTAGTGTCACTTGGGTATGATTTCCATGTTTGGAAGAATACATTTTCAGCTTTAATGAACTCTTATACCTTGTTATTTAACCATTGTAGCATTTTCTTTTTCCTCATATTTCTGTTGTTGTCCTTGGATAAGCATATGGACTTTATTAAAGTATTTTTAAGGCCACCTCCCTGCTGATCTTACGGATTTTACTTCCTTATCTTTTCCTTTCAGACTCTTTCTGACTAACTTCCTCTTCTTTTTTTCCTTTTAGTAGTTGTTCTTCACAAAGTTGCCCATACCAAAACTGTCATTTTATGCGATCTACTTGAAGGATGTCAAACAAAATCATGCCAACCATTGTTATTTTGTTTTAACTTCACATGCTACTGCTGTCATCTCCTCTGTCCTAATTGGGTGAGAAGACTAAACCAAATGTACCATTTTGCTAATATGGTCTGCAGAGGGGCAAGTGACTCTTGCTTGAAGGAAACTAAAGCAGCAACATCTACATCTGCTTTTGTCCTACTGTGGGTTGTTAAAATGCTGTGAAGCTGAGTGCTTGCATCTCTCTTGGTTAGTCCTTTGCGTGCTATATGGGGACACCTTCCATGTTTTGAGAAACACTGACTTGTGCCTTAGTTTGTTGCAACTATGGAGCTTCAGAGTTGCAGATGTAAAAACACAATTGGTCACCTTCTGCTCCTTTTTGCAGCTGTGACCTGTTTAGCATTGGAGCTTTTTGCTCTTTTCCTCTCAGCTTCTATAGTCACTTTCTCATCTATTTTCTTGTTTGCCTTTGGTAGAGTAGCCATGTAATCTTTGTGCTGTGATCCCTCTCAGTAACTTTAGAAAAAGGTAGGGCCAAACCAGTATTCAAATAAGAGAAAACCAAAACAATTCTTGCATTGTTCTCCACTGAACAGCTGAACAAAGAGAGCTCTTTCATTCAAACTTTTTTTGAACTGAAGCCTTAGCATGGTACTGGAGGACAACCTGAAACACAAAACCGAGGAACTGTTTAATACCACCTACTAATGTTTATAAAGTGTGCTAGGAGATGTTGTGCGGGAAAGTAATTGTATTTTCACAAGAAGTGTGGTGTTTGATTTACTCCATAGGTGAAAGTCAGTTGTAAGCCTGTCAGAATGTCACTAGACTTCATTTGCATCAAGGTATTTGCCTTGCAGACCACAGCGGCGTGTTCTGGCTGGCACTGTGCTTTTGGATTCCCAAGGACACCAATTACTATTTTTTCTAGAGGGCATGTCATTGTGCCATCTTTTCTTTATGTTTTCTGTGACTGTTTTTATTGTCCACAGAGTCACTTGCAAGGCTAAAACAACATGAGATCTAGTCTTATGTATCTGCCACTGAGGAACTAGTGTACAAAGACAATTCAAAATCTCTGGTTAATCTATCAGTACAAATAGCTTCTTGAGGAATTAATTGCACCTATGGAAAAAGGGGAAACAAATCCTAGAATCCCTACTCATCCCAGCTCTGTTGTTTTAAACACTGAAAGGAACTCTGCCCAACTGGGAAGTGCAATATATACTCTGCATCAATCTGAGACATGTGGTAAAATGCTTCTTCTTGAAAGCACACAAGAGAGAAGTAGTATAAATTAAGAGTAATCTCACAACAGCTATTTTTGAGTTCTTAACCAGTGAAAATGTAAGTGTTGCAATATTGTGCATCTATTAAAAATCTTGAAAGGCTCTTTATAACTAGATGATAGGAGTGATAACGTGTAATTTATTGATGTTACACAGATAGAGAAGAAATCCACAAAGTAGCAATTTTTGTGTGAAAAGGGGTATGATAGAGGAAATAAAAACAGAGAAAGGGGCTTCTCCCCGTAGTTTTGTGCCTGTGTGGGCAACCATGCCAATTTGGACAAAACTACCATGTGCTTTGCTCCTATCCTGCATTTCAAAACAGGGCATATTCCCTGTATTCAAAAGTAAAACTCCCAGATTCTGTCTCTAATGTTCTTGGCTGAGTAGAAGGTAGAATGTGCCTGAAGCCTGAGAAATAACTCTCATGTACTGCGTTAGTATCACCTGTTGGTGTCTGTATGCTTGTGTACACATGTAATTCCAAGGCCTTTTCCCTGGGGGGGTGGCGGGAAGCATTGGAACTGAGAATGTGCATTTAATGCTAGAGATCCGTTTGATGATGTCAAGCCACCCAGCAATGAAGTATTCTTGTTTATTGCCTTGATTTATTAGAGCATTCTGCCATACATTTCTCTTCCTATCAAACCTAAGTAGGGGATTTTGGAAATAAGTCTGCTCCCAGAGATTGCAGAGGTCTCACTGAGGACAGAAACTTTCCCTGTGGCCTTCAGCACTGTTGACATAAGCATGTGCTGTTTCCC
This sequence comes from Xenops minutus, assembly GCA_035221455.1. Classification (NCBI taxonomy): domain Eukaryota; kingdom Metazoa; phylum Chordata; class Aves; order Passeriformes; family Furnariidae; genus Xenops; species Xenops minutus. The sequence goes on along the minus strand of JAWWEE010000001.1, from coordinate 22,266,498 downwards.
ACTGATATTTAAATCTGAATTATAAGCAGGCCTGAACACTCATCCCATAAACTCAAAATAAAGAAGCCACAGTCCAAAACAGTATGAATGTCTGTCTCACGATATGTCTAAGTTGAAATATTCACCAAAGCACCCAGTTGTACTAGTTAACAATTACCCTTTTACCAGTAGATAAAAAAGATAAATGGAAAAATTAACCAAATAAAATCTAGCATTTTCATGTGATAGCTTTTCCTCTACTCAGGGCTGAGACAGAGTTGCTGGAAAACTAAAAGAATCCTTTTGTCAGCACTGAGGACTGGCATTTCTAATTTTTCATCCATCCCTTGTTTCTCCTATCAACCAGTAGTTTTGTGACCAGAACAAAATCTCCTGCATGGAAAGGCCTTTCTCTGGAACCACAGAGGATATAAGCAGTGCCCTACTGCAGGCAGCAGAATACTCAGCCATATCTGAGTGCACCCTTTTCCTAACAGACTGCTACAAACACTCCCTGTAGAGGATTCTAGCTTGAATAGAAACCTTCTAAACAGGTAATTACCTTAAGAGGTTTTAATCTATATTTCCCTTTTAACCAAAGCCCACAGGCTTTCAGGCTTACTGTATTTAACCACACTCAGCCTGATAAGCTTTTCCTCCTTGCCTTTCTGCCTGGGGGAAAAACGTAACAACACAGGGTGAACGTGAAAAAGTTCGTGGAATAGCAATTGTCTTTTTTGGAGACATGTTTAATATATTTGAACCTATTATCCTTCTAATTCATTCCTTCTCCTGACAGAGCTCCCACCTCCAGCCTCAGCCCCTTTTCCTCTCCAAACAATGTTTCTGAGAGAGGATATACATTTATACAGTCCCCCACAGCAAGATAACCAAAAGCAATCTTTATCCACTTTCCTTATGGGTATGCAGTCTGAAATACACTATTAGGATTTAAATAAAAGCCCTTAAAACAGGTGAAGGTGTTCTTAGGGACTAGAGTAATCTTTTAATCAGGACCATAGAGCAGCAAAATAAATCACCTTGTTTGCCTGCATTTTCAAAAAAGTTGTTGTTTTGGGTTTGGTGTTTCTTTTGTTTTGGGTTTCTTTTCAAGAAGCATCCCCCTATTTTTTGTTTGAATGGTTGGTGCTCACACCATAACTCTTCCAGCACTGCTGGTCCATCTCACCCCTTCTATGTTCAGTGGCTCTCCCACTACAGGTCCCCCAGTGCAACATGCACTATGAGTAACCACACCTGGCACTGGGATGGAAAAATAGTCATAGATGCACCTAGATTTTTAAAGAAGCAAACTACCATAAACTTATAGCCAGTTAAAACAGTTGGACCATGCTGGGGCTTGGCAGGATTGTACATGACTCCCTGGGAACAAACAAGTGTGGTTGAAACAGTTTTCATGTATAGCATGAAAATATTCCCTGCTAAAGAAGGGATGAGCACAGCCTCATTTCTCTTCCTAGGAAATGGTGCCATCATGTGGCCACGTTGTTTTCTCTGTTTCCAAATTTAAGAGAGAAGTTGTACAGTTTTCTCCCTTTACATTTTTTAAAAAGAGTATTAAAATGCTATCTGGCAAGCTTATATTTTGCTAACATAAGTGGCTTACAGCTGGCCAGGGCACAGGAATTAACACCCTTGTAATGGTATGGCCAGCCTGTTGAAATCCCTGGTAATGCAGCTGTGATGGCAAGCTCAGTGGTTCTTCTGTTTGTGTCATACATGTTGCTTGGAGGTGTTGTAGATACCTACAGATGTATCCCCCATCAATGTAGTCCATGTCTGTGTTAGGGGGATATGGTAGCAAGTCTGAGAGAGGAACTGAGATAAACAGTGTGTGTGTCTATGTGTGCCAGTGTTTAATGTAGAGGTATATTGCACTGGACCTCAAATATGTGCCTGCAAATAAAAAATGGCTTTTGCTTATACCATCTTTGAAGTATCTTTGAAATTCCTAAAATAGCAAGTATACAAATTGGACTGAAAGTGGGAAAAGTAAATACCCTGGCTAAAAATGTAGTACTTCTCTAACTTAAAAATAGCTGGACGTGCTGTAACACTTTGAAGACTTTGGTCACCACACTGCTATGATTTGGAGCCAGTTTTTATGAGGTGTTTTACAGCTGTAAGTTGGGTGCTGACCATAAAGAGGTATAGAGAAAGTAAGGCACTAGAGCAGTTTGAGAGGAAAACTTTTTTGTAAGCCTGGGGAACAAAATTTGAAGATACCTATGGAGTTTATTATTGAACTTTCTGTAGTGTTCTTTATCCAAGGAATATAAAGCAATTTGTTAGGATTAATTAAGGCAGGCAGTCCTGCTGGTTGGGGTGCATGATGCTGTCCTTGTTCTACATGTGGAGCAAAGTGAGGCACAGACATTGCCACCTGCGGGTTGTAGAGGAAACAGGATTAGTGCTGATGAACACCTCCTGTTACCTTTCAGGAGAAGCATAGGAAGGTAACTCACTTCCTGCCCCCCAAGAGTGTAAGCTGTAATAGAGGCTTTTATGCTGGGATTTATGCCCACTGGTTATAGAAGCCATTTTATGTACAGAACACCTATGGTTAAGTCTTCAGTTTTATGTGAAATGGATATCTCATCGTTACGTAAATGCTAAAAAGAAAACAGCAATTAACTGAATAAATCATCCATAGGAAATTTGCTGAGCATTCTCTAGTCTGCAGAAAAAGTCTGTCTCCTGAACAAAGTTTTAGCAAACTCTTATTTGCTGTCTTTTTGGTATGTTTTATCCTTGGAGAACAAGGTTCTGTTTGTGTGTGCATGCATTTATGTCTTTCAAACAAATGTAGTTATTAGCAATGAAATTTAGAGAAGTTTGACAGCTTTCAGAACGCAGTGATTCTTTCTTGCATAGAGTGTATTACTGACACATTAATAGATGTTGTGCTGGTAAAAATACAGTACTTCCTGTTAAATGTAGACTGCTACATATTTTGATTCTAACAACAATCTGGTAGGGTTAGGGCAATTTGTGTAGTGTCATCTGGTGTTTGTTTTGGATAGATATTATAGAAGGAGATACTGATTTTCAAGATGTTCAAGCAGATGATTGGGTGAAAACTCCAATAAACCTTTAAAGCAACAGAAAGCAAGGGCTACTCCTGGTCAGATCTCCCACTGAGGATACAAATGTTCTTCTCTGTTCCTGAAACTCTATATAAGCTTTTCCTTTTGCAGGCCCCTGCTTAGAATAAGGCCAAATATTCAAGAGAATCAGTCTGAGCAGGAGTGTCTAAATTGGCCTCTCCAGCATCTTTGAGGTATACTGAAAAGTCAGACATTAACAGGTTTTCAGGATTTGAATTCTGGTCACTTCCCTGAGTAGGAGAAGTGTTGCTCTGTTAAATTGGTCCCAGAGAGTCAGAACCTGATGCAGGACTAATTTTGTGTATGTGAGCACTATAAAGAAAGTTTTGCTCTGTTAATCCAATTTTATTTTAGAGTAACTAACTTTAGAACAACAGAAGGTAAAGCTTTATCAATTGGAATGAATCAGGTCGTTGGCACTGAAGCAAGCACTCATGGTTTTGGTGCTAAGTTTGAAATATGAGACAGAAGTGTGTGGAAATTGTGGGGCTATAGTAGCTTTCATATGTTGCAGTGGAAATGCTGGGTTTCCACTGAACTGTTGTGTTTACGCAAGAGATAAGAGAGATTTTCATTCCCAATTAAGGATACTTTACTGAGATACATCTTTCTTAAGGAAAACCTGTTTTGATAACAGGGCTTTGTTTGCTTGGGTTTATTTATTCTGTAAGGTCTTTAAAGAGAATCATATATGGTGATATATAGGCCACTTTTTCATTCACCTCTGTCAGCTAGAGTACTTTATCCATGTTATGGCTGCATTTTAAGTGAAAAGAAGACAGACTGGATGGAAGACAGAAGATAAGAATGAGGAGAATACCTATAACCAGTGAGAATGACTTGGAGACCTGATTTTGTATTTCCTAGAAAAGATGGGTCTAAAGAAGAAAGGTAAGGCACCTTCCAATATATGAGAAAGTGCTATAAAGAGGAAAGTAGTCAGTAGTTCTCCCTGTCTACTGGAGGAAACGATGAATACTCAGTTTCAAAATTACATCGTAGGACATCTTTCTTGCTAGAAAGAAAGCAAACAGTCTGTCTGGGTAGGAAGTGGAAATGCCCCACAATGTTGATTTTTTGTGAACATGCTAGACAAATTTCTAAAGAGGTAGTGTAGCTAAATTGTTCCCAGCATGAGGAAAAGGAGTAGACTGGATGACTGTCTGAAGAACCTAATGCATCCTTTTGATACAAACAGGAGGCATCCAACACTCAGTTTGAAGACCAAGGATCAGAGATTTCTAAAACCACCTATGGTAGAAGAAGAGAGTAAGGAGTAGGTGATAGTGTTTGTCTCCTGTAGCAGGTTAGTTAGGCTTGTGCTTGCAGGAACTAGTGACTGGATTACTGATGCAGAGAGAAACAGCTTTAAAAGCAGGAACAAGGCATACCAAGCCTGACTTCCACACCTTTATATTAGCCCAGGGTGTTCTCCCAACTAGGGAGGCACTGGTCATTTTGATATTAAGAATATAAAGATACTGTATTCTGTGCAACATACAATGCCTCCAACTTTTCTACTATCTCTCAAAGTGTGTGTTCTTAATGCAAGGGCTGAGAAGGCTGTCAGGAAGACAAACTAGGCAAATATTTCAAGCTAGTACTAGTTGAACTTGTCTTAGTGAAATTGGTTGCCAAACAATTTTGTAAATGCTACTGCAGAAGATTGAGGCTAAAATTCAATCTATATCTGTCTCAGCAAGCCTACCAGTTCTCAAGGATATAAGACAATTATTCTCTTTCCCTTGTAAGTATGAAAGCAAGACAGAGTCTTTGGGCTTCACTCTGCTAGTAATTCCTGTGAAAGAGCATACAGCAAGTTTCCAAAAGGAGCTTGGATTCCAGTGCCCTAGGCAGTTTCACTTCAGGTGTGGGCTATGCACCAAGATACTTGTGAGTTACAGTAACTGTGGTGGAGTCATCATCACTGTGTTTCTAGAAATGGTCGTTATTACTGTGCAATGAGCTTTGAGATACTGTGATTTTAGAGGACACTAGAGAAAATCAAATTCCCTGATATCCTTCAGTTATGAGCATTAAAGCTGTCAGCAATTGGCTTTGCAGAAAGGGACATCTAGTGGCTATACAAAAAAAATCCTTACTCAATGCATTTTAAAATGTACAACATAGTCATTTGTGTTTAGTGTACAGTCTTCAATATTTCGTACATCTTATTATCTCTACTACATCATGTGTTTGCTGGGGGTAATTTTTTATGGTTTTGGCAAACAAAAAAAATCACCTTTGTGAGCCATAACTTTCTAGCTTTATGTAGGTGTATGTGTGGTAACTTTGGCAAATAGAAAGCTGCCTCAGGCCATGCTTGATGTACCTCACTGCTGCACTTCCACATTTTCTATAGCATCTTTTAGGAGTCCACTGCCTGCTGTTTCCTTCTGCTATTGCCTTCCTCTTTGGTACTGTACTTGGAGAGGTTGTCATTGTTATTGTCATGGTAAAACCTACTTTCTTTTGAATGCCCATAGCATAAAAGTCAGCAGGAGGGGTGGATGAGATTCAGGGAAACACTAATCTAAGCATTCAGTCATGTATTACACAACAAAAGTTTTTTCCTTTCCCATCCACGTTGTGCTCCTTCTTACTAGTTGAGGATGAATTCCATGCATGTTTCTGTGAATAGCCTGACAGTTTAATCGGTACATTTGCATACGGGCAAATGAAGCTTTTTTCCAAGTTGCACAGTAATATGTTTCACCTTTATGCCATGCCAGCTTCAAATTGTATCCCAGGAGGATTTCAAATGTGCATAATCTGTGCAGTTGTCTGGGCTTTTTTTCTTTTTTCTTTTTCTTTCTTTTTTTTTTTTTTTTTTTTTTTTTTTAACTGGCAAATGCCTATTCATTGCCCATCTGGGTGAGAATGGCCTTTGCATTTTCGCATCTATTCTTTCCTATATGGTTTGTGAATACCCCTCCAATCAGAACTTACTTCACAGAAAGGGGACAAAACCATTTTACAGGAGTTTCTCAGAATAAGTCCATTGGGATCTCTACATCATGTTTACTGGACAAAAAAAAAAAAGGGGGGGGGGGGGACACTTAAAAAAGACCACTTGAATTTCACAGAAAGGTTCCCACTGTCTCGAGTTTAAAAGAGTGGCAGGCCTGAGAAGAGCCTGAGACAGCAGTCTTTTTCCTGAGCCAGGCATTCTGAGCAGTGACGAGTAGGTGAGTGTGCATGTGTATAGCTGGGTCTTGCAAAGAGCTGACGCGCTTTCTGGCTTGTCCAAGGGTCTAGTAGCCTTTGTCAGAATGTGGCATTTATTTAGAACCAAACCTGCATTGGTAAGTCCACGTTTTTTGGAGGGTATCACCTTTGGACTTTCAGCTTAGAACAGCATAAAGTAGGGGTCAACCACAAAAATCTCTACCCAGTTTCCTGCAGGGCAGGAGAGAATCTGCATGGGACAGCAGGTTTTGCTACAGACCAATCTCTGGAATTTGTTAAAACTTTTTTATACTGCTGTGGTTCATGCAGTAATGTCTCTGACACTATTGCGAATTATTTGATTGCCTGTACTTTGTATAGATACAGTTTATAGCATTGAATGTCAAGAAAGATGGCCTAGAAGAATCATCCTCAAAATCTGTATTAGCTTTTTTTACCTTTTATTTTATGTCTCTTCCACCCACCTTTCTTGTTTTATCCTTAAGGAGTAAATTTCAGTTGTTTCTCAATTGAAGAAGTGGTATTTGTTCTAATTTCACTTGAAGAAGTAAAGAAAGGAAGAAAGGATTTTTTTTCTAAGGGCAAACTTTGTTATTAACAATAGGAACAACAAAAAGTACTCCATGCCATTTATAAAGTGACTCAACTGGCTTTCATACCAAGTCCTACACCACAAGGTGCATCCTAAATCAGTTTCTATAGGAGAGCTATTCACATCACTCTTATAAATGCAAACAAACCTCCGTTCTGTGCCATGATTAACCCCGGCTGCCTGATTTCATCAAGCCATCTAACAACCAAATACACTGTGGCTGCACAACTCAATTCCCATAACCAGGACCTGAGAAGAGCTGTTGAAATTTATATATGAACCTTGTCCTTCCTCCTGTCTGTACATGATTTGTGGGTAAGTGGCAGAATTCACTTTCCCAAGAAGTCATCCAGTCTCGTGATTCATATCACACCTTTCTGGACAGGAGTTGTCCTGAGAATGCATTTTTCAGAGTTCCACTCACAAAATTAATTTTATCTTCCAACGGACATAAGGAATAAAGTAGATTTTCTCGGCACCTGCTCAAATCAAGAGACCTGTCTTTAGCCTCTCTGGTATGTGTAGAATATTCCACACTGTGCATGTGCAAGGTAGAACGTTCGGGTTATTGAGTTGGACTGCTGCATATTTCTTATTATTATTAAATACCTCATTTGACAAAGCAATACATAAAGTTAGAGTCATGTTTCTGTGAAAAGGGAGTCCTGGGATCAAACCAAGTATTCTTTGATACTACTCAAAGGGAGACAAAGATAAATGGGTAGCTATACAATCATTTGCTATGGCCTACAGTAAGTCTTTAAAAGAGCTGTCATCTATTTATTGTTAATTTCCTACCCTTCTGTGCCCCACCAATACAAACCTTTTGCCAGGGATTCTGATTTTTTATGTAAATACAATTTGGATTCTTGTATGATCTGACACGTTGGGAAGGGAAGCATCCTGAAGTGCCCTGGAGGCCTCCTGGAGAATTACTCAGTGTGGAAGGAGGAGGAAATATATCTCTCCTGTACATTATTTTGTGTAATAATAGTTGCAGTCCACTTGAATGCCTAAGATGTTTTTTCAGTCCTATGGGCAGTCTCCTCAGAGGAAGAAACTCTGGTTTCCTGGCTAAGCTTATGAAAAGACAGATTTATTTCAGAACCTCCATCATACCGTTAGTGGTTTCCTCCTTGTTTCTGCTATGTGAGCATCCCTGCAGCGTGCTAATCACACATGGCAATTAGTACCCTTCTGGTACTGGTTGGTTTACATCTGTCAACATCAGACTTCTTCAGGCAGTCTGGCCCCATCATGGTTTCCAGTTCCTGACCTTTGTGCTTCCCTTTGATCATCAGCAACTTCAAGAATTAAAATAACCACCTCTTTGAACCACCTGAATAGAGGGTGCTTGAGATGTCAGAAGTGAGTAAGTGGGAAGGGAAAGGCAGAGCAGGGAAGATGCCTTGTTTTCCTCCAAACTGCAGAGAGTAGTGCTCTACTGCCCGCGTATGAGATGTAAAGCACCCTTAGGGTGGAGCAGAGAGACACTGTTGGGCTAAAAGGCATGTGTATACCTTTCAGCTCCTTTCAATGCTGTTTATTTGCTCTGTATATTTCCATTAGCCAGTGACAATAAGTTAGTTTAATTTACTCGTGCTTCATTACCAAATTTTCCTTTTGGATCCTCACACATTGGCAAGTAATTGTGGCAAGAAGGGTTGTAGCTTTGGTAGGAATGTTCAAGACAAAATGCCTGTAATACTAGTGGTGATTTAGCACTACTTTTTTCTGCGCACTTTTCTAGGAACCAAGGTGATGTATGTACTACAAATGCTAAAAGAAAAAAATATTAATACTGTTTTATTTGTTTGCTATTCGAAAGACAGTTGGTTCTTCATAGTTAAAAGGTGAAACCACAGTTTCTGCCCATCAAAATCTGAACAGAATTAAAAATGGTAAAGAAAGGAAATGGAAAAGCATTAAAACCAAGATGAAGATAGGGAACAGTGGATTGAGAGATGAAGAAGTTACTCTTCAGTCACTTGTAAAAGTTAATTTTGAAGATTATATTGACTCTGTACCCAAATTGGTTAGATGCTTTTCTAAACCGTTCTGTATTTAGATTATTCAGCCAAACTAAGACAAAATCTTCCTTGGAGTAAACGTCTGTAATTTTCCAGTTTCTGTCAAGTAAATAACAGCAGGAGAACATTTGGTTTTATATGATGGCATTCTGCTGCAAGTCAGAACTTGGGATATGCTAAAAATGAAGGGGACAGCTCATGTTAACTTTTTGCTTTGGGTTCTTTCAGAGGACTGTTTGTCACTATTTGGTAGCAAATGTTCTAAACCACAACCCCAGACAAAACTGTGCGTGGGATTTTAGGAACATTTACAGCCTAAATCTTGAACCAGATTTGGATTTTACAAAGTGATTGCCATTTTTTTTCGCTGTACTGTGAAACGTAGGATCCAAATTCCTTAAAATACCAATCTAGATAGAAATCACGTTTTCATATATACTCTTTGCATTAACAACTCAGGATCATTGAAGTAAGCTTCTGATATCTTCTGGCATGAGTCCACATCCAAACAGCTTAAAATCCAGGTTTAATCCATGTGCTCAGTGTTTACAATTGGCTAGCTCTAAGCTTTTTTAAAGCCAGAAAAACTCATAGGGAGTCCAAGGCCCAGTAATGTGATTGGAATTCAGGCCCAGCTACACCTGTCTTCATTTGCTTTTCTCCAAAAACTCAGGACTTGAGCATCTGCAAATGAGTAGTGAAATTTACTTCTAGCCTTACAAAAATGTTGCCTTCTTCCAATGTCTTTGTATGTGATTTTTACACTGCAGTCAGTTTTATTTACCCAGTGGGCCGTCACCTTTGCCAGTGCTCTGACTGTGGCCCTGCAGAGGACAAGACTCAATCTGTTCTTTCTTTTCTTTTTGTGTCACCTGCTTTGCTACAGGTAACATCAGTTGCAAGGGGATGACAGAGCGCATTCATAGCATCAACCTTCACAACTTCAGCAATTCTGTGCTCGAGACCCTCAACGAGCAGCGCAACCGTGGCCACTTCTGTGACGTGACGGTCCGCATCCACGGGAGCATGCTACGCGCCCACCGTTGTGTGCTGGCGGCTGGCAGCCCCTTTTTCCAGGACAAATTGCTGCTGGGCTACAGTGACATCGAAATCCCCTCAGTGGTGTCAGTCCAGTCTGTGCAAAAGCTCATTGACTTCATGTACAGCGGGGTGCTGCGGGTCTCACAGTCAGAGGCCCTCCAAATCCTCACAGCTGCCAGCATCCTGCAGATCAAGACTGTGATTGATGAATGCACAAGGATTGTCTCACAAAATGTGGGAGAGGTCTACCCAGTGATTCAGGATTCTGGCCAGGAGACACCCAGGGGAACACCCGAATCAGGCACCTCGGGGCAGAGCACCGACACAGAGTCTGGCTACCTGCAGAGCCATTCTCAGCACAGCGTGGATAGGATCTATTCAGCCCTCTATGCGTGTTCCATGCAAAATGGCAGTGGGGAGCGCTCCTTTTACAGTGGAGCTGTGGTCAGCCACCATGAAACAGCCCTGGGACTCCCCAGGGACCATCACATAGAAGACCCCAGCTGGATTACCCGGATCCATGAACGGTCACAACAGATGGAGCGGTACCTTTCCACCACTCCAGAGACCACACACTGCCGCAAACAACCACGCCCTGTCCGAATTCAAACCCTGATGGGCAACATCCATATTAAGCAGGAGATGGAGGATGACTATGACTACTATGGCCAACAGAGGGTGCAGATCCTTGAGCGCAATGAGTCTGAGGAATGCACTGAGGACACTGACCAAGCAGAAGGCACTGAGAGTGAGCCCAAAGGAGAGAGTTTTGACTCAGGAGTCAGTTCCTCCATTGGCACAGAGCCTGACTCCATGGAACAACAGTTTATGGCTGGTCTGGGCCGGGATGGGCAGCAAGAACCTTCTCAAGCAGATCAAAGTGACGTCCCTGCTGATGGCACTCAGCCACAGCAGCAGCAGCAGCAACAACATGTAGATGCCAACTCTTCCTCACCAGAGAGAAGCAATGACGTTGAAATGGACAGCAAAGTGCTCACAGTCAATAACAGCACCGAAAAGGGGGCTTTGCAGCCTTCTGTCAACACAACTGTTGCCCAACCATTGCCAACCACACAGATCTACTTACGCCAGACAGAAACCCTCACCAGCAATCTGAGGATGCCACTGACTCTGACCAGCAACACTCAGGTCATTGGCACAGCTGGCAACACCTACCTGCCTGCCCTTTTCACCACGCAGTCTGCTGGCAGTGGCCCTAAGCCTTTTCTCTTCAGCCTGCCCCAGCCTTTAGCTGGCCAACAGACACAGTTTGTGACAGTGTCCCAGCCTGGCCTGTCAACCTTTACTGCCCAGCTGCCAGCCCCACAGCCCTTGGCCCCATCTGCAGGCCACAGCACAGCGGGTGGGCAAGGCGAAAAAAAGCCTTATGAGTGCACTCTCTGTAACAAGACTTTCACCGCCAAACAGAACTACGTCAAGCACATGTTTGTACACACAGGTAAGAGTTCTTCCCTTTGGCTTATGTATGAAGCCAGAGAAAGTCCTTCACAGCCACTGACTTAGATTCCATTTGCCAACGTGCCAGCACTCAGCACAAACAGGAGAGAGGGATTATCCAGGGAGCTGGTATCACTGAATGCTTTCTGAGCTTACTGTGCTGAAGTTGAGCCCCTGCAGAAACTTACAGGAGGGGCCTAACTGTGCACGGTGAAGAAACAAGCTCATTTTACTAGGAGTAAAATGTGTCCTGCATCTGCCCAAGGAAATGGTAAGGATTTGTTATGTCCTTTAAGCTGATCAGGCAACATTAAGTGGAAGTGGCACGAGGAAACTCTAATAAGTCAGAAATAAAACTGATCTTCTAATAAAGGGCATCCCTCTGTAGATTTTAAAGCTAGGGGACTTTAAGCTCAAGTGATGATAACTGGCATGAGGTTAGGGCAAAGTCATTACTGGTAGAGGTGCACCCGTAGGTCCAGGCCTGGATGTTACACACACTGCCACATATTCCCTAGATCTCTCATATTCCTATAAAAAAGTAAATCTGGAGTTTTTTGAGGAAGGAAGAAAGGAAATAACTCTGTACTACATTGAAGCTGGTTACTGTAACCCTTGTCTCTTGGTAAGTCAGATAATTCACTAGTTGTGAGTACAGGCACATAGGGTTCAATGAGAAAATTTTAAAAGAACAGCTGTAGAACACAACAGAACACAACATCAGCACCTTTTTGTTTAGAAATGCAGCTGGTTTAGTATATAGTTTATGGTCTATTGAGATAATATGGATAACCATATTTTCTACTGAGCCAAAACTGCCTTTTCTAGATTTCTCAAGTTATGAGACTTCCAAGCATGGAGATAAATGTATCTTACATGAAGGAGCTATCAGGCATTCAGGACTAAATTTTGCTTGCTTTAGCCCTTGGCTCTATATGAACGTTGGAGAGAAATTCTAGTTTAGAGAAAGAGTAAATATTTCTTTCACCAAGCAGTGGTTTTGTTAACATCAGATCTTAAAATAAATGCTGGATTTGTGATACATGGAGTAGAAACCTGGAAAAATTGCCCAAAGTATGGAAGGAATGTAGGTCGCGCTTCTCAGTTGTATGCAACAGACTTCAATTCCATGTGCATATGTAAACTTTTAACTTCAATTTACCCATATTTATCACTCAAATAAAAAACTCCTCTAGACATCTGAGGCAGACATATACATACACAAAAAGATCAACACTTCAGGACCAGTACAAGATGTATAATTGCACGGATCAAAAGTCCTGAATCCCAAGATTACGCTTTGTGTCTGTTTATGTTCTTCATCTTTCTGTTGTGGATGAGTAGCTAAAATATTGCATAGATACTGTTGTCTTATTTAGAAAAATATCCCCTTCAGAACACAGTCAAATATATCTCCTTGCATCCTTGTTCTAAAACCTAGAAAGGCTTTTTCACAAATGATTTCACTGAGATTAGGTGCTTTATTTCCCCTACCCCAAAGCTGTGCACTGCATTTGGTATTTGAAGTCAGATAAAGAATGGTACTGGAAGACCTGACCTTAAAACACTCCTAGCTATTACAAATAATGCCAACCAAGGAAATTGATAGGCACCTCTAGTCATTAATTAGTGTTTTATTTGTGTGGGTCCAAGAATGCCCAGAATAGTGAACTGTAGTGGCAGTGAGAGATTTTGGTAAATAAACTATTTCAAAATTCATTTGGGAAAAAACTGGCTCCTAGAATGTCTGGGAGAATAATTGCACCGCAACAAACAGAGGGCTGGGCTTAAGAAAACCCTTCTGAAAATAATCTTTATATGTGCAGCCTCAGAGATAGCATGTCTGCTACCTTGTCTAGTGCTGGACAGGATCATTACTAAAATGGACAGGAGACAGCTGTTCCCACTGTGAAGGTGACTTTCCTTAGCCCTGTTAAAAGAAGCCAGGCAAAGTGGCTCTGGAAAAGATCTACAGAAAAAGGGAAAGATTTGGGAGATGCAGATGTTTGAATTAGTCTTTTTGTTTTGGAAGGCTTACAAGAGAGGTCATGTAGTCTAATAATAAGTCAGAATTCAACAACCTAAAAGTCTTCAAATATTTATTTTTTTATGTTTCTGAAAACAACAGTCTGGTGTAAGTTTACATTCAACAGAAACCAACCTCCTTTTCTTCTTTCACATGGATGCAAACATACTAGAGATGAGTATTTTTCCATGTTCCCTACAGACTGGCTTTAATTTATCCCAAAAAGTTGTTGTCCAAGATGTGCAAGGTTGTGGAAATAAGCGCTAGAATGCATGCAGTGTCTGTGCACTTTATAAGCCACCATTGCGTTTTCCTACATATCATGCTGTGATTAATACTGGATTAAGGGCTGGAAAAGGCATGCCAAGGGGATCACGGCCGGGCACTCACATTGCTACCTCCATACCATCTTTCTAATCTGGGGCACCCATGGTGATGGGATGAGGTGCAGTCATATGAGGAGCAGCTGAGGTCATTTGGCTTATTCAGCCTAGAGAAGAGGAGATTTAGGGGAGACCTCATTGCAGTCCACAGCTTCCTCAGGAGGGGAAGTGCATGGGTAGGAACCAATCTCTTCCCTCTGGTGACCAGTGATAGGACACAAGAGAATGGCATGAAGCTGTCTCAGGCTATATTTAGATTAGGTATTAGAAAAGGTTCTGCACCCACAGGGTGGCTGGGCACTGGAACAGGCTCCCCAGCAAAGTGGTCATGGCACCAGCCTGCCAGAGTTTGAGAAGCCCTTGGACAGCACTCTTGGACACATGGTGTGACTGTTGGGGTGCTCCTGTGCAGAGCCAGGAGGTGAACTTTGATGATCCTTGTGGGTCCCTTCCAACTCAAAATGTTCTAGGATTATAGGGTTCTGTGGTCTCAGTGTCAGACCAAGCATCCATTACAGATAGGGTTAGGGTTCAAAGAGCCACGGGGTCTACAGCTCCAGGAACACTGGGGGTTGGAAAAGGCATGCCAAAGGGATCATAGCCAGGCACTGACATTGCTTCTTTCCATTCCAACTCAGGATATGCTGTGATTGTATGTTTCTAACTGTCCTACGTTGCTGTCTAATGACAGCCAAATACAAAATAAAGAAGCAAAAGGAGGAACATGCACATTTAATTCACTGAGCAACGTTTTCTCTGACTTCAAGGTGAAGAATCATGGGAATAAAGAATCTCCAGGGCTCACTGAGGAAACACATATATTTGCATACAAAAAAAAAATAAATAAAACACAAAAAAAACCCCTCAACTAAAAAGTTTTGAGATTCCTAGGAGAGCCAAAATGCCAGGAAGGCTTTGAAGCTGAGATTAAAAAACCAAAGGCCATTGTATCTTAGGAACATATGCAGGCAAAAATTAAGGTGTTTTTATAGCATAGTCTTAACAGGGTCTAGAGTGGAGGAGACCAACTTATTACAAACTCTGGGACATACATTGCCCAAGGCAAAAATGAGCACCATAAATATAATCACTCTCTTGTAAGTTAATCAGATGTTATTCTAACTGGCACAGTATCATTTTCCACATAGCATGTCTCAAGAAAATTGGTCTGTCTACAGCCAGCACACTGCTGTGTTTGTGGCAAAGCCATCAGGAAAGTAACGACTCACTGTTTTGACCAGGTGTCTTTCAACAAACAGGGACATACTCACCATGAGTGCCAGGAAGAGCAGCAAGTGGATATAATTCATAGATGTCACCATCATACATGCAAACTATGAAATAAAAAGGAACAGAGACTCAGGGAGATAAAAAAGTAGGTCCTTCACATACAATCCATATTAATTATCTCCTCTTAAAATTGAATATAAGTGGCACATTGTAATCTCACTATACAAAGAGTAGATTATATATTACCATGGGCGTGTCATGGTCCCTGAAGACTGACTCTTCAGGCTTTAAAACAGTGCTGGACAGACTGTAAAAAGAAGGAAGCAGGATGTGTCTGTAGAAGGAAAAAAAAAAGAAAAATCTCTGCTAGAGGGGAAATTGCAGAATAACCACAGGAAGATAAATTTCTCAATCAGTGAAACAGAGAATCATTTTGATTGTTACAGCACTATCTCCCTGACAGCTTTGGGGATGATGAATTAGGAGACCTGAAATATACCACAAGTGATTCAGAAAACAAATTAAAAAGCAGCTTTTGATAGGGCATTCAGGCTGTTGTTATTGTCTACATTATCAACACAGCCACATATCATGAAAGCATTGCTTGATACCATGAAATATGAGACCGTGGCATTGTCTCCTAGAACTCTGAGCATGAGGAGCATTTCAGAGTAGCCTGAACAAACCAACCATCTGTGCTCAGCTATTTTCCCAGTTCATCCTTGTAGTTTGTCAGAGTTCATGAAGAGAGTTCAGTTATACAAGTTACTATAATCAGTTTTACAACAGTCCTGGACACCCAAGGCAATGTGGTGGATCGCATAAGTATTTTATATCTCTGGTTTACCTCATAAGGTGTTTTATTTAGCTGGGTGTCAAATTATTTAAATTTCCTGTCTCTTACACTGGAAGTTTATCTGTTAGGTTGCCCTTTGCATGGTGCTGGCTGGCCTAGGCAATTCTATGTGCTGAGGTTCCCTTTTCAGTTAGTCTTATCCATGCTTCAGCTATGAGATTTGATCAGAGAAAAAGAGGGCAACAAATGTAAACCTCATAAAGCTTTGGATTCCTTTGTCAATCACTAGCACTTCTGAGAAATTTAAAGCAATTTGACCAAGATAAATCTGCTACAAGTCAGCTATCTAGTAATTGCTAGCTTATTGCATGCATATTGCATGCAGCGAAATGGGGGCTCTGAAAGGTAAAGTAACCTGGCCATGACCTGTCTAGATATGAGCATGAGAAGCATGGGCAGGAGAGCCTGTGCCATTGAAACTGGGTGTAGATGTTAGGACCTTTTAACTCTAGTCCTGTCTTTGTCAGAGCCTACTGTATAAACTTGAAGAAATCACCTGAGCTCATTTTTACTGTGTGTGGATTGGGAATACCTTTGTAAAACATTTTGAAACCTCTGATTGCAAAAAAACGTTGTGTGTCAAAACACACTTATTAAGAGAATTACTCTTTGTTAGCCAGAGCACCTCTCCAAAGGCCCCCACAACACTTACCATTAGTTTATTGCAAAGCAATCTACTGGACTGGTTTAATTTGATGATCTTTTTTTTTTGTCTGTTCTTCTCTCTCTCTCTCTCTCTCATTGGTAATGGGCAGGTGAGAAACCACACCAATGCAGCATCTGTTGGCGCTCCTTCTCTTTAAAGGATTACCTAATCAAACACATGGTGACGCACACTGGTGTGAGGGCGTACCAGTGTAGTATCTGCAACAAGCGCTTCACCCAGAAGAGCTCCCTTAATGTGCACATGCGTCTCCACCGTGGGGAGAAGTCCTATGAGTGCTACATCTGCAAGAAGAAGTTCTCCCACAAGACCCTGCTGGAGAGGCATGTGGCTCTGCACAGTGCCACCAACGGCACGCCTGGAGCCACCGGCACCGGCGCGAGGGCTGTCCCCGCTGGGGTGGTGGCCTGCACGGAGGGGACCACGTACGTCTGCTCTGTCTGTCCAGCTAAGTTTGACCAAATCGAGCATTTCAACGACCACATGAGGATGCATGTGTCAGATGGATAAGTAGAATCTCTCTCTCTCTCTTTGTTATGAACAACAAAAATAGAAACAACAACAAAAAAAGCTATGGCACTAGAATTTAAGAAATTATTTTTGTTTCATTTTTACCTTTATTTTCCTCCTTTTTTTGGGTTCATTTTGTTTTGTTGTTTTTGTACTACATGAAGAACTGTTTTTTGCCTGCTGGTACATTACATTTCCGGAGGCTGGGTGAATAATAATTTTCCCAGCCTCCCTCGGATGGTGGCCTTAAGGCCAGGTAGTGCTTCATGAGCTCCACTGGTTGGATCTCTAGCTACTGGCCTCTAAATACAACCCTTCTTTACTACAAAAAGCAAACAACAAAAAAAAAAAAAAAAACACAAAAAAAAATTTTAAAAAACAGACAGAAAAAGAATAAAAAAAAAATCTTTTTTTCTCACTCGTGAAGAGCACTACAAAAAAAACAAACAAAACAAAATATATTACAAATCTACAAGGCCTACTGTCATTATAAGTACACCGCTTGCAGTGTTTCAATGGACATGATTCACATTGCTGACCGCTTTTGGACTTCACAGTATCCAGTTAGAACTGTGGAATATTTTGCTTCTGGTTGAGCAGCAACCAGAGGAAACAAGGCCCTGCTGGTTTCCACCACGTGTCTGCTTTTTCACACACACACGCATCCACAAACACACAAAAGGGCTGAGGGGAATGCAAGGCAGTGTGGCTTGGATAGTGTGGAGTCCCTGCAGGGTGAGGAAAAAGAATCAGAGGTTCCTCACCTGGATTCTGCTCCATCCCACGCTCTCTGGCGCACCCTCCCCGCTGCTTTTCTCGTACCATCACCACCACCTTATAGCAGAAACCAAGAAGATTCAGACAACGAGCAACGGTGGCTTTTTTGTAATTTATTCAGTGTCTTCGCTGAGCACAGGGCCTCAGCACAATCAAGAGGGACTTTCACAGAAGGCAAAGAGAAACACAGAGGAAAATCAAAGATATCAGAGGTTGCAACCTATGGATCTAGGTACAAGAGAAGGGTTAGTTCCCACAATCTTTGCAAAAAAAAAAATGTTGCATCAGGATTTATTCTTGTGGAAGAAAGAGGAATAGAGGGTGGGTGGGGAGGGGAATAATAACTAAAAAAAAAGAGTTCTTGGGACTTTTTTAATTCAAAATTTTATAGAGGGGCAAAAGTGACGTTTACCAGATAGAATGCTGATTTTTTTAATATATTTACAACAGTATTTGTGTAAAAAAAAAAACAAAAAAAGTGAGATTGTTAAAAGTAATTTTTCTTTGTTTTCTTTTTTGTTTTGCATACACTGCCACTAATATCTTCTCTTTTATTATATATATGAATATATATAAAAATATATATTTTATTTTAAATTGAGACTGTTAAGGTTAGCTAACCTGCTTCCAGATAGAGGGGGGGAGGGGAGATGATCTTGATTTTTATTTTAAAAAAGAGGAAGGATGTTTCTTAATTTTCTTTTCTAGTATTATTCTCTCTCTTTTCTAATGGAATCAAGAATTACCTGGGTCGATGAGGGGCTCTGTGAAGTCATCTGTGAGATTATCTACTAGTGTTTGTGCATCCTGCAGTATCATTTGAACTGCTGCTTTGTTTTTTGAACTACATGGTTCTCTTTTTGGCTCTTACCAAGCTTCTGTTGCTCTTTTTTTGTTCCATCTCAGAATTTATTTCTGCTGAAGGACAGTTCCTTTTGAGAAAGAGATTTTTCTAGCGATGTTTCCTTGGTTTTGAGGATGATGATCTGTAGTCTTTCTTCTTATTTGAAAAAGTAATGAAAGTTTTGGAAGTGTGTAATAACTAGGATTTCCCTTCTTTTTGGTCACTGGACAAGAATTAATCTGCTGTATTGTTCTCTCATCCCTGCCTTGCTCACTAGAGAGCTTCCATATTTGTGTGGGAATCTGATCCTGCCCCTGGTAATTTGTGCTGATGCCAAAATAACTTAAAATGTTACCATTGCAAATAATCTTCCCTTCATTTGCAAAAACGTCTAATGGAAGGGCCACATCCCGCATTCTCTGCATATCCAAAGCTATGCAAGGAATGTAGGATCAGCGTGAAAGATTGATTCCTGATCTTCATATATATGTCGGTGTTTTGTATTTCATTTTATTGTGTTTGGACTGGTGTTCTCCCTAGTTGTCTTCTGTGTATCTGTGTAAGAATTTTTCCCCCAAAGCCAACTCCCAAAGTACATGGGTCCTTAGTTCAGTTGGATCAGTGTCTGACACTATCTTTGTCCTGCTTGAAATCCATAGTGAGGACTTACACCAACTGCACTCTGGACTTCTTATTTTAGGCAGAGAAGAAGCACCTAACAAAAATATGCAAAAAGAAAAAAATAAAAATTGCTAGTTTAGCTTTTACTTGTGTCTATATTTAAATTAAGCTTTCTTAAGTTTACAAAACTTTCCTTGTGAACACTGAGCATTTCACATGAGACATTTTTTTATGCTGGACAACTTTCTAACTATTGACTTGATAGATCTCCATATACATTTTTTGTGTGTTCTTTACATCTGTGGCTTCTCTATCAGATGTCTGTGATTCAATACAGGTAACTTCATTGATGTGTTCTATACCTGTTCCACTACAATTTAGTTTGGGGAAAAAAACCAGACAGTTGGTTCAGTCTCAGAATCTTTCTATACCCTGCAAGGTATCATTCAGCAGATCCTAAACACTGAAACCCTGATTCTCAGCTGTTGTATGCAGCATGGGGAGACTTTGAGGAGAGTGCCAGAGCAAATGAGTCTCTTATATGGTAACATCTTTCTTTGTTACCAATTTGTTTGGGTAGCTCAAGGGACTGGAGAAGGAGCACAAGTTAGTTAACAAATATTGTTGTTATAACCACACTGGAAAAAGCAATGCCAGTGTGTGAACGAAGAATTGAAAAGACAAAGCCCAAGATACAGAGAGGGAGAATTAATATCTGCCATGCAAAGACACACTAAATCTATACAGAAAAATAAAGATTCTGGAGACAAGGGTGTGGAAGAAAATGGGGCAGGTGAACCTGGATAAAAGTATTAGAGTTTTTTCTCTGGGGAAAGGAGTTTTTTTCCTGAGATCTTTAGTATCGAAGAGTATTCCTCCCATATGAGGAACAAGTGAAAAATTTGACCCCACTTAAAAAGATGTAGCTGCTCATTTGTCATCTGAGGTCTGGGGAAAAGCTGTTTAATTTGCCATTGTAACTCTGGTGAACTGTTGTCAAGATGTAGCATGTTCTGGAATATGATTCTGATACCAGAAGAGATTATATCAGGAAACAGGAAACAAAAAATCAGGGCTTGCATCCACCAAAATCCAAATACTATCGTGTTTAGATACAAAAATCCTATCCAAATTTTATTCCTTCAGTTTTCATCCTTACCTAAATCAAAGAAGCTTCATCTTTGAAATGCAAGTGTTTTATGAGGTCTAATGAATTTGTAGCGAATTAAAGATCAGTTGTGAAGGAATGAAGGGTGCCAATTTAAAAAAAATGAATAAATAAACAAAGCTCTTCAAGTAAAACTAAGGCATACTAGATTTAATTCTAAAACATTCATCAAAGAATTTAGGCCAAGATCTTCTGAAATAGACTACCTGAAATAGAAACTGATTTTGTTGAGCTTCAAGACTTGGTTTTGTAAAACACATTGAGCAATGTACAGCATTGCTGCAAGTATAGATGGAAGTGCTTGTCAGGTCACCGTGAATTCAGGAGCTCAAACATAGCCCCCTTTATGTTTTAAAACATTAAATTCTTAAAACTGATGTTTCCTCCCATCTTTGAAATACTTATTTGTTACTTGGAAACAACTATAATATCCAAATGTTCCAGGTATATTCAAGCTACATGCATTGCTACAGTGTTCCTTAGCAGAAAGAATAGCAGTCACAGTGATCTGTAAAACACTGTTGACAGTGAGCGGATCTGTCTCACTGTGCTTGAAAGGCTTCCTTCCAAACACCTGATGAACTGATGCAGATGAGCAGACACAGAGTTTAGCACACATCCTTCTGATGAAGCACGCAATATCCTGCATTCCTTGAGCTTGATTCTCACTTTCCCTAAAGCTCTCTTTATATTGCTTTGGTAATGGAAAAGGGCATTAAATAGAACGTAAATTCAAACTTACAAATCAAGGCGTCTCTGCAAGGCAAAAGAAGGAAGCCTAAGAGTAAATGAGAAGTAAGTGCCTTCTCTTGCTACTGCTTGGGCTGGTGAAGTGAATTGGAAATGTAGGATTGGCCAGAGCAGATCTGCCCTGCAGTCCATCTCACCCAGTACTGTGTCTCTGACCTGTGGCCAGTTACAAATGATTTGAAGGAAGATGAAATACCCATGTTGGATAATTATGATGCAATAAGCCCAAGGGATAAGATCTATTATAATCCTCATTAACTATCTGTACATATAAAACCCATATAAATATGAATAAAATATTTATTTGCCTGTAACCTAAAGGCATAATAATTTATGGCTTTAAGTTTTTATCCCATATAAAAATTACATATTGTGACAGATGATTCTTGTTTTCCTTTAAAGATCTATCTTACTAATTCCTAGCTGGGCCCCACACTGTCCTGTGGAAGTGAGTTCCTCAGGTTAATTACCACCTCATTGAAATGATTCCTCTTTAAGTTAATTTTGCTAATTTTTTAAATACTCTCGTTCTTGTATTATGTGAAATCACAAATCAGATAACTAAAATTGAACTTTTCTTGCCCATTCCACTGAGGTCTGCCTCTCTGGGAAATCTGAATCCACAAGGAATGCAGGACCACAACCTCAGTGTCTGCTGATAGCAAGGAGAGAACAGCTAGTAAGTGTGTCCGTGTGCATGTGTGGGGTGTGTGCATTACTGAGGGTCTCCAACAGTATCACTTGCAGAGGACTGGCAACTCATAAATAATGGGAACACACCAGTACAGTGCACCAGTCTATAAATTGTAATATGGTATTTCAATCTCGTCCCTCATCTCAGAGAACCCATATTAAGAGTCTCTCATAAGGGAAGGAGTTATAGATGTGTTGCAGGAGCTACTCTGGGGACACTTTCTCAACATCTGTCACGCTTTCACTGGGCCCACTTCTGGCCCATGCTGTTAGTTACCTTCAAAAACAGCTCAAGTTCGCAGTAAGCTAACGGGGAAGAGTAGCGTTTAATTGACTTCCTAAGTGAATGAGATTTTCCTTTGCTCTAAGGTCAAAGAGGCCAAGTGAAACCCATTTTGTCTCTTTTGATTTCTTTTTCATCCAAAGGAGAGTTGAGTAATAACCCACATACCATCTGCCCCCTCACTTCTTATCAACCCCAAACTGATTGATTTCAACCAACCTTGAGCTACTCTATTAATGCTGGATCACTCACATGGTGGAGGAACAAATCTCTTCCCTTCAGTGAGTATTATGCTAGCATTTGCTGCATCTCTTAGTAATGAAAACAGATCCCGAAGGGAGAAGGTACAAAACATACTCTTTGCAGGAGTGTTGAGTCCAGTCCAAAATCAGAAGCACTCAAATAATTTCAAACATAACCAGACCTTCAGTGTGCCTAAATCTGTGACTCTTCAGACAGTTATGCTAAGGAAATCCTCCAACTTTCACTGATGAAAGTGACTTGCAACCCCAAAGGAAAAAAAAAAATGGATCAGCCTGGAGAAGAGAAGGCTCTGCAGAGACTTTATGGCAGCCTTACAGTATCTAAAGGCTAGAGAATGACTTTTCACAAGGGCGAGTAAAGATAAGATGGCGGGGGGGAGGAATGGCCTTAAGCTGAAGGAGGGTAGGTTTAGATTAGATATTAAGAAGAAATTCTTTACAATAAAGCTAAAGACAATGAAATGGGTTGCCCAGAAAGGCTTTGGCTTCCCCATCCCTGTAGGTGTTCAAGACCAGGCAGGATGGTACACTGAGTAAACCGGTGTAGTGGAAAGTTCCCTGCCCATTGCAGGAGGTTTGGAACTAGATGATTCTTTAAAGTACCATCCAACCCAAACCACTGTATGACTCTGGGATAATATCAAATTAGCTCCTGATGGCTGTTCTGCCAAGGAAGACCAGACCTTGGTAATCAACCCTTTCAATTCAGCTCCTCTGAGTTATTGAAATAAACTTGATAGAAAGGAACCAGCAGGTAGCCTAATTGAAGCAGCTTCTGAAGAGCCTAAAGCAAAATAGCTGCTTTTCACATTCCCTGATTTGTTTTTATGCTGTGAAAGTTCATGAGGTATAATGTGATGAGTTGTCCATCACAGGTTTTGAGCCTACTCTGCTCCCAGCCACCACTCAACCACCACTCAACTCCCAAAGTGCCATATCCACACACGTTTTGAACACTTCCAGGGACAGTGACTCCACCACCTCCCTAAGCAGCCTGTTCCAGTCCCTGACTTCCCTTTTAGTGAAGAAATTTTTCCTAATATCTAACCTAAACCTACTCTGGTGCAACTTGTGGCCATTTCCTCTCATCCTGTCACTTGTTACCTGAGAAGAGACTGACCCTCACCTCACTACAACCTCCTTTCACTTAGTCACAGAGAGTGATAAAGTCCCCCATCAACCTTCTTTTCTCCAGATCCCTCTGTGGAGCCTTCTGAACACTTTGTTAACTGTACTTTATACATTTGTCCTTGACTATTTTTCAAAAAAGCAAAGAGCATTAAGATACTTCCTTGAGAACCAAATACACTACAGCCTTGAATACACTACAGCCTCATAGACAATTGCTGCCTTAAAAGAGAAATGCATCTGAACAGTAAGGAGTTTACTTATGTTTTGTATCTATAGCAAAGTTTTATCTAAAACATTCCCTTCATATGAAATACATTATGTTGTGTTTCCCTGTTTGAAAGGATAGGGAAGAAGTAAAGAAGTATTAGTGAGGCATAGTGGTCTCTTCATACTGGAAGGTGTTTCTCCACTGTTTCTTACCTTCAGTTACAGGTCCAAGTTTGGTCCTCTTCCAAAGTGATCTCCTACTTTTGATTGGGTTAATTGGCATCAGCTCCTTTTAAAACATTGGAGGGTAAATGGTCTTCCCAAATCAAATGAATAACATGGGGGTAAGGCTGTGTGATTTGACTGCAGAATCCAGCCTCTCCAATGCCACTGGAATTCAGGAGATGGAAATGAAAAGCTACTTTTACCAGTGACAAATTTTGTTCTAAATTTCTATCAATGCAACCTCTATTGGCACTTTCAGGATTGCATGCATGTCACTGGAGATAAATACAGACCCTTTGTTCAGTTTAATGGTAATTCCTTTCAAGAAAAGCATATTCTAAAAACATCTTTTTGCTGCAACAATAACATTACACAAACAGAACTACCAATATCTCATCATATGTGAGAACTTCTATCCAGTTCAGCCCATAGGAACATTCTTGTTTCCAGTCCTCATGCAAATTTTATTAGCACTTGATCCATCTTTGTGCTGCAAAATTTCCTGCATGGTCATGCAGCCACACCTCAAGCATCCCTCCTAAATGCTCTGTGTCAGATTGAGCTTGGGTATTACAGTAGCCCATATGTTTTCACAAGGTCCCCACTGAGACATCTCCTGCTGGAAAATCTGCTACCAGCGTAGCAAAGCATTGCTTGCTTTAGATATTTTCTGGACAGAACTGCAGACTTCTATAGTGTACGCACTTTATACTGTTGACTTGACTTTTTGCCAAGTTCATAGTCCTGTGGCACCTGAGAAAACTGCAGAGCTTGGTTAAATACTGTTGTGCTCAACTATCCGATTCTGCAGTGTTCTGTTCCTACAAAATGGACAGACATCTTTCTGAGATTTTCTAACATTTTTTCTAACATTTAGTTAGGAATCTTTTCTGTTTCACTTTGCTCCTTTTCTTTTTGCCTGGATATTGCCATATTTTTTGCTAAACATTATAAAGTCCCCTAAAGGTTCAACCCTCATGTTGAATATACACTGTTCGACTAGAGAGGGTCATTGCATTCAGGAGGCAGGATTCCAGCCACTCAACTGCCCAACTTTCTTTCATTTTTCCCATTGAGTCCTTCACTTTCATTTGTAACATAGTCTGTTGGTACCTATGGGATGTTTGTGTAAAACCAAATTACATGGCCTCTGTGTGTGTGTGTGTATGCATGCAGATATATGTCTGAGTATGTGTGTGTGTGTGTGTGTGCATGTGCAGGTAGAGAGCCAGCTGTGTCCTCCTGGCTTTACAGACAGGTTGCTAATTGAGTATGTGAACATGCATAATTTAGATGCAGGGAAGGGTTTAGATGAAACAATGATTACAACATTAACTGTGGAGCATTGGCATGACTAAGGAAAAATGAGTACACTACTCATACGGTGTATATGCACACATATATTCTTTTAAAAAATTCTCTGAGCCAAATGCTCTTAGCTGGATGTTTGCCTAAAAATAAGATGTTTGCCTTCATTTAAAATGTGATACCCAAATTTGGTCCAGTACATTCTTGTGAGTACCCATTTTGAAGGGAAGACTGAATTATGCCTCTCAGAGCCACAAAATAAATCAGTCCATCTCAGCAGGCTTCATCAGAGATAGGCATCCATGGGGGATGACAGCTCTGGAACAACACTGTTGAGTTCAGTCACTCATTTTGGCATGTTCACCTGACAAAGAACTAAAATCAAAGCAAAATAGCCTGCCCGATTTCTTCCCCTAAAAAGGACAGTAAGAAATTATCAAGCCTTTAAACATTTAGCAGCACACTATATTGATAGGCTCTAAAATATTCCAGGTCTGGAGTCTCTAGTTTCCAAAGTGCCATGTCAAACAGCTCTTTCCCCACCTCACGTACTCTGAAATATGTTGATTATGAATATCTTTACATGTAATCTGAGTAATCAATTCTGAATGTGCAGTCACTAATAAATAACAAGTAACTTTCTCTCCCTTGGTCTTTGCCAAAATCTTTTCAGGACCATGGTTAGTGTGTCTAGAAGACCAACAGATTTTCAGGAGAAGAAATTGGCTAGTAAGATGATTTAGTATGTAACCCATGAGAACTGCAGGATTTCTAGAACTCATTTTGTTAGTTAGTGGGATGAATAAGTATGTTTAGCTACAGCTGCTTATTTTGGTATCATGCTGGCCCTTAAAGTAGCATTTTATTCTTCTCTTTTGCCTGACTAGCGAATTTTCCTTGGTCCAGACAGGGTAATTGGAGATTTGTAGGGGATTTTTTTTTTCTTTCATTTCCAGTCATAAAAATGTAAGTAAATGCAATTCCTCTTCTTAGATTGGTGGCATTTCCCTTCCCCTTTTGAATAATATAATAATGCAACAGTTTTGGCTGGTTGGTTTTGGGGTGAGGTTTTTATTTTGGTTTGGTGTTTTTCTTTGGTTAAATGTACATTGTCTCTCTATAGTCAAAATGTCTTGTGACTGTAACAGTATGTATTTCTTTTACTGGAGAAAATAGACTTTTTGGTTTTTGTTAACAGTACTAGTGACTTTGTGGAAAATGACAAGTTGCTATTTAGATCTGCTTAGTTAAGTACAATACACTACAATACAGTATTTCTGAAAGCTAGAACATACAGTACACAATATATATAGCAATTCTATATCAATATATATACATAGTATAATCATTTAACTTTTGCATCTGCCTATGATCATAGAAAAATAATTTTTCACATGTATCATTCACAACCCAATCAACTGCTGCAGCTATTTGAAGCATTTACCAATATTACAGCTCTAGTGTGCTTTTTCATATTATTGGCT
This sequence comes from Xenops minutus, assembly GCA_035221455.1. Classification (NCBI taxonomy): domain Eukaryota; kingdom Metazoa; phylum Chordata; class Aves; order Passeriformes; family Furnariidae; genus Xenops; species Xenops minutus. Next base: position 22,239,658 of record JAWWEE010000001.1, on the reverse strand, counting down.
TCTTTATTGTCTTTACAAGCATTTTTTTTTTCAGGATTTTTTAAATCTCTGTGTAGTAAGATGTAGAAAAGTAATTTTTTTAAAGAAAAGGTTAAACAGTATTAGGCTCTACAAAAAGTTAGAGATTGTTCCCTGCTACCCCTTCATATCAGAAGAACAATTAATCAAGACATTTAAGGTTATCTATTAGCTCTCTTCTAAGATGTCCTGTTATTTCATTTGTAAAAGTGTAGGTCAGACTTTCTTCTTCTCTTACTAGCCTTGGAGAAAGATGCCACAAGTGGTCTTTCACTCCTTCTAAGTTCTGTTTCTTTAAAGATTTAAGATTTCCTAAAATTATCTTCTGCACTAAGGTGGGGTAGAAAAACATTGTTCTCTGTACGGTTATGCTGAATGTGGCCAATGGATTTTGCTAGGAATTGGGTAAGAAATACCTCCATCCACTGCTAGTAATATACTCCAATTGAATCTTTCCTTATCCACTTTATCACCCCTTTTTTGAATTAAAACAACCTCTGAAAGTTTTAATTTCAGTTCAAATGCTTTTCAAGGTGCAAGTTCCCTTTACCATCTTCATAGCACATTCCTTTTGGTTCTGAATTTTGTGTCAGTCCCACTGGATTTTAATTGTCACCACAGAGCTGCTGAAAAAAAATGTCATTAGGGAGGGATATGTCAACATCTAGATCCAAATAGCCCAGGGAAAGCTGATTGACACCCAAGCCTCATGGCTTTTTGTGTCTTTTCTGTATTCTCATCTTGCAACATCTGGCCCAGGCAGGAAGTCTTGATCCAAAATTAGTGACAGTGCAAATTTATGAGAGCATGGGAATTTATGTTTGCTGTTTTAATTCAGGTACATCTCAGCTGACCTTCACTCCTCTGGTCGATAATGTATCACTTTGAAATGAAAATGTGCAAAATCAAGTGGATGAGGGTTGTGGAGGAGGTATTCATTGTATCTCATTTCTCCTAGCTGTAAAGGCTGGAAGAAATGAGAGATGGTCACATCAATTACAAACTGTGCTTTCACTGAGAATGAGCAAATCTGTGTCACTGCAAATAAAGTTATTTCAGAGTGAGAAGAGAGGGAAAAAGTTACCTGTGCCACATCTTGGGATATTAAAATGAGAACTTCAACGGAAATCATCAAGTGCCGGCATTCCTTACAGACTCCTGCCCTTTGCACTTATGTGGAGGCCACATTCTTTTTCTTTGTACTTGCATTTTCAAAGTTACGGTCTTCCAGCATTCTAAGTCTGGCTTTTCTTTACTCTCTCTATACCCATTTGTAAGGGAAGGAGACTATCCTCTCAATATTAATTATGCAGGTAATAAAACTAGATTACCCTACTACATGAAGGATGGGCTTTGTCCCATTAAGCCAAACAGGTGCCATTTCCTAAATTAATTCCAGTTAGCTGCTGCAACAGAGTGCTGATTCAGTGGTCCACATTTTCTGACCATGCTCTTTGCCTTTTCCTTTGACTGAATGCTGAATCATACATAATTTTGTAGAAGTGTTCTCACTTGACTGAGAATGCCAGATCATTTAAATGGCTGCATACCCATTCCACACTTGCCCTGCTAATCCTTTGTAAGGTTCAGTAATTCATTTAGCATAATTACTAGTTTAATGTGTTTCTTGATTTAACTTCTTTGTTGCCTTTTATTTTTCCTAATGCTTTTTTTAAACACCTCAATTCATTTTGCATGTTATACAGTTTACAGTTTATATTTTTAGGCTAAGAAGTGGTTTTACAAACAGGATGGTACCAAACAGGTAGATTATCCACACTAGAGATTGTACTTTTAGAATGCAGTGTGTACAGATACAATTGCCTAAAGGAAAGTGAAACTAACAAAATAATCAGCTGGTGAACACTATTTTAACATATCTTTTACATAAAAGACAGACAGTCATTTGTGAATCCAGAAATCTTGCTTTTTATGAACATTTATCCTTTCTTTTTCATTCTCTGAAGAAATACTTAATCTTGAGAATCGTGATTTTCTAAGAAACTTGTTTCATATATGCATATTTTCTGGTTTTTAAGGAGAGAGAAAACAGAAGGTGATACCAACTTTACAGTTTATAGATTCTTTCATTGGTGGCTTTCCTTGAATGATACAAACATCAAGGAAAGACTCTGTCTAAATATTACCTTTATTCTAGTATAAGGTTTTCATTATTACTTTCGTTTTCCATCTCCTCGTTGACCAAGTAGACCTCCAGGGCTAATGCAGGCACTGGTCTCACCTTTCTATGGTCAACAGCATTTATATTCAGCTCTTTTTTGCACTTCTTTTCTGTTTTATACAGCTTTTGAGGAACACAACAGTTGAAGTAGGTAACACTATCACCACGAGAGGGAGAACCTTGTACTAAGAGAATGTTGCTCTGTGCTACTGTGCCAGGACAGAAAGGGATTTTAAAGGTCATCACTGCAAGGTTGAATAAGAGGAGAGTCCCCCACTTTGGGGGTGTTTACACCAAAGACAGGGGACCTCCCAGGAGAGGGGGATGCTTGAACTCCATACAAGGGACTTGCTCTTCAGCCGTGCCACTTAGAGAAAAAGATGAATCCCCAGTATCTGCTGCTGCTCTTTTTCTTTTTCCTCTTTTTTTTTTTTTTTTAAATGTATGAATAGCCTGTAAAAAAAGTTATTGTTCCCTCATTTATTGGAATCAGAGCTACTTTTTCACAAGTATCTTCAAGTTTAATTGTCTTTCAGGATGCCCTGTTTCCTTTGTCCTAATGCCAGGATGTAACTTGGACTGCTGTGAAACTGATAGAGGTCCTTTAAATCTGGAGTTTATTCCCAGTTTCATATGCTCTGAACAATCAGTTCCCTAGATTTTTGCTCCAAAGTTCATGTTCAAAGAAATTCTTATAATGAAATGAAGCAGAAAATTGGTGGTTTCCCATACACTTCACCCATAAGGAGCTTTTGTTTGTCAAACATAATATAAATAGGCTGCTCAGTTCAGGCAGGATGTACTGCATGACCTTTCTTGTCAGCATCAGTGAGGTCTATGATTAATCCTGAAAACTGATTGGACCAATACTCTGTGGGCCAAATTCTGCAGGCAGGACTCACATGCTTTTTTCTTGACTTCAGTCCATTTTCTCTGACAGAGAAAGCATATCTAGTACTACAGAAAGCTGTATTCCTAAAAACTAGTTTTATATATACCCTTTAAGATACCACAGGACCGTTGTCCATAATTTAACATGTTTCTAGCCAAAGTTTCTACCATTCATAAAACTGACTCAAGATTTGATTTCACTCCATCAGGCAGATTTTGCCTGTAATTATATAGTCTCTCCTTTCTAGGGGACTTAATTCAAAAGAACTAATATAGAGCAGGAAGGTTGCTTCCCTTTGAACAAGGCATGGAATTTTTTTGTTTGTTTTCTTTTGTTTTGTTCAGAGAATCCTAAATAGCCTTGAGTCTTTATTTGGGTTTCATTGATTGGCGATAGCATCTTTTTCTTAAATAATTAAATAGTGAGCCACAACAGTCAGTGTAGATACATGATTCACTGCAACCTCTTTTCCCCAGTTTACACCCTTGCTGTGTCACCTTTCTATTGCCAGAACAATGTAAAAGCATTTAGGTGTTTGAATATTTGGAGTTGATTCCAGGTTTCTGACTGCTTTACCCAGAAGTGCTCTGGCCATACCTTTTTTTTTATGGTGGTCACATATTCATGTGGGTAAAATAAAGTTGTTTCATTGAAAGATGTGTTTTCATAACCCCAAATTCAGACTATACATCAAGATTTTTTGTAGACCTTTTTTTTTCAATAAGTAATACTGCATTGGGTATGCAGAAGAACTTATAGTGTGAACAGCATTTCAGCAAACACGTAGGACCCCTTCAAAGTACACACAACTGAGCAGAAAGAAAATTTGTTGCTACTGATTATTTTGTCTGAATTGGTGTTAAGACTTTACAGAAGAGGTGACTATCATTTTGTGTCTCACGTGTGCTCAGGCACGGAATGCGCCACAGTAGCTCTGCACCCTGACAGAGTGGGTTCAGGTCCTGTCCCTTTGCCATGGCTAGTGATTCCACAGTGCTCTCTTTATTTTTCATTATAGGCTCTTTGGTAAAGATAAATAGCAAAAGTCCTTATAGTCTGGCATTTTTCTCTTTTAGAGTTGGATATTCAGGATCCCTGCACCCCTGTTTAGATTCTTTTAGATGCTTCCCATATTTCTGTGCACATGAAGCGCTTTCTCCACTGGGGTGAAACAGTGTATCTGCCTGGAGGCAAGGACACAATTCTTGTATCTTTGCAAGAGAAAGAAAAAGGAGAAACCTGCCTCTTGATTATAATTTGATTTATCTGTCTTTGCTTTTGTTTACATTCTGGGTTGGGCTACCATCTTCAATAAGGGACTGGGAGGGAGAGGAAAGGCAGAAGGCAAAATGAAGCATGTGCCTGAGCCTAAATGAAGCAGCATGCAGTATTCCTCTGTGTATTGAGCAATTACAATGAGGTTAGTCTAGCAGCAGCAGTATTGTCCTAATGTGTTCCATTTTTCATACATATCCCTTTCTTGCTTCTTCTTCCCTTACACGGTTTTAGTGGTTCCCCACATTCCTTTCTAGTAGTTACAAGGGTTTGATAGAGGCTCTTGTGGCTGTCCAAATAGAAATTATAACCTCCACACCAGTGAATACCCCAAAGTCTTTGTTGTGTTTTCCCAAGTGTTATCTTAACGAGTGGCAAGGCCTAGCAGATGTTTTATTTTGTTAAGAGAGAGAGATAGGCTAGGGGAGGTGTGGGCTGACTGGGACTCAGTAACCTGGTTGCCTTTGTAATTAATGAGCTTTATTTTGTTTTTCTTATGTGTTTTCATATTAAGGTACTTAAGAGCTTATATGCCTGTCATCAGAATTCCTGCTTTTCCCACGATAGCCCTAGATGGGCCATGAAAGAAATACTTTACATACATCCTCAAGTATTGGCAGGATGGGAGTTGTTCACATGTGCCTGTATAAGCAGGAGAGAACTGAAGTTAGTGTTGATCTGTCCATTTGTTTTAGGGTGGCCACAGAGAGCTTCAAAAAGTTGATTGCACTACAGAACCTTAGCTTGGGCACTGTTAAAATAGGGACTGTATATTTGGAACAGGGAAGTTTTTTAGGTTTTTTATCCACACTTACACATGCCCTTTGCAAGGTGTGCGCTTGCAAAGTTTGCATCCAAGAACTTTGTGTGAAACCACTACTGACCTTTTTGCTGTATCCATTTAGTTCTCTCTTCTTTCTGCAGCCCCCAAACAATTCTTTCTGATTTCTGTCATTTGACTTACTGTGTTTTCGATCAATGTCCTATCTGCTAATGAAATCTCAACATCGAGTGGGAGGAGAGAAAATGAGGCATGTGAAAGTGTGGCTGGAAGACTGCAAATCCCCCTTTATTTTGGGGCATTCGTATACTTTTACTGAGTGCTGATTTCTTGGGGGCTGGGAGGGGTGGGGAGGGAGTCTGTGCTTTCTTGGTCTGGATAAGGCTTTTTATTTTTGCACTAAGTATGACTGCACTGCACTGCATTGCACTACTGAAATGTATTTACATGTGGTGGAATTGAAAGGGGCCAATTAAGCAGGAAGGGAGAAGAGAAAGGGATAGGCACAGAAAACAGGATGTACCATAAACCTGACCAGATTGAAAGAGAACTGAGATTACCTTTATTTAAGCAACTAGTCAGACACTGAGACAGCTGTATTAGATACCTTCTGTTAAAATAAATGACTAAAGCACTACAATAGAAACTGAAGAGGCATCACAGGTTTCAAGGTGCTACAGACCCTTTTCCCCCTTTTTCTAGAGATGGTTCTTTGGGGCTGTGAGAAAGTTAAGAGAACTACTCCTTGGCTAAACCAACAAAAAGCTTCAACATAAAGATACCTATCCCTACTTCAGGTGTCAAAACTTGCATTGTCAGATAGAATCTCCTCAAGAGGTTTGACTGTGATTAGCATCCCTTCAGTACAAGCATGATCTCTCAGCTCAAGAAGTGAAGCCACAAAGCAGACTTACCAAAGGGGAAGGTCACTGAAAAAAGCACGTCTTTCCGAGGCTGTTATGGGAACAGTGCAATAAACAGTCATCCTGAACACGCAATTACAGGTGTTCCAGTCAAACCTTTGGGGTTAGAGGAAGCAGGAGGGACATTTGGGCAAGAAAGGGTGGTGTGGAATTCAGTACATACAGAAATATTCCTGCTTAGGCAAAGATGCTGTCTAGCATTTTAAGATCTTGCTGTCTAGCATTTTAAGATCTTCTCTCTGATTTCTCTTCTTAAATGGATACTCTAGCATTGGGAATGCTTTCAGCTGGAACCAAATGGGATCCTAAGTTGGAAAATATTTTTCCAGTCAAGATGCATGGTGGCCTATGCCTTGATCATTAATTTTGTAACAAGCATAATATGAGAAAAACTAAAACAGTAGTAATGTGTAGCAAGACCCATCACTGCTGTAGCTCTTTGTGGTCCATAAGCTCTCAAAAGTTTTTGTTGAATCCTCTCAGTAAGACTATAATTGCAACTTTGGCCAGATGGTAAAACAGGATCATGAAAAATATATAGCCACTGGGAGAAGAATGTAAAACATGAATGCATCTGCTTTGGTCCTGTAGTGGAGGGACCACCCGTCTGCTGTACACAGAGGTTTCATGAACAAAAAAGAGGAGATAGTCAACCAATTGCTAAGAAAAGTCTAGAATAATTGGGGGATTAGAAATCTATTCATGCCCTGAATTTCCCTTTGGACTTGATGCTAAGATGTTTTGGCTTCATTAGTACCAAGAAATGGGTAGTATAGACCTTTCACAGAGCTGCACAGTGCAAAGCATATTGCTGCTGGTCAATCTGTTGGGCTGCCTCATTTGAGAAAAGCATCAAGAGTTAGAGGAGGAGTGGTATACAGGAGGCAGGTGCTAGATGGGAAGAACAAGTCTGCCTGGAGCCAGGAGACACTTTGGAGTTAAGGATGTGTTTTTCTGGCGAGCTCTGGGATTTCCACTCTTAGGTTTCAGCCATCCTGGTTTGAAAGGACTGAAAGACAAGAACTGGAGATATCCCCGATGTGTTGCTAGATGAACTACAGAATGACTCTTCCCTTGAAAGCAAGCAGGACAATGGAACATGCAGTCTCTCTTTGCCATCTGCAGGAACCCTCTAAGATATAACCACTGGAAGATCAGCTTCCAGTAATGAGTCAGTAGATACCCAACAAAAGCACAGTTCATTTGAAAGCCAGCATAGTGGAGAGGCAGGAGAGCACCTTTATTTTGTGGAGTGGCATTTGCTTCTGTAAGAGTAGTGACAGCTACAGAGTCATGATATGAAAGGAAATGAAGTCAGTCTGCTGAAGTTAAATCACGTTATGAGCCAATACTCCTGTTTGTTGTTTAGGTGAGTTTTTGTTTTGTTTCCTTGTTTAAGGCAGCTGCATATATTGCTACTGTCAGAGTGGATTTGCATTGTCAAAGAGGAGTAGTGGACTGCTCCAGAAAAAAAGTGAAGCTGAGGGTTTATTAAGCCTGCTGTGTCCAGAGTGCCTTTCCTGCTGTGGTAAAATAAAGTTCTGTAGTTTGAGCAGTTCTGGCTGACTGATTGCTGCATATTCCTCCCTTATGGTGTGACCTGATGGCAACCATATTTGGACAAGGAGAGGAACACTGCATGTTTGCAATGCTGTGATAAGATGCCATTTGCACTAGTTTTTTAAAAGTACTGCAACCTGAAAAAGTGGGCTTTGAGCCGTGCTCCAAATCTGGGTTTGAAACTTCATCCTGTTTAAACCTGATTCCAGCTGATTCAGTTTCAACAGAACTGGTCTAGTCCATGTAAACAGGAACTAAAGCATTTCTTAAAAGCCAAATTCCAGTTAATGTTTCCACTCAGTTACAGTGCTTGACCAGACCAGTTCCTGGCTATAAGTGTGATTGTATAGTTTTAATGGCCTTTAAATAAGTTGTTCCTTTTCACATGGTCAGTTTGAAACTAGTTTAACTGGAACTGCATTTAAATATAGCACAAACTCTTTTCTTTTTTCAGCATGGTACTGAAGCCCCATGTAGACAGTGCTTGACTGAGAAACCAAGGATAACTTGAGGTTTATTTTAAGAAGCCAAAACATATGTTGCTGACTAGAGATGCCGCATAACTTAATGCCCTATTTTTTCTCCAGATGGAGAAACACTAACTTCCGTAATTCTCCTCCATTTGTCATCCTGCTTCATTGTTGCACCTTTTCTCTTGAATGAAAATCCCTTTGGCCAGTAGGCTAGATCCAAAACAGAACTTCCCTGTACTGTTTGATCATCTTGTTTCTGTACGTTCCTTTCCTCAACAACGGCAAGCACTACTGAGGATCAGCTTGAGTTTTTGCTGGGACTCTGGCATAGTTATGGTTCAGGAAGATGCCAGTGATATTTTCAACAGTATGGTAATTTCAGAGCCTACCCTTGAGGAAAATGTTATGTTTCAGAAGTTCCACAGAAAAAAAGAAAATGCCAGGAATCAGGATGGAACTTCAGTCACAGTGCTGTAGCCAAGTTTGTAGGGAATGCGTTTCTGGTGGCTGGTGATGCTGACATTTACAAAGGCAATTGGAAAGCAGTAGACAATGTATGCTTTCTCATCCCTACTGAACTAAGAGAATTTATACTAGCAGAATGATCCCAGAGTAACCTGTCAGTGTTCATCACTTCTTCCCTAATGGAGGAGACTAAGAAATCTGTCACATCACTTTAGATGATCTGAATTTGCTTCAAGACTGCTCCCAAATGGCCTGACTGCCAGGTGCCCTCTCTCATTGATCCTAGTATCACACCTGGCTGGCGATTTGTCACATCAGCCACGGTGATGAAGAGATAGCCTTGGTGCCAGCTAGGAGCCTTTTACCTTTTTGTTTTGGTTTTCCATTGAACCAGGTGTGCATTTAGTGGTGAAGTAGATGGCAGGTCAGCTATTGCTCCAGACGACAAGAATGGCAAAGCCACATGGCAAATGAGCTACTGTTGTCCTCAAGGACAGGGGTAAAGGCAAAAGACCGGGCTCTGGTTGGTGGTGTGGTCATAAACCTACAGCTTCTGCTGCTTGCCCCTCCAAACTTGTTTTGGTCAACTATGCTGTTGCCCTCAAATATGCTTTGTGTGTGAAAAGCTGAATGCAGTTGTTCTGTTGTCTGTCTTCTTTCTTCTGCATCATGGATGTGGCACCAACTTACTCTCACAACAAGCTTGAGTTTTGTTTTGCTGTTGTTATTAACATGTAATTCTACTGTAGACCAAAAAATATGAAAAGGAAAAAAAATCAGTTTCAAGACATAAAAGACCAGTGAGTGAAAGGTGAAAAATTTAGGAAGTGAAGGTGTGAGAGAAGCAGTGGTTAACTGTGTTAAGTTAGAAATCTCAGAATAGCCTTACGTATTTCTTAACCAATGCTTACCAATCATCCAGTAGTGGGGTTAGATAGCTTTCTTGGTTCATTCGTACTTGTATCCTAATATATATATATATATATTTTATTTTTGTTTCTTTGGTATTGCTGTTGCACATCATGTTGTCTTTTATAATGCCTGATTTTTATTGTATTGTACTTTATCAGTCTGTTTTGGTTTTCTTTCCTTTTGAAGGATGGGAAAAGTAATGTTTCCTTTTTGTTTTGAATTTTTGAGAAAAGAAATGCACTGGAAGTAAACACAAACACATTTTGCCATTTGAAAAAAAAGGAAAACACACAGCCACGCAGTGGAAAAGGCTAAGAAAAAGCTCCCCTCTTCTTTCTTGTTATGGAAGCATCCTTTAAAAGATATGCTAGAAAGAAAACAAACAATCTCAAACAGAAGAAGAGAGAAGCCTCTTTGATCCTAGCTCTGCAGTCTGGAGTATTCTAGCACAGTATTCTGCAGGGTTGGGCTCCTAAATGGCCAACAGTCATAAAATGCAGAACCACATGGGGCAAATTCATCTCTGGTGCAAGCAGATATAATTGCAATGAAGTCAAAGGAGGTACACAGAGGATGGATTTAGCCACATATGTGCAACATACAGCTGCCTTTCCTATAGTACCTAAGTCCCCACTGCTAGATTTTATTGCTGTCAAAACAGTTGGTCTTTCGGCTGTGATAATCGCAAAATAGCCCTTGAACATTTTTCAAGGTAGGCAAAACCCTTTCCCACTGAATAAATCGGTTCTGGATGCACCTTGGTGTGACACTTCTTGCCTACCAGCTTTCAGCTGTTACCCACTCCCAGACATGAACTGATGCGATCTATCTCTGGCTTGCCTTTGCCAGAAAAATGGACTTGACTATTAAGCATAGTAAAACTTTTGCATATTTAACTACTATGATCCAGAAATGGCCCTTGCACTTTTAAGGCATATGGAAACATCCTCTCTGTCTTTCAAAATGGCAACAGTCCTTTTGCGAGTAAAACATCGCTTGTGCAAATGCGTGCACACACCCACATGTGGTCCCTGGGCTCCTCACCCCAAATTCTTCCCAGATCTCTCTATGCCCCACGGGTCCTGTCTCCATAGTGTCTGGTCATTCAAGTCCAGCGGGGCAGAGACTTGCGTTGAGATAAATGCAAAAAGCATACATTTTAAAAGACAGATGATTTTCCTGTTATGCCAGCATCTTTGAATCCCCATATCAGCTGATGGGTTTTCCTAGCCTGACGGCTTTCAATCAGTTGTTGATACATTGGCTTTCTCTGTTTTGTTTTCTAAGGAGGGAATGTGGGGTGGGGAGAATAATGAGGTGTTGTTTGTAACTTCACAGTCCTGATAGTTGGTTTTTATCTTCCATATTTTATGCAAAAACAGACATTATAAGTCAATAAATAATTGTGCCCTAGGTTGAAAGTTAAGTGTTCAGGAAAGGAAAAAAAAATGGTTGGCATTTTTCTACATTTTTGTGAAGACTCTTTTGGAAAGGAAGGGTACATATTTTTGTTGTGTAGTATTTTCTATTTTTGAATGCATTTTCTTGGTACAAGACTGTTTTGTGGAATTTTTTTTTCTTTTTGGTGAACACATTATTTAAAAAAAAAAAAAAGAAAAGAAAGAAAAAACTAATTGAAAAGTTTGCCCTTAAGGATATGCTGCAGTTTTGAGGTTTAACGTTTAAAAAAAAAAAAAAAAAAACATTCAAGGCGTGTGTTAAAAGTTGGGGGATTGTATTGTTGGGAGTTTTTTTGTAATTGTTACAAGAAGAAGTTTGTAGCCACTGCTGTTTATTTTGTTTCAGATGAGTAAGTAAAGGGATTGTTCTTGTGTTATTTTTTTTTTTTTAAGAAAAAGTTATTTATGAAATGTCACAAACACTGGACTGTGAGTTTGTAGGGAAGCATTTTACCACCCTGTGTCTTCATAGAGCTGTTGGTGATCCTACTTCTCGTTACTCTGCCTTATGATTTCCTGAGCAAATTTGGAGGGGATGGTGGGAGGAGGAGAATGAAACTAACTGCCTTTTTGAGTCAGAGACTTGGGGGAAAAATACAAAATGGTGTTTTGGAATCCCAAAGCTGGACCATCAGCTCTGCTTCTCCTCTCAACCACAGAAATGAGAAAGGCTTATGGTCACTGGAGGAGGAACTTCATGGTACTGAGACATGGCAGTGCACAAGGGGTTAAGTGACTGAGAGACATGATGCTCATAGCGACCTCTGTAAATGACATCCCAGTTTCTCAGTCAACAGCTCCCTTGGTTTGCCCTCATCCTACCAGTGGCTTTTTGACCAATTCACTGACCCAACTGAAACCACAAGGATGATTTACATTTTCAGTCACTGATCAAACCTTTTTTGGCACCCCAATGGGAGGAGTGACTGGTGGGGAGCACTACTCAGTTTGATCACTGGTCTGGATTTGAGGAGAAGTAGAGGCTGAGGGTGACCAAAGAGGTGTGCCATGTTCTTCATGTTTGAAGAACAGGTTTGAAAGACTAAAGCAGTGCTCCAGGTACTCATGAGACTGGAGAAAAGGGAAGGAGGAAGACACCAACAGCCACAACAAAAAACTGGAGATATGTAACTGGGCTACATTTGAAACCAACCAGACTTTTCCTTCCTGGACAATAATGCAGCCAAATCTTGAGACTGTCAAGCAGACAGAAAGCTGAATGTGGCCTTCATTTCTCCTGCCTTTCCTTTTTATTCTCCCTCTTCCTTTGCCCTGAGATTTCTTCTCAGTGAGCACCTGCTCCACTGAGCACTTTTTTGCTCTCCACCTAAACTGTCCTTGCTTTCAAAATGTGGGTTCAGTCAGGACTGAGTAAAATCATGTGCCTTCTTTTCCCCTTTTGTAATTATACCAGCCTCCTCCCCTTCCCCAACTTACACATGTGAGAGACCCAGGAGGAGGCTCTTCAGAAGTGCTACTTGTCTATAGGTGTCCAGCAAAACAGTAAGGTGGTGGTGAAAGGAAGAGGAGCAAGGGAGATGCTCCTTTCCCTTTCCACACGTAGCAGGTCTTCCCAGGGAGACACCCTCCACCACCACCTCCTCAGACGCTCCTCTCTCCTACAGTGCAGCTGTAGTGAGCATAGGGTGGTTTTTCTCTCCCATTTCTGTCCTAGCTTTGTGAAGCACTCACTCAATTTCAATTCATGCCATTTGCAAGCAGTCACATTGACAAGACAAATCCAGTTTGTGGCCTTATCAAGATGACTTTTAAACCACTAAAATTAAAAAAGGCGACTCATTTCCCACCCAAGGTTTGTGTCACTTCTAAAAACCCAGTTCATAGCAGTTTAGATTCCTTTAATCTCAGTCCATTTTAATGATGGTGGCTAAACTGACTAGCCTAGAGCTTAAAAGCTAGATGGTCTGGTCTCATGGTTTTTTTGCTATTACCCCTACTGTCTGCTTGCTTTTCTCATTTTCTACTATATTCTCTGCTTTACAAGGCAGCCCTAGCCTTTGGTGGAAGGTGAGAGGAGCCAGTGGGATCCTGGCTCAGGGAAGGTAGTTCATGGATCGTTCTCAGCCTTGTAACAAGAGGAGGATATACCAGTTACCGCAGCAAATGCATATTTTGATAGGCTGGCTGCAGTGTTTCTAGGGCAAATAAACCCCACCCAGTTACTGGAACATGGCTTGTTCCCAGATCAAAACCATGGAGCAAAAAGACCACGCTGGGATAATGAAAAAGCAGCTTGCAATCCACAGCTGCTTGTGGGCAAAGACAAGAACCCAACTGCCTCCCAGACTTCTCTGCAGGCTTACCCACTGCACAGTCAGTGTCCCTGACTCCATGGGGGAGCCAGATGTGCTGTAGAAGCTTTTCCAATTTTAAGAATCAGCGCAAAGACGCCCCTGAGAGGTGTCTGTCTGTCAGGCAAGCGCAAGGGTGGACGCCTGCCCATGCTGTTTCTCTGCAGAGCAGGCTTTCCTGGAGCTTGCCCTTTCAGAAATCTACATGTAAAACTTGTAGCACCTGGGTGATGGGAATGAAAAACTCCCTTGATTGCTTCCATAAATGATCCAGTAAATGAAAATATTGCAGATGGGGGATTGGAAATTTATTCTTTAGGCTGGGCTCTAAAGCCAGGGAGGCATAGCAGGGGAATGGTGTAGTTATTTCCCCCCTCCCAATTAACAAGTCTGCATGTGTCCACATACATACAAGAAAAAGGGTGTAGTTCTACCCATCTTTGGTGCTGATGGACTTAAGGCATTCGTCCAAGGCCTACTTTTGACACACTTAGAGAACATAAAAATAAACTCTTATCACATGCAATATTTTCCCCCCCAGAAAAAGGGAGGGAGGGGGAGGAGAGCGGTGTGGGCAATTGGGATTGTTAGGGTTGGATTATTTTGCATCTTTTGTAAAACTGTAATTTCAACAGTGCCTTATTCCTAATAGATGCTGGCACTTGGGGAACACACACAAGATGAAAGACAGAACTAGGGAGAGTCAGATGTCTACATCCATAAGAGAGAGGTCATTAATCATTGTAAAGGAAGCTGTATTGGGAATGACACAGCTGTGTCAGAATTGAAAACAGTTCAAGTATTCAACCTTTAAAGCAATTTCCCTTCCACCACCTCCTGCCTTCCCTCCTTGCCAATGGTGCTGCCCAAGAATAGCTGCCTACGCTGAGGCCTGTCACTGCCCCATTTGCTTTTGGTGTTGTCAAGTCCAAGGAGTTTAGTATAGTTAAGCTTTCCACTGCAATCATGTTTTCCATGGGGTATGTGAATGCCAGTTATTTTGCTTTAAATGCACTTTAAAAAAAAAAAATCAAATCAAAGCTCCAGACTGTTTCAAATACATAGGAGAAGATAGTGCATATGTGTTTGAACCCAGTTGACTTTATCTCCAGTTAAAATGTGCTCCATGCAGTGTGTATGTATAGAACAATGTGTATGCATACAAACACACACGTCAACCTTAAATATCAACAGACTAACCTTTCTCCTTAAGCTCATGAAACCAGATGCTACACAAACACAGCAGCAGCAGAGGAATTACGGTTGGGCTCTTGAAACAGATCACAAAAAACAAAAACAACTACTTGGTCCTTTCTGTACATTCAATAGTTACAGAAGGAATTGGGTTGTAACCAGAATAAAAAGGAACGGTGCTAAATGAATGAATGGGCAAAAAAAAATATATATATATATACAAAAACTCAGCCCAATAACACAGTTTGACTTTTATGCTAATTCTCACATTGGGTTTGTTTGTTATATAGGAAAATAAAATTGCATCTAAACTAATCCACCACAATGATAACAACAACAAAAAAGTACAAAGTAAGCAAACGAAAATGCATCCTGCCCTGAGAAAGCTCTTGTTTATGGAGGATGTCAGAAGTCTCAAAACTCTCGGCCTTGCTCTCACGTACCACATGCTCAGTCAGTCCTTTTTTTAAAATGTCTGAAACTGAAAGAAAAGTTTAAAAAAAAAAATTAAAAAAAATAAAAATTAAAAAAAAAAAAAACTTTTTGAAGCACCTTACGCGGCTTCCCATTCCAGGAGTGGGCGCCGCCTTTTTTTCTTTGAGCACCTTACTGATGTGTTAATGCTATCTGCTGTCTTTTTGTTCCCGTGGGCCGAGTGGCTGGCTGTTGGCACGGGCACGGAGCGTGCGGGGTGCCAGGGGTGGCTGGGTGGGAGCTGTGGCGCTGCCCACGCGCATGTGTGCCGGCATTCCTGCAGCACGTGCGCATGGAAGGGCATCCGGCCACGTTCCCATTCCTTGCAGTGCTGCCTTGAACGCAGGCGGGAGTTCCTTGGTCGGTTTTTGTTGTGTGGAGGGGAGAAGTGGGAGCTCAGTGGTGGAAGGGAGGGCACACGCTCTTTGTGTGCGGATGTGAAAAGTAAAAATTGGACGTCTTCTTCCTGGAGACAAATTCCCAACAGTCAACAGATGCTGAGTGAATGGGAAACTGCACCCAGGCCTAAATCCTAAGGTCTTCATGCAGGCAGCCGATGACAGTGACCTCGGGCACTGGCTTGCCCACATGGAGACTTCAGGATTTGGCCCTGGAGAGGCAGAGATCCTCTGCAGGAGATGGGTGTCTTGTTGCCGTGGTTGTAGGTGTCACCAGGCACCCACCCACCCACCCGCACGCCCCGCGCACGCACTGCTGCCTGCACACACACACACACACACACACACACATACATCCCCACAGCTGTACAGGCATCTCTGAGAAACATGGTTTGTGACGATGTGAAGAGCAGGTCAAAAGTTTTGAGGGGTTAAGTTCCTTTTTTTTCTCTCATTATACTCTGTAAATGGTATGTCAATTATCAAAACCAAGCAAATAGAAAATTGTTAAAAAAAAAAAATACCTTGCATACGCCTTTTCTATCAAGTGCTTTAAAATATAGAATAAATACACACATCCTGCCAGTTTTTTCTTACAGTGAGAGTATCCTTACCTGCCATTTAATATTAGCCTCGTATTTTTCTCACGTATATTTACCTGTGACTTGTATTTGTTATTTAAAACAGGAAAAAAAAGAAAAAAAGAAAATTAACTGTAGCGCTTCATTATACTATATTATTATTATTATTATTGTGACATTTTGGAATACTGTGAAGTTTTATCTCTTGCATATACTTTATACGGAAGTATTACGCCTTAAAAAAATACGGAAATAAATTTTACAAGGTTTCTGTTTTGTGTGGAAGAGTAATTGATGTTGCTAAGAATGATGTTTGTTTTTTGTTTTTTTTTTTTAATGTTACCAGCACTTTTTTTGTAAGTTTCACTTTCTGAGGTATTGTACAAGTTCACACTGTTTGTGAAGTTTGAATATGAAGGAATAATTAAAAAAAAAAAAGACAAAAGAATGTGGCAGGTGTCTTCGTGTGTTTCTTTTTCTGTGGAGGACACAGAAAGTGGATGGAAAGTGTCCTGGGACCCCTCAGCTCTGATGCAGTGTGACATGAGTCCTGCTGGTGGCTGCATGCAAGATCAGCCACAAACTTTACCATGTTGGGATTACTGTCAAGTCTGAGCATCAACAGTGCTTGATGTTGGGGCCAGATGCCTGGAAGTCCGGGATACTGGTGTCTGAGATACTGCTCAGAGATAAAATTAGTGACTTCCCATTCTTCCAGTTTTAAGCAACTCTGCACCAAGTCTATCAAAGCAAGGCATTTCACTTTCTCAGCCCTTGTCAGCTCCCTCCGAATATCGGAAACATATTCTGCCAGTCAGTTCAGGCTCTGAAACAGCAAAGTGCTCCTTGAGAGCAACAGGATCCATGCTCACTCTGAATGGTCTCATTTCCCCTGGATTTCCCCTTCTTGACAATGACTAGTTCTCAGTCCTCTAGTTTCAATATCTTTCTTTCCTCTATTATTGCAACAAATGCATAAAAAAAAGAAAGAAAGCCATAAAAGCTACTAATTACTGTGTTAAGCAGTGGCAAAGAACAACAGCTAATAGTTTGTGTGGGTGCACTAATGATTTTTCAATTTTTCCTGGAAATCCAAAGCTGAATTAGTCAAAATTCCCCAGTGGCTGTGCAGCTGAGACATTGCTGAGTGAAACAGGCACAGTGCTATGCTCGAGCAGCTTTTAAAAGGAAACTTTTAAAATTAAGCTAACTTTATCAACTATGACATTTTAAAAGTTACTGAAGATATAAGTAGTTCTACCCTTCGGCTTTGTCCTCTCAGTCCTGCCATTTTCGTAGTGAATGTCATTCTTAACTTTCCATATTGCCACTACAGTTTTCCCTCTATTACAAATTCACCATTGAGTTGAAATATCCTAAGTTTTATGCCTTTTATTTAAAACATTTGGTTGTCAAGCCCCACCAAACTCACTCCCAGGTCACACTTGAGGCAGTGCTGTAAAAATACAGAAAATGTTGCTATAAGTTACAGCAGAAGTGATGTGTGATGTGAAAACGAGGCCAGGCTCATGCTGCTGAGGCTGAGAATTAGTACTATTGTACAATCCAGAATTGGAAATGGAGATCTAAACTAAGCTCCTGCTCACTGCCCAAACACTGCTCTCACTTAACCAAAACCATATTGGATCCAGGAAAGCCCATAATTTTATTTCCAGTCACATATTACACTTAGTTTTACTTTAGAATAACCAGTTTTGTGCTTGGAGCAGAGACCCGAAGGTGAGACCATGATACCCTCTTCTAGCTTTCTTCTTGTGAAAATTAGGACCATTTTGATCTTCTGTTTTCTGCTGCATGAACTGCATGAAAACCAATTATCTTCTTTATTTTCCACAGTAGGAGGAAGGGTAACTGTCCCTACGGAATCCTCTGACCCATAAGTGGTAGAAAAATAAAGGATTCTCCCCTGGAAGAAACCATGTTGGATAAGCCACTCTATAAAAAGCTGTAAAGGGAGTTTCAGTGCGGAACTAAAATCCTGTTTGTCAGTCAGCATTAGCAGAAATGCCAAGCTATCTCATGCCTAAGTCCTCACACCTCCCTCTGAGTCAGTAGGACAAATTTGCAGGGATCAGCTCTGGACACTGAGGTTTGCTGGGCACGTTCGCTGTGTGCCCCTGGCAGTGGCCACCCTGGGTAGGCTGAGACAACAAGAACCCGGGCTCGGTCCTCCCTGACCTCTTGGCCGTGAGGCTTTGCTGACACCACTCGTGATGCGTGATGGTCACTTGCCTTTTCTCCCTCCCTACACAGACGAGCAGCCCTCTAACCCTTTGGGAGGGGCCTTTGCTGCTTTACTTTCAGCCAGTCACACAACAGTTTCACTCATCGCCACCAAAGAGCTCCTTTTCCTGCATCTACAACCTTCTTCCAGCCTCTGGTCCTGCTTTTACAGACCTGGGAGGAGTCAGCATGGCCTAGATACAACTCATGCCAGGAAAAACACAGTTGATCTCATGTCCACAAGCTCTCCCCTCTCAGCCTCACCCTCCTTCCTCTTCACCAGATTAGCCTGTTTTTATTGCAACATTCCTGCTACTGACTGGCACCAGAGTTTCAGGGATTTTGGGAGATGTGATGGTATGACCCAACCAATTATTGTTTCATGAGGAGGTTTTGGGTGGGAACTCAGTGGAGGAGTAAGGAGATGAGGACTGGAGGTAATGTGGGATGTGTCTCTATACCAACCCCAAGGCTCCTTAGACATGTCACACACTTAGTCAATGGTGTCACACAGTCAGTGAGAAAGAAGCTCCTACAGGAAACCTGTCACCAGTCAAGTAAGAAATAAAGTTTCCCAAGGTGTACCCTCACCTTTGGTCTGTGAAGGAGAGGGTGGTCCCCTGTGGTTTCTCTATGAGACAGGATCGATGCAGCTCTAAGAGACTCTAGCACATGCAGACATAAAAACCTAAAGTGAGGATCCTGACAAGAGCCTCTCCTCAGAATTGCATCTGTAGTAGCTGGGAGTGGGAAAATGAAATTGCCTAGAAATACACTTCTGGGAAGCCACTCAGTAAACACTTAGAAGGGCATGGGGACATCTCACATGGACACACATGACATGTACATGCAGATGTTCATTCCTACTGTCACAGAGAGGTTTCCTTGCCCTGAGCCCCCAGGGGATCCTGGGTCATGGCCTCAGCTCAGTCTTCTTGGAGGCTTGTACCTCAGCCCCAAACTGGATTGGAAAACGCAGTGGAACACAAAAGTGCAAAATTAGGGTGGCTTAAACACCTTCCTTCAGAGTTGCTGCAGTCAGAAACTTTTGGTCAGGAGACATCTGTTTCAGTCTGAAATGCTGAACTGAGACCCTGCTGGCTGCCGAGATGCTCCAGCTGCTCGACAAGAGGTGGGACAGCAAGGTGTCACCCCAGCGAGAGCAGCCATGACTTAGGTGGGTTCAGACAGGGTCTGGGTGGGTTTCCTGGGCCAATGTGGGGTGCTGGATGTGCACCAGTTGTCCCCCAGTACAGTAAGAGCCACGTGGCTGCATGGTCCCCTCTCCTCATCATGCACAGGTCCAACCTCAGTTAGAGGCAGGTGGCAAGTGTTAATAAGCCCTGCCTTGTTATTTCATGCTTATAAGAATCACAGATGGGCTGGGCCATGGTTAGAGCTCTTCTTTAGCTGCTGGGATGAAGTAGCAGCCTAAATCTACCAGCAGTGCGTGCACTCCAGACTGCAAGACTGGCGAAGGGAGCTCAGCATTGCATTCCTGAGCTAAACGTGGTCCCAAGAGTGCTCCTTGCAGGCCGTTTGCCCAGTTCTCAGGCTCCTTACAGCCGTGAAACTGGGCAGTGGGTGTTGTTTGCAGTGGTAGCCTCCATTCTTAACACCTCTGTTCCCCTCTTTTGCCTGGGACCAGACCTTGCTTGATTGCACAAGCCACCTGCAACTATCTGCATCCAGGTCTGTATGCCCAGACACACAACAAAAGGGATATATGGCTGAGTGTCCTGATCATGCACAGGGTGTACATCAGGCCATATGATAAGGGGGCGTCACAACAGCCAACAACCCCCTCCAGAGTCACCATAACCAGCCAACAACCTGTCCTAGCTCACCAGCATGCACATGAAGCTTCACTCTCAGCTGGCAAGAATGGCTGCAGTTCTGTCAAGAACAGTCCTAAGTTGTTGTTGGCTTTTTTTCTGGAGACCTTTTCCTGCAAGAGTCAATGGCTAAATTGCCCACACAGGAAAAAAATTATCCTAATAATGTACAATTGTTAATAACATTATGAAAGAAACGCAAGATCTGTATTTGGAGATTTGTGGCCGAATGCTCAGACTACAGCACCACTCCTAAATCAGGACTTTCAGAAATGGGTATTTAAAGCTTCACATTCACATATCTCAGATTATGGAAATGGAACATATTTAAAAAAAAAAAAAAAAAGAGCAAGAACCTCAAAGTTTTTTCAAGTCATTTTCTCATAGAATTGGAAGTGCCTCCTTGTGCCAAAACCAGGATGAATAATCCCCATTTCCAATGAAAATGTGTGAAGTTCAAGCAATTTTTATCAAAACTGCAACTTTTGGTAAGTGCTGATAAAAAAAAAAATAAATTACAGTTGAATTGCATTAAAAATAGCTTGGTTTCTTCTGAAGGGCTGCAGTCCTAATGTTCCCAGCAGATTCCCATGGGATGCAGAACAGTTGCAAACAGTAGCTCTGACTTCTGAGGGCTGCACAGATTTATAAAATACTGTAAGACCGTGGGGGCAATTCTGTGTCTCTAACATAGCTTTGTTTCAAAGGAAGTAAAACATCTACACAGCTCCTCAGAGCTGAGCCCCAGTCCCTTTTGAATGAAGGATGTAGCCGCTTTTGAAATAATGCCTTGCTTGTCAAGTGCCTGCTTTCCTGCAATTTTCCTTGGCTGACCCATTCACTGGTAAGTCTGTGCACTGAAACCCAAGTCTGAAGCACAACAGGAGAATGAAAAGATGTGATTTCCTTTGGGAGACATAGAAGGATGACCTTACACAACTGTGTGGAGAGACACCAGATGAATACTGCCATCATTGCCCCCACTTCACATCTTTTTCAGTATCAGAGATGCTCTCCATGGCCCTGGTGAAATGGGGTTGACTGTGCTTCAAGGCCTTGGCATAGGTGTTTCCTGTAGTAATCATCACGATCCCCATCACCATCATCATCAATGACAATTCTGCAACACTCATATAGATGCTGTGCAACACATCTTAGAGACCAAGACATTAGATGTGGAGGGAGGGAAGGCATAAATATCATTAATGCAAGGGATTAAAAGTGTCTGTGGAAACTCAGCTGTATCAGCAAAGCTCTGTGCCTACAAACTAGCAGACAAAGGTCTCCCTTACCCACATCAGTCCAAGAATAGGTTTCAAACTCAAATGTGGGTGGAGAAAAGCACTCAGCTCACATGGCCCCCTCAGTGGTAGCCCTTGTGCCATTACAAAATTGTAGGCAACAACAATTTAGCACTTCTTTCACCCAGGGACTGTCCTTTTAGCACAACACTAACAAATGCCTCACCAATACTATGGCTGAGCCTTTCCTTGGTTTTAAATTCTCTGGCTGTGTTACAGGGATTTCATGCCAGGCTTTTCTGCCCAAGCCAGAAGAAGCACATGATAGCAGCACTGGCAGTGTTACTGACCGTAATCCCATCTCTCATCTTGTCTCATTAAAATAAGAAAGCGAAGAAGAATCCTACTATTCAGGCAAATTCCATTTTCCATATAGCCACACTGTCCATCATCAATTAGCCTGCTGAATGAAGCCGAGCCAGCTGTCTGGAAGAGACTAAAAACAAAGCAATCGAAAGAAAGAAAACAAACAAACAAGCACACAATAGGAGCCAAACTTCCCCAGACAACAGCACAACCCTCTTTTTTCTTTCTTGTGTGATTTTAAAGGCCTGCAGCATTAAGGGAAGCACTGAGTGAAAAAAGCAACTTGCCCCCACTACAGATGGATGGCAACATTTCAGACAAACACAGGATTCTTCATTCTCTGGGTGAATTATGAATTATCCTGGGTTTGTCTGAAATGTTGCCATTCGTCTGCAGTGGGGGCAAATTGTTTTTTCCTGAACCCCAGGAAAGCCATCATAACCCAGCACCTTCCTAGGACCATACCTGAACCAGCATGAAGATGCTGATCACACACCAGCACAGACCCCTTTTCAGAAGCAGCCAGGCCACGCTGCCACCAAACTATGAAAGTTAACAAGTGATAGCTCTCACAACTCCCACTCCAGCAGGCATTGCTATTCTGAAGAGAATTGAAGAGATTGTTTTGAAGTTATTCTCTGAAATAAGCATAAACACACATGCCACCAAGCTGCAGTCAGCTGCATGTGTCTGCAAAGGTATTTCCAGTTCCCAGTGTAGCGGCCGTGGGATGGGAGACAACCCCTCCTGCATCCCCTCTGGTGGAAATAAGCCATAAGGACACTGCTCTGATGTTTCGTGGCAGAAGGAAGAGGGCAGAAGCATCTGCAAGCTCATGACTTTAGTGATGAGGGGAGAAGGAAAGTTTCTCAGCCCAATAGATCATCGTCCTCTGAAATTTAAGACCTGCACACCCCATCTCAGAAAGTGCTGGGCTTTGTGGCACCTCTACACCCACCCCAGCCCCCAGCAGAGTGCAAGGCTGCTGCCCAGACACTCCATCAGTGTAACTGTGCCTGTGGGGGTAAGCCTGCCCCAGGGATTGGCACAGCAGTTGCTTTGCCTTTACCTAAGTCCTAGCCCTAAGATACAGAGCAAGCTGGCAGGACCTCTCCGAAATTTTCAGCTGTTTTTTCAGTGTTTTCTCAGGTCTTGAAACTCCCTCGAAGCCTCACAGAAGAAAAGCTGTTAACATGTCTGTGCTAAGTCAGTCATACAGCTGAGCCCTGAATAGCATCTGCCCAAGACCTGTCTTTTGAGTCCTGCCTGGAGAGGCTTGCTAAGCCTGCAACCCCTGCTGCTCAAGGGCAGCCTTACCCAAGCTTTCAGAAAGCGACCACTGCCTTGGAGGATGGGTTTGCCAGCTGCCAGCTCTCCAACATAAGTCAAATCATAATTTTTCTTCACTTCAACTCTCAGTGTACATGTCCTCTGATTCACTCACCACCCCCTCCTTATCCTGCCAAACAAGCTGCAGGACAGGCAGGGCAAAGCCTGGGTTGGTTTGGGGTGCCCAGGTACCCATAAGGGGTGGCCCTTTAGGTCCTGCCAGCAAACACCGTTCTTGGTGCTCACGTCGCTCACCACCTCCATCCCCTGGCTTAACAGTGCACTGAAACTCCACCTGCTCTTAATTTTCCTGCTCTTAATTTTTTATCTCTTGCCTACCCAAACTCTTTTTAAAGCCAGTCAGGTTTGCCTTCAAGGGGATTTACAATCCAGTGCATTGAGATCAATAGCTTGACTTCACAGCTGCTCGTGGCTTTTGGGATGCATCATGGCCTTTGTCAGCATGGTGGTGTGA
Organism: Xenops minutus; assembly: GCA_035221455.1. Lineage (NCBI taxonomy): Eukaryota > Metazoa > Chordata > Aves > Passeriformes > Furnariidae > Xenops > Xenops minutus. Next base: position 22,216,268 of record JAWWEE010000001.1, on the reverse strand, counting down.
TGGCTCAGGTCTCCCAAGTGCCCCTTGGCTCAGAAGTGCATTAGTGACCCGACCTGATGATAAATACAAGCTGCTGAGCTTAAGATCTCATGCACAAAGGGAATTTGAAGGCATTTAAATCTTGTTTCCTTCCTCCCCTTATCCTAGGTTTTAGATGACACCTACCTGAATCTATGTATCTACCCACCCACCTCTTTTCATCAGACCTTTCTTTGGTCCATTTGCAATCTGTTTATGTGGCTGTTTGGAAGATATTTTAGTGCCTGTGACCCAGGCTTATTTGGGTTTTATGTCTTTGGACAGTCTCCAAAGGACTTCATCCAAGCAACTTAATTAGTAACCATTAATAAAACGTTCAAACAGCTGCTTAGGAGAAAAACAGATCATAAACCCAAGTATTTTAACAAGGCCATTAGTCTGCAATTATATGTGAGACAGAAAAATGTTACCAAATTATCCTGTACCAGCCTTGGGTTATGTTTGAAAAAAACCCAAAGAAATTTAGGTGCTGGTATCCTTCCAGGTTCCTGGCAGTGAGGCTGGTACTGCAGAGCTGCTGCTCTTCTTGGTGCCCTCTGCAACTCCTCTCCCTTGAGTGTCTGGGAGCTAGGATTCCTGCAGGGACCCAAGGGTGGCAAGCACACATATGTTGGCTAAACACATGGTGCTTAACCCATGGACCCTGTGAGGTCTCATCTTGAAAGCATTTTCCTAAAAAATATTACTACCTGAACATGCTGTTGAGTGGACTTTTTGGGGAAGGCCACCAGAAACACCTCTCCTTTCACACCTACTGTTGAACTACCCTCCAGCCAAAAGGGCTACAGACCTTGATGGCCAACCTGTGGAAGTGACCTTGACATGCACATTATACCCAGAGCTTTAATTCTCCGGTTGCCCACTTGATGTATGTGCTGCTTGGAGGTCTGGTGAGAGAAGCAGGTTTCTCTTCTAGCACAAAAAAAAAAGGAACAGGGCAGCAGCAAAATGCCATGAACAGCAGCCCAAGCAGCAAGCTCCACCTTGATCCTACTGATGTGGCAAAGTCCAGCCCCATCCCAGACAGGACCAAAGCACCAATAGCTCTTCCTGACTGAACCAAGAGCTCAGCAGCTGTTGCATGGCAGCTTAATCCCATTTTCCTCCTTTGGAGGAACCTCTCTTGAGCATAATATGCATTTGATATCTTTATCAAATATATCTCTTATGGTTTCTACAAGTTCAGATGAAGTCTCCAAAGTAATGTCTCCCTTCTTCTGTCATTATAAAGCCATATCAGCAAGTGGCAGGAGACCATTCCTCACTCTTACACATCAAAGCATGTATTTCCTTTACTGCAAATGTCCTTGGTTTGTAAGTGCTTGAAATAATTTAAACTTCCCCTCTAATATGTTGAAATATTTTCCGAATCTGTAGGGAAGCATACAGACAGCAAGAACTTTTATGGAAATATTTAGCATCCCAAGGAAGGCTTAGGCAAGGAATTAATTACTATGGTTGGCCCATACTGACAAGCACTGACCCACTGAGGCAAGAGCAGCTGGCAAGCAAGACAAGCAACAGCAGTTTAGTTCTCCCCAGTCTCTCCTAGAATGACAACCACTCTTGCACAGTGCTGCAATAAACTCCGGGCATTTAAAAGTTTCACAGCTTTTTGTTTCACTGGAAGAACATCTCATGTGAAGCTTCCATTGTGGAAAATAAGAACAAGAAAAAAAATGAAACAAACAAACAAGCAAAAAGCCAAACACCCAAGAAATAAAGCACTGAGGGTACAGCCAGCCTTCTGTTCTGGTGCACTGCAGGGACCCTTGCTTTAGCCCCGGTGTGCCAGTCCCATCCTGGGCTGCAGGATGGCCTCTCACCCAGTGTGCCCCAGGCCTCCTGCCTTGCAGCACAGCCACAGAGTGATGGTGTGAGCGCTGTCACTGGTGTGTACCAGCACACACTACACCCTGTGAAGGAGCTCTGACTTCCTTCCCCGAAGGTAAGACAGAAGAAGACACAGACATCTCCAATGAGGGACTGAAAAGATTAATGTACTGCATTGGAAGAGAAAAGGTTACAAAAAATTAGTTCTCTAACTGCATTTGGTGTCTTGCCTGACTTTTTGGGATATATTTATAACAAATGAATGCAGATGCTTTTTTTGCATATCCAAAATTTACCGTCCTTTGACTAACACGTTCATCCTGTAAATGTGCAGCTCCTCAATGCAAATACACTACAGCAAGCCTGCATCTTGCTCGGAACAGTAGCACAAGGCAAGGGGGCAGGCACAGATTCTATGTGAGCACCAGGAGGAATGTGGTGAACTGAATTGTTGATGGTGCAAAGTTTGCCCCGGGAACATTAATACCAGGAACATGATTGTTTTCTGTCTTTTGATATCAGCACTGTTACATCCACATATTAAATTGGAGAAAGAGTAGGCTGTCAATTTTCCCTCTGGTTGCAGACCGATTGCAATCACTGTGAAGATTACCTCTCCAAAGCAAAAACACTCCACTCTTAGTGGCAGAGGAAGCCCCAAGACAGCTGGCTCAGCTAATCAGGGACAACCCCTGGAGAAAGATCCCCTGGGCCCCTCTTGCTGCAAGGTGACTGCCCACACTCCATTATAGAGAGCTGGTGAGCCCATGGAATGCACCATGGCTGGGGGGACTGGACCAGACTGAATCCAGACTGGAGACTGCCCAGAGTTACGGTGCAGAGGCTTCATCAGTTCTCCTGAGCATCTCCATACAACCAAAAGACTTCATGGGGTGAACTCAAGGCTAAAGTTTCAGTAGTTTAGCATGAAGCAGCAGACAGGTAACAGCTAGCAAAACACAGTTTATTTGTGGAATTCTTTCTAGGACCAAAGAGGGACAATTAGCAATCTCCCTTGGGTGTTCATGTTTGAATGTTTCTGGACGCTGATGGGAGATGCCTCACAATAGCAGGCCTTTTCTTCGGGCAGTGCCAGCTCTTACCCAGGAATGGAATAACCAGAGCAAATCAAAGAGCCATAAAAGTATGAATAATTTCACTGCTGCTCTCCTTTGCCAGTCAGAGCATAAAGACAGACAAATGGCTTTTCACTGATCAGTTTAACAAAAGGCTCAGTATCATTTTGTGTTTCTCCTACACCAAATGTGAAAACACATCAAACTAGCATTTTTATTTCCTTATGTCTGCCTTTTAAAGTGAAACCACAATCACCCCACTCCAGAGGAGGAATTGAAATTCAACATGGGACTTGGGGTTGGAACTAGAGGATGTTTACCGTCCCTTCCAAGCATTCTATGATTTTATGGCTGCCTGGGAGGGCTGGCTGAGCTGCAGACTGCTCAGGAAAGTCAAGTGGACAAGACTGGAATAAGCAGCACCTAAAATACTCTTCAGGCACCCCATGTTACAGAGTAAGCCTGTTCTGTGAGCACCAAAAATGCTGAAGTTATGTACAGCAGAGACCAAACCACAGTGAAAGTTTGTAAGTAGCCAAACCAACACAGGAACATGCATTACAGCACGTGCTGGTTTTGGCTGGGGTAGAGTTTATTTTCTTCACAACAGCTGGTATGGGACTGTATTTTGGATTTGTGTTAGAGACAGCATTGATAATAGAGGTGTTTATATTATTGCTGAGCGGCTCTTACACAGAATCCATGCCTTTTCTGCCTCTCACACCACCCCACCAGCGAGTGGGCTGGGAGTGCTCATGGAGCTGGGAGTGGACACAGCCAGGACAGGCAGCCCCAGCTGACCCTGGGGTATTCCAGACCATAAGGCATCATAATCAACATATAAAGCTGGGGGAAGAAGGAGGAAGGGGAGCTATTGGAAGTGGTGGTGTTTGTCTCCCGAAGTCACTGTTACACATTATGGAGCCCTGTTTTCCTGGGAATGGCTGAACAGCTGCCTGCCCATGGGAAGTAGTGAATTAATTCCTTCTTTTGCTTTGCTTGCATGGGCAGCTTTTGCTTTACCTATTAAACTGTCTTTACCTCAACGCATGGGTTTTCTTGCTTTTGTTCTTCTGATTCTCTTCCCCATCCCATCGTGGGGAAGTGACAGAATGGCTCTGTGGGGTTTAGTTGCTGGCTAGGGTTAAACCACAAAACGGCAGTGAAAAAAGACCCTTCATACTGTAATCCAGTGATGACTTCTTAAGAGCTGTCCATACAGAGCCCATTCCTGAGAAAGCCTTTTTTTAAAGGATATTCAGTGTCATTAATCTTCCCTCATAAGAAGACAGGTAGTGAAATTCAGAGAAAACACTCAGCACTGACAAAGATTGTTTTTTAAACACCATAATTATCCTGTGTGACTCACTGCCACACCATTATCATTGCTACCAAGATGTTAGATTCTATTTTTTTTTAAAAAAAAAGCACATGGTGTTTTTATGAGTCAGAAGACTGTACACAGCTGTGTTAGACAGGGAAACCAATGCAGGATACCTCTTTCTTTCCTTGGAGCATCAGTCATGAGCAGGACTATGAAGCAGTTCTGTAATTCTGCATTTTCTCTGAGTCGCTCCCTCTGGCTGAGCCACCAGGGTGCTCCCACCCAGAGGACTGGGCTTTGGTCCAGTGCTGCTGCCAGGGTGCTGCAGTGCCCTCAGCAGAGGCTGTTCCTGGGATGTGGGGCCAGTCAGACCATGGGGCTTGGGGCCATGGGTGCTCAGACCCTCCCAGAATCCCGACTTACAGCCACAGGCTGCAGATTTGTTCACCACCAGCAGGGCTGGACTCCAAGAGGGAATGGGGAGGTGCTACTCCAGTGCCACCCACTGCTGTGGGACACATCCAGCCTTGCCACTAGCAGGAGGGATTCAGACAGGGGGATGTATCAACAGAGCACCTACTACATGAAAAAATCTCTTTGCAAATACATTTCCAGAGCCATTGTGCATCCATTCTCACTCTGGGCAGCAACACCTTGTCCCCTCACATTCCACAGACAGGCCTGTGGGCTGCCATCACTGCTCTGCCACGGACACCCCATGAACCCTGTGGCAGCCTCCTGTGCCCCCACCTCCCTGAACAGCCCTTCCACCAGCAGGGGCCAAGTCTCTGCAACTCCAGCTGCAGTCATGCCATGTTACAGGTCTTGCCTGTGGACAGGGGAATATGTTCCTCTCACTATGGGTATGTCCAGTGCCCGGATTAGGATGGTGTTCACCTCAGCTGGGTCTCCTAGATGCTGAAGTAATAAAAATAATCAGTACAAGTAATTAAAGAAAAAATCAGTATAAGTAATGCAAGTATGGAAAGCCCACATACCCTTAGAGCAGATACACTGGTCAGAGCACTCAGCCTCCAAACATGTCCATGAGATGTTACCTCTATGTGCAACTTCAGCTCCAGTTGGGGCACATCAGACCAACCCCTACAAAGGCAGAAAAGGTCTTCTGCAGCAATTCCCTGTCAAATTTTGAGTCTGTGCTCTAAACCACAGGAGATTACAATTTTAAGAGGTTCTTTTGTGGTGTTTTTTTTTCAGCAAAGACAAAACAGCGTTTTATTCCCCTGTGTTCTAGTTCTAATTTAACACTTTTGAAAACGTTTAGCAGGAATCAGGCCACTGGCATGGAAGGTTGCTATGTGTAGCACAATTAAAAGGAGTGAAGGAAAAGGTCATTGATCCACCTTCTGCAGTAGCGTTGAGCAAGCATTGCTGCAGGAGTAGGACAGTGAAAGTATTACAGGCTTTCAGATGTTAAACAGAACATCTGCTCTTCATCAGATCTAGCAAGCCAAATGCTATGGGGTTTTGGTTTTCAGGCTTTTTCCATGGTGAGACATTCCCCCACAAAACCACTTTGCTCCCTGTCACCAGCCACAATGAACCACTCTGTGGCTTCAAGGAGCTGTGGTGGCTCAGTTCCCATGGCACTCACAGCCCTGGGCCCACAGCACACCTTCTGCAAGTGAGCACTGGGAGAAATTGGCCCCAAAACTGAAAATAAGTGCACCCAGGAACTCCTGATTTCTGGCTCTCAGAGGCTTGGCTTAATAGAAATAAATAAATTAGCCTGAAGAAATTCTTTTTATTTAGAAATTTATTTATTTAGAAATAAATAAATTAGCCTGAAGCTCCATAACACTTACGCAACTGCAAGTGCCCTGCAGATGACTCTGATGAAGCTGTTGTTTGCATCTTCAGGAAAAAGCACTTAGAGAGAGGTTTTGAAACCTGAGCAGCATGCAAATGGCAGTGAGATAGGAAGATGCTGTTCTGAATGACACCTTACACCACTGTTCATCTTCTAATGCGCTTCAGGGATGCAGAGTAGAAAACCAGTGCAGTGGTTCTCACCATTTTCTGTCTCAGCAGACAGCCCAGAATAGAGGTTTGCATCGAAAAGTTCACAAAGAACCATAGGTAAAGTAGAGTTCACTGAGGCAAGTAGATGAGTAAGACTCAGGGCAGGTATGTGAGGGGGTGCATAAAAGAAAGGGGAGGTCTGTGAGGCAGTATGACTTCAAGGCAGACAGAAAGTAGAGATTGCAGTTCATAGCCAAGGAAATGCATAAATGCTGCATCCACCCCAGCAATTTTCACTTGATATCATTTCATGGTGTGTCTGTATATAGCAGTTGAAGTACCTCTGAAAGCTATAATGAAGTATACCAGAATGCAGCCTAATTTCTTGGCTCGCTATTCGGGCTGTAATTTTGTTGGCCTTGCCTCAGCTCAGTGTTCCAGTGCTTTTAAGTAAAAATGGTTCAGATGTGTTTAGCTTCACTGTTCTTTGAGGAAAACATGACTCGTGCAATCATACCATCTCAATCATATGGTAGCAATTTGAGCCCAGTGACCCGAGACAGACAGGGGGAATAGGAGCAAACCTAAAGAGGATGACAGTGCTCCAAGCCCCATGCAAACTAACAGCATGAGGAGGGAAAAGGCAGCAGCCCAGGCTCTGCTGCTGCTTGCTCTCCCCAGTGTGCTGCTGTCCTTGCTTGGACAACTCTCCCACTCAGCCAGGGAGTAAAAGAGAAGCAGACAGGATTACAGTGGTGGGAGGAAGGCAGAGGTCTCAAACCCATGGGAGGGCAGACTCTCCTCCTCCCACTGCTATTGGAAGAATTTTCTGGGAAAAAAAAAAGAAAAAAGGTGGAAATGGGATATTCTGTTGTCTCTGTTTAGAAGTTAAGTGTCCTGGAACATTCTTGCTCTACTCATGGGTCATGCCTCAGGGGTAAAAAGTCAAAATTTGGCAGAGGCAACACTCCGCATGACACTTAAGTGTTTGGTGTGTGTTGTGGGATACATGGACATCTCAGTCAGAGGCAATTAGGACTGTCCAAGTGCATTTAGGAAGCATGATATCTCCCCAGTGAGCATCTTCCCCAGTGATATGGATGTCTGCCACTCACACTGCAGTCTGGAAAGGAGAGGTGGCCAGAGCCACAGCCTGGGGAAAACACTGTGTGTGCATCCAGCTTCTTACCTCAAACAGGGAAAGAGTATTAAAATGCCTGCCAGCTGTGAGACAAGCTTATTGCTGTGACCAGCACTGAGAACACCCCAGAGCTGTGGGCATCAGGTTGGAGCGGGATTCCCAGGTGTAGGATAGAATGCATCAGTACTATTACTGATGATGCCAAGACCCCAAAAGCCCTTCAGGACGGAGGAGGTGTGAGGGAAGAAGAGGGGCGTAGGCACCACAGAAAGAGCTGATGCCACAGCAGACCTTTTCTAAGAAGGGATCCTGTTTGCTGAGGATCCTCAGGCTGAGGCAATGGGGAGGAATGGGAGAAGAAAATGCACTGACTTGAGAAGAGAATGTAGCTTTAGCATTTGTCTTTGGCTCATAGAACCCCTCTTCCCATTCAAACTGAGCAACTGTTTCCACAACCAGTCTTGCCTCCATCAGTGCTTTGCTCCCTTCCAGAAATGCAGAGCTGTCCCATGCAGAAGGGAAAAACCCCATCTCCTCCCTGCCCCTAGATGTGGCAGGTACTGAACCATAACCAGCCTTTCTGAGATGTAGGGCCACTCCAGTAAATGACTTGACTGCCCCAGCTACTGAAAGGCTGTGCCTCACGAAAGGGCACGGCAAGAGCCCAGCAGCAGTTTGTCACAGAACAGACAGACTCATTTTCCAAGGAACAAAGGAGGGACAGAGTAAAGACAGTCCTGCTGCTCCATCGCTTCTTTGCATGAAAATGTGAACAGGTTTCTCTAAAGAGCATAATGGTGTTTTCAAACACTGATGCCCTTTTTCTCACAACAGTATTTTTCCTCTCATCTCCTGAAACTGCTCCACCTGGATGAGCCCTTTGGGCTCCCTGTCTGTGATGTAGCCTAAAGCTTGTGGGGAGACACCACGTGGTGAGGTACAGCAGTAGGATCCCCTCACGCTCTCCACAGCCCTTCCTCTGTCAGGCATCCCTGCAGAAGTCATACTCTTGGTTTTTAAAAGCCCCATTTCCTCTCCTCACAAACAGCACCGATTGCCCAATACTGGATGCAGAAGAAAACTAACCATGGCAGGATCCATCCTTTTGCTGACATGCTGCAAAACATGTGTTCTGACATGACCAAATTACAATGAAAGGAAAACAGGATCAAAATAGTAATTTTAGAGACGAGTTTGGCAGGATGCTGGCTTTATCCGATCAGCCTGCTTTATGGGATGCAGTGCCTGAAGTCCTAGTTCTGCCTAATTAGAGAGAGCTCAGCTACACCAGATTATGCCTGAGGTGAAGCAGAAGAAGGACTTGGACCTGAAAGTACCAGCTTAATACCTAAGCAGCAGATGAGAAAGACATTTGTTTTGCTACCACCTACCCTTGAAGTAATATTGTTCAGCTGTATAAAATCCATTGCAGATGTGATTTGCATGACAAACATTCCCTGCGGGCTAAGCTCACATCTCCGTGTGCTGTTCAGGTTTGTGTCTCCTCTTTCCAGACTGCCGGAAAAGGGAACAGGAAAGGTAAAGGTTGAGCAGGAGGGAATCAATATCAGCAGGATCTGAATCTCCTGTGAATCTTATCTGACATGAGCTGTGGTAGCGTCTTCAAGGAACCTGTACTGCTTCTGCAAGCTGCTATACATACATTATCCTGAAGCTGACTGAGTTCCTTTTTGGTCACCACTGTGGAAACAGGTGAGTTTTGTAAAGGCCAAATAGGCATATCCTGCTTAGATGGTATGGGTATGGACTTAAGTTTTATCTGAAGTTTGCAGATTATGCCAGCCAGGAAAGTTCTGTTTACTTTACATCCAGCAGGGAAGGTTATTTCCATGGCAGCATAGGATAACTCAGGTTGGGAAGGGTCCCCTGGAGGTGTCTAGCCCAGGATCCTCCTCCAAACAGGGTCAGCCGTGAGATCAAATTAGGGCTTTATGCAATGAGGTATTGAAAACCCCTCTGGATGCAGAGTATTTTAACAACTTTAACTCACTGTCAGGAGGGCATCCTGACTTGCAAAATGAATGATGGAAGATTTATTCCACCTGAGTGGCACATTTTAGACACTGCACATCAAATACGGGCTGTAGCAACAGCAACTGTGGTGTGAAAGCACAGCAAATACCATCTGCAAACAATCCTCTAAGCCACAGAGGAGACTAGCAACCCACCCAGAGATGGCAAGGTGAAGAGTGAGGAGCTTGGGGAGCAGCAGTAGCTGGGAAGGACAAATAAGTTAGATGAACCTCCCAGAGGTTTAGGAACTGGACAGGATGCTGAGACTGTGGATAGAAACCAAAGGAAGAAACACGAGCACAGACTGGAGAGAGACATAAGGGAACAGGAGAGCACACTCACTGGACAAACTTAGTACAGAAGGAACAATGGGACTGATGGGCAAGGAGCATCAGGAAAATTAAAAAGAACACTGACATTTATCCAAGTTATTTGAAATCTTTACCAAAGAACTTGTGGACATACAGGACTGAAAAGAAGAATTAAGGCAGTTGGTGTTGGAGGTGAGGGCAAAGAAACAGGCTGGAGGAGACCCAGAGGGAATGGACTGGTTTTGGGAACTATAGCCTCTCTCAACTCTCTGCACATGGGGCAGAAAGCCTGTGATGGAGCTGGAGAACCAGGAGTTTACACAGGGAAACCGGCTGGCACATTCTCTCATTTTGAGGTTCCCACAACTCACTACTGACCTGTTTCTCTGCCAAGCTCCAGTGATACTATGTTGTCACAGCCAAGGCCTGCAACTTGTCCAGTGTTTAACTGGGGCAAATATATACTAGGCATTTGATTTTGGGGTAGGAAGAAGGAGAATACTTTATGAGAGACATTGCCCTACACATTGTATAAAAGAAGTTGTACTGTTTTTAAAAAAATCACTGCAAATATAACAACAATATTTTTTATGCAATTTTAATCCAGCCCTACCTCTGTGTGTGGTACAAGCTATTCTAAATTAAATGATCACATGGATTATTATCGTGCTCCACATGACCTCTGCTGCAGAGCAAAGTCATTAAGTCAAAGAGCTTCCACTCTCAGGAAAGCCAGACAAGGGGGTGTGAAGGGAGCCACGCCAGAAAGAAAGAGGGGAGGGAGCACTGATGAGAGCAAGCTTCAATAAAGCAGCAACATTTACAACGAGATTATTTTTGGAGAATTATGTATGGACAAGAGAAGGTTTCAGGAACACCTTAAAGAAGCCTTCCTGTGACTGAAGGGGCCTACAAGGAAGAGAGAGAGAGATTTTTTACAAGGGCACAAAGGGCAGGAGAAGGGGGAATGGCTTTAAACTGAAAGAGGATAGGTTAGGATTAGATATTAGGAAGAAATTCTTCACTGTGAGAGTGGTGAGGCACTGGAACAGGTTGTCCAGAAAATATGTGGATGCCCCATCCCTGGGAGTGTCCAAGGCTAGGTTGGAACTAGATGATCTTAAAGGTCCCTTCCAACCAAAACCAGTCTATGATCCTATGAGTCTGTGATTTGTTGATTTTTTGGTGTTTTTTTTTTTCTGGAGTCAGAGCAATGTTAAGAATAAATGAGACAAAAATAATTAAAGCAAGAAATAAGTTTCACAAGAGGGGGGGTCCACTGACACACAAGGCGAGGCAAAAAGGGAGGTTTCAGGACTGGAAGATAAAGAAGTGAATCAGAACAATGGTGTTTTCATGGTTAAAGCCGTGAATTCCCCCTGCTGCATACCCCTTATCTTAGAGGAGGGCAAAGCAATGTTTATTACTCTGGTTAGCTGCTAAATCGAACAGATGACACCAATAAAGCGTGTTGCTGTAGTTCCTTGTTGGCCCCATCATCCTAGAGCTGATGTGAGCACCTTGCTGGCCACAATCCTTTGGGAACTACGCACAAACAAACTGCATTTTAAAACTGCTAAAATGAAGTGAAAATGCCTCCATCTCTTTGCTAGCCCCACCGGGAAGCATTGTGCTCACCGGCCATTCACACCCACCCTGTCAGTCCCGCAGCCCTCACTAGTCAGAACAAGCATCACAACGTGTGCTTTCCCCTATGCTTTTAACCACACAAGTGTGGGTGTGTTGGACTCTTTTCAAGCTCACAGCTAAAAATCCTCCTCTGGGCACCGGCAGGGGGGCTTCCTCCCCTTCCTTCACAGCTCCAGGCACAGTTAGAAATGTATTTCCCCAAAGATGAGCAGTATGGTTAAGGATGACAGTTCAACTGCACTCATATAAGCACGGTAAATGTAGTCCATGTCACGCCATTTTGGAGCTCCCAAGGGAACAAAGGGGCTTTAGAGCCCTTCACGGGTCATTTGGTCTAATAGCCTGGCAGCTCTATCCTCCAGCGAGGACACTTGTGAACGTGTTGTCCATAGGGACGAAGCAGTGATTCATCCAGTGCCATCCACCGACCTGCCTCGGGGCAGTCACAGCCTTCGTTAAAGCCATTGCTGCTGGTTAGTCCCCACCAAATCTTGTAAGGGCACTTCCACCAGCCCCAGCCAGGCTAAAGATGGCACTCTCACACCCCTCACACCTGACGGGTACGAGTGTTCTCTACAGCACTTCTCCATCCTACCATCCTTATCCACAAAGAGATTAGCATGGATAGCTGCAGTCAGGAGAGACAATCCAGGCAGCCAGTCCCAAGGCAAGTAAATTCTTAAAACTAAGTAGACAAACTCTGCTCTCCGTGGTACCTTCTCTTGCTTTCCCACCTACAAGTTAGTCTGTAGTCACCCTAACCAACAGGTACATACAAGGGAAGAGCACTTCTCCTCCCTCCCGAGGCCACAACTCCTGGATGCACAGCCCTGCAGCTGAGCATCCTGCACCCTCACGACACCCCACTACATGCCCCACTGGCGTGCCAGAGTGGGTGGAGGGCACAACCCCACCCCAGGAGAGAGAAGACCCACCAGGATCACTCGTGCCCCCACAGAGCCCTTTTAACTACAGTCTGAGGAGAACTGCGCCTCGGAGACTTATCTCCGACCTCAGGGGAAGCCACATCTCGGAGCCAGGGGCTGGAGACATGCTCTGGCCATGCAGACATGGCGTGCTGCACATGCAGCCAGTGGTTCCTGGAGAAAGATACTTCCCAACATCCCTCTCCTTTCCAGCTTCCTCCGGGATTACCTTGCACTTTTTTATCTCGTGTTTAAGGCAGTTCATTTAAAGATTTCAATTTTTTCTGATTCCCCCTTTCTTTAAACCATCTCTGCTTTAACCATTTTTTTTTTCCAACTGTTTTTTAAGTGACAACTTTCTATCCGCTGGGCGAGCAGCCCCGGCCGATGCATCTCCTCCCCAGCCCCGCCGCAACATCGGCGCCTCGGCTTCCCAGCTCCCGGCTTCCAAACTCCCGGCTTCCCAGCTCCCGCTTCGCTTCCAGTCCCTCAGCAAAGCGTGCCTTTGCTGCGGACCCTCGCTCCAAGATTCGCCCAGACCCCTTCGGCCACGTCCCTCCGGGAGAAGGGCAACCCCCGGGGCACCTGCGGAGGGCACGGCGGGGTCTGGGGGCAGGGGGCGGGCGGGGAGGAGGTGGCCAGCCCGGTCCCGCCCCGCAGCTCCGCGCCGGGAAGGCGGCAGGAGGGAACGGGTCGGGTCGGGAGTCAGCGGGACCGGGAAAGGGATCGGGACGGGGACCGAGCCGTGCTGGGCGGCGGCGCCACGGCCCGACGTGGCGCGGTAAGTCCTGATTGCTGCCCCCCCGCTCCCTTCCCGCCCGCTGCCGGCGGTCCCCGTTCCCGCAGCGGTCCCCTCTCCTGCCTCCCTCTCCCCTCCGCCCCCCGCTTTTCCCCAGCCTCCCTCGCCCCCGCGGCAGCGCCGGGCACGACGGGCAGCGGCAGCGGCAGCGCCGGGCCGGGAGCAGCAGCCGCAGCTGGAGACGGACCCACAGGCGCGGCCACATCTGGACCCTGCGCTCGGACAGCGGCCCCTTCCCTGCGCCCTGAATCCCGCACCGTCCGGGCCGGGACCTGCACCCGGACCCCTCCGAGGTGGAGACCCACGGGAGGAGCATCCCTTTTCCTCCCTTTCCCCTCCGTCTGCGCGACCCCACGGCTGCGACACTTGTGCCCGTCGCAGGTTGTCACCCGCGTGCCCAGGGTGGTGGGTGGCTTTCCAGCCCTCTGTGCGGGTATCCAGGTATGCTGGTGCTTGCCTGGCTTGGCAGCACCCTGGCCCGGTGAGGAGTGAGCAGGGCTGTAGGGGTGGGGGGCAGTTCAGGGCTGGGCAGGGCTGAGGAGCTTGGTAGCGAAGAACGGCCTCCTGGTGAGAGGCAAAAATAGTGCTCAAGGATGTAAGGGGAAGAAGACAGGACAGAAAACCCACAGACGAACTGTGTAATGTGGTGCCTTGAGCCTTCTGGTTTTATTATGCATAATGTCTTGTTTATTCCCTGTTGTGGCTTTGCTTATCAGCTAGTCAGCTGCTTAATGTAGTTTTTTTCCAGCACTACAGAACCAGCCTTTCCTGGCCCCTGACAGTACAGAATTCCCAGAGCAGGAGCTGTGTTGGTAGAAGGGACACAGCAAAATGAATCCTGTGCTGGGGTTGCTGCAGCTCAACTGTTTTGTGAACAAACAGTCCTGGACTCAACAGCAGCACTCATGCTACAAGAGATCCTTGTGATCCAGCGGGAGGCTTAACTTCTTCGTCAAGGGCAGGCAGAAGAAAGACAGAGAAGAAGAGAAGAGCACAAGCACTTTCAAACAAAACACATGGCATAAGAGGTTGTTTCACCCCTATCTTGAGGGATTTGTATTCTTAGGACAGAGGGAAGTTCAGTTTCCATCTTGTTCAACCCTTGTCGTCTCTCAGCCACAAAGCAGCAGGGGAGAGTGGCACCAGTTTTAAGGATGAATATATCCCAAGGGACTGGAGCAATTTATACTTATTGCACAGAAACTCTTCCATGAGTATAGCTGTGCAGCAGCTGTGCATCACAGATGCTGCTGTTCAAGGGTGAGGTGAAACAGAATAATATTTATACCACTCGTATTGCAGTGTTTTGCCCTTGCCTTTCATACCTGTCACACTGGTGATGAGTTCAGCAACGGGAGCAGTAGGAAAGAAAAAAAACCCAGATACAAGCAATTAAATGTCACGGAACAACCTTGGGACAGCAGCCTTCATATTTCTAGAAAAATTCATTCTCATAAGTAAAGAAAGGATAGATTCCCAAGCACAACCTTGAATTTATTGTAAGAAAAAGAAATGCAGAGGACCTTGCAAGCATCCTTCCATTATTTCAACTTCAAGCTGGTTAGCTTTTCAGCACAGGAAGCACATCATCTGGCCAGGCATGGCAAACACAGAGCACAGTATACATGAAGTGGGTGCAGCGCTGGCAATCAAGCTTTGACAAGGCAGGCAGGGTCTGGGACAAACACACTGCAGGGAAAAGAGAAATTCTGGAGATGGTGCTGCTTGACAGCCAGGGATCAAGAGGCTACGTGAGCACTGGAGGTGCGGCATCTCTGCCAGGATGCCGAGGACTCAAGTGTATGAAGCTATTGAAGACATTTTTTGATGAGGGAAGGGATAGGATACTTCCCAGAAGAAAAGATATAAAGTCCAAGCTTCTGGCTAAGCCCTGGTTTGGGTAACTGCGTTGGGTCTTCCTCAGCATTTCAAACTGTCTTTCAGATTGCAGTCTTGCCCAGCTGACTTGTACTGTGGTGTGACTTCAGTGCATCTTAAATCCGTTGCCACTTTCCATACAGCTGGATTGGTTGGTAAGGGACACCTTTCAGGTGCACCCAGGAGGTGAAATCTTACGTTCTTCTCTTGGCTTAGATTCAGTGAAAAGCAGAACAGGTCAAGCAAGTCTTTAAGCAAAACTCTGCCTGTATATGAGCAGGAAAAAGACCTCTATGATTGGCTTGAAGTATCATTCATAAAGGAAGGGTGACAATCATACACCACCTACAAGGGGTACTACTATTCTCCACAGTTATTGTAAAGCTCTGACTTCCAATCATCTCTTTCTTTCTCTTTGCAGCAGCATCCCCATGGCCCTCCTCACAAGAGCCAGCAGTCATCCTAACACCACTGACACCATTC
Organism: Xenops minutus; assembly: GCA_035221455.1. Classification (NCBI taxonomy): domain Eukaryota; kingdom Metazoa; phylum Chordata; class Aves; order Passeriformes; family Furnariidae; genus Xenops; species Xenops minutus. The sequence continues at coordinate 22,200,791 of JAWWEE010000001.1, read as the reverse complement.
CCTGTGGGGCAAGCAACACTACAGAGCCTGACGTGCCACACTCACATGCCTACTATGCCCTCTGCTACTGCATCTTGATTGTGGCCATCATCTTTGGCAATGTGCTGGTCTGCCTAGCTGTGCTGAGGGAGCGCACCTTGCAAACCACAACTAACTACCTCGTGGTAAGCCTGGCAGTGGCAGATTTGCTGGTGGCTACTTTGGTGATGCCATGGATGGTGTACCTAGAGGTGAGTGCAACTTAGGAAAGATTATCAGACTTTAACCACACAACTGCATGCATGCTCATGTTCCTAATGCCATCAGTAGCAAAATACAGACTAACCTGTGTGGAGTGGTCCTGGAGGTGGCCTGCAGGATCTGTACAGCTTGGGTGTGTTACACTGAATGATTAAAAGGAAAGGAATAAGCATGTGTGTATGTGTGTGTGTGTGTGTGTGTGTGTGTTTGGGAAGCCACCCCTGTAAGACAGAATTAGACTCCACAATTTGATTGCAACTAAAAAATATTATTAAAAGTCAATTTTATTTCAGACTGGAATAGTCTATCAGCTCAAGGGCATTCCACTCTTTAATGAAATCACATTATGCTTTGCATTAGAAAAGACTTGGCACTCGCTCTTGCTGTGGACAGGGTGGGACTGAGGCAAATCTGCAGAGCAGCCTCTGCCCCATGCAGTGCTGTGGTTACCATTTGTGAGCACAGCAGTAGGTCTGTTCTCTAGTTTTGTTTGTAGACCCATTCAAGACTAATTTCCATCTGTGGAGCTTGGATAATCAGAGTAGCTGATATAAGAGTCATCCAAACAACAGGGAAAGAACCCATACACCTCCCAGACTACCACTCCTGGCACTGCACAATATCTCCTAGACAACTGGGCTGTAGGACTCCAGCAAGACTAAGATTTAAAGAACAGTCCAAAAAGACCCAAAGTTGTTTCAATATTTGCTGCTGTTTATGGATCAGTGATACTACCAATGAAGCAGAAACAAAATCATACTTCAATACACTATGAGCCTGGAAATTGCCAAAAAATCATTGAGTCCTCAAAACTGTGTACAAGACCTATTCATCTAACTGAACGTTTGCCAAAGCCAATGTCTGAGAACTGGCCATTATTCATGGAGAAGCTAAAGGTGGATGAATGCTTCTTGTGAACTTTGTGCTTTACACTTCATTTTTAGAGTCATCTCTGGCCATGAAATATGTTATTTTATCAATCATGCAGACCAGAACTGTCTCTTTCTGAGAAGTCTTTTGGGAAAGCTGTGACAAAGCAGTAATAGAAACATTTTATAGCCTCAAAATCCTCATCTCTACCTAATGAATTTTCTAGCACAAAAATGTTCTTCAGCAATGTGTCTACCAATCTTCTGGTGTCAGTGGGTGGGTCTAATATACCAGTACTGCTGCCTCAGTTCTTTACTGATCTCCGATGCTGTGGCTGCTGTGACTGCTGAAGCTCACCAAGGTTTCTAAGACAGTGGCATTAGGGTATCCTGCCCACTGAAGATTGTTGGCGTTAGACACCCTCATGTCTTACAGTCATTGTATAAATGGAGGAGGACATGTAGTAGCTTGGCTGGGAACCTCCTTTTCACTCTTCTAGCAACATCCAGTTCTACCACCAAAAGGGAGGAAAGCTTCAGAAGATGGTTGTCACTAAAGTCCAGTCTGTTCAGAGCTTGAGAGTAACAGTCTCCCCCTGTCTGCACCTCTCACACCAGAGCAGTGAGACCTACAACTGCTCTTTGAGCTCAAGGAGCTCTCCTAGACTACTGCCAAAGGGAGGACAAACAGCTGAGCATCACATGCATGCTTTTTATTTCTCCCACTGTGCAAAACCATGAGCAGCCATTTCACAGCTGCAGGAGCTAACAGCACCCCCAAGAAGAAGCTCTCTCAAACATAAAACCCTTTGGTGAGCATGCTTAAATGCACCTTAGATGCTACTTACATGCCTGTCATTGCCTGATGCAACTTGGTTTCCTACTTTTCCATCTATGTGCTTCTCATTGTGGCATATCATATCTAAATTGTGGCATCATCATTCATATCTAAATTGTGACATCATCATTCATATCTAAATTGTGGAGATTATTTTAAGAATTCAGAAGCGTGATGGATATGAATACGTTTTTTTTTAAAAAAAATCATTGTGCATTCATAAACTGAGAAGTTTCCTATAGAATTGGAAAGTTAAAAATAATAACACCACAATTTTATAGATAAAGCAGACTGGTCATCAAGAAAGATGAGGTGAGAACCTGACCTGAATAGTCTATAAGGAGCTTTAGCATTGTCTTTGACAGAGCCAGGATTTCATCCTGGACACTGTTCCCACTTCTGCTGCACAGTCACTGAGTGGTAATGAGAGATTGTATCTGCTCATGTCTCTGTGGTTTGCTCTCACCCACTGTAAGAGAATAATATTTGACCATCCACCTCACCCTGGCAGATGTGAGGACTCATTCAATTAATTCCTGGGATGTCCTTTGAGATTTCTGGACAAAAGGCACCAGAGGGATAAAGAACAGGTACCCTGCCAGCACATGAAAACCAGAAATGCACAGTAGCAAGTTCTAGCTGCTGTAGCAAAGATGAGCAGAACAGAGCAATAAAAGGAAGAGCAGAAATAGAATTTAAAAAATTATGAACAAGGCTTATAATAAAAAAGCTCTTCCTTACTGTTAAATTCTGGAATAAATTCTGGGTTCACATACCCCACAGGTAAATATTAACTACTTCACTGACTTGAGCAGAGCTACTGCCCATTTTAAAAGTTGTGGGTGGTGGAAGTGAGGATGGATTTCAAGCCCAAACGTTTTGATCTGTTGAGCATCCTCTTAAGACAAGCTACAGTGTGGTATGCAGGTGGTGAGATCTGAATGCATCATCCTGAGAAGGCTCTCTTCAGAGCTGTTCCCACCAGCACCTTCTTCAGTTTTAATGGTTGACATTCTTGGGTTTAGAGTTTTACTGTACTCAGGACCTTGGAAACTCCCTCAGTTAAGTGCTTGCACATCTGCTGGTGTAGCAGCAGCTGGCTTTCCTACAAACACCTGCCACTGACTCTTGGTGAAATATGCTTCAGACTCCATAGATCACACAGAAACTGCATTGCTTTTTGCCTCAGGCTGCAGAAACATCCCTTACTGGGTCCCACTGCAAAGGCTTCTGGCATTTATGTTTTTATGTATATATTTTGAGGCGGTCAAGCAAATCTCAAAACTGGAAACTAAAGTAGAGCCAGCGTGGGGTTTCTTTAGAAGCCAAACCTATCTATCAAGGTCCCTAATTTCAGAGGGATGGTCTTCAATTTGCACGTCTTGTATTGTGCAGAAAAGTTCAGTGGGTTGGGTTTGGTTTGGCATTTTTTCCTTTGCTTACTTTTTTTAGAAGGAAACAAGGGAGCCCCACCAGTACCAGAGAACTGGAGAGAAAAGCACAGTTCCCTTCTACATTCTGCAAGCCAATTCCCATTTCTCTCCCCTCCATTGATTCAGGGTCAGAGGGTCTAATGGAATACTGTCTCATTCAATGCCTGACTTCTGAAATGTAGCAGCTGGGTCCAGCAGAGAACACCCTAAAGACACAGCTCACCTCAGCAAGTTTCTATGCCCATGTGTGGGAATGCTGCTACCATCAAAACCATTTAAATTTCTCAGGATTTCTTAAACAACTCACAGAGTGAATTCAGTAATTATACAAGAGCTTCTCTGTGCAGGGAGCTGCATCCTTCCTAAAGCAGCAACACTTTCTGCAGGGTTTACCTACAGCCTTAGAAGCCAAGCCTACTTGTAGCACCTTCTCCAGCCTGATCTGGGATGGGTATTTTTGAGTGGGTCTTAAAAACCATCAAGGATGGATCCTGCACAGACCTACCAAGCAACTGCCTCTACTGTCCCCCCTGTCCTTGTGGTCAGAAAAGTTACCTTCATAACCAGTCTGCATCTTTCTTCCAGCTCATTCCTATTGCTTCTTGTCCTCCCACCACACACTGCTGTGATAAACCTGGCTACATCATATTAGTATCCTGCTTCCAATTTTCTCGTAATCTCCCACTAGGCATTAGAGGGCTGTTTGCCTCCCACCCCCCAAAGCCATCTCTTCCAGGCTGAACAAGTACTGTTCCCTTAGCTGGTCCTCACATGAGAAGTGCTGCTCCAGCCCCTAAGAACTGTTTTGGTGGACTCCACTGGACTCACTCCTGTTTATCAATGTTTTTCCACCAAAGCCAGATGCAGTATTCTGAGTGCTGTTTAAACATAAGCAGAGAGACCAGGAACTAGTGCCAGTTTCTGATAGCTTCGCAGGATCCATCTGAAACAGCAGGATCAACAGGGTTGATGGCTAAAATCCAGCCTCTCTCCCAAGCATAGACTTTCCTCCCTGTTTCTATCCTACCCACCTTCTCCACTCAGCACAGCACTGGGGTTGTTTGCAGTTGGAGGCCAGGCTGCCTCCTTGTTCATCTCCTGCAGGGAGCAGGGGCTGAGACAGACCACCTCTCTTGGAGTCAGGCTGTCATCCCCAGGGAGGGCAGGGCCACACGGTGCTCGGAGGATATCATTGTCAACTGAAAAGGTTATTGTCAAGAATTTGATGGCTGGTCCAAAACCCACTTTTCTCCATCACAAATACTGGCTGCAGCTGAGCTGTCACAACTACACACTTCAGATTAAAAACTCAAAACAACCAGAACAACAGCTCAACATGGTAGCAACCCAAATGCCTTTATCTCAATAGCCTGTGTGTTCTCACTCAGATCTAATAATCAAAATCTGAGATAAGAATCCAAATAAGGTTTTAGAGAAGCCTCGATCTCAATCTCTGTTTCATACATAAATGCATAAAATTTGCAGTGCTTTTCCAGCTCACTGCCTGCAAGAGCACTCTGTCAAACTAAGCTGAGAAACACTTTCAGCCCTTAGATTTTCTCAGATAATCCTTAATCAAGGGATATATACAGTGATATCAAATTTAAATCAATTTATCATGCTAGGCCTCAAGGGAAAGGATAGCTTCTGTTTGTTCACCCTGCCTCCCTCTGCAAGAGCAAATAAAGGATTGAAATTAAGGTGATGCTCATTTTCCACAACCTGCTGCTCTGTTATCTTGAACACAACATGGGTGCCTCAGTTTCCCTTTTCACATCATCGTGGACATGACTTTATCTAGCTGTTGAAATACTTGGAGGAAAGCACCTCCTTACAGGTAACTTATCAGGACTTGGTGCAGACCCAGGCTGACAGTTTTGTGGTTGCTGGTGCAGGTCACCGGAGGAGTCTGGACATTCAGCCGCATCTGTTGCGATATCTTTGTCACCATGGATGTCATGATGTGCACGGCCAGCATTTTAAACCTCTGTGCTATCAGCATTGACAGGTGAGAGACAACAGCATCGGGGGGACAGTCTGGATATGGGGGTTGGCCCTGTACCCAGTGTGGCAGGGACAAGTACGTGGGGTGTGTAGAGACAGCATCAGTGTCTTCAGGACCACAAACCTTTCTGCAAGTCTGTCCCTGCCACTACTGCTAATAACATGGCTCTGCCCACCATGAGCTAGAACAGGTCTGCACTGGAGGGCAGAGAAACACAAGCAATAAAATATCCCCAGCGGGCAGTCAACCACATCCATGTGCTTTTTGAAGGCAGGAACATCCAAATTCCATTGAGTCTTGAAGAGGGTTTCTCCTTCCAGAGATCTCACTCATGAAGTTTTAATAAACATATACATAGAGAGAGGTGAAGATTATTGCTGTATAATCTTCAGCTTTGCTCTGGTTTTCTGCATCTTAAAACTGGGTCTAATTTAGGGAATGCTGAAGGCTGGGAGCCAAGACCTTGGCCCACATGGTGCTGTTAGGACCAAGGAGTGGGAGAAGAAAAAAAGGACTGCGTGCTTTGTAATATGTGGTTCAAGGGTAATAATGCAAGGCAGTTCTCAATGCCGGGTTGATCTGGTGTTCTTCCATGGGCACCTTTACCCCCACTTCATTTTGGCCCTGTCTGCAAGGAGCAGCCCTCTGGCTATCCTAAAGATGAGACTCCTGTGCCTTCCAGGTCCTGGCCTTGAATCTGCCTCCTCTGGAGCACCCCAGCAGCTGCCCACCTGCCCATTGGCAATGCCCTGTCAGTCAGGCTAACACCAGACCAGGCAGCTGAGACAAAGAATTTAATAGGTTGTGGTTGCTCTAGAGAGTGTTCTTTCTCAGCAGTGCACATAAAGCTTTTTAGGGGCTTGAGGGTTGTGGGTTTCTTGGGGTTTCTAGATCCATCTGGTATCCCAAACCTTGTAGCTTTACATGCTGTCAGTTCTGCAGAACGTTTCTCTGCAGAGCTGCCAACTAACGCTGATTTCCTCTCTTCCTCCCCTCAATGCCCCACTTACCATTTCTGCAAATCGCTGATCCCATCACCTGATCGTCTCTTCTTTCCTATTCTATTTCTTCACCACATTTTCCATCATGTTCTCTACGTTGCTTTCATTTCTCTTCTGAAAACCTGATCCTTCTCCTCCCTCCATTCTTACCTCTCCTCTTCCTGGAGCCGGTTTGGTCTGCAGGTACACTGCAGTGGTGAAACCAGTTCAGTACCAGTACAGCACTGGGCAGAGCTCCTGCAGGAGGGTCTCTCTCATGATCGTGATAGTCTGGATGCTGGCATTTGCAGTGTCATGTCCTCTCCTCTTTGGCTTCAATACTACAGGTAGGTGATGTCCTGAACAGTAGCACGCAGGGAGGGGTTGGAAACAGAGCTGCCCTGTGTATGACCAGGTCATTTAGTGTGGGTCCTGCAGACTTGCCAAGTTACAGGAAACTGTAAGGATCTGTGAAGAGTGAGAAAAATCTCCATGTGCTCTTGTCCATAAACTTGTCATTTGCTAAGGCAGACACTGATTATTGCTCTGAGAGCAGACCTGCCTCCTCCAGTGCCAAATCAATGCTCATCAAGATGTCCAGGTCTACAGATGCCCACAAACAATCACTTCAAGCATGCAGAGCAAATCTCCAGATGTGCAGCACATACAGCACACACATCAGATTTAAAGGCACCTTGCTGATATCAACAGGTCCAGGACATCTCTCTAAACAGCAAGGATTGCATATTAGCACTGCTTGTGACAAACCTCCTTCCCAGCTGGCTGTCTGCTTCCTCAACTAATCCTCTGAGGAGAGCAAACAATTTAGCCTCCACCTGGGAAGCATGCTGATCTTGTTCCTTTCCCTCAGCTAGGGCAATCCATTCTCCCTGGAGGCAGAGGAGCAGCAGAGCCTTCATACCCACTGAGCCACAGGCAGAAGTCCTCTGCTCCCCATCCATTATCTCTGCAGTGCTTGAGGCAAGAAGGGGATGGGAACAAGAAATGCTGCTGGCCCCCTCCAACTGGTCCAAACAGATGGGGGTGAAGATACATCTCTGTACCTAGACAGCTCAGAGGCTGTAAAAGGAATAGGAGAAAGGATGAAAGGAGATAGGATCCTATAAGAAAGGATGGGAATAGACATGAGAGAAGAGAATTGTTGGCCATAAAAGCAGGGAGATACATGCTGGCTAATGCTAGATGGCCCCATGTAGAGTTAATTTTAAGCATCAGTTAGGTGAGTGGGTAAGCCACAGCATAATCTGCACTCCTTAGACTGCCTTTGTCCCACCTTTTGACTCGCTTTGCCAACACATCAGAACTTCCTTGTACTAAACCAAAGCAGCTCAGCTGCTCCTCTTTCTCTCTCTCTTTCTCCTCCTCAGGGGATCCCAGTGTCTGTTCCATATCCAACCCTAGTTTTGTCATCTACTCCTCTTTGGTGTCCTTCTACCTCCCCTTCATGGTGACCCTGCTGCTCTATGTCCGGATTTACCTCGTCCTAAGACAAAGGCAAAGGAAGAGAACCCTCACCCGGCAGGGCAGCCACAGCGCCAGCACCAAACCGTGCTATGCACACAAAGTAAGAGCCACAGTGGGAGCTGTCAAAAAGGACAGGGAACGCAGCATCCCTTCTCAAAGGGTCAAAGCACAGAACAGAAAGCTGTTTTCATCCCATCCCTCACTCATATGGGATGGTATTTGAGATGCAGAAGCTGCAGTTAAATCCTTTTCAGCCCTCTAGAAGGAGGATACTCCCTGTGTATATCTCTGCCCTCTAGAACTGGCAACTAGAAAAGAGTACAGCCTACTTCAATGTTTCTTCAGAGCAGGGCTTTCTCAGCTATGCATAAGCCTGGCAAATCATTTATTGATTTTAATGTCTTCATTTATTGATTTTTGCTCTACTTTGCTCTTCATTCTCAGGGCTTCACGGGTTTTAACGTACATTATTAAAACAAAAAACCTTTATCTGACAGACTTAAGAGGTCAAAACACTTGTGGTGCATGGAGCATTTGTTCCACCGACCTTTCTAGATGAAATATCTGCAACCATGGGAACCAGCACAACAGTTTGAAAGGAATTGCCTGGTCATGCATATCCACTCCTGTTACCCATTTTCACACAGTGTAGCTATATTAAAAGGGTGGGGATGTTGAGGGGAGCAGGGCCAACATAAAAGTAAAGATGAAAGGTTAGCAGAGCAAGTGTTTCTGCTCTTACTGTTCATGTGCTTCTCCTTGGGACGGAGGCAGAGAGTTGTCAAGTGCTGGTTCACCCCTCAGGTCAGTCCAGAGGAAACAGGGCAAACCTAAAAGGCAAGTGAGGCTAAGGATGACTCCTACAACTTTCTTCATCATTCTTTGACCCTGTGAACAATTCAAATGGTTTCTAGTCCCTCTGTGGCATCCTCTTTTGCAGGAACACATGGAGAGAAAAGCTTTGCCAAACAGATGCCAAGGCACCATTTCCCCCTGTCTCCCACTCCAATGCACAGGCCAGGAGATGTCTACCAAAACGAAGCTACTGACTGTATTCAGCCTGCAGCGGTACCGTAGCTTCTGCCATGAGGCATGTCTCACCAAAACACCAGGGACGACACAAAACAGCAGGCTGGAAGAGAGGAGAACATGTACAAAGCCAGGAGTGGAGGTACAGAGGCTCAGCAATGGCAAAACCATCAGCTCTCTGAAGCTGCCACCCCAGCAGCCCCGAGTGATCCAGCTTCGGGAGAGGAAGGCTACACAGATGCTAGCGATTGTCCTGGGTGAGTGAGAGCCACTCTGTCTAGTGGGGTGCAAAGGGTGATGGTTTGGGACTTCCAGGAGCACAGAATCTCCTAATGTAGTACTGAGATTTAACAAAATTAAGCCAGGCCCTGGCTCTGGCTGTCACTGCTCCACAAACTCAGGAGAGACAGTGGTGGGGCATTTAGGGATCTAGGGTAATGCTCCCAAATGCTGAAAGCCAAGTATGTTAGTGTTTTATTTGCTGTGTTTTGTTACCTTTGTGTTTTTAATCAGTGGCCAACAAGCCCTGCTAAAAGGAGCAACAGCCAACACCTTTGCTTTCCTTTTTGCTTTATTTTACTATTATGAAGCTGGAACAATCCGAAGTCACCATAGATGCAGAAGCTCTTAGGTCGAGTTATAGAAGGAGATACTGAGGCAAGGAGCTGCAGAGGAACCAGTTCATACAGCTGGATAGAGAAGCCAGGAGACTGGTGCCCCAGTCACTTGCTATGGTCACCAGATGCACTGTTAGCCCTCATTAATTCAGTAGTAGCAGGGAAATAACTCAGCGCTAATTATAACTGATTAAGGCAGCTGAGGCAGCAGTCTTTCCCTCAAAGTGATGACCTCTTGCTTTTGTCTGTCACCAGGCCCCTTCTGAAGCCCCATCCATCCATCCATTCACAAAGCTGGTCCCAAGGAGCCCAAGCTTTTACCAAGTCCCTCTGTGTCAGTAATAAAGATCACCTTCAAGTGTGTGTGAAATACAGACACATGCAGGGAAATAGTAAGGGGATGGAGGGAGAGGGCACAAGTGCAGGCTTCTTTCCAAGCAGTTGTTTCTCTAAACTCATGGATTGTTTTCTTCCTCTCTCTAAATCCAGGCACGTTCATAGTCTGCTGGCTGCCCTTCTTCTTGATTCACATCCTCAATGCCCACTGCCCATCCTGCCATGTTTCCCCAGGGCTTTACAGTGCCAGCACTTGGCTTGGCTACGTCAACAGTGCCCTCAACCCCATCATCTACACAACCTTCAACACTGACTTCCGCAGAGCCTTCCTCAAGATCCTCTGCTGCTGACTGCAGGGCCAGCACTGGGCTGCATGGGTTTGCAGCAGACTCCTGGGCCAGGGACAAGGCACAGAGCCCTTCCCTCCATCTGCTTTAGACACAGTGGGGAGTGATGTGCTCCCCTCGGCTGTGAGCGAGGGTGGTCAGTGTGACATGGTCATTTTTGACATCCAGACACCTTCTGCACCGGAGTGAAGAGCAGGAATGCACCCCACCTGCACAGCTGGCTTCCCACACTGAGCCTCAGCACTCCTGCTTAAGAGAGTACAGGTGCTTCCCATTTCTGGGGAGGGAGGGGAATAAGACCAAGAGGCAAGCCAGTGAGTCCCTGGGTGGGGACAGCAGCACTGAAAGGCTGACCTGGCCATGCAGCAGTGGATCAGCCACCACAGTGCACTGTTCCTGGGAACTGCCAGACTCACAGAGCACACAGAACCCAAATGCAGGTGGCATCTCTCATCTCTGTTGCCTACGTGCTCAAAATGCATTTGCCCTCCAACAGCTGGGGCCTCAGCCTGCAGAAGGCACCCAGCTCATGCACAGCAGTCCTAATAAGAGGGCAGAACATGACCTCTTCAATAAGGATCCTGAGCCCTTTGATTAGGAGTCAAGAGCAAAAACTGGACAAGGAAATTTGGAAAAGGAGCACTGATGAAGAAATTACAACATTTCTCTTGTTTCAATCAAAAGGTTTGCCTGTAAAACGGGGTCAGCCTAAGTCCTTGAGAAAATCACTCTAGTGGCAATTGAAATCTTCCCTTGTGCTACCAGCTTGTATTTTATTGTCTTTCAATGTAGAGAGGTGGCTGCCATCCCACTGGTAGGTCAGATCACCTGAGAAGTGCAACATTATCGCAGTGTCCCTTTCTTCCCGACCCAAGGACCAGGGATAGATTGGCTGCTACTTAACTACCACACACCCCAGTGATCCAGTGGGGACACTAAGTGAACAAGGCCTATGATAGCTCCAGTCATGCCTGCAGTAAATTCAAACCTGTATTTTCAGCTGGTGTAGGTTGCATGCACCCCATCGTAAAAGTTGTTGATGGTCTCTTTGGGACCAGTCTTCACTTGTGCTCCTCTCCTGGACAGGAGCACTGCTAGATTAAGGGTTTGTACCATCTGACTGCTGCAGTAACTCCTTTTACAGCCCACACCTAGGGGAGAGCTGTTTCATAACATCCCTCCTGGTAAGAAAGATCATATGCTGTGGGATCAAACCCAGGACACTCCCTGACTCCCCTTGCTGATACTCTTGTCATCACATGTGGCATATGTATATCCCAACATCCGGGAGCTGGACAGATACAGCCCTGCCGTGGTCTCCTTTTCCAACAGTATTTTACAAAGCCATCTCCAATAGTTCCTGGATGAAAACACGGGACAAGCCCTGATGTACTATGTAAGCTGGTCTCACGTCAGGGCACTCTAATGCTCTTCGTGTAGAGACAAACCTGGCATGGGACAGACAGCCTCAACACACTTCTCTCATTTCCCCCCTTGCTGTACTGGATCAAGGCTTCAGCTCTTACTCCCAAGACTAGGTTTAGCTGTGCTGTTAGCCATGCTCACTTATCAGCTTTGGGCACAACTCTCTGCTGTCCCTGCCTGTGTCAAGGCCACAGCTTCTGCATCTGGGAAGGGCTTCCTCTCTTTCCTAATATAGAGCCAAAGCCATTGTCTTCTGCCTCCGGAGCACATAGTAGAGCTGCAGCTGCTTCTTTGGTTTGTCTGGGTTTTGGGAGGAGGAACTTGTGGACATCATGTGTCATTTGTTTAGGGAGGTGCCCTCCATACTGCATTGTAACTGCATTAATACAATAAAAGACAAGTGTAATTGGAAGTGTTGGTACCTTTGTGGTGAACATGCCCCCTTCCATAAGCCTTTTCTCACCTGTAGCCCTCTTAACACTTTCCTTGTAAAAAATCATCATCTGCCTGAATACCCACAAGAGGCCTTTATTATTACTTGCACTTTACTTGTGACTAGGAAAGAAATCAAGGGTTGCTGTAAGCACTTCCAGCAGATGAATTCTGACAATATGGTCAATTAGTTTCCCAGCTATGCCAGGCAGACGTACAGTGGTGCTACTCCATCTGCTCAAAGATGCTGGACAGCACTGGAGGCACTCGGCACACAGGATGTTGGAGGTATCAGTTGAGTGAATCAACCTGTGGACAGATTGCTGCTCAAGTAATTCTCATTTAAAAGCTTCATAACAGAGATCACTGGAGACAAGTTTCAGTTGCTTTATATACGCAGTTGTCAAAAAGGAGGAAATGAGAAGAAAGATCCTTTAAAGGATGAGTACGTTCATTTGAAACCCTACCCCCACATCTCTCAGGGATCATGTTCAGTTTGATTTTACTTGAATTTGAACCTGTTCTTGAAGCAGTGATCCCCAAGATGATTCCAAATAGAGGGAAGAACAGGAGGTGTGGCAGAAGACGAAGCAGTATTTTTGTACCCGCACAGATATGAAGGATGGGGAAAATTCCATATCTAAACATATAGTCCTTCCTTTAATAATTGAAGATTTGAACTATCCTATCACAAAACTGACTGCAACTTCTTGAACTATAACCTGCCATAGACAAAAAAAAAAAAAAAAACGACACCACAACCCCCTTACAAAAACTCAACTCCAAAACAAAACGATCTCTCTCCTGCTCCATCAAGTGCTGCTATAGGTAAGCCCAGAGAAAAGGCCAAGGAACAGAAGCAATCAAAGGTGCAATCATGTTGACACCCCTCCACCCTCTCCAGCAAGCAAGAGGGACTGCTGAGGATCCCCCCAAGACCTGTGTTTCACACATCCCCATTCGTTATTTACAGTAGAATAATCTGCATTTGCCTTTTACAACTCCCCAATGCCTCCTCCTAACCTTAATTTTCTACAGCATTTTCCTCTGCTGTTTTGTTCCCCCTGGCTCCATGCCTGGCTGGAAGAGGAGAGGTGAGCCGTGACTCTGTGCTCTGCTGGAGAACCACAGGCATTCTGCAGGGTTTCATTTAAATGCTGATATTCACATTAGAAGAGACTTTGGGGAATGCAGAAACCTCCTCTCCTGCAGAGAGGAAGAGGGAGCTCAGAGACAGCCACGGGCTGTAAATAACTCATAATGTCAGGAGACCTGCTCTGACAACACAGCTGGGCAGATGTGCAAGTGTAGCAAGGGGTCCTGCAGTCTCTGCTCACCTTCAGTCTGCTCCACCGGGCAGCTGGAATAGAATACCTCAGGTCCCCTGTGCTGGATGCCATTTGTAAATGAGCCAGCAGACAGAACAGCCAGGAAGCGTCGCTACTGTAGCTACGGAGAGTTAAGACCCTTTGGAGATGAAGGAGAGCTGACAAAATCCACTGGGAAGAGCAGCCCTCCCTGCAAGGTACGAGGCAGCCATCCAAGTGCTGACAAATTTACAGCATGCCTGAGAAATGGACTGAAAAACACCATTTATCCCCTGCATCCACCTTATCCAAGCAGACATGCCCCAGTTCACAGTGCCATAAGCTCTGACTGAGCTGCAGCAGCCCGGAAGAACGAGCCACTGAGCCCACATATCCCCACAGTTTGCTTCTCCACACGTACTTGGGGTTCCCCAGGGGTATATCTCTGACAGGAATGCAACACATCACACATGTTAAACCTCAGGTCTAGCAGCAAAAACACTGGTTACCCAAGTTACTAAAACCTTAAGCGGTACCGGGCACCAAACTGAAGCTGAAGCCAACCAGAGCTAAGAAACAAAAGTTTTTACATTGAGCTTTATATTGTAAAAATGTAAACAGAGAAGAAACCACTCTGCCTTTTCAGAGGCAGCAGCAGCAGGCACCAGATCATGCAGGAGCCTTTAAGCAGAAGAGCACAAAGGCTTACGGGGCAGAAGGTAAAACAATCATCCACAAGAGAAAACTGCCTACTGGGAAGACAAGGAAATCATGGAAGAGGTGGGTTTCACCTGCTAGCACAGCCCAATGCTCTGCAGGTGACACTGCTCAGCTAGTAGCTCCAGCATACCTTGCAGCAGCTGTTGGACATATTGTTTTAACAATCCCAGCTGCAGCCAGACATTAAAATCCACATTTGTCAGACTATAACAAGGGCAAAGCAAAGCCTTGCAGAAAATTTTGCTTCCCCAGGTGATCCTCCCTAGGTTCCTTAGGAGGTGGGCAGGCCAGGTACTCAGCTGGACCCTGCTGTGGGGCTAAAGAGTTTCCCCACTGGGGAGAGAGGGGGGGTATACCTGGAGTCTGCCTCTCTGAGGGGGATTGGAGTGACCTGGGGTCTTCTGTTCCCAGCTGGGGCCAGCACAACCAGCTCACGTTGGCTGCTCCTCTGGAAGGGGCAGCTTTACACAAGACAGAGGTTGGCTGAAGCTTATTGCTGTTACTGATGTGATGTTTTCTGAGGAATTCCTAATCAATGCCAGCATTTAAAGGAAAGATCAATAGGCTGCAGGCTGATGATATGGTGACACTTAGAAAACTACAAATAGGAACTGTGGACAACCCAGAGTACATGGGTTGCAATCTGATTAGTTTCAGCCAAGTGTGTGATGTGATTCACAAAGTGATGACACACTCTGGCAGCCTTCAGCCTGCAAACACTCCTGGCTGTGAAGTGTCTCATTGCCCAGAAAGAATGGGCATATCAGTTCTTTCTATGATCAATGTAAGTTCCCCAAGTTCCCCAAATCTGCATTAGCCTTTGTGTGACCCACTGAAGTGAATTTTTCCTTATCTAATGGTAATAATGAATTAACATAGTTGTCATCTCCTGGCAGTATTTTACCACCTGACCTGCTGCCTTAGGAGCCAAGGAAGGCTCACAAGGCTGCAGGCAATTCAAGGTGTGAGGGATTCAAGACTGTACTTCTTCAAAGTCAGCTACATACCTCTTGCTGAATGACATTGAACAGGAGGTACAAGATACATCCCAGACCAATGTTACCTTTCAGTTTCAAGAGCCATGCATCCAGCTGTGCTGTTACTCTCCAAACAGACTCAAGGCAGAGCAGTGACCTTTCTTTTTCTGCTTTCCCAGCATCACTCATGCCACTCTTCCTTGGTTTCATAGTGCCTCAAGTGTCAGATCAGGAGGCCATCAGTTCTGATGCCAACAGGGATATGCTTTCTCCCAGGTCCAGGCAGGGAATTCTCCTGAGCCTCCTTCACAATTCCAGCGACACATCAGTGAACCTCTTCCTGCCAAACACTGGTCTCCCCTCATCCCTGAATGCCTCTGGAAATGTGAGGCAAAGAAAATCCCTAGAGCCAAAGAAGAAAATGAACATAATTAAAAATTAATTTCAGTATAATAATTTAAGCATCTCAGTGAGACAAGCACCAGGCTGTTGCCTGTTTGGTGATGTTTCTGGTTCCCTGCCCTGGGGACCCTTGTCAGTTTTAATAAGTTTTACACTATAGCTGTGAGCATGGCAAATTGAATAGCCCAAACAAGGACTACTTTTTACTGGGCAGAAGCACATTTCCTATGGGACTTACATTTCTTTCTGCCACCCTCTGTCATGGCAGAAGGGCTGTGGTGCAGGTAGACTGCTCACCTTGCTGTACCTCAGCTGAGAGGCAGCAGTACTTCTGTCTCTCTGTGAGGGACAGGTGCAGGGAGATGAGCAGACGGTTAGGGCAATAGGACTCCCTCTAATACTTGTGATGGCACTGGCTGTGGGGAAGAGGGGAGCCAGGTACCAGTGCTGAGTCCATGATTAGTCCCCTTGTCAGCTTCAGGTCTGAAGGCCACAAGCATCGCTCTGTAGCCTTTTGCCTTTGTAAGCCAGAGTATAGAAGCCACTGCTAAACTTCCTGTACAACAGAATGCTTTTCTCAAGATGTGCAAAACAAGGGATGTAAAAAGGCACATGCCAGTGGCTGCTGCAAATTGATGTTGGCAGTGCCACACATGGACATACTGCATAACTCCCACTCCTTTCCTTGCTGGCCTTGCCAAATCCTAATTATCCTGTTTGCCTATGCTCCTTCCTCCCAGATGCTCCATCTCCTGTTCCTTTCCTTGAAGATGCTGCATGTCTTTGAAGGCTTCGGCTGCCAGCCAGTCTCTCTGTTCTCTCCCACCCCAGTTCACTGAGTTTTGTCTGAGGAAAGCATCTGGTTTCCTAAGGGCTGATTTCTTCAGCTGTTTTTCAGCACATGGTACCATTAAAGTTGACATTACATTGTAGATGGTTCCATTCTAGAGTGGGAAGGGCAGTGTGAAAAAGCTCAAGAGATATTTGTAGCTTCTTCTGACTTCCTGCAAGTACCTCCCCTGATTACTTCATCAAAAGGCAAGCCAGATGTTCTCCTGTGGTAGGAAAAAGCAATGAGCAGTGGTCAATCTGCTCTGCAAGTGTGGGCAGGTGAGATACACCTTGCCCTGCAGATCTACAGGCATGAGCCACAACCATTGGCTTTCCCAGTGCAATGGCCATCCCCTTGGACCAGAAAATGCTTTATACCGTAGCAGAGGGACAGGGAAGACAGAAAGCTGATTAATCCTGAGCTGCCTAGCAGACAGCTAGTTATAACTTCTCTACTTTTGGCTACACAGCTTCCTAAATTTGCAGGCTGAAGTTTGAAGTAATGCTGGTTAATCAGATAACGCTTCCTCATCCAAACCTCCTTCCCAAAGAGCTCTGAAAGATGTTCACACGCACAATGAGCTGCCAAAGAGAGCAGACTTTCTCTGAAGTTTTTTGTAATGATGGGGAGTAAGCAAGGCCAGCAGCTGGAGGAGCTATGTCAGGAGCATGACGGAGCATCCCACTGTGTTGCATGTTCACCTGACCAGTGTAAATCATATAGATGACAGATGTAGACATAACCAGGCAGTTCATCATCACCACACTGTGAGGTAGAGAAGGTACTGCTTTTCTGAGCAAACATGTCATTGGAGAGGAGACTGTGCTCTCTGACAGACACCATCACACTGGCAACGTCAACAGGCAAGCAAGAACATTTTGCTGCACCCCTTCAGTGCCAACACCAAGTTTGTCAATCTAGACACAACTTTTCAAAGAGATTTAAATTGTCTTTTTGTTTGAAAAGTCCAGTCATGCCTACAGAATGTGCGTAAGAAAGAATGGTAACATGTGCTTGAACATCTTTAATAGTCTGAAGAAGTGAGTGCTCCATTACCAGAGATAAGGTCCCTAGTGAATTATGTAGATCACTCCAGAATACTACATTAAACTAGCCTGCACCATCATGTGTTTTGTGTCTGCCTTCCACACCACAGAGGAAATATCTCTGAAATTACTGAGGGGAAGGTTTAAACATTTTATTGAGTGCCTTTGTCTGCCAACTCAGGTTATGAATCAAAACACAATGAGGCAAAGAAAAAAATAACTACCCAATGTTTAAAAGCATCTCTGAAACAGACCAGGAACCAATTTTTCCATGCATAAAAATCCCATGATCTGAAAGCCCTTTGGACATTAGAGATTTAGAAATAAGTTTAACACCCCCCTGGGACACTTCAGTCTTGGGCAGCTCCCTCAGTCCTGCAGAAATACAGAAGAACAGACCTAGAAACTGTCAGACAGGGCTTGATAGTTGTCTTGAACACTGTGTCCTAATCACTTAGAGGATGGATGGGGTGGCTGAATATGAGAGGAGTCAAATTACACATCAGATGGAAGAAACATTTTTGTGATAAACCAATTTTTTTCTCTTAATACATTTTAAACCATACCTTTGAAACTGCTAAAGAGTCTGCAATATTAAAATAGCTCTGAAAGAAGAAGGTTATGAAGCAGAATAGTAAAGTGGCACAGGATTTGGCACTTAACATGAGGCCCTGCCAGTTACTCTCATCAGTGTGAAAGATTCTTCTTTATCAAGGGGAAGGTTACACTAAAAGTTGATAAGAGAAAGATATTCAAGGATCTAATGTAACACACCACCTCTTGTATTCTGCTCTGCTCTTTTAGATTCTGCCCTTTGGGGATGGATGGCAGTCAAGGATGTTTTTGCAGTCTTCTGTGCTTAGTGAAGTTAATTTAGCACAGACATTTTTCCACTCCTTATTAATTTCAATTTTCACTTCTCCATGAAGTTTTTTTTCATGTAGTTTTCTTCCCCATATTAGGGCAAGAATTCTGCTTTTGAAAGAAATTAGATCTCTGCGTGAAAATAAATAAAAAACTTTCTAAGTTAGCATGAAAAAGTTGCTGAATTTTTACAATGTGAAGGAAGGGGACTGACATATTGAGAAGCTGTGTACATACAACACATTAAGGTTGCACCATAGTGCAGTTTGTTACTGTGTTTCTTAGGTAATGAGTAAACGTAGCTGGTCAATTTTAGACCAATAGAACATATGCAGCCATGGCACACACATGCACACACACAAGCTAAGTGGAGAACCATAACAGGAAAGCCTGATGGGTAGGACTGGAAAAAGAACAGAACAGAGCAGTATAGAAAGACCAGAAGGAAGAACAGACAGGATATTGAGAATGTTAATGGCACTTAGCTTAGCAGGTCACTAATATGCCAGTACCCCTACATGCAGCTTCTCAGGATACCCAGACTGTGTAGCTGCCCAAAGAGGCAGGGGAGCTAAAAAATCCTTTTACTCTATGGTAAAGTCATTCTGATGGGAGATATTAAAATCTTAAAACCTTAGAGAAATTGTGAAGAACAAACTACAGATTAATCCTTAATTGCTTTAAGGCCAGCAATTTAAGTGTAGTATTTTTTCAAGCTTAATTAAGGTAGTAGAGTTCTTATGGGAAGAGGGACAGGCAGGTGTCTTTAACACTTTCAGGTCTATTATGACATTGTTTAGAAGCAAATAATTTGGAATCCTGTTCCAGGGCAGGATCCTACTCCTAGGTAAGTCTCTGTCCTCCATCCGGCTGCTAGGTCAAGTTTCCAAGAGACAGCTTCTTGAGTTCAAGCTCTCTCATATATCACCTCTGTCACACACTTAGGAGCCAGTGTAACAAATAAAAGATTTCTTTTATTGTTGCTTTGTAACATAAAATGATTAAATCCATGATTTGAAAGCAAGGAGCATTAAAAAAACTAAGTAAGAGGAATGTGACATAACTATGTCGTATTTTAATACAAAGAGCCACAAGAATGTTTTTCTAAAAGCCTTTTCCTGTGATACATCTCTTCCACAGCTCCATCTCACACTAACCTTTGGGTAGCCTGCTATGTTACCAGTGCTAGGGCAGTTGGAAAGAATCGTAGATTTGTTATCATCCATGTGCAAACACAGGAGTGAAATCTGGAAAAAGGATAGAGTGAAAAAAAAGAATCTCTACAGCAGGACATGGATTAAACACTTTCTCTTCTTTCTGGCTCTAATATTACTGACTGGGACTCCTGAGGCAGGGGATTTCAAGGCGAGGTCGAGGTTGGAGGGATTCCTCCAGGCCCAGAGAACATTCTGCACTGCAGGCAGACTGAGGGAGAAATACACATACAGTCCCTTGTGCCACTGAACACAGCAACACTTCCAGTCAGTTCTTTTCATGGACACAGATGCTGGCAATGGCCACAAGGACAGTGTGCTAAACTGAGATGGGATTCTCATCAAAGAGCTACATGATGAGACAACCACATCACTATGTTTTTCTAGAAAAATAATTACTGTTGGGTATGGAACAAGAGTCCCAAAAAGCTGCTGAGCCTCCAGGCAGCTGGAATAATTTTAAGCATATGCCCTGCTTTATCTTCAACCACAAGTTCAGTAACTCTGTCCTTGCACATGGAAAATGAACAGTGGGTATCTGAAAACAAAGCTATCCATACTGGTCTTGTGAGTTCCAAGCTTTTCCATACACCAAGAGCATACCAAACCAATTAACCAAAAGGGATATTTGAACAAGATCACCCTTCCCTACAAGGAAGTGAGATCTTGAAATGTCTCCTTCCGTTCCCTCCAGCAAGGAAAAAAGGCATTTTACTACTGACAGATTCAGGTGACCCTTCTGGGAGTCCACCATACACAGTTCCACTGGATAAGGGTGTAGCGTGTAACACCTTTTGTCCTCTCTGACTCATGGGCTCAGCTTCACATCTGCTGGGCCATCAAGTGCCTGCCTGAAGACAAGCTTCTTCAGCTGATCCATTTTATTGTCCCTTAAGGCATCCTGTATGGCACTGAAGAAACTGAAGTAGTGCTGGAAGTTGTGCATCATGAGCAGGACACCGGCCAGCAGCTCGTTGGTCACGAGGAGGTGATGGACGTAGGCACGAGTGTGCCTCTGACAACAGTAACAGGTGCATCCCTCCAGCAAAGGACCAAAGTCATCTTGGTATCTGAGGAAGAAGCAATGTTGAATAACAAAGGTAAGAAGACCCACTCAAGTTATAAAGAGTACCCAGTAAATACCTGGCCTTTTGCAGGGACCCAAGCCCTGAAGTCCCGAGGTCCTGAATCCAGCTGCTCTAAGGTCTCTTGACAACTAAGACCAGTGCCACTGGCACAGAGGACTTCAAATATCATAGATGGTTTGGATTGAAAGGGACCTTATCTCACTCCAACACTAAGCCATGGGGAGGAACATCGTCCACTAGCCCAGGTTGCTCAAAGCCCCAAGTCTCATCATGTTAGAACTCACTTCAGAGTCAAAAGGCCACACATCTAAGTCAGGGTAGCTTTGACTAGGTCACAGCTAACAGCAGAGAGAGGCCTTACCTGTGCCTTCCTTGACAGAAAAGCTGCATTGTAAGACATCCCTCGCTAGTTATAACATAGTTTATGAAGGATAAAGCTACCAAAACCATGGATTTACTGATTCCTCTATTCACAAAACAATATTCCCCTTTACTGTGAGATGGACTGTTTCACCAATTAGAGAGATCAAAGCAATAAAATTTTCTATTCAGACAGCCTAGAAGTACCTGTGGCAAACAGAAGGAAGCACAAGTGGTAACAGTGGCCAAAGTTTTTGTGAAGTATCTGGAAATGGCAAAATTGCTCAGCAGCAGCCCAAACGGAGTCAGAAAGCAGATGGTCTCCATAGTTCAAATAAAATCTAGTATCTCAAGATGACCCAAGTTAGACATGGAAGACCAAAATGATCCCCAGACAACCTCTGTGAACCTATGGTCTTTTAGCTGGGGCATAGTTATGACCACATTGTGTCTGCTGGATAAATGATCAGAAAATCCCTGACTTTAGGCCAGGCAAAAGACAGCTTTTCTGACATATGCTGTTGCTTGGTAACAAGCTAGAATGCCTGTCCAACACTCTCCACTAAATGTCCAAAAGTACTGTCTCCAACAGCTTCATGTTTTATGAAGTCTCCTGTAGGAAAATGTAGCTTCCAGGCCTGGGAATTTCTTAACAGATTAAAAAGAATTTGACCTTGGCCATCGCTGCTGTGTAGCTGTGAAGATAAACTACTTGCAAAGAGATCTTCTGATCTCTGTGAGAGATCAGAAGAAGCAGAAGACAAGACACCTGCAAGAGTTTGTACAGAGTCAAAAACAGTAGCTTGTAACTGTGGCCAATGGATAATTGCTTGTGTGCTATGTGCACCAATAATGTTAGTGCATGCACTCTTAGAAAAAGTGTAATTGTGTGTGTGCTTTGCAATAAACGGAGCTTTGCTGTTAACTCATATTGAGTTGTCTCTCTGCTCCACAAGCCTGCCTCCATTACAGTCTCCCATCCAGTTGCTGACCACATGCAAACAAATACAGAGGTCAAAAGCATCACATTTGGTGAAACAGCTGCAGGTAACCCTCCTCAAAAACTCACTTTTTGTCCTTCAGACATATCTCAAAAGGTGTCATTTCTGGGTCAGCTTTAGAGATTTCATCCTGGTTTTCAGCACCATTCTTCTCCAGGTCCTGGGCCCCATTTTGTGTTAAAACTACTCAAAATAAAAAGACAACAGCCTTTTACAGAGAGCAAGGGCAAAGGAAGAGTAGCAACCTTAGAGTCAGTATTCCTGCTACTCTCTTGCCAGATGAAAACTCCTAACAGAAGTTTCCATCTCTTCTTTAGAGTAAGCAGCTTTTTTCTTTAATTGCCATAGGTTAGTTAACACTTCTAGATGACTAAAGCGGCAAGAGACAAGTGAAAACTAATCTACTAAAACTAATCAAAAGTTAGAGCTGAAACAACACTGTAACCTTTTGCTGCTCTACTGAGCTAAATTCTTGATAAAATATAAGAAATGTAAACTGCATGCTGAATAGAATGCAATCACCTGAACAAATGGATTTTATTGAGATTTTATTAGAGTAGACAGGCAACTGATCTGCATTCACTCATTCTACTTTCCATGCTGTGATCAACACTCAGGGATTTAGAGGCCTTTTTTTTTTTTCTTTTAAACAACTGGAATCAAAAGAGGCTGGTAGCACTAATTCAGAAGATGTAGATTCCACATCTGCCTCTCCTGCATCTATCTGAAAAATAATCGCCCCATAATTTTGTCAGTTAGCAATTTTAAGTTTGTTCTTAAGAAGATGTATCTGGAAATACCAATATTACTGTTTGCACAATCCATGTCTACCAAGTTTAAAACAGACACAGAACAAAACCACTCTCCTTACCCAGAATCTTATGATTTAAGAATATGGCGAAACACAAGACCTTAACAATACAAGGGTTAAAAAACATTGCAGCAAGCACAAAGAAACAAGCTGTTCTGTTCTATTCAGCTGGTTTCAAATTATTCAGGCATGAAACTCCACTAGATTTTACACAAGAGAAAAAAAAAAGTAAAATGTTTCCCTGTATTAAAAACATTTCATAGGCCAAAACAAAACAGCTGCTTGAAACACATTTGATAGATGCTTTAATGGGTGATATGCATGTTCCCATCTCACAGTGTAATGAGGTAATGAGTTATGAACATCTCATTTTTGTTTTGATATGTACTGATGAATGTAAGGACAGAGAGAAAAGCAGCTCAAAGAAATGGGAAACTTTTGACAGCTAGAAAGAAAGAACTTCAAAAATATATTATTACAACAGATATATATTCAGTTAATTCTAGAGATCAAGCATATTAAATCTCTACTTAATAGGTCCAGCCTTCACTTCTAACAGTAACAGAAAACTTGCCAATGGTATGAAACTAAAACCCCTTATTCAATAGGTGTTTAAGAAATATTTAATTGTATTTTGGCTAATCGGACTTCAGAGGCCTCAAGTGTTATTCAACAGGTTTCACACCAAAGTACCCCACCTTCAAAAGCAACAGTTGATAGTGGAATCCCAGTTTTCCCAGTAGTTACTGTAGTTATTTCAGGAACAAAAGAATCACATGTAGATTCCTTCAAAGTATGAATTATGCTTGCCACGATGTAGAAAGCAAAAACAATAATGGCCATCAAGAAGCCTACCTGCTGCTTCGGGGTCTGGATGACAGTAATAACTGAAAACCAAGGCACAGCCTCGCTCCGTCACTTGGAAGGGAAAGAAGCTCTCAAAAATGTCCACTCCTCTTTCAATGCACTCAAGCACCTCATCTGGCTTGCCTACACCATGAATGATCCTGTAAGAGACACACAGGAAGACAAATCTACAATATTCTGAGTAGAATTAAGCAGGTACATGAAGACCTTCAGGTCATGTGCAGCTCGTGTAGCTTTGCAATGCCAGCCAGCAAGGCAAGTGAGCACAACAGTCATCACTCAGAACCCTGTGTGCTTCCATTTCCCCACCTCCAACCTATCCAGTACATAGCAGGCTTTTCATTATCTGCCATTTGGAAGACAGCAACAATCCCTCATTTACTGCGGAGCAAACTCATTCTGTTCATTATGTTTGAAGTGATTTGGTTTCTTTCACATACACATAAATACACTTAGATTCAAAACATCTGTGCCATAGAACAGATATTTTCCTTAGTCATGTTTGTGCCCCAGGGAACTACCGGTTTCCAGACACACGGACCCTTCTGCTTGTTAACTGTT
The DNA here is from genome assembly GCA_035221455.1 of Xenops minutus. Lineage (NCBI taxonomy): Eukaryota > Metazoa > Chordata > Aves > Passeriformes > Furnariidae > Xenops > Xenops minutus. Next base: position 22,176,705 of record JAWWEE010000001.1, on the reverse strand, counting down.
TAGAAGACAGTCTAAAAAGACTTGATCAAGAGCAGCAGAGACAGCAGTAGATGGCTGGTCAAAGACACAAGTTCTTCAGGTGACCGACGCGTCATATTGCACTCGGAAAACTGCCTGGAGGAGAATGCACTATTGAGAAATGCCATCGGAAAGAAAAAACTTCCTTGCTTCAGTCTTCCCTTCTCTTTACACTCTACGTGCTCAGATGATTGACCCAAATACCTGGGCTGTAACATCTCCTGAGACATGGAATTAAGAACCAGGAAGAGGCCGGCTTGGTAACAGAGATGCTGCTGTTAGGCAAGCTTTGCTGAGGGTGGCTGAAGCATAAGAGAGTAGAGCAGTGCCTGCTCTTCTGCAGGTGCATGGGCTGGGCTGACAGCAGTAAAAGGTAATGTAAGGCAATGATCTAAACAGGTAATTAGGAAAATACACAGAGGCTGATAAATGAAGTCACAAGGTGCCATTTTTAGTCACTTTTCTAAGTACTCCAATTAAATTGATGAGCACAGAATAAGGATGGGAGAAGTTTACAGCATGAGTGTTTTATGTTTCACGTTCCCATGGCAGGGAGAAAATAATGAGTGGAAGTCAGAACAGGAGCTCTGCATACATGATCAAAGCCCTTGCTGAAACTTATCTTTGCACAGGTAAGGACAAACATTTGTTCTTGAAAGAGTTCCGTTGCAATTGGAAAGGAAAACAAGTTTTACCAAGAGACTTCAGCGTCTCTAGATACATGAAAACACTCTTAGAAAACACATTCATAAGGTCATTTCACCATCACACAAAAAGCAGTCGCTTCTTGAGTGAAGCACAGAAAGTGCTTGTCTTCCAGAGAATTTCAGGTTGGGGTAGAACATAGCTGCATAACTACTTCTCCAGCCAGAATGGCAAGGGTGATTCAGGAACAAGAACTGTCTGAAATTCACTTGAGGTACTTACAAGACCCCCTGGGGCTAACCAGCTCTCTTCCTCCAAAGAGGTTAAAACCCCTTGTCTTAACCAGACAAGGAAACTATTTGATAGATGAGGCAGACTCGGTGGTAGTCACTAAGGTTAGCTGAGCAGATTGGACTCTAATGCTCCCAGGGGATCTTTTAAGTAGCTCAACCAGACAGGACGGCAACAACACAGCAAGCGTTCTAATTGTCAGGAAAATTCAAACCCCAGGCACCATTAAGCAAGAACAAGCTGCAACACCAGACACGTGCTTTTGCATTTAATTTCCTTTTGGATATCATTAGGTCAGAGCAATGCTCAGCTAGCAGAGGGAAGGAGGAAGACAATGGGGACTCAGTCACTCTCTTTAGGAAACCATGAGAAAAGCAATCATATTATTTCTGTTGCAGCTGCTCTTGTAAGAGCAATCCAGCAAGCTCAACCCAATGCTAAGAAACTCCTCCACTTCTGAACCACTAGCAAACATTAGGACACATTTTCAGGAAGACTTTAGTTACTGTTACTCATTTTTAAGAATCAAGAAAGCTGCCACCCCTGTCCAGTCTCTGCCATGACTCTGATGGACAAAACTAACAACTCAGATATATAATAAGCTCTACATTGTCCAAGAAGAGAATAACATTGTTTTGGGCTGGGCTGTACCACCTCTGGTATCTCACAGGCTCAGTGCCTCAGGTACTAGGTCAGACCTGGCTGCCATAAGATCATGTAAGCACTGGCTGGTGTTGTCAGCACCCCTCTCTGCTGTCCTCCAGTTGAGACCAGAGAGAACTGGAAACATGACCGTTTGTGATAAGGTTCTCATCGTAAGATGAGGTCACTGCATAGTATCTTGATAATATTCTTGTTCAAGCTGAACTTCAAGTAAACCATGGTCTCAGAGGTCAAATACACGCAGCCCTGGCATATCCTACCTGTAACTCTTCCTAAAAATGTAAAGATGACAAATGTCGAGAATACTCAAACCCACAGTGTGAGCACAGCTTGGTGCCAAGTGCAGTTAAAAACTGAAACAAGGATTGAAGCCTGCAGCCTGACAGTGGTAAAATTTATGCAGCCTGGCACACACAAAGCTGTGCAATACAGCGATTATTTCCTACAGGGGTACTGCACAGCAGCCTGTAGATGTTCCTCATAATAGGACAGATGGATTTCTTGGGATATTGCCCACACGACTTACCTTGGTTTATCCTCTGGCAGCTCTGCTGTGACAGAAGCTATCAGTTTCAACTTGGTTTCCTTGGCCATGGCACATCCCTGGAAGCCATCTAGCAGAAAGCCACCCACAGGCCGCTTGGCAGTCTCCCTGGCTGATCTGAGTCTCTCTTCCAAGATATCTCCACCTTCAATTGCCCCAAACATTACACTTCCTTGTAGTTCCTGTCCCAGGAGAAAGCTACAAGTGTTAGAGTGTGCTCTGCCAAAGACAGGCACAACATCTCACAGCCCAGGCTTCAGATGTCTGCTGCTTAAAGCTCCACATTCCCAGGAACTTGCCAGAACCACAGTGTTTCATCCCATGTAAGACTATTCCCCACACAACACTGGTAAGTCCATGTGTGAGCATAAGAAATGGGATTAGGAGAGACAAGATTCTGCTCCTTACCTTACTACTAACTCACTGAGAATTTTGATGCCATTCTTCCCACCTCCCTATTGCAGGCAGCAACCACACACCACCTTTGTACATGGCATTTTATGGATGGCCCTTCAGCAATACATTTGTCAATGCAGAATATAAAGCAGGTGCCATTATCCTGGCTGTCAGACCTCATCTCACAACGATGACACCAGATCTCACAATGAATTCCCTTTCAGAAGATACAGGTATCAGCTCCTGTCACCCACTTTCCCTTGTAAGTACAGACTCAGACAGTGTACCTCCTTTCATCAAAAGGGCAGGAAGTTTCAAAGCTGCTGAAAGAAATAAAGAACAGCACTGACTAATTCTATCAAGCCCTTCCTCACTTGGGACTGAGGGGACTTCAGAGCAAAAAGATGAGTTTTCTCAACCTGAATGAGAAAATCCCACTTTGCCCATGCATATAGCAATAAAGTAAGTGAAAGAAATGCAGTACAGTCCAAAAACAGAACGAAAAAATATTAAAAAGCAGTTCTTTTCAACTAATACGGATGAGTGGTGGTGATCCTGGTGCAGGAGACAACTTATTAAAGGAAGGAAGGAAAATTCACTGTGCTACTAGTTATATCTCATCTAGGACTGTCACCTGGGCATCCTTTGATACACACAAGTGACATGACTTCCTACTGAATCACATCCTGGGACTGGCCTGAGTTGCAGCAGAGACCAGAAAGCAGCTGCAGTGCCACTGCCTCAGTATTTTGGGGACCTTACCGGTGATTTTTCTTGCAGCTCAAGGCACACATCCAGGAAGGAAAGTGATCTATCCACAGACTTCTTGGCTCTTTTTCTACCAGCTTCCCCAGAAACAGTGTCTCCATCAGAGATGCACTGGAACCAGTCTGGCTGGATGGCTCGCTGTATATCCATGAACTTAGAAGCTGTCATTTCCATGCGCCCTGAGCTTCCCCACAGGGACACTGCCTGTCAAGGAAGAATAGGGTTGAAGGTTAGTTGTGAAGGATAGTAGACCTTAAGGGTGAAAAGAAGGAAGGAATTGGTCTGGTGAAATACCAGATACTGGAATGATACCTCATTAGATAAGTTCTCCTGGAGCACGGCTCAGATAATCAGCTGCACTTGGCACAATGAGTGAAAGGACACACATGACTGAACCAGAATTTCTAGGATACTCCTTGGTGAAACCATCACACTCACCAGTGACTTCTCCAGTTTGAACGTCTCTGAGATAGAGCTCAGAGATACAACAGCGTGCCTATCATCACACAACTTAGTGGCATAATTGGAAAAAAAAGATTGAATTCCCACCAAACTTATGTTGTCATCTCATGAAAAGTAGCACAGGCTGCAATGGCAAATACAGCTCACTAATTTTCTGTATACAATGCAAAACCAAAAAACTGTTTACTTTTCCAAGCAGTTAATTCATACCCCATGTGTGAATACATGTGTGTATAAATAAACCATACAGACACACTGGGAAGAATGCAAAAGGTTGTTAATCAGCTTAATCTTAGAACCCCATGTTATTGTAGGTCCCAAATCCAGCCACTAAGAAGGGACTGAAGTGCCAAGTGCAAAAGCAATACACAGCTTTCAAAATGACCCAATGTAAGAAATGCCAGGTGCTCACCAGGATTTCACAAAGTCTTCTCAGTCGTTTCACACACTTTCTATCCTGCATGTGCACATGGAACCCTGTCTTCCATTACTCCATGCTACCCTCAAAAGACTTTAAAGCAAGACAAAAGTACCTGCACAGAGAGGTTATGCTACCTGAATACCTCCAGGCTAGCAGATGTCACCATGCAATCCATTAAACATTCAGATTCACAAAGTGTTACTGCAAGACTTGCAACTACACACATTACCACATTTCAGCCTATTTTGCAGAATCTGAAATAACCTGCGAGTGCAGCTCGGCCATCGCTTTTGTTGCATTATTGTTACACTTGTGACACTGCTGTTCCAAAATTTTAAAGGGCTATTCAAGTAGTTAAGTATTGGTCTCCAGCCCTTTAGAAGTCAGCTCGTTTCATTTGCAATTCTGTTAGTGCTTTTTTAAATAAGGAAGAGTTTTCAGCTATCAGAAATAGCATATAGCTTGAAGTATTATGGGGACTTTTGGGGCCTGAGGGTTTAAACACATTCTGCTAGCCTATGCCAGACAGGCAGATTAAGCAGTGCAGTTCTCATGCATATTAATTTGCAAATTGAATTCGATCAGCTGATACAAAAAAAAAAATCAACAGAACAAATTTTTTTTTTCTGTCTGGTCTCCACAAAGACCCAAAAGGATTGCACTACTACACCACATGCTTGTCACCCATCCATCTATCTGTCCTGATTCATTCTGCCTTCATTGACCAATTTCACTAAATTTGAGTAACAAAGACAGAAGTCTCCAAAATAATATTTCTGTAAATTTCCCACTAAAAAAAGGGCAACTCCAAAGGAAGGAGATCCAAAATTAGTACCTGCAGAATAACAGGAACACAGCAGCTGTATGCTGTTCTGCAGCAGCATGTTGATCAGACAGTACCTGCTGCCTCTTGTTGTGAGAGCATCGAGGAACAGCTGGTGAAGGCAGGCAGAGGAAAGTCAGAACTGTCTGAGCCAAAGGGCAGAGTGTAATCACATCTAGTTACCTTCATTCTGCTCCCGAGAGGAAAAAAGCTGCTTTAATAAATAAAATAGCCCTGCAGCTTAAGAGAACTGAGCATTATCCTGTGATTATTTAAATCCAGCCCGTGCTAGGCTTTCTGGCACAGAATCCAGAGCTTTCTGTCCCACTGCATTCAAAAAGCTTTCATAAGCATTTGTCAGCACAGATCCAGCTGAAGAAGGCCTTGCAACAAGGTGACAAATACCTTCACCATCTTATTAAAAACAAACAACAAAAAAAAAGCTGGATCAAATCTGTCACACCCATGTTTAGATTGCTGCTATCAACTCATAGCTGCAAAATGGCAGGATAAGCTTCAGGTAACTCCTTGCCTGCAGAGGCAGGACTCAGCCTGGTTCCCAGCAGCAAAGAATACACACTGATAGCTAGTTGGCAGTAGCAATCCTGTCATTCAGTGACCTTTCACCAAATGTGACCATACCCAAACAGGCCTTGGGGCTCACTGTATCTGAGCAGGTGCCAGGAGTGGCCCCTCCAGGACAAAGCTGTAGCAGGTATCGTGTGGATCATACAGGGAATGTGTGTGCCCGTGGGATGGACCAGGAAAATGTCTGCAACACTATGCATCCCTGGATTGCTAAGCCACTCTCCTGCAGAAATTCTAAATTCTTCTCCTTTGTGGGCCTGTAGCAGGCTGTAAATACATATACAGGGGTTCAGATTTATTGCTTATCAGTGGCAGCACTGTAAACTTGTACAGCAAATATGCTAAAACACAGGTATTTTCTGTTATTGTCATATTAACCACAACAGCATGGGAGGCCAGAGCTCTCCTTTCTATCTGAACTGCCACTTAGCTACCCAGAAACTGCTCAGGGAACATGCTGCCAAGTAAGAACATGTACAGCTTTACTTACTTGGAGGTATGAGCATGTCAATGACATTCCTCTTTGTACAAAGATTAGAAAAAGAAATCTTGTGGCTGTCTGAGCACACCCACATAGATGAAGCAAGGACTGGTCGCTTTCTTTTGGGAACTTTAGGTGGATCCTTTCAGGTCCTTACAACTACTGTACCTTGTTGGTGTTGTAGCCGGATGGACAGGGACTGACTGGGTCATGAAGGGAGCAGTACAGCACAGCATCTGGCATACCTGGGAACAGAGAGACAGACACAGAGAGGAGTTTCATGAACTAAAGCAAAGCTAATGCAAAGGTGTGGCTTGTAAATTTGTAAAAGGGTATTCTCCTCCACACAAACACATCCATTCTGACAAAGAAAATACCAATCATTTGACCTCCCAGCATCAAAGAAAGCAGATTACTTCCTATTTTACTTGCTGCAGGGAGAAGAGTGCAGCATCAGGACAAACCATGAAATAATACCCTTTGGTTCTGCAGACTGCATAGCTCCTTTGAGATTTGTTTCTTCTGGATTAATACTTCACCTACTAAAATTTTCCAGACCCAACAGCTGGCTCACTTGACCACTTGATACACTGGAGATATTTGGCATTTGACAAAATCTAAACTAAGCAACAACCCGAAGCCTAGAACTTTTAAGGAAGGATATAGAGAATCGTAGAATGGTTTGGGTTGGAAGGGACCTTAAAGATCATGTCCCATGGGCAGATACACTTTCCACTAAACCAGGTTGCTCAAAGCCCCATCCAACCTGGCCTTGAACAATTCCAGGGCTGGAGCACCCACAACTTCCCCGGGCAACCCATTCCAGTGTCTCACTCCCCTCACAGTAAAGAATAGAATAGTGAAAGAACATATCAGCTGCACAAATGAGAAAAGCATCATCCCTGCCAGCCTGGAGGTTTCAAATGTCAGAAAACAACAAAACAAGACAGTATGTCTCAGTGACATCCAGTCTTCTCTTCATAGATAGTCACTGAAACTGGCAGAGCCTCCAAGAAGTTTCAGATAAAGAGATTCTTCAGTTTTTCTTAAAGGAATAAGCTGCCCCAAAAGAGTCAAAGTTTATTGAAAGCTAGGTGCAAACTTCCTTAGGAAAGCCAACTCATAGCTTTGTTTATATAATGAAATGTATTTCCCAAATCTTTATGTACTTAAAAAAAACCCCAAACATGCACTAGCAACTCAGAATTTTTTTTTCTTGCAAAGTCTGAGAGATTGCACACACAAAGCACTGTCTCTAAATTATAGAAATTACAGCTGTCATCATTTTGACAGGACTTACCCTATACCCAGCATAGCTTGAAATACCCAGAAAAAGCATCCCTGAGAAACTTGTTGACTTGGCAGTTCATCCTCCAGTTCTCTGAGCTGCCTTCCCAGATATAAATACCACCTGTGCTACAGATATTCACACAAGAGGCCAACCCTGCATTCAGTGGGCATTCAGACTCCTTTGCCACACGAGCCTGACAGCAGTGATCTGAGCTGCACAGTGCATGTGGTCAGGCCTTTACCGATCTGTTGTGACAACCAGAGGGAAAACCCAGGAGAGTCACAAACCCAGGAACTGCTGCGTTACTCACTCTTATCACCAAGGTGTTAAGATAAAGATTCCATTCAGGAGCTGCTCCAAGAATGGGGTACAAGGATTGATCTCAAAGACTTGGCGCAGTAGCCAAATGATGTGGAAATGTTGACTGGTTTTCATATGACTATTTCTAAGTAAAACTGAGTTAATTCTTAAAACTGACTCTTTAAGATAGAAAAGTGGAAGAGGAATACAGAGAGCAAGTACAGTCCAAATACTAAACGGACAGGAACAAAGAACAGAGGGAAAATGACCTTCTCCATCTGCTTCTTTAGTTCCTCAAAGCTCCCACAAATCCAGCATTGGTCCTTCTCCCTCACATAGTCTCAGAACAGGAACAACTCAGAGGCAAAAGTGTCCACCAGCTGAGGCTGATTTGATGTGGGGTGCTTTTACCTGTTCATTTTTCATACTGCATAAAGATTTCTTATCGGAAAGCCTTAGATTAAATCAACTATTTTAAGGAAATAAAAAAACCCAGGAAATGTATTTGAGCAGCTGTATGGGGAAGGGCCTTTTCATGAAATTTTCTGATTCTCCTCATAAAAGAAGTCAGAAATTGCACCTGGCAAAATTCATTTGCAGCAGTGACTGGGGACTACAGTGAAACCTCCCTCAGTCCTAGTCTCAACTTTTGGGCTAAGCTCACCCCAGTCAGTGCTGAAGCCTGCAAGGAGAATGCTGAGCGTGAAAGAGAAAAAAAGCACAACTACCTATTTTTGTAGTCTCATTGAAGAGTTTTTTGCCATACTACTGGCCAAAAGGATTTTTGGCCATACTGGTGACAACATACTATTTCAAGTGTTCCTTAGTGCCACTCTGAGTGAGAAAATGCCTAAATGTGGAAAGTCTGTACCTACATCTTTCTGCCTACTGCATTGCCTGAACATGCTCTAGTGGGATCCACCTGCATTATCTCTCCAACCACACAAGCAAACACACACACTTTACCTATGAATTTTGCAGCTCCTTCTTTATACTCTTCCAGGACATCATGAATTTCTGCCCTGCAATCCAGATAGAGAAACACATTAACTAAACAGACAACTGTGAAAAAAGATCAGTGATTTCATAACTAAGGCTTTCCATACTTATGCATTATCTAAAACTGGACTGGTTAAGCACTGATTTCTGCCATCCAATCTATCAGGCAGCAAAGCAGAGACAGGCAGAACTAAATTCCACAGACACACAGCTCAAGAATCATAGCTCACGACCCAGGGCACTGTGGCAAAAAGGCAGAGCTTTTACCTGCACTGACCAGTGACCACTGACTGGCAGGAGAGCACGAAGCCCCACTGTGACTTCTTGGGTAGTATCACTAATGTGCATCATTCAGCAACAGCACAAGGGAGGGGAGACTTTCTAACAAGCTTTATGATGTTAATCTTTCCTTTCACTTGCCACTTACCTAGCTAGTTTTGAGAGTCAGGCGCTGGTCCAATCTTACCTTAAATGTTTCCAGGGAGGGGGCATCTACCACCTCTCTGGGCAACCTGCTCCAGCGTTTCATTGTTCTCACTGTAAAAAATTTCTTCCTTATATCTAGCCTACCTTCCTATAGTTTAAACCCATTACCCCCTGTCGTATCACAACAGGCCCTGCTAAAAACTTGTCCACATTTTTCTTACAACCCCCCTTTGGGTACTGGGAGGCTGATATAAGGTCTCCTTGGAGCCTTCTCTTCTCCAGGCCCATGGGAAAGTGGAGAAAAATAAGTCTGTGGCCTTGCATTAGCATGGGAAAGTGGAAGAAAGAAGGAAAACAACTGAAAAAACCCAAGGTATGTTTTGAGTTTTAGCAACATGAGGAGAGATGTGAACTACCTATGAGAAGATGGTCTAAGACTTGTGGACAGAAGTCCTCAGCTAGTAGTGTGACATGTGTACGCATGGATACATAAGAAAAAGTATAAAAGAGAAGCCTTATGCTAATAGAGGTCGTTGTCGTCGATGGTTCTTGGTTCTTGCTACCTCTGTGTGTGTCTGTGTGTGTGTGAGTGCTTGCTCCGTTGTCGCAAGAGCTGTTTTCCTTCTTCTTTCTACTTTCCCATGCCACTGCAAGGCCACGGACTTGTTTCTCTCCGCTTCCCCGTGCTCACAGCAGCATCCTGCCCAGGCCAAAGCTGCCTTCGGCCCAGGAGGCTTCCACACCTCCCTGCCCGGGAGCAGTAGAGAGGGGACAGCCCAGCACCCCCTGCCCGGGGGCAGCAGGAGAGGGGACAGCCCAGCACCCATTCCCCGGGAGCAGCAGGAGAGGGGACAGCCCAGCACCCATTCCCCGGGAGCAGCAGGAGCACCCCAGCACCCATTCCCCGGGAGCAGCAGGAGCACCCCAGCACCCATTCCCCGGGAGCAGCAGGAGCACCCCAGCACCCATTCCCCGGGAGCAGCAGGAGCACCCCAGCACC
>JAWWEE010000001.1:22136334-22166489 GCA_035221455.1 Xenops minutus | reverse complement strand
TGTGTCTGAGGGCATCTGGAGAGCACGGAATCCTGTGTCTGAGGGCATCTGGAGAGCACGGAATCCTGTGTCTGAGGGCATCTGGAGAGCACGGAATCCTGTGTCTGAGGCCATCTGGAGAGCACGGAATCCTGTGTCTGAGGGCATCTGGAGAGCGCGGAATCCTGTGTCTGAGGCCATCTGGAGAGCACGGAATCCTGTGTCTGAGGGCATCGAGCCCCGCCGTGTCACCGCCGAACCGCGCCCCGGGTGCCGCACCCACTCCGGGGCTGAACTCCGCCAGGGAGGGTGGCCCAAGCCCTTCCCTGGACAGGCGGTGATCATGCCTGACCTCCCTTTCAGGGAAGAGATTTTACCTAATATCCAACCTAAATCTCCCATGGCACAACTTGGGGCTGTTCCTTGTTATCCAGGCATTTGCTATGCTCCAGCTCCTCAATGTCTTTCCTGAATTTAGGGCCCCAGAACTGGACACAGGACTTGAGATGCGGCCTCACCAGTGCTGAGGTAAAGAGGGACAGTCACTGCCCTGGTCCTGCTGCCCGCATTGTTTCTGATACAAGCCCAGATGCCACTGGCCTTCTTGGCCACCTGAGCACACTGCTGTCTGTCAAGCAGCACCCCCAGGTCCTTTTCTGCTGAGCTGCCTTCCAATCACTCTTCCCCAAGCCTGTAGTGCTGCCTGGGGTTATTGTGACCCAAGTGCACTTGGAATTTGGACTTGTTGAACTTCATACAGTTGGCCTCAGCCCATCGATCCAGCCTGTCCTGACCCCTCTGCAGAGCCTTCCTGCCCAAAAGTAGAGCACCACTCCCATCCAGCTTGGTGTTACCAAAGATGTCCCTGCCCATGGCAGGGATGTTGGACTAGATGACCTTTAAAGGTACCTTCCAACCCAGACTCTGTGAAGAGTAAGGTGTCTTGTTGATAGGCAAAAAATGCATAGGTCAACACACAAAACTTGCTGTTGAGTATTACTGCACAGTGTCTGGGCAAGTAATGCAAGAGATTCACCCCAAAGCACCATCTCCAGCATCTACAACTGCCTGACAGCAAAGAAAGTGATTCCTAAGGTGAACTGCCCTTTGTTTTCCTTTCTTGGGCACACCCATGTTGCCACCATCAGTCTGGCAGTAGGAATGTGCATCTGCCTCCTCAGGCAGCATCCCAGGCCTCTGGCAGCCACACAAAGGGAAGGAGTTCTGCAGAAGTATGTACTGTTCATGGTACAGGTGTTATATGTGAAAACAGTGACATGTCAGGATCATTTATATCTTAGAGAGATGAATATTGGACAGGAAGTCTCTCTGACTATTTACACAGTGGCCAGCCTGGCTATAACAAAAAGCTGGTGTCAAATTTCATAGTTGCTGGTTGCTAGGGACTAGCTCAGCAAGTCTCCATCCAGTCCCCAGGGGCTGGGTGTTTGCATTCTCCTTATGCGTTGTGATTGGCACTAATTGCCAAATGAGTGTTTATTGCTTAATGATTTCTAAGTCAAATTTATCCAGTCAATTGAGCAGTCGGAGAAACGTGTTCCAAAAGAAATCTATTTCTTATAACAGCCATGCTGTCTCATGTTATATTCCCACTGATGTTTGCTCTCTCTGGAGGAGAAATGTCAATGTGGAGATTGTCAAAATTAATCTCCAGCAATCCTTAGAAATGTCTTTGTTTCTTTAATTTAAAGAGAGTGGACCAAGTTGTCTCTGAAGCTTTGTTCTTTCAAAAGTCAAGCTATCCACAAGAGCCTTGGGGTCCTGTAACAAGTTTGGAAACCATGGAACAGCTGCAAGATCATGATGAGGCCTGTGAGGAAGGTGAGCTAAAATTCTGTGTGCCACGAGCTGCCTGAAATGAACTGTTCTTGATCCAGCTTTGAGGTTCTGGTCTGAAAAGGCTCTTAATAAAGCTTGAGATCATAAGAAACAGTTCATATCATGTAATGGAGAAAGGCATAAAAGGGATCAGTTGCTGGAGTTCAAGGTAGATCTTAAATAGCATATCTAAGAAAAGGATAAATTCTGTCTCCTGGAGATACCAGGTCAAGACAAGGATAAATACTGCCCCTGAAGACACTCTGTATGGTCAAATACAAGTTAGTGGGCTATAGGAAACCAGGTGAAATTACCTGACATTTTTGATAGCAGGCCAAATGTGGAAATGGAGTTGCTCTGTGTAACTTTCACATCTATGAATAATTGTGTGGCTTTGTTTTGATTCCCATGCAACATTTTCATGACTAATTAGCTAAATATTCCTTTTGTAATGCCTGCAGCCACAAGTAGTTGCTGAATTTTGAAAATAAAGCTGTAGTAGATTCAAAAAACAAAAAGGAGGGAAATTCAAATCAGTGCTACAAGTGCATCTGCAGTGTAAAATGCTAACAGGAGACAGGATTTTAAAAACAAAGTTAACCATTCTTTTAAGAATCAAAAGTCAGCCTTACAGAACAAAACACTGACACACTTTAAGAGCATCCACTTCACTATAGGAAGTCAGCTTTTTCACTTGTAATCATCAAGGTTTCAACTAATAGCATGGCATACACCTGTCTGCTTACAGTGCACTCTCTGAATGCATTATACAGCACAGTGGCTCCAAAGGAGCTGACTTTGCTTTGGTGAAAAGCTTTGTCTTTTCCTTTGCTTCATTTCCTTGTATTTATTATTGTTGTTTGTCTTTCTCTGCTAGGCTTTTCCTTTTTATAGGTACCAATCCCTCAGGATTGTTCCTAGTTCAACTGAAATTCTTTTATCTGTAATACATTATTAGAATGCTTATTGGTATTAATTACATACAGCCCACTTTGCAAAGAAAGGTATCAGTAAGAGAACTGCCAGGAGTTGCTTCAGGAACAGCTTGGCCACTCATGCAGCAAGACCAGGTGGTTTGTTGAGGCAGCAGACATACCAGCTGTCCTTGCTTTTGAGTAGAAACCCTGAAAAAGGAATTTTGTGTTTTCCCATAGAACAGTGGAGATGCAAGTAGATCATAGGACGATTTTATACTCAGTTGTTCATTAGGCATTTGACCTCACTGGGGAGTGCCACATCCACCATGGGTGCATTCCTGTAGCTGCAGTCTTAATTCTGAGTACAAGTAATCCCAGGTGAAGCTTGCCACCTGACAGATCTGTAGTTTAGACTCACCAGTTGTTCCTGGCACTGTAGTACTTGCAAAGCTTAACTTGTACACATGAAGAAAATGTTCATCCAATCAGTGGTTCTTTTGTATTTAACATTACAGCCTTGGCTGTACATGTGGAAAATACCTAAGTGTCTGCAAGTGCAATGGTAAAACATGTGAAAGCTATCTGAGTTATGAATTACCTCATGTGAATTCCATCTCCTTGATAAATACTATAATAATCACACAAGTGATCTAAATGTCCACAGAATCTTGTAGGAAAACTGAAGTGGAGAAGATTTTATACATGAGAGGGACAAAGTTTGCTACCTTCTCTTCCTGTTATTTTATAGATGAATATGAGAGCAGAACTATTAGCATTATTCTATTTTGTGTTGCAGATCAGCTTTCAGTCATTCCTAGCATGTGGTATAACTATCCCTGAGACAGAGCCTTGCTAGTTTACACTTACCCTTATATTTTTTAAGCAAGTGAAGTCATCAGTCTCTTTCTTCATGATAGCTCAAGAGCTGCTTAGTAAGTGGATGAAGTCCAAACTGCAACTGGAGCTGAGTGATGGAGAAGATGAAGTTGACTCTGTCCTTCTGGAAGAGCCTTCTGCAGCCTCTCCGAAGTATGAGCAGTTTGATGGTGAGAGCACTGCAAAGCAGTTCCTGCTTTCCTCTCTAAGGATGTGCTGGGGATGGGGCCCAGGTCTCGTGGCCTGTCAGACTGAAAGGTAAAAGTAGTTTCGAGGCCAGGATAGTGGACTTGGTAGAAACAAGATTAAATGTGATGGTTTTGATCCCCCAGCTCTTAGAGCAGTAAGGCTGCACAATTGCATCTCCAAAACATCCAGTGCCTCACTGTGTAAAATAATTTTTTTAATGGGTATTTTTGAGGCCTGTCAAGTTTATACAGCCGTTTGAGATGCTCAGAGGCAAGGCAGTGACAAATGGATGAAACATTGTTACTCCTCTAGCCTGTTCAATGGGAGACTGATTAAGACTCTGGGGATAAATGGAGTGCAGTCAGTGTGTCCGCGTTCATCAGAAGTGCATTCACAGTCTGGGGAAGTGATCTCTTTAATTACATTAGGCTTTGTGATCTGAGACAGAGGGGTTTATTCATTTCAGACTAGCCTGAGATAATCTGAACTCCTCATTTCAGACTTGTGCAGCTATCTGGAAGGTGAGATGGAAAGTTCTTCTGTCCAGAAATACCTACAGCATCTTTTGCAGAGTGAAGTTGTGAACTGTGGGATAGTGAAACGCCTTAGACTTGAAGACATCAGGGAAAAACAAAAAGTTGCAGATCCACGAATAATAATGGAGCTCAGACACAAGCAGGTGAGCAGGCAAGGCAGCACAGTCAAAAGGAATAGAACGGAGGATTATAGGATTAGAGTAAATGCTCAGTGATACCTGCCCAATATTCTCTCCCAGCCTGCAGTAATCTCTCTCTTGGAGGCAAATACCCAAGGATGCTCTTCCACAGTTCAGCTGAAACATTACTGCATTTCCATGTGCACATTAGCCATTCAACAGTAGCTTGCACAGTTATCTTTCACTAGATCACTTCAGGTTTTTCCCCCTTTCTGAAGACTGACAGAAAAAGCTGCCACAGCAGTCAGTTCTGAGTTTGCACCCATCAAGTAATACTGGTTTAATGTCACTCTCGAATGGGGTGTTTTCTGTTCCGAGAGCTGTATCTCTCTAGTCAGTGCCAGCTACAGACAGAGTTGCTTGCTTGCTTCATGTGAAAGGTGGATTGTGACCCACCCTGTCAGTGTACAGTGAACTTCAAATTCTTCAGCCTTTGGTGTTTCCTTTAACTTTTGTTGAATTCCTCCTTCCGAGGTGAAAGAAAACCGAATGAGACATCAGAAGGCATTGGAGCTTCAGAGACAGGAAGAGTCCCTGAAGAAAGCAATTCTGTCTGAGGCCAAGCTCCGAGCACAGGAGGAGGATAGAAGGAAGGCCCTGAAGGCCAAGAAAGAAGAGGAGGAGATCCAGAGGGAAATGGTGAAGCTGCGAAAGGAAATGGCTGAGAAGAGGCACACCATGACAGAAGCATGGAGAATGTAAGAAGGAGAGGGGGGCATGGAAAGAATGAAGAACACTTGTCAACTCCTTTTGTTAAATGTAAAAGGAGTTCTGGTCCCAAAGGAAACAGCTGTTATTCCTCTGTCTCTGATTTCTCACAAAGCCTTTTAGTCCTTTGTTACCAATCTCAGTGGCAGAATTTATCATGAGTGGGAAAGTGGGCTAAAGATAGTTAGCCTCCCCTCAGCCATTACCAATATGTGCACTGAATCACAAAGTAGGAGCATGTTTGCACCACCATGTATTCTCTCCCTCAACTTCATGGCCACATCCGGCCTTGTTAGTGTCTAATGCAGCATGAAAGCCAGTACACAGGAAAAAAATAAGGGGAAAAAGTAGTCTGTGTTGAAAGTCTAGCACCTGCAATATTTCCTCTGCTATGAGAGATTATGGCTGAGAATTCTGCAGAGACATAATTTTTTCCTTCTGCTGAGCTTTGATTGTCATAGAGATGTTAGTTTTAGGGATGCTATTTATTTACTTAGGCAGTCCTGAAATCCTAAATCTTTTCATATAAGTGCTTTAGTGAAATCCTTACTGAAATGCTTTATTTTTTTCTTCTGCCTGCTATATTTTGAAAATGCTCAAACTGTTTAATCTCTGGGACCCCAAACCATTACAGAGGTGGTTTTTAAGAAGGCCAAGGTAAATAATGGGCAACTTTCTAAGCTGTAGCGGTGATTCTCTTAGTATTGGCCAAAAAGAGAATGTATTAGATTGTATATAGTTGTATTATATCTGTATGTTTGTTCACTTTCCAGGGAGGGAAAGAGACAAGAGAAAACTCTCAAGTTGTCAAAGCAGGAGGTACCTGTTACTGTGTCACCACCCCTGGTTGTGAGGAAAGAAGAGCAAGGAAAGGAGAAACAAAGAAGAGCTCAGGAGCTGCTGTGCAGGATTCACACCAGTAAGCAGAGAGTGAGCATCACACCTCTTTTTATCTGAGACTCTGAGCTACTTGCCCTCAGCTACCACTTGAAAAACTGAAGTTTAGAGTCCTGGTTATGTAGAATTTGTTACTTTTTCCAAGACCTCCTGATACCAGGAAAATAGCAGAGCAAGGCAAAAAGTATCTTGTAAGACTAGGAGCAAGAATCCTGAGGTCCAACCCCAGTGTGCTTGTTCCTCAAGTGTACTCAGTGGGATGTTCACTCAGAGTTGTGAAAAAGACGTGGCTCTCAGAACAAATACAAACATAAAGGTTTCTGCAGTCAAAGAGTAGGCAGATGTACAGACAAGGCAGCAGAGCAAGATTTGTTTTCCCTTAAAGAAGGAAGTAAAAGTGGAAAGTGGCAGAAAAGAGGCCTGGGAAGCATGCACTTTTTTTGTGTAAAGGTATTTTTAAGATTACCTTGCAGACCCTGGTGCAGGACCAGGGAGAGAAAAGAGAAGTGCTGCAGCCTGGGATAAATTTTGATCTGTGCCTCTGGGAGCTGAAGCATGTCAGCATATCCACAGTAACAGGTTCCTCAGGGATCCACTCCCACTGGGTGCAGTAGGATATTCTGTGTTACTGCAGCAGCTCTTTGGAGGCAAACATACAGACTTTAATAATTCCCAGTAGGAACCTCTTTCATTTACCTTCATTATTCTGATTCCGTGGTCAGCTCTGAGTTAAACATGCTGTATCAAATACTTGCAATTAAAGTGTGATTTTTTTGTACTGAGTAATTTTATATGGGCATTCTCAGCAAAGGGAATAAGCTTCCTGAGTGTAGGTGTGAATGCCATCCATCATGTAATGTGTTTAATGAATAGAGCAGTCATCATCAATAATGCCTATATGTCTAGATATTTTTTGAATACAAGAATCCCATAGCTTTTATGGTGACTCTCCTCATGGCTCATTCCATTCTCCCATCTGCTGAATTTGAGCTTGGCTGCTGTTAAGCAGTATACAACCTCTCTCCAGCAGAATCTAAGCTGTGAAGATAAGCCTGAATGAAACCACAGAACAATTTAGGACTGGCATAATGTGAGAAGCCACAGCTTAGCTGAGCTAAGCAATAGTGACACTTTGATTACCTTCCTAAAGCAGAAAGAAATAGCTAATGCATTGATTTTTTGTAAGTCTCCATTTGAAGATTTCAGTGAGTGAGAGGAATGCAATTAACACAAGGCTCTATGACAAAAGGGGAACAGCGGAGTCCTGTGAGTTAACCCACTTGGAGGATCAAAATGAACAGTGTTTGCAGTGACAGGACTAGAATTACTGGGTAGATTAGATAGCAAATTGCTGTTCTGTACAATGTAAATGACTCCCAAAGGCAGTGAGTCTAATTACACAATAGGGGAAAGGTTTCTCTTCCTACAGGAACAAGGATGAGCTGAGGCCATGCCTTTTTGTCTTAAGTTGAAAAAAAAAAAATTAAAAGAAACACTTTTTCACAGAAGCGTTCTTACCTGTAGCATTTTAGACATTTTCTAGATTTTGAAACCTCTTCCCTGTTTCTAGAAATTCTGTATTTCACACTCATTTTATTCACTTGGTGAACTAAGTGCATTCCACTCCAAAGCATAGAGCCTCATGAGACAATGTATCCTTTCTACTTTTTGTAGAAGACCTGCATGTGCTCTGCATTTACTTATTTTTTTACCCTCAAGTTGATTGTTGAAAGTGGGGATTCCACAAAGAAACTCAAAAAGGAAAGTCAGATAAGGGGAAGGGCAGAGAGGATCAGCATTTGTGTGACGGGCTGTATCTTACTCATTGGTTTTCTGAAAATCTCCCATGCAGTGCATGCAACGACATTTCTCTGCTTGGCTGAAAGTTGTTCTGGAGCACAGAATCAAAATGGGAAAAGCCAGAGCCCTTGCTGACTGGAGATGCCAACTGAAGGCCCTGCGAGCCTGGAGAAATTATACTTGGGCCCAGAAAGTAAAGCAGGAGACACAGCAATTGGAAGTTCATCTCCAAGATCAAAACAGGTAGTGACCCTGTACTGTGGAATTCCTCCTACTGCAGCAGTATTTGGGCAGAGAAGTGATCAGGGACTGTAAAAGAGGCTTGTCACTTAGCCAGCAGGAGGGAAACAGCAGCTTTTGGAGAAAATTGCTACATTGCCTGCAGTGTGCCAGAGGCGTTATGGCACAGATGAAAAGGCAGACAAATATAAACAAGAACTTGAGTACTTTCCAACAAGCCTGTGTCTCACTCTCTCCCGTAGATATCTTTCCTGGAAATCTCACCCTGGCTTGCTCTGGACTCTGGAGAACATGAGTTGCCAAATTAATTCCTTTTTAATTTATTTATTTGCCGTTTCAGTAGTAGTATAGTAGAGATCATTTTGGTCAGTGCCTTTCATTAAGGAAGCTGTTGGATGAATTGCCCATCATCCAGAGAAAATTTTGCTCTTGCAGGTGTCAGGCAGGCTGCAGTGGTGAGACACTGTCACTTCCCCTGTGCAGCTGGCCAGGGA
Organism: Xenops minutus; assembly: GCA_035221455.1. Classification (NCBI taxonomy): domain Eukaryota; kingdom Metazoa; phylum Chordata; class Aves; order Passeriformes; family Furnariidae; genus Xenops; species Xenops minutus. Next base: position 22,157,835 of record JAWWEE010000001.1, on the reverse strand, counting down.
ACATGATACCTCTTTTGCAACTATCCTGCAGCCCAGGGGATGACATAGGAAATTGCAAAATGTGAACTAGGGAAACTTAAATCAAAATAGCAGGCATTCTTTCTGCCCTTCCTTGGAGGAACTCTGTACAGCTTCAACGGGCCTTTGGAGTTAAGCAACAAAATTACTCAGGAAATTATGGGGCTTTGTGCCTGGGCAGAAGCCTCTCTCCTATGCTAACACAAGCACTTTCTTGTTCAGGAAGAACCAACTGGCTGCAGAGCATAACCAGCGACGGCTCCTGCGCTGCTGCTTCCTGGCCTGGCAGCACTGGAGTCAAGCAGAGACGGAAAAGCGAGAGCTGAAGATCAAGAGGGAGGAGACAAAGAGCAAGATGGCACAGCTGCTGGAGGCTGTGTCACAGGGGAAGGGTGGTCTGGACAGGCCACTGGAGGTTAACATGCCTGGGACAGCAGAAGTAAACCATCATCAAGTTTTGCAGCAGGACAAGGTAAATCCTTCCCATGTAGTTTTGTCTATTGGCATCTCAGTACTCTTACAAAGTACTTCTTTTGTGCGGCCTGAAGTAAAGAGCATATTTTCCCAGAGTAAGGCTTCTTTCCCAGGGTGACCCCCAAATACCTGCCTGCATCTGCTCAGTAGAGAAGGCTAAAAATCAGAAGCAAATGTGAAGGACAATAGATGAGTTTTAAAAATAATCTCTAGTGCTGCCAGAGAACAGCCCTTTATGTACTGTGAGTTGAAATGAGCATCCCACCCCCAGATCACTTTTACTGAGAGATTAGTTACATCTTTGATGCCAGCTTAGACTTTAAAAGGGTAACTTGACTGCATGACAAGAGATTTTTTTTCATGTCAGTGCAGCTCTCCAGCTTTTAAGTGTGGGGAAAGAAAAGGTTATCGCTGGCTGTTTTAGGATAATGCACATCACAAGGAGGCAAGAGAGGAGAATCAGAGGTTGCTTTCTTAAAGTGTCATTTGTCAGGTCAGATCCTGACCTTCCTTTCTGTCTCTAAAACTTGTACTACAGCAATATCCCAATCTCAGCATGAGAGCTCACACACACGTATTACAGGTAAAGCTTTTTGTTTGCCTAAGTGTCAATAAAGATTCATTTCCTTTGGTGCCTGTATTATCCTAGTAGGCCCATATTTTTCCTCTGGTAAAATTTGTGCTAGAAGAATAGGACTGAATTTGGGGTTTGACCTAGGAAGTGGAAAGCAGACATTATATCTGATGCCTCTTCAGAGAATGGCCGCATCAGAAAAGGCTCAGCCTCATTCTCCACTGTGCATCTGGTGCATGGTATTATTTATCAAGGCTGGAGAAGAGGTATGAGGAAGCAGCACTGTATAGACTTCTCCTGCATTTGAAAAAGGACCATTCAGCCACAGCGATCACTTCAACAGCTGCTTATGCCCTTATTCTCCATCGGAGCACTGAATGGAGACAACATAGTACATAAAGGAGTGTGCTAATCCCCCAGAAATGAGCTGTCCTAGGCTGTGCTCCCTAACAAAATATTCGGGATGTATTCCTGCCAAAGCTCTTGCCTGATCAAGATTTTTTCTTCCCAGTGGAATGGCACACAGCTCCTTAACAGTTCTTTCCCACAGCCTCCCATTTTGTGCATAATGGGGCCCCTCTGGCCTGACGAGGAACTGAATAAAGATTGCATAGCTTAGATTACTCTACTTCTCAGGCATCTCACTAGATTTGCATTAAAAAACCCACTATGTTCTATGGGCAGAAGAGTGCTTGGTTTTAATCAATGCCAAATTTTCTTCTTTTTTTGTCCCCCAGCCAACTGAAACTTGCCACATACAGAAAGAGCCTGATGAGACCAGAGACTACTCGTGTTGGGATGCTGTTGACATGTCTCATTTCTGCAGAAAACCTAAATTTGCCTGGGAGGTTACCATAAAACCTGCAGCTCTGAGTGCCCAGGACCAGGCTGTGTACAGGAATCAAGGAGCCACTGTCCTCCAGCAGTTTCAGACACATGGTCCAAAGACATCTCCTGCTTATGGCAGCCGTTTTGAGCACCGTCACGCCTTCCAGCGACGTCTGATCAAGGAGCAGAGGCAGCAGCTTCAGAAACAGAAAGAACTGATCCTTAAGCTGCAGGAAAATCAGAGGCTAAGCAGAGATAAAGAAGAGGCAGCACAAGCTACGGCTGTAACCCAACTGATTAACAACTCTGTTTCTCAAACCAGAGAAGAAAAACAATCCAGATGCAAGAACACAATCCCTTTGAGGTATATGCCCTCAATGAAGCATGGTCAGTTAGTCAGCATGTCTCACTCCCACTCGTTGAGACAGAATTTTTGAGGCACATTTCAGTCATACCAGTGCTACCTGCCTTCCTCTCTGCTGTGTCTCAGCCTCAAGGATAGTATCAGGCTGGCCAGAGTTCTCTGTCCTTCTCCCTTTTTTGCAATGGCTTGAGACCATGTGATCCATGCAGGATCCACTTAGAAACAGCAACACCAGTGTCACACATAGTAGCAGCAGGGATTTATTTAGTTAGGAAGAAAAAGGGCATGATCCTCTATTTCAGAACATGCAGCAGCCCTATAACTCAGTTTCTTTTACAAAGATGCATCGTTAATCCCATTTCAAGCAGAAGAAAGGTGTATCAGGGATTCAGAATTAAAATGCAGCAAAATGGAAAGCAGAAACTACAAGGCCATAGGTGGTAGGTGTGAGACATCATTTGACCACATTCATTGATCAATTTCTTAACTCTCTTTCATAGTTCACCTGATTCTCGTGGGCCAAAAAACACAGGGGCAGTGATGCAAGGCAAGAGACCCTCCAGCCAGCTGACCTCAACTCATCCCATACTGAAAGGTATTATTCTGGACAGCAAAAGCCATTCCAGACCACTTCTCTCAACAGTTTGTCTCAAATGTCTCTCTTTTTTTGCCTCAGCTTTGCTGGTTGATGACAGTATGCAAGTAAAACTTGGCTCTCTCTATCCAAGCCTGACCAGTGCTGTGAGAGGGTGAGCTGTTTTCATGCCCAAGTCAGGCACCTGTAAAACTTGGGCCACTGCAAGCTCAGCATGTCCATGCTTAGTGAACTTTTGTAGCAGTTAGTCCTAACACTTGTGGTCATTTCTGGTGTGACAAGGCTCAGGGAGAGAAGCTCTACAGGTTTTTTTGCCATCAGTCTCTTTCCCTTCATTACACATTCAAGTAATGCTTAAACTGGCCAGTCATTTTCATCTAACTTTGACAGAGGTGTTGAGATTTCAAAGGGAATTAAGTGCCTACCCGAGGTTTTCTGAGAAAACAGTAGCCAGTCTGGGGAAGGAACTCTGGGTCCCTTCCTTTTATGAGATATCTCCCTTTCTCTGGCCACACTAGAACAGCGTATACACATTAAACATACAACACAGCCTTTTCATGCAGTAAATTAAGACTGGGTTCTCTTAGATCCCTAGGTCAAGTTCTTCCATAGCAATGAGAGGTGGTCGCGGTCTGCATTAAAGGTTGTCTGGAATATGATTATTGTAATGTTTTAACAGTTTTGGCATCACCAGAGCTGGTAGATGGGCATTGATAGTTGCCTTTCATTGCCTCTGTTTAGCTCCAGTGCTACCTAGTCCAAGCCATCACTCACTCTGATTTGCCTGAACTTTGTACATTTTAAAGACAGTATTTTTCAGAGCACTCAAGTGCTTTTGTTTAAAGATCCAAAAAACATCAGTGAATAAGTTATCACTGGATGATTTTCCTTGGCAGAGAATCCTGGGACAGCTGAGAGGAAAAAAGTAGCTGAGGAAGCCTATTGTGTTCAAAACACTTTAATGCCTCTCAGTTATTGATTGCTCCATCCTGTGCTTTGTTTGCGACTGCAGAGGAAGCAAGCAGGGGTTCTGGGTGGTCACATCAGCACTGTAACACCTTTGCTGATGGCCAGCGAGATCATTGCATTGCAATTTGTCTCCCAAAAGAAGCATTAAGCAGTAGTTTCTCACTAGCAGGATCAAGTACCTGTGTGTCACTGTGACAAGGATGCTTTCTGTTAAAAACTGGCTCTGTTACAAAATTGCTCTTTAAATAAGCAGTTAGAGCTTACTGGAGACCTCATAGCAATGGCTGCTAAATCATGTGCCCTGAGCCTCAGCCCTCAGTCAGGAAAGGCAAGGACAAACCCTCTGAACACAGCTTCTTTCATAACTGAGCCTCATGGTTGTGACTGTCAACCAAGAAGGGTGGAGTGAATGTAATTGCAGTAGTCCTGAGTCATCTTATAAGCATTTATAGGTTCCTTGTTCATGCCATTGCTATAAGAGGCAGCAGAAAGCAAGTTCCTTTGTGCTGGCATTGCCAGGGCAATACGGGGCTGGCAGTAGAGCGGTCATTCTTGTTCATCAATCTTCTGCCATTGCCCTATAGCTCATTTCCACTACACCTTATGTCCTCTCTTTCTGTAGGTATGGAGGAGAGAGCAATGCAGCGGGCAGAACATAGGAGGAAACTAGAGGAAGCCAAACAACGAAAAGTAGAGGAAAAATTGGTAAGGGAAGTATAAAATTAAATAAAGTGTCTTTCACACCATTCTAGTTACAAGAAATGCTGATTTGACCCCAGAGTCAGGGACCAAGAAAAGGCCCTTTATTCAGAGCAGGAGTCTTATAGTTTGTTGAGAAAGCAGATACCCATCACACATCAGAAATAGTTATTGCTGCTTTTGCATATGGCAATGGATGTTCCGTATCAGGAGCAGACATTTTATGTTGAAGTTCCATACAACTTGGATTTTCAGTGTTTGGGAAAAGAAGTGTTTGGGTACCTGTAATGCTGCTTTGCGTGTAGAAATGAAACTTGAGAGCAGAGCCTAGGGATTCAGAACTGACTTCAGTAATCAGATTTGGTGTATGGTTTACGTTTTTTTAGGGGAAGAGTGGGCAAATACTATAACTTAGGGCAAAGAAAGATAAAGATATATAGATAGTAGGAAGATAGAGAGAGAGGTATATGTAGGTAGTAAAAAGAACAATCCGTCCTTCCTCTTTCTTTCCCAGTTCATTGTTGAGCACAGATCATGTCTAATACATGACAAAGTCTGCTTCCTTCTGAAGTTTCAGGTTCTAGTCAATATAGGAATACTAGGAGAGCTTAGAGGTCTGTTCACTGTAAAGTTCACATGAATCAAATTAAATTTGACCTTTTTCCATTTCAAGGCCCAGCTGAAGGCTGAAGAAGAAGAACGACAAAGGAAGGAGGCTGAGGAAAAGGAAGCTCAACGGGAAAAACGACGGGAGGAGAGAAGGCAGCAGAAGCTGGTAACCTTACCTGTTTCTCTTGCTTTAGCAGGGGCAGGGAAGAAGAGCCATTACCCACTAGTATTCAGCAGCAAGAATAACATGAACTGAAGGTCTTCACTGGTAGAGCAGAGTCCCACATCACAGCACCCACTGTACAGACTCACCTCCTTCCTCCTTTCTGGCAACATTAGGGGAAGGGCTGTGTACAAAACACTCTCTGAAGTACACACTGTCTGTGTCATCAGCAAGACCAGAGGTCCCAGCTCATGGATGTTCTCTGCTGAGATAGAGCCACATAAGCCTCTGCAGTGACAGCACGTTCAGTCTGCTTTCAGACTACTTTTTCTACTCATGTCCCCTCTCCAGCGTACACAATGATACCAGTTGCAAACACGTGATTTAAAAGTAAACAAGCCTCACAGTCATATCAAGGGCAACTTTCCACCTGAAGAATAGAAGCATCCTCTCCTTTGAGCTAGCCTAGGAATAGCTGCACTTCATTATTGTTACTTGGAAATGAGCTGTCCTAATAACTCAAATAGCATATTTTAAATCCTACAGGAATTCAACCTACAACTAGTGTTCTACTTGGATTAAGTGTTTTAGAATCTTCGACCTAAATCCTTAAGTATCAGTCAAAAGCAATATTGTACAGTTAGACAATACCCACATTCTTCCCCTACTGTTTAGGCTAGATTAAGTGGTAGAGTCCATGCATAAACTCAGAATCATTTTTGGCTATGTTTTCATCTCGTTTTATAAGCACCGAAAGCTGTGGTCCCCAGGCTCATCAAATCACCCTGCCCCACACTGATGGAGGCCCATAAAAGGAGCTTCCTGCTACACCAGCACGTCTGGTAGCCACAGATGACAAGTCTGCTACGGTAACACCAAACTGCAGTGCTGATACATGGCCCAAGGAAGTGTCCAGAAACACTATCATCTCCCAGGAGAATTTTCAAGGCAGTTTGCTTTCCAACACAGGTTCTAGTACATGAGGTCATGTCTGCTCTGCACTGCTAAAGATGATGCAGATCCCCATTTTCTGTCAGGTCAGAACCTCCAGCTCCAGTATGATCATCTGCTGTAATTGCTTAACATCCTCTTCATACTGAGGGAATTTAAACTACTGCTTTTTGTATTGCAGAAAGAACTGGAGAAGCAGAGGAGGCTGGAGAAAGAGCAGCAGCTCCAGAAAAGGGCTAAAGATCACTATGAAAAAGTCCTGCTCAGAAAGCTGGGAATAGCGCCATGGAAAAGGCTGAGGGAGCAAACCAAGGAAAACATGGTGGTAAGTGCTGAGGATAAAGGAAATGACTGGTACCACAGAAGGAAAGGAAAAAGTGCTGTGTCCTAGATGCAGCACTTAGCAGAAGCCTTAATAGGCTTTTAAGCCAGGTAGAGATGGAAGAAGCGAAAATTATCCTGCACACCCTGCACTATATTAGCACTTTAAATCAGCTGATCTGACAATAATCATGAAAAGTCATCAAAAACCCATAAGGGTGGCATCCTCATTTATGGCTGATTGAACAGGAACCAAAAGGACAGAGAAAGCAAAGCATTTCAATTTATTGAGAAGTCATTTTGTTAGCCTCAACTTGTCTGGAGTACTAACTGCCATGTGAGTTGATGCTAGTAACAGGGTAAGTTGACGTGATACAGCCCAAAACATATATTGAAGTTATATGACATGAGCCTGTCAGTTCCTTTACTCCACAGCATAGTTAATCAGTAAGACACCACCAAGCCACTGTAGTTAGAGTAGTTAACCCCAGCCGATCGTCAGGGCTTTCCCTCTCTCTGGAGTTGCTGCTGGTGCAGAGTTGGCCACTGCTAGTGGCAGGACACTACAGGTGAAAATCCAGCCATCTGTTCTATTCTGGCCATATCCTTTAGTGCAGAACAGCAAGTGATAGTTTCTGAGACCTTGGTGCATGAGTATTGCTAACAAAACGTTTCCATATGTGCCTTATCAGGGGTACACTAATAACACTCAACTGTATCCTGAAGATTTAGCCAGAGCCCAGGGCTAAGCTGGCAAGCCTCCATTTAAGTCACTGGAACTGAAGCTACTCACAGTACTTTACCAGATGCACACAGGCCTCCAGCTGGGAAGAAGCAGAGGGATACAAGCTGCTCCGTATGTCCACCCTGCTGGTCAGCATTATAGATGGGGTGGGGCTAATCTGTTAAGAGACCCTACCTCTGCATTCACAACAGGTTAAGTGAGCATCTCATTCAAAAGGGTGTTCTCTAGAAGTGATGCAGCAGTGGCCTGATATGCTGGGTGTGTTCCTCATGCTGACCCCCCTTTGTGGGGGTGGGGGAGTTAGTTCAATTGTTAGTCCCAAAAATCTGAGGTGATTTTCTAGTGCACCCAGTTTTCTGTAGCTTTATACTTACGTAGCCAGTAGTCCAAGTAACCAGCTGCTGTCTTCACTCAGGTGGCACAGAGGCACCACTGCTTGGGCCTGCAGAGGAAATGCCTGATGTCTTGGCTCCAGAACACCCAGCGATGTCTCATGGAGAAGATGTCTTGGGCCGAGGACTTCTATTCCCATATGTTACTGAGAAGGGGCTTCAGGAACTGGCTAAAGGTTGGCCTGCACCACAGTGGAGAAATGATATCAAGAGAGCTGGCTGCTGCCACGCTTTCCCTCACCACACACCCCTCACTTCACACACCTGTAGTACAACTTCTATTCAGTTTTACTATTCCCATTCCAACAATGTTATTCCCTTCTTCAGAGACCTTCTTTCAGCACTTCACTTCTCCACCATTCTCTTCCACACAGAATTTTCTCCTACTCAGTATTCCACCTTTGCACTCTATCACTGTGCTGATTTTCCTCCACTCCTGTGCCCACTACCCTTCACTGCCACAGTCTCAGCATTGCTCTGTTTCTGTTTATTGGGCCAGAGCTGGAGGGAAAGAGAGAGAGGAGGAGAAGAAAAGAAAAATAAAAACCATTCTTACCTATTTCTCTGTCCTCCTTCCCTAGTACAAGGATTATCTCTTCACTCAGGAGCAGAGAGCAAATACCTTCCGTGCAGCCTGCCTCACGAGGAAGTACTTCTGGGCATGGCTTGATGTTATCATGGAGGAAAAAAGGACATTATGGGAGAAGCTGAAGATTGCTACTGAGCACAGTAACAAGTAAGCATATGCCCTTGACAGCAGTTCTTTTTACTTAGGTGTAATACACCCTGTAGATTATTTTAGGGATTGCTTTTGACAAGTCAGTCATCTGCTCCACAGGAACACATGAAACAGGTTCTAAACTACTGGTATTTTGCTTCTGTGATATGGACAGACAACATCAGCAGAGGTTTATGCTAAGTTTCCATGCAACCTGGAAAAGAAAATGTAGTGATACCCTTCACAGGGGTTTAAATCTACTGAAAGAGCATACAGTGAAAGCAGATAAGTAGCTGAAACTTTCTAAGCTGATTAGCAGAGCTAGCCATGCAGCTTCTGCTAAAAGGTGCCTTAGGAAAATCTCTAAGTACAATTATAGCAAGCCAAATGATTGTGTAGAAATTACAAGTACTGTTTTGTCCACAGCAGATGTTTTAGTTCACAAATCCAAAGTTGATCAACTATAAATCCTACTTAAGGAGTCTTTCAATTTATGCTGTTGTCAACCTGACTTGACAGTGAGAACTAGAATAGACAGCTCTACCAGTCACAACTGGAGCTGGACACACCCAGTCCACTGCTTGTGCTGTAAAATGCACTTTAACAGGAAGAAAAAACTATTATCAGTTCAGCAGAAAGCTGAAGCATGTTCACCTGCCACATCATGAAAGCATATTAGCTGCATGCAGTCATGAATAGGCTATGTCTGTACATAGCCCAAACAGGATTTGCAGCACCTTGGAGGAAAAATTAAATTAAATTCACTTCTTATGTGGTAAAGCAGGCCCGTTCTAGCTTGCTGTGTCAGTAAGATCAGAATGGTGCACGATTTAACATTAAAAAGCCAGCAAACTGGGGGAACCAGGAGAAATTCATACCCAGGAAGGTGTTAGGAGCCTCTGCTCAGCTGCCTGCGCTCCGAAAGGGTTGGTCTGGACCAAATGAGCCTCCATTTTTCCTGAAGAAACTTTTTTCAGAGGCCCTGTTTATTCCTCTAGAAACACCTTTCCTCTTTAGCCTACTAAGCAAACTGCAGCTAATGAATTCTGTCAAAGGGAGGAGCAAAATTCTTGGTAGAGAGTAGAAAAGGGCAATGTGTTATTTTTCCCCAGCGTGATTGATATATCAATGGAATGGTCTGCATGTAGATGCTTAACATGTCACAGCCCTGACTAACAGCAGAACACAGCCCACAGCTATTTTAGGGGAGTTCCCCCCTTAAATAGAAGTCATCTTTTTATTACCTGTTTTACTGTGTTTTATTAGCTACTATTACCTTTTTATTACCTGTGTTATGTACAACTCTACATGTTGTGACTTTGTTCCTTGTGTCCCTAATTTCTTTAAGGAGACTTACACTGAATGCATTCAAGGCATGGAGGCAGTACCCATTATTGATGAGAAAGGAAAGGGAGAGAGAAGAAAGGAGAAACCAGCTACGCAGGAGAGTAGCTGAAATTCTGCCCAACTTCCAAACATGACAGAAGAGAGTCAAAGGAGAGGGCAAAGGAGACAAACGACCAGTTCTACTCAGTGCTATCTTCCTGATGACTGAAACAAGTCCTAAGGGAAGGCCTGCCAAGTGACAGCCAAAGGAAGCTCCCTGCAGTCACTGTTGTCATAAACTGAGCATATATGGAAGCTTATCTGACAATTTCACTTTTCACTTCCCTGAGTCATTCCTCACAAAGTCCTCCTCACATGAAGCCTCTGTAGAGGTGTCTTGGCTGGTGTCTGTGAAGCCAAGGTAACCAAAGCCTAGCACAGGGTGTGTTTGAGGCCAAGGCCATTTCCACACACAGAGCTCCAGCACTGATATGAATCCTTCTCCATCAAAGGAAGCACAGAACTGAACTGAACTTCTTTTTCTCTAAGCAGTAACCTGGTGCTTTTCTGTTGCCAGTACTCTGTAGGGTGACAGCTCAGTCAGAGAACAGACTGACCTGACTGTCAGCTGACCCCCTAGCTACTGCTGCAAACTTGACTAACTTTGCCAGTAAAGTTTGGATGGAAGGAAAAAAGGGAAGAATTGTTTATGCAAACCATATTTGCTAATGATCCAGATCATTGCATTGCATCTGGACAACCTAAAACCTGGATTCTTTTTCAAGGGACTGCCTTGTTTGCAGCACTAGCCAGTTCACAAGCACAGTGCTTTGATTTTGGTGGCAAGTGGTGATTCCAAGTTTATGAGCCTCATTATCATTTAAAGATTTCCCAAGCTGTTTAACTGTAGTATTTCAGCGTGTATTGGACAAATCTGTCAGGGCTGTTTTACTTGATTCAGTACTTCAAAGAAAAAAAAAAAGGCAAAAAACCAAGAGAAAGGCAGATTGTGTTTTTCATATAAACTGACATGATTAAAGTTTTTTACCACTGTTTAACCTTAACCTGCAGCTAATGCAGACAGGGTAATGCCGTTAAGGTACAGAATGTTTTAGCAACAGCATAAGGCAGGAAGCTGGAATCACTTCCCCCTCACAACAAGATAGGCAAAGCTCTCTCCAAAAGCATTTGACAGTACAGGAAGCACTTGAGTAACACCAGGAAGACAACAGCTTAGTGTTATCTTGTATCAGATCATTTATAAAACCTATATATGCCCTGAAAGTTTCCAGTAAACCCAAATCCAAAATGAACACAATTGAGCAGGTCGTGCAGATTGTGTCAGAAGTCAGCTGAATAACCCTAGAGAGAAGTCGGTCAGGAACCTACACCAGCACTAAGCACTGCAGATGAAGTGGCATAGGACAGGTCAGGTGTCCAAGCACAGCAGCAGGCTCCAGAGCTTTAGCTGGAAAGCCAGAGACACTCCCTGCCCACACAAGCCAGGCTGTCGAGCAGGCTCCCGGTGCAGGTCTGAAGACAACTGTCACTCGAAGGTTCTCTCCCACATCCATTCTCTACATCTCCCAAAGGCTCCTTATAGACTTGACTGCCAGCAGGTCAGGCGAGCACGTTATCCAAGTGCAGGGAGATGAAGGTGCCTGCGTGGAGTGTGGGCGAGTAGAGACCATCTGGCTACATTAAAAGGCAGATTGTGAGAGGAAGCGACAAGCTGAGAGAGGGTTGAATAACTTGCCTTGCAGGGAAGAACATGCACTGCAGAAGGGTAGTTTTTTGCAGAGGACTGAGCCAAACGGGCAGGGAGGAGCAAGCTGGGGGGCTGAGCTACCCAAATAATGCCCCAGTGCGGCCAGTAGGTACACTGGGTACTAACAGCAGCACGCTGTGACAGCACAGTAACAGCAATTCACTTCCTCTTAACACAGCCCTGCCCTTTGTAAGCCTCTGTCGTGTAGTGCCTAACAAGCTCCTGGAATACCTCTGAACCAGCCTTTATTCTCCTGTTTTACTTGGGGCCTTTTCCCAAGCTGACTTCCTCAGTAGGGCTTGATAACAAACACAGTAAGGAAAGTCTCCAGCCCCACTTCCATCTGGATGCATGGCATAAGCAGTACAGTGACCCAGAGGACAAAAGGCAAGGGCACATCCTTCTTCAGCTGGAGGGAAGGCAGCATTACAGCCAGCTGGAGACGATGCAGCTGTAAGGGGAGTAGCAAGGATATGGGACAGTAGAGTAGGTGCACCCACATGCAACCTGGTCTTGGCCCCAGCAACAGACTGAGCAGGGGTTGAATCTACATCTCTCACAGCTAAAACTCTGCCCCAAACCACTGGCTACTCAGGGGTGCATCCAGTTTTCTAAACTTTGCCCAGCAATGCACATTTTGTCCTCAAGGCACACAGCTCCCACTCATCTCGGTGCCCACTCACCACCCAAGAAAATAATGCTGCTTATGGAGCATAGTTCCCTGCAAAGAACTTGAAGCACAGTCAAGACTTGAAACTGGCCTTTGTCTCCAATACTCTCATCTTCCAGGGTTTTCTTCTATTCCTTGAAGCTTTTAGAGGTTCTCCTGTCAAGATGCTCTGTGGTTGGACAGCTCCAGCAGCAAGAAGCCAGAAGACCCAGGAGGAGCTGTGCTTTGAACAACCCTTTGCCCTTGCCTACTGCCAGTGCAAGCATGAAGCTGAAACCTTGGCTGGATCCATCTAAGGAAGAGAGATGTTCAGGGATGAGGGACATTCACACTGAACGTCGTCTGAATCAAAGGGGAGGTGAGAAGCCCCTTGATTTCCCCATTCAATCCACACTTGGCTGAAACAACTCCTACCTCCTTGGCAGAAGGAAGACTGTTCCAGAGGATGCCATTGAAATACTGCACAGGATACCCCTAAAATCCCTGGCACAATGATAGTGTTTTGCAAATTGAAACTCCAGCAGGAGGTTGACATGTGAGAGAGCTTGTCAGACCAAGGAAACAGCTTCAGCCTGCAGCTGTTCCAGAGCATTCCTCCTGCTCCAGCACTTGGATAGATGCAGATGTCAATGCCTTAATGCTGGTCATCAGCCCACACTCTCACAGCTCAGGCACACTCCTGCCTGTCAGCTCTTTGCTTTTCTTAGCAAGAGAGGGAGGTGGCTGCACAGCCAAACTCTCCTTCTCTTGCACAGGGAGCAGGGGGAAGGATTTTGCTCTGATACAACAGCGAATATAGAACCCTGAAGTGATTGCAAACTCTCCATCCTCTGCTGACACCTGCCTTCCAGAGTTCTTACACAGTTTCCCAAAAACCTTGACTACAGACATAACATCTTGTCATTAAATCTGTACACCAGTCTCCTCAAAGGCTCACAGGCCCAGCTCAAACTGGATTTGAAAGAGTGTCAGAAGTATTAAACAACTCCCTCTGCTCCCCCCAGGCACAGGGAGACAATAATTAGCCTGGGAAGGGTCCGTGAACCGCTGCAGCATAATCCACAGCTCACATCTTTGCAGACCTGTTATGCATTATGGACACCAGCCACAGCAGTGCACCATGGCCTTCCTGCCACACGAGCTGCCACTCCACATACAGTCCTGCAAGGGGAAAAAAAGTAAAAGCTGGTTGAAAACAGAAGTTTCACATGTCCCCATCAACAGCACTGGAGTTAATGAAGCTGGGCACTGCTTGAGTGTCAGAAGTCTGCTGTACACACCACTCTCACCTACCTAAAGTCCTGGTTCACTGCTAGCACAAGGTCCTTGCTGTCAGTGAGCACAAAGTAATTTTCAAAGAGAAACAACTAAACAGCAGAGGGAAGTGCCACCCAGGCAAATCAAAGCAGAGCTCTGGAACAATCAAAGGCACCTGTGATTCTACTCATTAAAAGTCATCTTGCCTTTCAGCAGCTGTCCCAAGATACCAACAGAATGAAAGGCTACCTGTCTTCCCACTATCTACATGGACAATACCCATGTCTTTTCCAAATATGGCTTAGAAAAGGGTTTAAGAGATTGTTCCTTTTCAGGGTTCCAGATTTATTATGGGGGCAGGTGTTGGTGGGAAAGTAAGACACTGGACAAACAGGCTAGGAAACTGATCAGATACTAATAAGGGATTGCTAATAGGACGAAAGATCCCCATTCAAATTCCCACTGCAATATCCCTAGTTTCCAGGGTAGTGAGAACTGTCAGCAGATCTGTTTCATCCCAACACCAACAAACCCAAAGGCCAAGTTTTGCAGAACTGGAAGAACACTTGTTTCCTAACTTTTCCTTAGCCTGTTGCTCCCTTATTCCCAAGTCCAGCTCACAGCTAAATAACCATGACATGATGGCAGCTTTTGGTCATTTGGCTTGGCTGAGCGTGTGGGCATAAATCAACAGGCCGCTCCACAGATAACTTCCAGTGATTTTATTTTGATTCATAATTGTATCCATCTGGAAAGACTGAATATGATGCAAAATGGAAAAACACATACACACACACACACAGTTCTTTCAAAAAAGCTCACAAAGTCTCACAAGGTTTCTTCCTCAAGCTTAGGTTAAAAAAAAACCCAAAACGCAAAACATCCCATTTTCCAGTGGAGGCAGCTCTTCCAGAGCCCATCACTCTTCACATTATCATTAGAGAAGTTCCATAGAGGCAAGATCTTGGGAGGCTGAATTCCCACATTTCAGAAAGACTTCACCTGTTTGCAGAAAGACTTTTGCTGTAAAAACATCCCAGTAGTGGAAAAGAAATCCTAGGTAACTGTAAAATTTTTCACTGAAAGGAATACATGAAAACACATCCATAATAACACGCTTTTTGCTGTAATGAGGCAATATACATTCATATAGAAGGGAAAAACCAAGCACATTATTAAGACATTAGGCAGTGAGGCAGTATCCATTTTAACTTCAGAAGAAATTTTACAGCAAATGGTTTCATTAAGACACTTGAAAGCAACCTACTTTGAAAGGAAAAAAAAGCACCATCATAGCATGAAGGCTGAAATGTGATTAGGAGTCACAAGCAGCACCAGCTCAGGCTCACCAGTGACTTCTGTCATTTAAGGACAAGTTAAATGGAGAAACAGTCAATGTGGGGACCTGTGACTTGCCTACAAATAAAACACAAAGCAGGAAGACACAGTTAAAGACTGTCAAGCCACTGTTTACAGGGTGTATCTAATGTAATGGTGTATCTAACTGTAATGGTGCACAGTTCTTACTATAGTCACCAAACAGTAGGGTGCTGGCATTTGGACACGGAGGGTTTAACACTACAACAGCAGCAACATCAGAACCCTGGCCCTTTAAGAGCTGCCTGTTCTGCAAAGTCCACACCATTTGTGGAACAACAAATGCCTCTTAAAAGGTCACGGTTAAAGCAAGATAAACTAATTTCCAAGTCTGGGCAGAGAAACATCAAGGCTAGCTATTACCAAAATCCTTCCTGCTGCTCATCAGCTCTGGGTCCTCTCTTCTTACACAGAGAAAACTTTGCAAGGGTCAGTAGGGTACGGTTTTCTGCACTGCCAGGCATACAGTTTTACAGGTGAGACATCGGTCCTGTCTCAAGGATACCACACACATGACCCACAAGTCACCTGTCAAATGCAGGCCGTTCCCACTGCTCCAACCCCCAGGCAACACAGATCTAGGCAGCTACTAACACAGTGAGCCGGAGGGCTGACTATGCCTAGATTTTAACATTTTTCTAACCAGCTCAATAACGAGCTCAGCGAGAGATTACTGGGAAAAGAAAATGTCCTTTAGTGCACCAGATCACAACAGTTTGCCCTTGCTATAACTGCAAAAGGGAGTTACCCTTCAAGGATTTCCTGCTAATTCTCAGGGCTATTAAGAGCTCCCAAGTACGCATCTGATGCTCCAAACTCTTCTGTCCTTTCAAGATGCCTTTTAGATATCCTGTTACTTTATGCTTCCTATCCCCCAAGGCATTCACAAGGTAAATCCTCTCAGGAAAAGGAGGTAAGCAAAAGCCATGCCATTAAAGTCACCATTGCTATGCAGTGTACAGCCATCTGAACTTCCTGTTCGCTGGGGAATCAGCACTGCATTCTGCGTCTAGAAAAAACCCAGACTTGCAACTTTTTAAATATCCTGAATGGTTTCAGTTCCTCCTGGAGCAAGTGCAAAAATGAAATTTACTTTGCCCTCACTGGAGCGGGCTTGACCAAAGTATGGAATGGTTACATTAGTCCTAGGTCCTTCGTTCCTAATCTGCATTCCAAAATCCATGCTGCCTGGGAGAACAGCACTGAGAGAGTCTCGGTACAAGCAGTTCAAATGAAACCTCCCACTTACTAAGAGAGAAGAGACAAGGCTACACTGACACACAGGCTGGAAAGTAGCAAGGAATCTCTGCCTGTGGGAGAAAGTGAGCACCACAGAGTCAGCACTGCCAGGGAAATGATCTGCGATCTGCCCTGCTTTCTCCCAGCCAGGAGTCTCAGGACTCCGAGAAACCACTTATCTCAAACCTGCAAATGCTCCCAGAGCTTGTTCAGCTCGTGGGCACGTGACTGATTTCTGTGCACACAGAAATTTTAACAGAGAAAGTCACTCTGCCTTATCTTCCCCAGTGCCAGCAGGATGAGATCCAAGATCACAAACCTGCTAGCCCACAGCATGCTTGTCTCCAGGGTTGCCAAGCTTCAGTTCATCTCAGCAGGCATCACAAAATGCATATGTGCTATGAAAACACTTACAGACAGCCCATGTGGAAACAAGGAGTTTGTGTCAATTTGTACTCCTAGGGTCAGGCTCCAACATCCAAACAGAAGCTTGTACAGGAGCAGGTTGCAGAGTCTACCTGGGTGCTTTTTGATTCATATTAGGGCCAAGAAAGCAGTCAGAAATCTCTCAGTGTGTTTGGTTAGAGGCAGAAGAGAGGTATCCCTTTTCCTCCTTAAAAAACACTGCTCACTGGATGAAAAGGTAGCAAGAGAAAATAAGGGAAACTCAATAAGTCAGTAACTGCACAGCCACATTCCAAGTGCAGCTGCTCATCAATTATCTGCTGGTTATAGAAAGTGCCACTTAAGGAAACCAAACAGTGCAAAGAGGGACATGGTCTACCTTAAACTGGGGCACATAATCAAGAGCATACACACCAAATACAGCAGGGATCTTAAGGGACATCCCCAACCCTGTTTTCTTTTGGCACCATGCACCATCCATCCATTCTTCAAAGCTAATACACAGCAGCACACAGTGAATTTACATCACTCTGCCAACACCCCCCAGCTGCCTGCAATGCAAGTGGAGTCAGGGGCAGGCATGATCTATGCATGCTGCACACACATCTAAAACCATCAGTAGCTAGGACAAGGCTCTTATCTCTGCCTCTACACCTTAGTTACAACATGGAACTCTTGTGCTGCGGTTCCCAGCTCTTCCAGCCAGACCCTTCACTGCAGGGCCTACAGCATACATAAAGGGTTTAAAACAAAAAGCAATAAACTCCAGCCACAAAAACCCAGAAACCATTCCACAAAAACCTTGCTATTTCAGCTGAAGCTCAAGTCCAGGCAATAATATTGATGAGGAACAAGTGGCATTCTTGCAGAGTACATTCAACATGTTAACATTCACCTGCAAGGACAGGTCATCTCTCTCCAGAACAGAGATCTGCAACACATCCTCTCTCTCTCCTACATATGCAGAGGATGATCTATTCTTTGGCTTCTTGGTTTGAGAAAACAGAATTGAAGCAGACAGGATCTCTATGTTATTAACAACACAACTGACCTACCTAAAACATCGCTAAGGGAACTGTCTAATCTCCCACAGACTACCTTCTCTCATAAAAGGAGGAGGAAAGGTAATCTCCATAAAGCTACAGTAACACCAGACAGACAGTACTCTTGTTTTGCCCTCAGAGTTCACTGTTACATGTTGCTTCAAAATATCTCTCGTTCTTGGTATGTTTACCAGCAGTCTCAAGTCATAATCCATAATCAGAGCAGAAATACTTTGAGGGAGATGAGCCTTCAAACCAACACAGACCCAGCTTGAAGAAAGAACAACAGGATGTCTTTTCACTCACTCTGACAGACAGGGATGGAATAACTTTGAGGGTTAAGAGGTAAAGGGATCTTACAAAGCCCTACAGGAATGTAGCTCACAAAGGCACTTAATAGAAGCATATACATACACAGCTGGATGGAATAAGATAGTACAAATAAATAAATAAATGCACCAGAGAGGAGAGCACTGCTCCGTGATTGCCTAGACAGTCTTTGAGCCAAAGAGCCTGGCTTCTACAGAGGTCCATCTGTTACCTGTATTCAAAGTTCACCCTCCTGACATCTCCAAAATGCCACACATAGGTACAAGCCAGGGATTCCTTAACCTGTGCAGGAACTAGTGCACACTCTGAAGCCCAACAGTGGGTTCCCCTTGATGCCAGGATTCACACCTAATGAAAACTCAAGTTCTCAAAACCTTGTGCTCTTCTTTCCCATTTCCCACAGCGGAAAAAGGCAGCAGGCTCCTTCTCTCCATGTTTGTGCATATGGCTTACTACTTTCTGCATCCTGTTGCTGGTTGACAGCACATGAAGAACCATTCTGCCCGGGAAAACCTCTGATGTTGCCAGTGAGAGGACGGGCAGCCCATACACCAACCACGAAGAAAGGGTGTGCGAGGAAGGAGTCCTAGAGGAAGGGGCCGTTCCCCTGCTAAAAAGAAGTCATTCAACATCATCTGCAGAAAGAAGGGTGTCACACGATGTCTTCAGCAGAGCGCTGTGGAGGAGAAGACCCCAGGCTCAAGAAATGGCCCCAGTTGCACAGGAACCCCCTGTTATACTGGCCAGTGTCTATCACTAACCCACCCAGGAGTCTGCGCCCAGTGTTGTCCCGCAGAGCCAGCCGAGCTTCCCTCTCAGTCACGTTGTAGCTGATGTTCAACAGCTGGATAAGGAGGATGTATCCCATGCCAGCTGTTACAATGGCACAGTACCATACACAGGTGAACGACAGTGCAGAGCTGGCAGCAGGGAAAAAGATGGGAAGGAAGCCATTTAGTTTTGGAACAGCTGTTTTACAGTGACTTTCCCTGCTAATCACTATCCTTTAAAATCCCTGTCTACATCTGCCACAGTGATCTCACTTTGCTGCTTTCATCAGATAATCCTTAAAGGCTTTCTCAAAATTAAAGCTTCAGGACTCACTTAATGAGGGCTTTCAGTGCTACCAGAGCTACTCCTGCACATTGCTGTCTCACAACCTTTACTCCTCCTGTTGTAAAGGTGCTTGGTTCTTTCTTATTTAAGGACACAAGGATGCTCACACTCGACAGGAAATGGAATACAGATGAAGACAGAGTCACTTGTGCACCAGCATTGTGCTCTGCCCATTAGTGGTAGTGCTGATCTCTGAACTCGTGTCCAACAGTTCTCACCACCCTCCCTGACAGACAAGGCATGTTGATACTGTCTGTTCTAAACAGATAACTTGGAGAAGGGACAGTCACTAGATAAACAGGGAGAAAAGAGAGGGAGAGACAGCACTTGAATTCTAGACTGTCAAACTGTTACCTGCATCTGGGGGCAAAATTTAAGGGCATATCTACTGAAAACACAACAAATAAATACTTCAAATCACAACTTTTCCAACAACTTTTTCCAAATTAACTGTAAGTTCTCTCCAAGTCTCAGGCTCCCCAACTTGGTGAAAGCAGCAACACATCTTTGCTTTCCAGAGCTTCTTAGGAAGCACTTTCTGGTCAGGTTTGACAGCCAACAGCAATGGTCTGGAGCACAGAACGAGGAACAGGAGCTAAGCTGCCTGACCAAGCCTGTTCCCACCCCAGCTCTCTCCCAGACCTCTCACCTGTAGTCAGAATAGACCCCAGGGCAGTAGAACAATGCCACGAATGGAGTTCGACCCCTACAGATGGTGTGCAGGGTCAGTGTAATCCCATATACAGAGGTGATCATGAAGAAGGACAGTGCAAGGATGAATGCTTGATGGTTCTGCTCCCCTACGCAGCTGTTAATCCTCCAAAAGGAAAGAAGAGATTACTTAAAGAAAAATAACCGGTTCTCTTTCCTCCTGCCTCCCCCAGCTGTCACAGAATCTAATTTCCAAGGTGCTTCCATATAACACAGGCTAAGAACTTTGAAATGTGTTCAAAGAAGCTTTATAGCTTTTTATAGAAAAGTTGTAATTACAAGTCAATAGACTGACAGCAGACTGCTTGCCTCAAATTTTTAACAAGTGTATTCTTTGCTGAGACATTTCATACCCTACTGCTCTTTGTAGGGTGTGATCATTGCTCCAGTGTTCCTTCCAGCACTGCATGCACACAAGCAGTATTGGGCTCCCTTTCCCCAGGAGAGCACTAATGCAAATTAACTGCAGGATTGTTAGTGCTCCATAGATCAAGTCTAAAGAAAAAAAACAAACCCAAGAAAACCCACACCCCAAAAATCTCACGCTGATGAAAACCAGTAGAGAACTAAAGGCAATTCTGATGTAAACTGTAGAAATTATCAGCTATCAGGTCAACCCACTCAGAATAAACACTGGCTCTAACTGTTCTTTATAAGGATAATACAAAGCTTTTTGTATTCAAAGAATGTCACCGGGTCTTGCACATAACAAAAGCTACCCGGTTTGACAGGGATTGTAGAAAAATAAGCTAACTTTAAAAAGAGGGGAACTCGGAGAACACACATAGCCCCAGCAGTGCAAAACCTACCAGACACAGTGATGGTCCAGCCTCCTTACACACCTGCCACAAAGCCGGCAGTGCCCTGCTCGGGCTGGCCTGACCAGCTGGCATTTAGTGCACCAGTCCTTTTTCACACCTTCCGGCTCGTCAGCTGCCATCCTGGAATAGCCCTTGGCCTCTCCGTTCACCGCACGGCTGCTGGCAGCGCCCGAGGTGGTGGTGCCGTGGATCCCGCTGGCGCTCCCTCGAACACCCTTGCTGGGCACGCCCTGGTGCGGGGGCTTCTCGCTGCCTGCCGGGACGGGCAGGTAGCCCGGGTCTTTCTTGGCCCGGGACAGGGCTGCAAGCATAAGAACCAACCCGCCCGTGAGAGCGGCCACCTGGGAGAGCCGCACGTGGCCGCGGGGCACCACCTCCTGGAGGAACACATAGTACATGTAGCCCAAGGAGAAGAGCCCCAGGCTCAGGAAGAAGAGAGTCCGCTCCTTCCTCCGGTGGGTGAGGTAGTAATACCAGAGCACCACGGCGGGCAGGGACGTCAGGATGGCGAGCCCCAGCAGGAAGTGCAAGGAGGCAACGTGGAGGAGCACGGGCAGCAGGACGAGCGGCGGGACGAGGCTCACGTTGACCCTCACGGCCCCCGACACCCAGGGCACCCGCAGCCGGTCCGCCACGGCGGCGCCGATGCTCTCCAGCGCTCCCGGGGGCAGCGCCCTGCACGCCAGCCACCTGCGGGGGGGGAGCACAGCCGCCGGCTGCCACGGGGGCACCTTCCCTGCTCCCCTCCCTTCCCTCCCTCCCTCCCTCCCTCCCCACAAGTTTCCCGGGGCCGCGGGGCGCAGCTCCGCTCTGCCCTCAGGGCGGGTGTCGCGGCGGTACCGGTACCTGTCGCAGCCCTCGTCCAGCTCCTGGCAGTCGCAGCAGCACGCCGCCAGGTGGCTGCGCCGGCCGCGCCGGTCCACGTACTCGCAGCAGCAGAGCGGCTCGTCCATGGCCGCTCCCGCCGGGCAGGGGCAGCGGCCCCGGCCCCCGCACGGCACGGCCCGTCCCTCACGGC
>JAWWEE010000001.1:22019042-22136234 GCA_035221455.1 Xenops minutus | reverse complement strand
GCACGGCCCGTCCCTCACGGCCCGGCCCCCCGCCCGCCCCTCACGGCCGCAGGTGCCGCCCGGCCCCGCCCGCCATTGGCCGCGCGCGCCCCGAGGTGTGCGGGGGGGCAGCGCAGCGGGCCAATGGCGGCGCGGCGGGGGCGGGGCCGGGCGTGACGCCGCCACACCTGCCTTAAAGGGGCAGCGCAACAGGTGGCGGCGCCGCCCGCGGGGGCACGGCCGGGCCTGTGCCACAGACCCTACACACCTTACACACCTCACCTCACCTTACACCACACACACCTTACACCTCACCTCACACCCCACACCTCACCTTACACCACACACACCTCACACCTCACCTCACCTCACACCACACCCCATACACCTCACCTTACCCCACATCCCACACCCACACTCCACCCTTCATCTCACACCCCACAAACCTCGCCTTACACCACACCTCACACCCCACCCCTCACCTCACCACATATCCCACACCTCACCTCACCCCCCCATACCTCACACCCCTCACCCCACACATCACACCCCAGCCCTCACCTCACCCCCCCACACCCCACATCACACCTCACCCCCCACACCCCTCTCACCTCATCCCCCACACCCACTCGTGCCTGGGAAAGTTCCCCCCACCCCGTGTCCATAGGAAGGACCCCACACACATACACCCACCCCACAGCTCCCTGGGCTCGCCCCAGCGCTGAGCACCAAACAGCCAGCACTGGGAGAGGCTCGCATTTCGCTGGCTTGGATTTATTTTTATTTTAATATTCGTCTTCTTTCCCCGAACCTGCTTAAGAAAAAGCTCGAGGCGGATGAAAAGGTGTTTCATCACCAGTGGGCTCGCCATGCTGAAGAGCTGGAGCACAGCCCTCGATGGAGGGAAAAGACCGCGGGCTGTGATTTCTCTGGGAGAGCTAGAAACATATGGCAGAAGGCAGACTGCCAAAGCTGGCAGCATGCAGGAGATAACCAAGCCTTTTCCTGTTAATTAATCTCAGGCATGTTCATCCTTGAGATGGTGGTGTTTTACAAGGTCCCCCTATGGCTAAAAAACAAGCATATGAAGACCTGTGGCTGAGAAACCACGACCATTCTTTTGCTCCAAAACATTCTTTGCTGATGATCATTTTCTAAGTCAACATGAAAAGCTGTGATTTCTCCAAACAAACCCAGCTCTCTGCCGAGGGTGTTCTCCCCTCTCCGAAATTTTCAGATCCGTTAACCAGCAGCACAATCGCCCTTGTTCAATCACCATGGGATTCCAGAGCTCTGCACTGCTCGTAAGAGAGACTCCCCAAGGAAGAGGGGCTGCCAAGCTATGGGAATGCAGAACCCAACTTACTTCTTCCACAAACCTTTATTCTGTGCAGCTTTGGAGCCAAACAGTAAAAAGTCCAAAGGTGACAGTTACAATCCCTGCCCCACAAGTCCTCACACACACATCTCTTCTTTCCACGTCTTGAACAAAAAGCTGGTGTGGTATTAACTCTCGGTCTTGCTGCTCTGTGTCCTGTTCAAGTGGTCAAAGCTTCTTTGGAGCATGGAAAGGGAAGTCTTCAGCTGTGAAGATACAACCATCATAAACCCCCCATCCCAATTATTTAAGTTAATCTCCTGCATGGGCGAGTGGTATCAGGAAAATAATGTCTCCCTCCTCCTTTTTTTCAAGATTTCATGTGATTTCCTCCTCCCTGTTTCCATAAACAGTTGGCTTACTGTGCTCTCCTAACAGCTATACCCAGTACAGCTTATAAATACTAACAGTCCAGGATGATAAAGTCTTAACACCTCACCAGACAGCAGTGCAGAAGATAAGCCACCCCACTCAGTTTTAGTCACAGATAATGTTCATAGCAAATACTCTAAAGAACATGGCAGCAAAACATGAATTTTCTTTTAAAACATGGGCCTCCTAGTGGATTCTGGTGCACAAAATGTGTTTAGACTATTGACAATCCTCAGCAAAAACAAGGTAACAGGCACTGTGTCAGGACTTTCAGACAAAAAGTGTCATTTGGGGTGAAAAAAGTGGTTAAACTTTCACTTTTCTATTTTACACTGTGTGTTCAAAAAGCACTTAGCACTTCAGAATTACAAATTGTTTGGATAGTAAGCAGAGAAAATGAAAAGGACATGGAAAGTATGCTGTTATGAAAGTGGTTAATTAATATAATAGCAGTTGTGTGTGCAGAGACACCACTAAACAAATAGTACAAAAATGGCTTCTTTTCCTACCCTCCTTAAGTGCATAGAACACAGAGCAAACTGGTGATGGACATCTGAACTCCCCTCTCAGCTTTCCTAATCTAATAATTTATTCCATCGCATTTTAAAGTTTAATAAAAAAAAATTAAAATCAGAATGTTCATGGGTTGTATGTAAAAGCTGAACCATGAATTTACTGTTCTTCATTTACTGAGTTGAAATTTCAGCCTAGGGATTTTCCAGTCATAGACTTCAGGATTCGAGAGACACAACGGCATTCAACAACTGTTTTTTGCTATAGTGCCTGTAGTACACAGGAGTCTGAAATTGTAAATTACTGTAAAGAAGGATTAACTCTACAGCTATGGAGCCTTTCAGAAACATATAGTCTGCAGAATTTATTTATTTTTCACTCGAGATTAGGTGGCCCGTTGTTACCAAGGCTAAGTGAAGCTCTAGCCAATATCTAGAAGAGTAGTGGGGAGCAAAAGCCAGGATAAACCTGAAAGAAGACACCCCATAATGAAGTCTTAACATGAGTCTTAGAAAAATAAAGTGTTTTGAAACACTCCAGTCTTTGCTTTGTCATGATTCAGAACTGCATCAACACCTCATCAATACAGGTACTTGACAAGTTTTAAGAAAAGTGACATGAGTACTTACATCTTAGTCAGAACAAATGAAACAAACAAACAACCACGAAAACCCCAAACAAAAACAAACACCCAAAACAAACAAACAAGACCAAAAAAGCCTAACACAAAACCTGACCAACTCAAAACATCAGAAACAGAAGCACTGCCTACTTACTAATTTCAAACCTAGGGCAAAACAGATCAAGGAATCATGGAAACTTTAGTTAGCACCAGAGGATGAGTAAAAGCTATGATAGCATAAGGCAGAAAACTTGAGTTGCTGAGAGAAAAGATTATCACCAGGAAAGATTGCCAGACCTACCTGCTCAAGCATTTCAATTGAGTCTCGTAAAACTCCCTTCACATGTTTAACCTGTTCCTTATCATATTGAGGGATCTCTTCTTTCGATACCATTTCTGGGGATATGCTGAAAAAAATAAGATTACATCAGAAATATGAAACAAGCACCTTGATGCCTTTTTAAAACCAACTGCTCTCTGCCACCCTTGCTTTGCCATTATTAAAACTATCCTTTTACAAAGGCCACATAAAAAGCTGCCTGCAGTTGAATTCCAATCCCTGCTGCCTTGAAGATACTGCTTCAGACCTTTGTAGACAACGGCCACCAAAAAAAAAAAAAAAAAAGTGCTCACATTTACATCTCCAACACAGGTTCTCACATTTTGGTGAGCAAGATCCTTCTTAGAAAGCAAATTGCTCTAAACAGTTCTGAGATGGTCACTACAGGAGGTCTCCACACCATTTCCAGACTCAACATCAGGTTATGGTTTTTAACTTATTTGTTGATACTGTATTCAAGAAAGGAAGCAACATCTTGCTGTGTCCAAATATAAAAGGCACACAACATGGAAGTTCATGAGGGAGAGGAGATTTACCAGGAGACTCTCAAAAAGAAGCTAACAAGCTAAATGAATCTTTAACATTACATTTGAGATCATGCTGTTCACACAGGATGAACACTTCGGTTCTGTGATCAGCACTATGATATTCACAGGAGATGAGTCACAGCTGGGTGATAAAATGCAAACTAAGGTTACCGTTCCCCCAAAAAACAGCCTGTCAAAGGAGAAACTTATTACTGCAAGATGCAGTCACACATGTCACTGGATTTACATACATACCACAGAAGTGCATCAAGCCCCAGCAACTTCTGAAAACTTGCCACTGAGTTTATTCATTTAAAATTTATTTCTTTAGATCAGATTCTCACACAAGCGGAGAAAGAAACCAGGCAAAAAAATGTGAATTCAGCTTACTTCAAAGAGCTTTCTTCCTGAAGCTGGACATGATAGAGAGACTGAGCTGCATGCTCTATCTTTGACAGCTTGAGAAACAGTGTTATATTCAGCAAGACCAAGAGCAGCAAACTGTAAAGAGAACAAAAATCAAGTCCTGTAACAATTTCAGTTGCAATGCTACAAAAACAAGATCTGGGCTAAAAAAAAAAGCTAAGGAAACAGAATTCTTCTGGGAGAAAAAAGGGTGTGGGGCAGAACTATACTGAAAATAAAGATCTATCCAAACAATCCTTAGCCATTAATGTTAAGTTGTGTAATAGGAACAAATAGAAAGAACAACAGCATATCCTCTTCGAACTTTTAAAATTAGTAATTAGTAAATTCCAGACTTTTTTTTTTTAAACAGGATCAGACCTAAAAAAAGAAAAAATCTGTAAGGTAGACTAATTTGGCAAATCAGCATTTTCATTCTGAGTGCCATTTCTAAGTCAATCCATTCCCCTCCTACACCCACATATTCCACCCCAATTAGGTTAAGATCTATCAAGCTACATGCAATGCTAACATACAAAGGAGGAACAGACAAATACAGATAAAGACCAAGATGAGCTTGAGTCAAGCCACATTTTAATGCAAGTGAGTACTTACAAGACACTCATTACTACAATGATGGTGGTGGTCCTACTTACTGCATCTCTTTTCCTTCCTATAGGGCATGGAAGAGAAGGAGGTTAAAAAGTACTGACGAACATTCCTAAAGGATGCCTGTAGATACAAGTCAGTGCCCAGCACCTCACACAGAACAGCTCAACAGCTTCTGATGGAAAAAAATAACAAATCATGTGGGCGCACAGGATCACCTCCAACATTCAGCAAGGCATTTTTGCACTCATGTTTGACAAGTCTACTGAACAGCCAGGCTCTTCCATCAGAATTTCCCCTAGCCCAATATGCTGGGGAGAACACACTGCTGGGGCATGGTCCCGCTAAACCTGGATAGTCTGAGAAGGCTACAGTCTATCCATTACTAACATGCAATTCAGCATGTGTACTGCTAGTCACACACGAGCAAAGTGGCTCTCTTCTGCTTGTTCTCATGTTCACATTTATCTTTCTGACAGCCAGTGTTAATCAAATTCTCCTGTAACTTGTCCCATCCTTACTGGTTTGGTTTGTCTATTGTTCTGAAGACAGTCTTTCAAAAGACCATCTACTATTCATGAGGCAAGACACTACTGAGGGAGAAGAAGTGTGCATGTCCTCTTCAAACTGAGCAGCAATCATCTACCACTGTGGGCAGGCTGATCTCTACGTGTAGTTTCGTACATTCACATTTCCTACCCTGGACAAAGGACATACACAAAAGTTGTACTGTATACAAAGATAGACAAGCTGATCTGAAAAGATAGAGCAGCAGTAGCAAAAATAAGCAATCAGGAAGCAATTTAAAATAGGTGAACAGTCCTTTACACATGCTGCTGATCCAAATATTCTCTCAGTGCTATACTTAGTGTTTCCCACTTCAGGAAAGACCACTTGCTCCTACTTTACTGTTCACAATTTTACTTCTGTCGAATTCACCCTTCTCTGGTACACATTAGAGTACAGATTTCCTTATCTCTCTAGGTACAGCAAATACTGTATGTGCTAGTGGCCAAGTCTCATGCCTAAGGGCAATGGAACTGCAAGAAATGCTTCAGTGACTCAGAAATTATAGAAGCAGATGGGAAATAGACTTCTTAACATCAAAAAAATAACCAAAAATTAGGTGACTGGGCCAAGAGCCAAGTGACCAAGTTCAATCAACTCATGACTTGGGTATGCCCTTATTTGAAGAAACAAAGCAACTTTTCAGAAACTTTAAAATAGTCAGGTTAAATTTTTTTTCTCATCCAATCTCATTTTCAATCCTATGCAGATTCAGAGCAGCATTTTAAGTTTTGGTTGATCTTTGTTTGTTTTAAAACTGAAGGTGACATTAGTTTTAATGCTAAAAGTGACTGTGCATGCTCCAAATGTACTTTATCCAAGCTTAAACATGTCAAAGCATTTGTTATTACACCAATCAGAAAAAGACAAGAGTAATATACACACAAGTTGCTACCCTTGCACTGTTTTAAGACTTGTGCTTTCTTGAACACACCTTTTGGAATACACTTCATATAAAAATTTCTACCTATTATACTGCCCTGGGACTCTGCTCCCATGTCACCAGAGGAATGCTGGGAAGGACGTTTGGGCAGTGATTCTGCCAGACCCCGGTGTAAAGTGCGTCGTCTTCGTCTCAGAGCAACTAATTTTCCAGAGTCTTCTATGGACTGATTAATTGCATATTCCTCCATTAGGAGATCTGACTCTGCAGTGGGAAAAAAAAAAAAGTGACTGAACAGTCAGAAGGAAAGGTGAAAAGTTTAGCACTGAAGACTTAAACTGTGAGTTATGGAGGGCAGTGGTGAGAGGAACAAGTGCACCTTCTAGTAAATGAAGTTAAAGCAGGTCTAACAAACTACACATTGACCTATACCACCTGTCCTGTTTGCAAGAGGGCACTTAGAACACTTTTCAGAGACAGTGCACATCCAGCTTAGGCAAGATTGTTTAATGATATGCAAGACAGCAGCCGGAAGAACACTGCAAGACACTGTTAGACTGAGACCAAGAACCATGTTAGACTGCAAACCTGCAGCCATGGCTGACCAGGCTGTTAACAGACATATCCGTGGAGCCTGCCAAGTGCCACTGCTTCTCTTCTCACATGCAGTCAAGGAAATACTTAGAGATAAGCAGGTGCAGTTGAGAGTAACAGCTTTCTTGCTGCTCCTCATGTTTCCTTCAGGAAGCAATTATGACAAGGTATACAAGAGCTCCTTGTTAACCACAAGGCTTCTTTCATACCCTGGAACTGGCAGATATATTGATGACAGAAGTTCTGTCTTCAAGACTGCTTAGATTTTGCCTCTTTTTCAAACCATTCTTTAAGGAACCAAGTTTGACAGATGTGAAAACATACAGAGCAAAGGTAGCCTCCTTGCTCCAGCACAAAGAAGAAAATGCCTCACCAAGTTGTTTGAAGTTTTCCTGTATTCCTCCCCATGTATTCTTCTCAATTACAGACTTGACAAGGCCCCAAGGCTGTTTTTTGTACTTCACTTCTGCAGAAACCCTAGTAAACAGAAAACAATAATGAAAGAGAGCTCTTCTAGGCAGCACAGTGATAACAGAGCTCTCTTATCAGAAGCAGACCTCTAGCTTATATTTATAACCTAAAATACCAACTGGAACTGCCTTGGCTTTTCACCTGGGCATCACTTTCACTGAAGAAAGGCAAGAGACAGACAGCAGCAAAGACAATGTCTCTAGCTAAAGCCTCAAAATCTGAATGTCCAAATTATGGGAAACAGTTTGAACTGTTTTCCTTCAGACTCAGACTATCAGACCCTATGAAGCACTCTCATTTTAATATATATTTAAAATAGGATTCAGGCTTTCATATAATAAAATCCTGGCTTTTACTTTGTATGTGTATGTGTACATATATATATATATTACATGGGCACATCAATAGCAGCAGGGGAAATGCATTATCACCACTCATGCATCAAGCGCTCAGATCCCATCCTGAGCAGACAGAAATTAAAATCTGTCTTTCCGTGAGCATGACAGAGGGGAAATGGCATCCCTGCCCTGCATTCCCCAAGTCACACTAATCAATAACACTCCCAGGATAAAAATGATTTGGGGTAGAATCCTTCAGAGAGATGCTTTTAAGAACTGAGTGAATCCCAAAGCTCTTCATAAAAGGACAAAAAGATAGCCGAGGACTTCAGTTTCAGTCAAGAACACTAACCACCCCTGAACATTTTTTTCAATTTTTCAAATACTATTTCAAATCAATGTAAGCCCACTGTGTTCCTAGTCTAACAAAATAACATCTGTCGTATAGAGGTTTTGAGCCATTTGAAACACAGCATAATAAGCCCAGTTGTAACACCACCATGTGCCTTCTGTTCCATACATGCCTGCTCTGTGCACCATGTCGAAAGCTAGGTTTTTACTCTTACCCTAGCATTGTCATGTGTCTCAGATAAAACAAATCTATCTCTCAAAGAGGAAAAGTGATTCACTCAAAAAACAAAACCAAACACCCCCACCCCCAAACAAACTAATACAGAAGAGTTGTTCAAGGACCTATCTTCTCTCCTCCTCTTCTCAGTAGAGAGGGAGTCTTAAGGACTTTCACAGCCTGAAAAAAGGCAGAATAGAATCTGGGCTTGCTTGCCTTTCCTGAGTACTGATGAAGTTTGAGATAAAAGGTCTTAACTGAAGACAGCACAAGAACTACCAAGCATTACATAGTCAGAAAGTCACACAAATACACTGAACATGGAACTTTATCATTTCAAATGTCTTCAGCTAGAGGGAGAAGAACTCTCCTATCTACACAGGGTTTACTTGAGTACCCTCCCTGCAAAACTGAATACATTCCATCTTCCCTGCACCTTTATGTGAAACCACCCTCCACTGCAGGCCCTTAGCAAAGATATCTGGGAAACTCTGTAATAAAACATTTCAATTTGTTCCAACATATCCCACTCATACAGCTGCACTCCAAAACCCAAAGCTGGTCAGAACCCAGTTGGAGACGAGTTCTGTACCTCAGAGTCAACATGAGTTCATTTCTCACTGCATTAATGAGATCCAAATACAGCATACATGTGATAAGAAATAAACCTAGCTTATGTTTCAGAAGATATCTCCAACTTCGACAGAAACTGACATTCTCTATGCTGCTGGCAGATAAATCTTTTAATAAGCATACATAGTCAGCCCGTAACATAAGTGCCTTGGCTTCTCCCCTCCCACTGTGCACCACCCAGGCTCACCGTAATCGACACTTGTGACTGGAAGTGCGGCTGATACAGTATCTGTTCACAGTGTAGAAATAATCATGGTAGGGGACATCATGGGTCAGTACCTCAGCATCCACCTGATAAGACTGACCTTTCTGGCTCTGCTTATGCAGGATCTAGCATAGAAGAAAGCAAAAATAAGAAGCTATGTTCATGGTACACAATTTTTCCCCCACTCCCTTTCAGCCTGAGTTCCTTAGGCTAGATAACCAGCAACAAGTGAAATAGAGAGGAAGTCTGAAGAACCACTATAAAAACCAGTTAAGAAGTATAGATGGGGTGGGCAAAGAGAAGATTCCTCCTACTAGAGCCAACATGAGCAACAGCAGTACTTCCCCAATCCACTTCAAGTACTGGATGCAAGGCTGGCCACTGACTCGTGACCACAGCTTTCTTTGAGACCTGCAACTTTCCCAAAGCAGATTTTCAGAATGGTTGAGGTTGGAAAGCACCTCTGGTGGTCCTCTTGTCCAAGAACTGTACTCAAGCAGGTGCATCTAGAGTAGGTTGCCCTGGACCACGTCCAGGTGGTTTTCCAGTACCTCCAAGGAAGGAGATGCCACAACCTCTGTGGACAACCTGTTTCACTGTTCATTCACCCTCTCAGTAAAAACAAGTGTTTCCTGGTGTTCAGAAGGAATCACCTATGTTTCAGGTTGTATCCACCACCGTGATCCTGTCACTGGGCACCACTGAAAGCTGTGATCTGTTGTGGTGAAAGCCTGGCTCAGACTTCTTTGGACCTCCCTTCAGATACTTCTATACATTGTAAGATTAATCCCCCCCCAGCTTTCTCTTCTCCAGGCTGAACATCCCCAGCTCTCAGCTGTTTCTCATATGAGATGCTCCAGTCCCTTCATCATCTTAGTGGCCCTTTCTTGGACTTTTCATCTCTCATACTGGGGAGCCCAGAATGGGGCATGAAAGCATTTAATTCCATCTTTTCATCCCCCAGTTCCTAAGAGATGTTGATATTTTTCCCCCAAAACTCTGTGGGAGTTGACAGCCATCTGCAAAAGCAGGAAGCCTCTCTGATTTCATGAGCATTTGCTCACTAATGGTGAGAGGAACTGCAAACCACCCTTTAAGAAATGCTTTGTTTAAAGTACAGATCCAGATTCAGCTCACTGAACTTTAATTCATGGTCCAAACTCTGATAGACCACAGAGCTGACCTCTCCCTTGATTTCAAGGGCACCAGACAGACACACATGCACACAGTACCTGCTTTTCTGTTGCAGTTGTGAACTTCCCACAAAGTGGATTGTTAATCGTTACAGTGTACGTCAAAGTTCTCAACTGATTGCCATTGGAATCTCTATTCCAAGGGGTTGATACAGCATCTAGATGAGAAATTATGCAAAGTCTCACATACACATTACCTAAAAGGCATTATCTCTGCCCTAACATATCTTAACAGATTGAGAACAGCAGTGGGGAGAGAGACAGAAAACTGATTCCAAATAGTTGTGGTTTTCTTTAGGAAAGGGAAAATTGTAGCTCGCTGATGAACAAAGATGAGGCACTAAGTAGCTGAACCTGAGTCTACTCAAAGAGACTTGAGGGTGGAGAGAAGAATAAGCAATTAAATGAAAATATGTAATTTCCCATCTGCTTAAAGTTGAATAGATTCACTTTGCATTATCAAAAGCTTTTGCCACTTTGCCTTCCAAGCTGACACTGAACAAATATTACCCTTTTTGACTTAACTTTCTGTTCTTATGATCTCAGTGAATAAAACTTACTCATCCAGAAAATTAAAGCCTGTGAGTATCATTTGGGAGGATGCAGTGATTTCGCCTGTGTGCCAGCCATACAAAATTTCACTATTTCTCGGACACAATGTAATGAGAAATACCCCACAGAATGCATCAACTTAACAGCCTACCCAAAATTCAGGCATTAAGGTGTAGTTTTGTGGTACACTGAAATAAGGTTTTTACTCCAAAATGTGACTGATCTACATACCTATGGACACAACAGTCTAGCTTTTGACAGTCTCTCTCACAGTGGAGCTTTAAGGCTTCAAAATTCTTTTAAAGCAGGGAGAAACTTAAAATTCAACTTGGACCTATTTAGCAATTCTCAGGGGTAAAAATTTTCAGGGTAGTTTGTAATAAAATGGAGAAGAGTTTGTTACCTACTATACTCCTGGAATTGAGAAACCTCTGCATGAAGTGAGAATTGGTGAAAAGGATTTCAAACATCTTGTCTGCAGTGATGTGGAAAACTCTGTTTATAAAAAGTCTCCCATAGAGATCATTCTCAGAGATGGTCTCCTTCACTGCTAAGAAAGGCACAGAGATCAAGTTAAGAACAGTATTATGGAGCAGCTTTATAGTATTTTAGGCTTTATGACAGCTCAAATCCTTTCCAAGCTTGCATCAACATTTGTTTCACACTCTCAGAAACACAGTAATGATAGCAGCACTGATTTGGTAGGTTGGTTGCCATCAGGAGCAAAGTCCAGAGCTGATTTTCAAACACACACCACTATCACCACCCCCACCATTTCCGTGTGCAAATTGATAAATCAACATCAAAGGGTCCCATCTCCTTAGTTTTGCCTTCAGTATTCTACTAATCCTACAAGAAACACTGGGGAAAGACAAAAAGTTAACACAATCTTCATTGGTATGCATCCCTATTGTACAGAGGACAAGCAAACAGAACAGTGAAACCATAATAGTTTTCTTCTTACTTACGGCTAGTTTTAGAATTCTGCTTCTAAAATTGTAATACTCGTAGTGTCCACAGACCAGGCAGACTCACATACAGTTCCTCAAACCCTTTCTCCCTCCATGCCTATTTAACAGGAACACAAGAGGGACCCTGCTCCCCTTTGCAGTCCCAAGAAATGCACCAGGAGTCTCAATTGCCATCACCTATTTCAAAACCAACCAAGCACCCCAGTGGTGTTCTGTGGCTGCAGCACTGATCTTTGCTATTTCTGCTTCTTGGTGGTTGCTGGCATGACTCAGCTTTGTGGTTGTCTCAGCCACTCTTGCAAGAGATAAGGGACAGAATAATAATCCTGGAGGGCAAGCAGTTTCCTGTGCCAACCCCAACTCAATCTGTATATGCTTCAGAAACAAACTCCCCCACACGACTAAAATGAAACAAAAAGCCCAAAAGCAAATCTTGCGGCAGGCAGAGTCAGGATGCCTAACCTTTCAACTGATACAAATGAATGCTCAACTAATACAAATGAAAACTTGGAAAGGTCAGTGCCAGCCACCAATGCAAAGGTAGCCTGACTATCAAGCTATAGTTCACAGAGTGACTATAAGCTAAAGTCACAACACTTAAAACATTAGTGCTTGGTAAAAGTCAGTATTGATAAATGTTAATTCAGAAACTAAACACCACAGCAGTCCCCAACGAAACCCAATTCTGACTCTGAGCAGACTTTCTCTCAGTGCTGCTCCTAGTCTGCTAAAAGTCCCTGTTATACATCTGCCTCCAAAAAAGTTCTTTTTGATCTAATCAGGCTTCAATGTAGGACCCCAAAAGTGAAGCACGAGTGCCACAGTTTTTGTGCTTGCACAAGAGATTGACTTCCTTCCTGTGCCATGTTCTGCTTATGCAATTGTAATTCTACACAATTACAAGATGGGACAGAAAGCAAACACACATTTCAAGAGGCCTATTTAAACAGCCAATATGCAGTCATTACGTGTAGAATACAAATTCTGCTATGCTGAAACATTCTGTGGGAAGCCAGAAATTCAGCCTGAGTTTTCAGCTTATGCTCAGTGTATTTCCTCTCCCAGCTGAATTTAACTCTAACAATATGCAGGCCAAGTGAACTGTAAATTTGACTTCAATTAACAAGAACTCAACTTTACAGACCTCTCTTTTCCAAGTATAGTCACCACTTCCGCTCTTTCACTAAGAGAGAGGAAGCTTCAGATATTGATGATGACATCCCCTTTGCCTACTGTGCATCAGCTAATATGTGTGGAGTCAGATACCAAGTAATTCAAACCTAGTTACTCTGGTGAGTGTTACTCAGCTGGACCTTGACATGCCCAAGGAATCTGCTACCACTTAGAAAAGAAAATGCAAAGGCCCAGACATACGATCAAGTCACCATTCATCAGATAAACTTTGTCAGCAATTTGCATATGTCTTAGCAAATACAAGACAATATAAGTTACCTCTGCCCCAGTGAGCTTTAGCTAAAGGGCATAACATCCACCTGAAATGTCCAAGGACAGCTACTATTTTTCTGCTGATGCCAGGTAATTTGGTAAGCCACAGACACTTATGATAGGCACAAAGCCCATGCATTATTACCTTAGGGTGCAGACTTTGCTACTGAGCTATTTTACCCTTCATGCATGAAGTCTGTCCTTCATCTAGCAAGGCTTAAGCAAGAGAACTCGCAGGTCTATACAAAACTTCCTGTTATTTGATTTACCTACACTCTATTTTTATCTAATCATATTTCTAGCAGAGAATAGTCAATGAAGTACCAAATGCATGACAGTAACTATTGATAAATACATTTTTACTTATAATCCCTCTCAGTTCTTGAAGTATGCAAAGAAAAAGAATCTAAAATGTTAACATATAAAGCAGTATTTTCAAAAACTCCAGCCTCAGACTGGGTTTATATATCAGGCTCATCAGCTACTTTAGATGCTAGGATTCAAACAGCTGTTTTCTAGAAAGCCTGGAAATCTTATTAGACAATGGGTCCGGAAAGTGCATGTATGTATAAATGATGCTCTGAGTTCCACATCTGTGGAAGCAAGTTGCTGCACACACTGAGAGCTTGACAAGCTTCAAGTCACTTTCACACAGGTTTCTCAAAATTTATCTGTAGAAATCATGAACAAAGCAGCAAGCACAACCAGTAGCATAGCAAAGAATAAGTATACAGTTTATATGCTTGCAATTTAAATAGACAGCTTTAAACACTTACCTCTGCTACAAATAAAGATGCACATTTGTCTATTGTTTTGTTTGGTTTTACTCACACAGGTAAACTTGTGTCTGCCTTTATTTATCTCTATACTAGAGCAACATCATGAATTTGACCTAGGAGTGGCTTAGAAATATTCTTTATGAACTAAATGCTTTGTACAGATATAGAGATTTTCGTCTAATGCCTTCACTTTTAATGCTGTTCTAACCCCTCAGCAGTATGCAATTATCAACACTAACTCTCTTAGCCTGAATACATTCATAGCTGAATTGGAGCTGTCTGATAAAAGAACATGAGATTATTCTGACTTTAGGTAAGGATCCCTAGAGACCCAAAAATCCAGAAGTAAACATATTACCCAGAGTGTCCTCATTCAGCCTGAAGACAGAGCGTGTTCCCTCCCCCACTACTGCCATGCACTTCATAAGGTCATTTTCATCACTGCAAGGCAAGCTGTGAAATAATGTTTGAATATAATACCATTATGCAGCAGCGATTGCAGAGGTTTAAAAACATCTGCAGTGCAAGAAAATCAGAAAATTGGGGAGCAGGGGAAGGGGGCAGTAAGAAAAAAATACTGTTCTTAAAATTCTCATCAACAACCAACAGCTCAAAGCTAAACACACATCACAAGCAAACTAAAAAAGCTGAAATGATAAGAGCAGAGGCTATCAAATAAATTAATAAGAAGGCTGTTTTTTTCACTCCACAGAGTTGGGAAAGGATCGCTTTTTTTTTAAATTATGCATGCAAATCTTAGCATGTTGAGCATTTCTGTACCACTGGGTATGGGGGAAAAAGCTGCACACTGCATGAAGAATATTCAGGTAGAAGACTTTAGCCAGATAGAACCTGAAATCAAGTCAATAAAACCAATTCCTAGCAGTGAAAATGTTCCAGGCATCTTCTACTTAAAGACTGTACCAGCAGAATTAACCATTTTCAAAGAATTCTCCTATACTTTAAGTACAAAATTAACCTGGGGAGGTACTGAGTAAGTATTGTCTAAATGCCAGCTTCTTCCAGTTCACAAGATAAAAAAACCAAACTTATACCTTTTGCCTTTAGATAACCCAAATATATATCCCCAACACCCAAACCAGCTATGTAGCTATATATAGATATATATTCAACAAAACATATCCTTTCAGTATTTTGATTAAAATGCTAACAGGATAACAGGGCTACTCATATTTGGAGAGCAGGAGGGGAAACAACCAGCACGAGGCTGAACCAATTTCAAGCATCCTGTATTTCAAACACTGTATGCCCCATCTATCCCTATCTGCAAGAAAGGTCAAACCACTACTGTGGCCATCTCACAGCACCACAGTGCAGGCAGTTACACTCTACTGCAGACCACACATTTAAGGTGGTTATTAGTACTAATAGAAACAATACAGTAAATCTGTCAAGTTATGCAAGGAGATCAGAAAGTTATCATGCCCCCATATACAGTAAAATTTCCTAAAAGACTGTTTTCCAACTTCCTGCTTCCCTCTTCTTTCTTTAAAGCATTTCATGCTGCTGAACATTGTCACTGAAAAAGATAAAAACCCAAACAAACCACCCTTCATACAAAAGAGCCATTTGATGAAATTAAAACATCTCTTGGCCCTGTTTAGGAAATACGTATTCTGTGCTTGAACTAAATTTTCTGAAATATACCATTAAGACCACAGATATTCGTTTTTAGGCTAGCCAAAAGTTTGTCATGGCTCAAGAATTTATACTCCAGTATATGAAACCAGACAAAAGTGCCCAGATGCAGGTCAATAGGCCAGTGGTGCATAGTGGGATGCACACCCCCCTTCCCCCAAGTAACCAGCGTGAGAACTGCTTAGGACAAGGGAACTACTGTTGGGAACAACAGGAGTCTTGAGCTTGCCCCTCACCTTATTTGCCAGGACACCTCCATGGGCAGCCTGAGTATGAGCCAGAGGACACAAGAGAAATTAATCGCATGGGTAAACCTTTGCCATGTAGGAAAGCTAGTTTCATTTGCATGAAGGAATTCACCTTGTTAGGGTATGGGGCAACTGCAACAGAAAACAGACAGAAACAGAAGAAAAAAATTCTAAGCATGAAGAATCTGAGAGAAAAGATTAATATGAATCTAGAAAATCCTGCTCTGAATGAAAAAAGGCTAGTCTTGGGGGAGGGAGGGAGGGAGGAAAAAAAAAGAAAAGCAGCATGAAGTCAGTTGTCTTTTTATTGAAAAGACATCTCCAATTTAATATGTTCTATTTATTCAACATCACCAATGCAGGGACGACAGGGAGTATTTACTGCCATCATTTAGGCAACTAGCAGCATGAAAGACAACAGGGCTATTTTTCAGTCTGTTTCACTGGAGACCTTTCCCATAAAAATAATATCCAGAGACAGAAGAGAGATGTGGTACTAAGAAGCCAGGAAAACTGCAAGTTATCTAAAACATCCAAAGTCCAAAACTTTCTGCTGCACTAAAAGGTACACCTCTGAAGGAGTAAATTAATTTGTGAAGCTTGTTAAGTGTGTAGGAGTATGGCACAAACAGCATTCTGTTCAAGTAGGTATATTAACAAACATGATAAAGCCTGACATGCATCAAGTTGAATCTGAACTCAAGCAAACAGAAGCAGTATGAGTGAGCAAAAGAAAAATTAGTTGAATATAAAGTATATCCCCAAGCAAAAATCACAACTCACAGGCAGCCAATTCAATCCATAACTTTAAAAGCTTTCCTGGACTCCCCAGTGATCCAAACATAATGACCCCTGCAAACAACTTCAGTTGTCAGCTCTGAGAGGATAAAATACAAAATTTCTCAGAGAGATTAAGAACCAGCCTCGATTAACTGAACTGTTCTATCCTACTGACAAGTGATAAGTTCTCTTCACATACGAAAGAAATATTCAGCTGCTACTGTTTCATTTGCACACCACCATATAACTCTGGAACCAATACAGGCTGTGCACGCTTTGCTTTAAGGGCATTTACAGAGTGCAAGGTTTGACTATTTAACAGAACATCCACCACAGCTCCAGCGAGCTGTTGCACAACCAGAGCCCTGCGGCACAGAAAAGTTCCCCACAGTAAGTGAAAAGCTCTCTTTAGAAAGTGAGACCTTGCAAG
The DNA here is from genome assembly GCA_035221455.1 of Xenops minutus. NCBI lineage: Eukaryota > Metazoa > Chordata > Aves > Passeriformes > Furnariidae > Xenops > Xenops minutus. Next base: position 22,119,172 of record JAWWEE010000001.1, on the reverse strand, counting down.
GGGCTACTGTGGGACCACAGAAGCATGCACAGACCTCAGCATGAGTCTCACTGTCATCTAGCCTAGGCAGAAGGCATGCTCCAGCCTTGCTCTCTTTCAAGGGCATAGCAAAAATGCTTTTGCCAAAACCGTTATGGGAGATTCTGTTACATTTTTCTTTCCTAGGGGGAGAAGATCAAAAGAAACATGTAATAGCCAAGTAGCAATCTCTGCACTACTGTGCTATCCAAGCTTCTTCTCACCTTGTACTGGGTAATGAAGTATGAGTTATGAGGATGGTATATTAGGATCAATTAAGATACTAACTGTTGGCACAGAAAGTGTAATCTGCTCCAAGATATTCATTAAGGTTTTTCACCTTCATATTAGATTCAGGATATGCACAACACTCTCCTGAAAGCTGGGAAGTAGTCTTGCTTGGACTTCCAGTGAGTTCCTCAGCTTATTCCATCAATAACATTGAAGCCCACAAACCTTAAGAAAGTAGACGTGTAAAGAAGGGGGACTGGGGAGATCTGTGAGAAACTTAACAGTCTGAAATGCTTTTTCTCAGTTTCCAAGAAGTGCAAACAAACAAACAAAAAATCTTTTAAATATCTGTGAGAAAATCAAAAGTTAACTAACACCACCTCATTGGTCAAGAAACTTTTTTTAGTTTAAGCTGTTAGCAACTCTCTACCCACCAAAAGAGAAAAATCAAAACCATAATTTGTTTAGAATTAAAATAAATACCCAGTAACCTTCTCTTTCTCCCCAGAAACTAAGATACAAAGATTATTTTGGTGCAATTCTGTGAAACAAATAAGCTAGTAAGTTTCATCAAATCAGAAAGTTCTCTAATTGCTCCACAAGTGAGTTGGAACACCAAAGTCAAGTTGTCTTACAGTTCTCAATTGTTAAAGAGATTTACCTTCTTCACTATCTGAGGCACTGCTCTTCTCTGGAAGATTTTCATTTTCATTAAGGTCCAAGGACTTTTCTAAAGACCTGCTCCTGACTAGCTTAACAGGTTTTCTTTCTGAAGATGGAAGAGGACTCTTTATTTGCTTCTCACTTGGGGACTCTTCTACCTGAAACAAGAGAAAAAAAAAATCAGTAATCACAGACCATTTAAAAATAAAACAAAACAAAAAGCGAACAACCACGAAGAAAAAGTTACTTTCAAAGAAGACAGCCATACAAAGGAAGCCACAAGTTCTATTTACTCAATACTACACAGTCAAGCACTAATTTCTTCCTTGTTCCTCTACCCCAGACAACTTCCCTTCCCTCTTTATTGAAATCTTTCGCTAAACCCTAGTAACAAGGAACAGACTTACTTCTATGTACTGTTGGTACCAAGAGATGCCTTAAATGAGACAGTTCATACCCTATCCAGTCCCCTTGCACCCCCCTGCACAATTTGGTCTCCTTCCTGCATCAACACAATCATTTATAAATTCATTAACCTAACACAGATTTACTTTCTATTGATCAGGTTATTTTTATTCATGTCAGTTTAGCAACAGTTCAACACTTTGGAGGGGAAGAACAATGAACCACAGGCAGGGCCTTCCTCTTTCATTAAGATTAGCTTATCCCAATTAGGTGTTTGAAAGGTTCTTATTCTGTAGGACTCCATTACCCTTTGACAAAAAAAAACCAAACAAAAAACCAGCCACAAAACCCAAACAAACTTAAAATACAGAGTAGAGCCATCCTACCTGTAAAATGTTATTGCTCAGAAACACAGCAATGGAGTATCATTTGCCATCTCCAGTACATATACAGAAAATCCCAAAGAACATCAGTCACTGAATCAATGATGCAGCTCTTAACCCTAAGTCATAATAACTGTTTTCTAGGAATACGTTCATACTTCAAGAAGTAAATCTCTAGTGAAACTGTATGAGCAGGGTTTGTATATTTCAAAGTGGCACCTAAGAAGCTTGTCTACCAGCTTCAAATCATAGTTTTCGTTCTAAAGCTCCCCTCAAAGCCCCCATTGCCTCCAGTGGAACACCTGGAATCAACAGTAGCACAGCCCACATATACAGCAGTACAGACCATAGTAAAAATGATCAGGCCACCTCAACTGAGTAGTTCTGATTCATCTGCAAAACCATCATCCCTAATGATTATTCAGCACTGACTCAAGACAGAAAAAGCATCCACTTCTTGAACAGTCATCACGTACTCCCTGTATTTCTTGGGGTTTTTTTCAAAATAAAAACCATTTACTTTTTTTTGTGCAACTAAGGGCCATTAGCAAAAGGTGGGTGGCTGGAAAGCAGACAGGCATGAATCTGACTGCAGTATATGCAGACAAAAATACACCTTTCAAGGTCCAAAAAAAAAAAAAAAAAAGACAATCAGAAAAGCAGATCAATTAACAAACGCTGCTATTGAAAGGAGCTACCATGCCTAAAGTTACACAATAGGATCTAGGAGAGAACTAATATTTAGATGTCAAAATATACCAACACAGGTGAAAGTCAGAAAGGAGCTAGTTGTGGTAGAACAGTCCAAAAATAGACAGAGTTCCTTGGATTTGTGCTGGATCTCATAGTGTATTGATGACAATTAGGAATCTGGTGAACAAGTGGAGCTCCCACCAGCAGTGTAAGAGCAGCCTACTATGCTATGAGCAGAGTAGGAAAGACAGGCTTAAGTCAGAAGACAAGAGCAACAGTTGCAACAAAAATAGTCTTTCACGACATCAAAGAAGAGGACGTTCATGCTGAGGCTTTTAGAATAACTTATCAACCTAAACACACTTTTCTTGGTTTTTTAGGTGTTGGGGCTTTGCCTTGGTTGGTGGGGTTTTCTTTACACTGAAGAGTAATGATTTTAAGATCTGTTTCTGGAAATAAAGATGTGTAATTTCTTCCCCTGAGCTGGTCCAGTACTGCTAAGGTCTGTGCCAAGGCTATTCTGCTTTTTAGCCTGTGTACAGCAAGCTCTGGGATAGAAAGGCCTCCTTACAAAGGGTGGAGTGAAGATGATGGTTGCAAACACAAGCAATAAGGTGGTTCCCATATTAAGATACACTAAAAGAAGCAAGTGAGTCATGACTGGTGTTTCACACAGACTTTCTTCAATCACCTACAGACAGCCATTAACAATATTTTTTCCAAGATGGCCCTCCACTAGTTCAGATCTCCACCTGAAGAGAGCTTTGGGACTTTCTTTGTCTACCAGAGCAGTAAAGGGGAAGTTAAGCCTGTTTCCTTCCAGTCTTTGAAAGGTGATTAACTGTGCTTTGTGTCACCAGTGCAATGTCTTTGGATAAATACATTCTAAGCATTACTGCCTCCTCCTATTGCTCTTGTGGTTCTACAAAATATGCTGTAATCCTGGGGCTGAGGAGACAGCACTGACATTCTTGAGAAATGTCAAGTGACACATATAGCTGAACACAATCATGCACTTTAGTTACCTGAAACAGTAAACTAAACAGTTTAGTTACACATTTATCAAGATTGCACTTTCACACTATAATTAGAAGACTTTTTAAAGGCAATTTATTCAAGAGAGAATCCTGGTGCTTACAGGATTGCTTACAGACCAAATCCCCAGGCATTCCTCCTTACCAACAAGCCCAATTAGATTTCGCACTTGCAAGAGACATCTCTGGGTGTGGTTTCTTTACCAAGCATAGCAATTATTTTTAAATGGCTTGTTCTTTTGCAAATAAGATTTACAAATCCAAGCCAAGGCTACCTGTGTAGATTTTTAGTTATCCCAGAGAGCCCAAATTCTAGCAGCATCCACAGCCCTCTCAGGCTTCCCTTACCTCCAAAAATGTCCTATACTGGTAGGATTTCCATGAGGGATATCCAACACCCAATTAACTAAGCTTTTAACATCTGAAAAACACCAGTATTGTTTGCTGAATATGAGTCTCTAGCCATTAACTTGGATTTTGGCAAAACTATTTAAAACCTAATAACTTCCAGATCAGTTCCAGCAAGTGAAAAAAGCCAGATTTATATGGTAGGAAAAACTGTTAAAAGCATCTCCTTTCTTCCTTCCGCAAATTTTCCAAAGCAAAACCAGCAATTCAGTACCCAACCTTAGTGAAGCTTATAGGAAAATGCTTCACTGATTAATCTGCTTTTCCAATACCTTTGGGATATCTAATAACAAAGAGAAAATGCCTGTAACCTTCTAGGACTACAGCTACACACAGGAGGCCCAGTAACTATGCTAGACACTGCGCTCATCTCAGGTATTGCTAGTAATGCGCTTGCCATCCCAACCAGCCGAATGTATTTACAAGTTCATACAACATGAATGAACATGAGTGAAACATTCATGCTTCTTCGATTCTACTAACCCAAGGCATTAACATAAAACTCATCTTTAAAATAGCAAGTGTGGTATTTTCCCTCTTCCTTCTGAAACGTTTTCACAAATTTCAATAAAAGGTTTCATATATTCACAACAGCGGACTAACTGACCTTTGAAGGCAAGGAAAACAAAGCATATCTATCCTTCAATAAACCTCATACATAGGAGAGACAGTAATATAAGAGATATCCTTTTAAATGACAAATAGCCACAAGCAAGAAAGCACTGGAAGTGAAAGAGGTGCTATTTTCATAAAGCACTTGAATAAAAACACATATGGGCCCTAGAGAGGTGGATTAAAAAAAAAAACAAACAAACAAACCCACACACAGGTAATTTTGTTTTTAGAGGAAACAGAAAAAAACAGACCAGGGTATAAGCCTCAGCATTCCAGCCAGGTTAGGCAGCGCCTTAGTGACAGGACATTGCTGCAACTCACACAACAATATCCTCATACAGAATTTCAATCATTTTCAAGTTTAAGAAATATTCTTGAGTTCTCGAAGGCTTCTAGAGAAGTTACAATCCCCGTGCCTCCTAGGCTTACAGATACACTAGTTAAGCCTGTGTGCTTATCAGTTACAAATAGCTAGAAAGGCTGTGTCAGCACTCACTCCTGGCAACGTGTGTCTGTTGAGTGACTCTCCTTCTGTTTGAATTGAGGGTTCACGAACTAAACCAATCATTTTAGGCAGTTTTTCATCCCTTTCTCCAGAATCATCACAAATGCTGGATCTGTCCAAAGCAAAAAGGAAAATATCTTTAGAGATACAAGTGCTAAAAGATATGAGAAAAATTATGGCGATTTTTGCATTCAAATCATGGCTGTTCAGCTAACATTAAGAACTACCAACTCATTCTTCCCACATCCAGCTCATTAATCCCTCAAGACCTTTTCCTCATCCTAGCCACCTCTCAGAAGATTCAGCTTTTGTTCATAAGGTTAATAAAACAAAGCACTGGTGAATCATAGAGAAAAGTGAGTGCTGCAGGAAAAGAGGAACCAGAGATAGGTTAGAACAAATTTGGAAAGAAAAGGTTTTACATGTAAGAATAGCATTTTTTTCCTGCATCCTTTACTCCAGAGTTGCAGAGCTGTGCTTTTTTTATAGGAAACAAACAAACAAAAAAACAAACAGAAATTTTTTTCTTAGGACATCTTTTGAAGCTTACGATGAACTTAAAGAATTTTTTCTAATAAACATACTCAGATAACACAGGGTTGGAAAGAGACATAAGTTACATTGATCAGTTTTGTAGAGTCATACTTATTTGCATAGAGATACATAAAGTGCTGTTATTAATTGACACTGACAGTTCATAGATTAGTTCACATTTGTTCAAAAGAAAAAGGCAACTCTTTTAAAAAACCCACATTGTTATTATAATTATTCCAGCTTATTATATTTATTATTATTCCAGTTTCCTAGTTCATGCTGAGGACAAGATAAAATTAAGCTAAGATCTCAGACATCAGGAGAACAAAGTAAAACAAGTATTTGTCTCCACAGAGGAGGAGAAAAAGTGTCTGAAAAACCATATATAGCTCCACTCCATTCAGCCCTTCCATATTGCAGAAGGACAGAGAGATCCTGCCTGGACACCATCATGAGAAAAGGTTACTATTTGAGCTGTCCTGTGCTGATATCTACCCAAGCAGATTCAAAGAGAACAAGATTTTCCTACCTCCCTCTTCTGTGGGGCCTCCGCTGCACTCCAACTATTTTAGAAAATCAACACAGTTAAGTTTTTATGCACGCTCAGTCTATGCAGGTCAGATTTTTGCATCGTTTTACTACAGGCTTAACCTTTCTGGTAAGGCTACAGTAAACACTTTGGAAAAAGAATTTCTAAGAAAGAGGACACAGCTTCCCCCTGAGTGTTTCAATAGCCTTTATAGCCTCTCCTTACCGAGACTGTCCGTTGTCCTCAGACGATGAGTGGAAACTCTCCATCTCCTCGCTGTTCAGACCCAGCTCAGAGCCATAGCTCTGGTGTACCAGCTGCCAGAATTCCTGCTTGGTCAGCCTCTGAAAGAAAGCAAGCTTGTCAAGAACAACAGTATGGGACAGTAAGGCACTGGAGGTAAAACAGCAACAAGTCTGAATTACGCCACAGCCTTTAACCTCAATTCTGACAAGGACTGAAAGCATTTAGGTATCACATTCCAAGATTGTATTTCAGCATTTTGGGCAACTGTACTCCAGTCTGCTCCATATTCCCAACCCACCACTGTTCAACCAATAACACCAGACATAAGAAAGATTGTCATTTCAAGAAAACACACACTTGTAGCCACTATTTGCTTCTTCACGTGCCACTGACATTTTTACAGATACCTTCACAGCACCTCCCTCTTGGATTTCATTCGATACGGCACAAGATCAGTAACTACTATACAGCTAGGAACTCCCTCTTTGATCCCAGACAAACTGCTTAATAGATACCTGCCTGCTTCCTGAGGATGCTCAGAGTACTTTACAAATTGTGAGAAGCTTGCATTTCAGTCACTACAGTGGTGTCTAGGTCAGCCAGCTGTCCACTTTGCTGACAGAAGGTCCTCACTTCCACCAACAGCCTCTTTATGAAAAATAGTTGATTTTGTTCAGGATTACTTTGACTCACCACTATCTGCTCTTTCTCTACAATATCTCTGCCCTGCTCAATGAATTCCCACAGCTACTGCAACCTATTCAAAGTTTTCATAGATCGTGAGAAAAGTTTAGAAGCGAAAGTAGTATGGCACGCTCGTTTCTGCAAAGTAAGCAGTGAGTTTCAAAGTCCACCTCATCTGTAAAGGACTACAGGGAGAAAATAAAAAATAAAATAAAATAAAAAACAGAGAGAGAGAAAGGAAATAAGCTTTTGGTATTTAGCAGAGCTCTGATAGCAATACTAGTGATCTTTAAAAAAAACCAGACACCACACTGGAAAATGTGCCTCGGTCACAATCCATATTGATCAAGGGAACAGGACTGTGCTAATGAGGCAGTAACACAAGTAGTGCTTACTATTTGCATGAAATGATGACATTAAATACCCATGCATTATTTAAAGGGCTTTTAAATTATCCTCCCCACCTCCTTGCCTCACCTGCCGAGTGTCACACTACCCGCAGCTCCGGACGGGCAGGTGGGGCTGACCCAGGGGCAGCAATGCCAAGGCGCTCTCCCCGCCGGCGCTCACCGCTCCTGCCGCGCTCGTCCCGCACCGACACCCACCCGGCGCTCCCGCCGGGCAGCGCCGCTCCCGGGATACCCCCGGGACGCTGCCGGGACACCGCCGGGATACCCTTAACCCCGGTCCCACCGGGAGCCGCCCCGCTCCCACTTCCTGCTGGGCGGCGGCGGAGCAGCCGGGCCGGGCCGGGAGGAGGAGGGGAAGGGAAGGGAAGGGAGCGGGGCATCCCTCGGGGCGGGACCCCCGCATCGCCCCACAGACCGCGGCTGAACCAGCCCGGCCCGGCAGGGCAGGAGGGGGTTTATTCCCCCCCTCCTCGGGTGTTTTGCAGCACAACAGGTTTCAGGGCTTTGCAGAAAGCGGCTGGCACAAGCACGCTGTTGGCAGAGATCAGTTTCAAGGTATTTAATGCTACCGAAGACAAAGTAAACATTAAAACACAAAACACACAGCCATAAAGCAAGGGTCATAGCAGCTAGTGGCAGCCTCCTCCTGCCCACGGGGGTTTGTTCTAAAGAGCAGCGCACTGCTGAAAAACACATGCATCACCACTGAGCCGCCTTACTTTCTGCAAGCATGCTTTCTTTTGGAGTAATAAATTCATCACCACAAGGAACTACCCTACAGCTGTGTTCATTAAGAGTCAAAAAACAGGGGCAAGCATTACATGGTTTCAAAATGTCACTGAGGTATCTTTAGATAACACACCTCTCAACAAGAAATCAAAGGACAGGAGAAAAAGCTGCTTTCACTTCCATCGCCAAGTATTGCCAGTGCCTGTATTTCCAGTCAAAAAAACCCAAAAACTGGGAAATAGTTAATGTCACCAATTAAATTCACTGGCCTGTTCCACAGCAGTCTATGGGCAAATCAGGCTGCCCTTGTATAGTGAGCTTAATGATTTGAGGAAAGCAGAGAAGCTTTCCAGCTATGCATTTTAGGAATCTATAAAGCTGTTTCCTGTGTTTTTGTAAAGTCAGTGCTACCAACTTCTGCTTCTAAAATAGGATTCTTGCACTCTACCCAATTATTCCTCGCTCAGCTAGATATAATAAGTTCTTAATGGTCACAACCTAAGATCAAACCAGACTTGCTTTATTGTATCAGAAAGGGTCAGTTCTGAAAGCAAAGAAGGGCATAAATTTTCTGGGTCAGACTTCTGCTTCTGAGAGGATGGTTTAGAGAACCTCTGAAGCTTGAAAGGCTGAATCTAAATATGAATTACTTTGCCCATTCAAGGTGATGGTCTATGCTGGGGTTTTCCTCGATTCTCTTTGTATACAAACACAAAGGCTACAAGAAGCACTTTTGTCTTTTCAGGCAGAGCATAAAACATCAATACTTTGCTTCATGCTAGACAAAGAGGTGTCATGGCACAAGCAACACTACAGGCAGACACTGACAGAAGCAAAGCTGCTGATTTTTACCCCCTATGGACAAATGCAAAAATGAGAACAACACTACATGCTATACAGGTTGACTCAAAAAACAATCCACCACATTCCCACCAGGCGATAGATATAGGACTCTATCTGATTGCTTGTTGGCAGAACAGGCAAAGAAAACAGGAAACTCACTCACTAACTGCCTGAACATGAAGGTCAGAATCAAACCAAGCCCGCTCTGATCTTTAAAATGACCCTTATTATTAAGGTGCAAATAAATGTCTCTCTTCTCACAACCTTCCCTGAGAAGCTGGTGGAGAAGGCAAGACTACTGTCCTGGTAGATATCTGCCACAAGAAGCCAAACTGATCAGAAATTCTGGTCCCTTCTCACACATCTAGACTTACCTGCTACAATGTCTCTGGAGACAGGTGCAAATCTCTACCCAGCAAAGCATATGAAGAAGAATAGGAAAGTAAATCCAGCTCTAAGGAAGAGGACTCATGGGAATTGAGACCGATTAAGTTAAGATCTTGTTCCATTAGAAATAAGGAGTGCTGTGTTTGTTTGGGATTTGAATGACCTGTCTAATTACATTTTAATTTGTTCCTTCTCCCTTAAACTGGAGGGATATTTGACACCCATGAGCTTTAGGAAAATAAATCAAAAGAATAAATTTCATTGCTCTTACTGTCAATAGCAGCCACAGTAAACTTGTTTTACTCATCTGGAAAGCCTATTGCAAAACAGAATTTTTGGTTAATTTTATAAACCAATGTATTATTGAAAGCCACAGCGGATATGGAAGCAGCTATCTGTTTAATCAAGACTGGTGTCATGTCTCTTCCAGACCTGCATTAATGATTCCTTATTTTCCATGATGCTGCAGCATTTAAAAAACAATGGCAAGGCACATATTTTGCAATAGGGATGGAAGAGGGAAAAAAAAAAAAGTGGAATTTTCCTTGAAAGAAAGAAGTCTTTACATGGACATTTAAAGAATAAAAAGCCTAAGAAAGGACCATCTTAAGAGGAAGGTACCCACTGAATCCCAGAGGAACTAAAGCTGAAGGGCACCAGATGCACAGTACCGTATTCTGAGCAAGGTCTGAAGGAGAAGTTCTGAGCTAGAGAATTACAACTCAGCCAAAGGGGACCAGGAGTCCCCTCAGAACAGTGATGCAAAGTTGGGGTAGAGCATCTTGAAGGATAAGTTTAGGCACAGAATAGCATGTAACTATTTACTCTTTTTTGCACAGTGCAAGCCACTTCTAGTAGAAAGGCAGACTTTACAAAGGACTTGTTCAGCCATCTAGGACATGCAATACTTAAGAGGTACAAGGCAGAACAGCCACAAGATGGAGATCTGGGAAAGGGCATGCTGACCCCACCAAGAACTTCTGCAAGTGGTGAAAGCTTAAGGTGTGTCAGGTAAAGCAGACAGGTCACTCTTCAGAGGCCAGACCTTGTAAAACAAAATCCAAGTCCAGGAAGTGTTGAAGAGGCCAGTGATCAAAAATTACCTCAACCGAGACAGGATTTGAAGCAAATACAATTCCAGTCCCCTGGATCCAAATCCTGAAAATTGGGGATTATTCACCATCAGGTGGCGCAAAACAGCACTGTGACATTTGCAGTCAGAGTTTTACTTCTGATTACAGCAGAATGACTTAATTTAATAATTTAACATTGCATACCATGCCAGGGCCTCAGACATTTTTCAAATGTATGTTGTCCCTGCCACAGTGGTGGTGAGGAGAAAGCAGTAAAACTGCTTGGATGCACCAAGGGCTCTCTTTAGCAGTAGTTCCATAGACAGCTGCCATTGTAGTGGAGGCAGCATACCCAACGCTAGCAACTTCAGTTTCTACTTTCAACTCCACAGTGCCCCACTATAGGCTTGATCTAGCAAAGAATCATAAAGTAGGCTGACAGGTGACTCAAACACATTCTAGCAGAGAGTCAGAAGTCATTACTACATTGCAGAAGTAAGAGCTCAACCTAACAGAAATCCTGTTTAAATAAGTAGTTTCAAACATATAACATTAAATGGCCCTACATACACCTCCTGGCAATGCTCCATGTTACAACCTAGAACCCCAAGCAGAAATTCTCACAACAGACTTACCTTTTAATGTACTTCAGTAAGGATGCAAGCAAGCTAACAGCAATATTTGATAGGAAGAATAAAGATAGTTCCCAAGCTACTCAAATGCACGGGCTCCTAAAACCTGCTGGCTTAACACATCTCATCTTAGATGCAGTCCATGCTTCCTCTTTCTTATCTAGTCCTTCAGTTAGTGCTCTAAAATGAAAAATGGTTCATTGTGTGACACTCATTTCGGTGTCACAGAGTAGATACACACAAGGAAAACTAATACTGAACAGCACAAAGCTTGTTACCTTTGTTCCAGCCCCTTGGATAGGTTTGTATACCTGAATATCCATACATTCACCCTCCAGCACCACAAACTAATCAACTGAATAAGGTAATTGCCATTCCTGACAAACTGTGCAACAGAAGAAAGCAGGGTTACTTCCAGTTGCACATTCCAGTCAAAAGGTGACAGTACATTGTGGCTGGATTCAAGATATGATTGTTATGATGCTACATTTAAGAAGTATTTGATTTGAGGGAGAAGCAATTTGCAGGAAACATTAGTTTTGCCTTAAGTCACACTTTCTATTATTTTCAGCTTTTGTTTGACAAAAAGTGCCTTTAGTCTGCCCTAAAATTAATCTAACAAACAAAAAAAAAAAAGTGTAGCTAATACATATAAGTAGTGCAATGGCTTTAAGTCCTTGGGGACCAATGTAGCACAATTATATATGGATATTCCGGTGTGCAATTGCAACTGTGTTAAAATATTTAAACAATGAGAGTCATAAACAGGAAGAAATTGGTTTACAAAAATTGTCTTTCTTAGAGATGTTCTGTAACAGTGTCAGTCCATTTTTAGAAAGAAGATTAGCTTAAGTATTCACAAATTGCAATATAAATCAAAATAACTAGCAGAGGTTGCCAAAATACACTTCCACATCATATAGCCTGCCTTTGTTGCACTTATTCAAGGTCAGGGGAGTTGTAATGAGTTGGCTGGCAAAGGTTCAGCTAACTTATCTGAGAAGGAGAGTGTGAGTCTTTTTTTTTGAAAGTTTTCACTGAGGAAGCCTCTTGCCTTTTGGATCACAAATTAATCACAGAAAATGTGAAGCAAGTCCATGCTAATTTAGTAACATATACTTGAGTTGGTAGTGAAGAGAAACATGCAGCCTATATGCAAAGACAAAATGCTCCATCAACAGCACAGTTTAAGTGGCAGTATGAGAAGGAAAGAGACTTGTATCTAGGATGTAAAATACAAGGAACCAAAGGAGGACATCAGATTAGAATTCTAAGTCAGAAAGAAAAAGCTAACTTCAAGTCTCTTATCCTCCCAAGACACATCTGCCTGCATTAGAAAAAGGTATGACATGTACAAGCTTACCTTATCCAGCAACACATTCTGCCATAAACGGAAGATACTGAGGTAGCTTCTGTCTCTTGCACTGAATGACGTGAAGAAAAACTGCAGGAAAAATAAAATTAAAAAAACTCAGTTGTAGGTACTTGCAAGAATCTCAGAATGCTTCCTTATATCTAGAATATCCTAAGTTTCTCAGTAACAGCACACGTCTTTTCACATTCAACAAACTTGAGGTAATTTTCCTCACACTCCACACTTTTTACCAGCCTCAACAAGTAAGAGTCATTTCCCCAATGTCCATATAGTAAATAAAGGCAATCACTCTTCTATGCATCCCTTGGACTACCCTTGACACAAAGAAAGAGCTCCTCCTCAAGTAACTACACACTTAAATCTTTTTCCCACTTCCAAATAGGAGGTGAAACAAATCAGAGATGCATATGCCCTTTTCTTATGGGCCACAGCTCTTTCCATCCTTTAGCTACATATCCCTCTTACTAACATTTTCACATGAGATGATGTGAGATTAAAATAATTAAAATATGAGATCAAATTAGATGCATCATTTACAGTATAAAATCTTTCCCATTTGAAAGTTGTTTTTTTGTAAAGAGGTCTGTCTTCCTTGCTGATGAAAGTTAATACCAGATAAATTGAGAGGGAACAGCTAAATATAAGGAATCACAGTTCCTTCTCAAAGAACAGCTCCAGATTCACTGTGGAAAGCTATTCTGTGTATCCAGCCAAGAATTATTATTTTCAAGGCATTTACAGATAAGCTATCACAAACTACATTGCACATATGACTCTGCAGTATGCTTTTTAGTGTTTCAAATAACACACTCTCAAACTTCATTTCCCACATTTAAATTCAACTGCATGTTCCAGGGTTAATTGCTTCACAGCTCAAAACCCATGACACCACAGTCCTTTTGTTTTTAGCAGTTTTCTTTCAGGGGCACTTTAAATCCAGTGATTTTGATATTTTGCCAGTATCAAGAATACACATTCTGAATCCATGCCCTGAACTTTTAGTTTTCAAATGGCTTTCCATCAGTGAGACAAAGCCTCTTACTTTCTGGTTACTGCATCAACACTACTAAGGGATTCTGCAATGAAAGTAAATTTGAATTATCAAACTAATACACACAGGGACCAGAACACCAAGTCAGTCCCAATCACATTCAAAATTTGACAGGGAAGTTACTTCCGCAAATATAAACCAGAACAAGCGCTCTGTCCTGCACATTATCATTTAACAAGAATGTATTTAAATACAGCTTTTTACCTTCTCTCCTTTTGTTGCTATTTGTATAGCATTTGGAATGAGCCGAGCAGTCTTCTCCTTTGTCATGAAAGTGATATCCTTCAAGGCAATAGAAATCTAAGCAGAAACAGATCTAATAAGACATATTGAAACTAACTGTTAAGACTAAATATTTGAAGTTACAGAACATGCAAGAGGAGCTCACCCTAAACCCTGGGATACACTTTAGTTGAGACCACAAAGGCAATTACTGTCTTCCCCTGCTAAGCTTAACAGCAAGTATTCCTAAGCAGAAGCTAAGGTGACTTAAGAGTAATCTTCTCTTCTTTCATACTAGGACTAGGGAAGCAAGTGGTTCTTTCTTCTTCCCCTTCACTCCTCTGGCCATACTCCACAATCCCAATCAAATAAAAACCAAAGATCTGAAAGCCAATCCTAATCAGTATGCTAGACATAAAGCAGAACATAGTCTGTTTGGATACAGTCCAAAGTTATAGGATGAGATTGACAGGACAAACTTTACTTGAGGAACCCTACCCTTATAACCTGGATAGCATAGGACAAAGAAAAGGTGGGATTCAAGTATGCTAAGACATCTTACTGTGGTCTCCCATCGGAAAATGTTGCTGTGGAAGCAGAGCCAGTTTTCAGAGAGATATAAGCGTCCTTGCAGCAGGATATCCTTCTGGAGTGCACAGGCATAATCTATGCAGATAGAGTAAGAGCAAGTTACTCACGGCAGCACAGTTTACCCAAACTTGTTAACTAAAGTGAGACAGGGGTATTAAAACATTATAAAATACCATTTCTTTCTCTCTCAAGAAATTTACAAAGGCAGACTTGTACTGGGTTGCATCCAGGCCATTGTCCTGGGAACACCCTAAAGCCAGAGTTGATGGAATATCTGTGTGAGGACAGCACTCCATCTATCAACCCCTAGTGCATTATCCTATGCTTTCAGAGAAGAGGTATCAGACAAGACCAGGAGCACATGGGAGAGTATTCATTAGTCAAACTTCAAAGTGTCTAAACAACAGAATACACAAACATTTTATAGTATAACAGATTATACTGTCAACTCCTACATAACAGTAGTTCATATGTTGTAGTAAGATAATAATTTTCCACTAAACAGAATCTATCACTAGCTAAAACTATCTGCAGAGTGAGACACTAAAAGGCATCTTGAAACTATCTGGTTCTTCGGGCAGGGGATATTTCCAGAAGCTGACTGTCATTTTTATGATACTGCCTCTAACTGAAACTTCCCTATTGAGAAACAGGTTTCATCTGGAATGCAATTACCCATCGTCAGATACCTGCTAGTTAAGCATAAGAGAACAAGATTTGGTTACACATTTTAAACACCTCAGAGAGCTTTCACAATTTCAGAGCCTGAAAATTCAAACAAAAGGAATTTTCACAAGTACTACTGCTAGGTAATTAAGACAGACCTCTTTTGGAAGCTCCACCCTAAAGGCGGTTACCTTATATACGGAAAATACTCAGAATGTATGTATTTATGCAGGCAATTAATGATTTTAACTTCAGAGGTATCAAATAGCACTGCATCTGGTACTGTCTGAGCCAGAATTTTGATTCTGTGTACAATGAGAAGATGAATACTTCAAGTTCTCATTCAAGTATGAAGAGGTTCATCAGTCCCCAACATCCTAACTTCAAGCTAAGTCTGCATCTACAGAAGTTTTTTATTATATTTTTTTTAAATTCTCTTGGGGTTTTCCCCCTCAAATTATCAAGTGGAGATAAAGTTTCTTGCAACAAGAATGAGACATGTATACAAGCTCTTGGAGACATAATTGTAAACAGAATGACATAAACTTAAATCTAAACCAATAAGTGGATGTTGAACAAAAAGTCAGATACCAAAATGCTGAGAGATGAAAACAGCAGGAGTTTGAGGTTAAGGACTTGAGGAAAGCATTACTAAGAAGTTTGTATGTGAGGGATTCAGGTTTATAAAAGTCATCAGTGGGCAAGTGATGAGCAAACCCATCTGATCTACTCACACCAAAGAAAATATCAAAACAAAAGGGATAGATTAACACTTCTTCTTCTAAATTTTCAGAATCAGTAACTAAATATGGTGCTTGTAAACAACATTATCAGGCAAATTATAGTGGCACTCTAAGTCACAATTTAGAAAGTCTAAGTAATTCCTTTCATTTTAAGAAAATAATATTTCCTACCATCTCTATATACAGTGCTCATTACAGTGAAATAGTTGCTTCTTTTTTACTGCTAAGTTAAGCACAAGAGCAGTTACACGTCTTTTAATGAACAGCAGCAAGTAATGGATTCTCTGAGCACTGTAAAGCCTGTAATAAGTTTCTCTGCACCAAGCAAAGGAAGAGCTCTTTGCCTGGAGGATGCAAAAAGTCCTTCCAAAGAAGCATTGCTTTTTATAGAGTAAAAAAACATATAAAAGCAGTGACTTTGCTTTTGATGGAGCAGGTGCTAAATTGTTGAGATCAACATATTACTAAATCTTTCTCTAGGTCCTAAGCAGTCTGTTCTTTGAAACTGTGCTTCAGAGTTTGCTCCACGGCTTTCTGTATCAATCAAGTGTAAGGAGAAACATCAAAACAATGCTTTGAAGTAATATCCTTTTCTTCTGTTTTACTTCAGTACTCAAGTATTTTAAAAATTCAGAAGGCGTTTCAGAGGATAACTGCCTCCTTCTGAGGCTGGAAAAAGACACAGGAATTTAACTGGTTCAGAGCTGTCGCTTGCGCACTTCGAGCATACACTGACAGCCTCTCAATATTCACTTCTTTATAGGCTGCATAAAATAAGAGATCAATTTAAACAGTCACAATGCCACTTTTGTATAAAAATAACACGCACTTCTTGAACAGTGTATGTGAACATGCACGTGATAAAGAAGGGAATAAAGCGCATCACTGTATCCAAAGCAGGTAGGGTTACATATTTGCCTTCTTTGGATTCTGCAGTGGAGTGAATTAGGGAGTTGGAGCTCAAAAGGAACATCTCAGCATTGAAACGTTATACACCCTAGTTTGATATTCTCTGACACCTGCTTCTTTCCTCTCCTATTCATCTGAAAAATAGTCTTTTAAATTACAAACACCCACTGTGTCACTCAGTCCCAGAAGTCACATGAATCAAGGTGCCTAGGCAAGGGTATTAGTTCCAGGGAGCAAGGGGAAAGCTTTTGCCAAGGATCATCTACCTAGTCTTAACAGGGTCTCTGAAACAATATCCCTTACCTTTGTATCCAAGCTTCAAACCATTACAACTGTGGAATCATTCCCTCCTCCTCCAACATCTACAGCAACTGACTGTCATAAGTATTTGCCTCTTTAAAGTAAGAGGGGACTCAGATACTCACAGAAGAGAAAATATAAGGTTATAACACTGCAAGAGGTACACCAAGTTGGTTGCCCATGCTGGCAAGATCATAAAACAAATTCAATACTCTCACAATTTAGTTCTACCTCTGCTCTTCTCACACTAGCCTTGCACAAGCCTGTCAATGCACGCATGTAAAGTTTATGTGCTCAGTGCTCACTCTGACCTCGCATAATGATCTTCCTTTCCAACTTGTCTGTTGTCAGTCATGTTTCTACTAAAGGTTTTGTCTAAAAACCCACTAAAAAGTAGCATCAGAAAAAAAAAATATCACTAGAAGGTTTCCATCCTGTATCTAGATGAATTGCATCCTCTCCTTCACTTCTCACCCCCAAAACAAATCAGTCATTTTCACAAAGTAGGCAGTACAGGAGAGGAGTATGGACCTGAATTTCCCTGAAGGTAGCTGTCTCTGAACTAGGACCAGATATAAACTGTAGTTAGAATTTGCCACTAAAAAAAAAATAAATAATGCTTTGACACTTCTGCAATCTGGGGTTATCAGCCAGAAGACAAGGATTTTTGCTGTGATTATGTCTTACCTACTATGAGTCTCTCTGAGTCTGGCAGATGAGAAAATTGTCTCTTGAATTCCTCACTCCTATATTTGTAAGTGGAACTTGAGAGCTGCAACAAAGAACAGTAAAAGGTTACGCAAACAGATTTATTTTCAGCCATCAGCTCTCTTCATACTGGAAGTGTAATTTTATCTTGAAGAACAAATGAACATCAAAAGAACAATAAAGAATAGGTGGTATCTAAATGTGATCATCACTGTAACTTTATGCTTGCTTATGTAAGAGTATTTAGGATAGCATGGGCCAAACTATTCCCTATATCAGGCCAGATGCCAATTACAAGTCATTCCTGTTGTATGATGGCAACCTGTTCCAGACATAAGGAGATGAGAGCCTTTCTGGAGCTAAATATTCTAGCACAGGCTAAATGAAGAGGCAGCAAGGCCATAACACAGAGGTGACAAAGCACATCAAGCCCTCATGTAGGCCACTAGCTAGACACAAGGACACAACCTAGGACATCAATGTCTACTTGGAGTATCATTTCAGGAACACTACAGTGCACTGGATTTTCCACCAGTTGCTATAACTAGATTTGTAGGAATAAAAGTAATAGTTTCTTTCAGTAAGAACAAATAGCAGCAACCACCATCACTTCTTGATTTTCTGGTCTGTTCTACATTTCACCCCATATTTAAAGAGATCACTGTTTCCATGATTCACTTGAGATTCCAGCTGGACAGCAAACCCACAGCAAAGAGAACTGCCTTGATGGACTTTTAACTCCTTATTCTTATATGTTCCCACTCCCATTCAAAAAAAGAGCTTCGGTACATTCTCCAGAAAATATTTTGCTGTGAAAGCCCTATTCTTCATTTTGCAGTTATAACAGCACCATATTTTCTTTTCTTAAAAGGTGTTGGACACTTATTTTAGAGGCCATCCCTTTAGCAAGGGAGAAGAAAGGAGGCAAAGAACCATTTCTGACTGTATAACCTCACAGGATGTTTAGTAAAAAAACATCTACTTTTGACACACTCCTGCTGCATGTTAGTTGGTCGCTATCCTTTCATTATTTTTGTGCTTTTCATCAAAACAATCCCAGAACAAGGACAGGCTTATCTTCAGCTTGAGGATCTTTTAATAAACTACAGCAAAAAGTGCTCCCACCTCCTTAAGATTCTCACATTTTTGCTCTTTTTTCACAGAGGACATTTCTGCTTCTTGCAGTTCAAAAGTTCCCTGAACACCACTCTAGACTTAAATCTTATGATGGTCTGTCATCTACTTACACGTGAGAATGGAGCTTGCAGGCTTCAATAACACATAAGCGGTACTTCAAGGTCAAATGTTTAAATGCACACAACACAGGGGAGGGCAAAGTTGCCCTGACTCAGTTCAGTTAAAACAAACAAACACACAAAAAACCTAATGTTTATTTTATTCATGGTAATAAAAGGTAGGTCTTTAAGTCTGACTACTGTTTGAGTACATATTTGCTGTCCACTAATGTTCTGAGCATTGTAATGCAAAAAGGCACCACCGCTGCCCTTCTGAGAAAAGTAAGCATGAAAGCTTTGGATGAAGGTAAAGGGCAACGTGTTTAACATGTTCTCTAAGCTGGATGCTTCTGGTTATATTTCAATTATTTCTGAGATTATAAAAATAACATTGTTGGAGAGCACATAATCTACTGAAGTAGACAGGCTGTGGTTTCTTGGCCTTGCCACATCGAGAACTGAAATGCACACTTTTAAGTGCTCGTCCAAAACAGGCATCCAACAACTGCACTGCTTTGAAGAAACTGATTCTTTGCAGTTGTGCGGAAAGAAGCATGGGGGAAAATGACAACTCACATCTCTGAAGTTTCCACTTGTAGTTCCAACGACCCTATAGTTTGCACTCAGTCACTCTTCAATTGACTGAGTCTGAGCTTGTGTTGACAATGGCAGCATACAAGGGGATAAGAGAACTGGTCTGCCATGAGAGCAAAAGAAGAGTCACAATGTCCAAGTCTGATTTATGAAACCATGGTTTAGGAAGCAATGCTTTTAAGGAGAAAAGTAGTTTGTCAAACAGGCTGTATACAAGAGATAAGAGCTACAAGGAAGTTAAGCATTTTTGTGGTTATGAGAAAGAGGGAATCAGAAGGAAAATAGGACCATCATTGTATCACAGACATTTATATTACTGCCTGAATCAGTCAGTTCAACAGCTCCAAGAATCCAAACTCAAGATACTGAGTTCTACTCAGAGAGGAATTTTTTTCTAGAGCATAAAACTTGCTATAGCTTGTCTGAGAAATCCTTCCTGGCATTTAGAAGTGTTGTCATGAGTGACAGACTATAAGAAATCCTCTTATTAATTGTAGATTTCTATTGAGCTCGTAGGACATTTATGCAGAACCTGCTCTGAATCCTTATCTAATCAGTAGGAAAAGAGTGAGCACATTAAAACTTTTTAACCTTTCTTTTCCCTACTTTTCATGAAAACAGGCTCACATAGATCTGTAATTGTTACCTACTTAGTATGTGGCTTGTTGATTAAGAGATCCCTTAATGAACTTGGGAAACAACAGGGACAATGTTGACAATTTCCCTTAAGTGATGAAAATAAGACATTTCTTTGAATACAGCATCTCTCATAATGGCTACCATAATGCCTAACACGTGGCAGCATTTGAAGCAGGTTGCCACTTCTGGGTTACAAATTCTAGCATCAAATATTAAAAGAAAAAAGCCATAAATCAGGTTGTAGTATGACAGTTCGGAGATGAAAACAGCAACTCCCTTTTAATACATACACATTTCTAGGTTTAATTATAAGTCATCAGACAAACACTTTGCCTAAGGATAATCTTAGACATTTATGGTTATGCTATATTTAATCACCACAAAAATTGTGTCCAGCCAACAATATATTAACATTTTCCATCTGAAGCCACAAAATATACCAGAAACCTGTAAAACAGCATAAACAGAAAACCATCTTCAGTGACAAACAAAACATTTTACACAAGACAGTTATGTAAGAACCAGGTATTACTTAGAGACACATAACCAAGTGATTCTCATGCCTTGTTTAGAAATGGACCAGTCCAACTATATAAAGTCATGTTCCAGGAAAAAAAAAAGTAAACTTAAATAGTACTAAGCTGAGTTATTTATAGGATAGGAAAAAAAAACCAGCTTCCCTTCACATTTACATCTTCAAAGTACGGCCACTGCAAACAATTTGAGCCTCTAAGCAAACTGCAGAGGAAAATTAAGCTACGCCTTCTTCCAGGAGTACAGCAAAAATCCTAATTGTTTGGAAATTATTTGATTGCACATATCACTAAGCATGCAAATAGTCAATCAACTTCAGCAGAATGGTTTGCACATTTTTTAACAATCAGTAATGACAGTAACAATTTTGCATTTACTTTGTTAGTGTTTTCCCTTTGTTTTGAGAAACCACAAAACTCAAGTTACCTGATAATTTGCATTCCATGGTTTTGACATGTAGCTATGAATACAACAGCTGAGATCACAGGTAAACTGACCTCACCTGTACAGTAACAATTCTGATGTCACCTCATTTTAAGAGATGCACACAAGTCTCACACTGAGCTTCAGTCTTGGTATCAGTAACTACCACATCCTTGGGGTCCTAGCATCAAACAAGCCTGTAAGCAAGCTGCCTGACTTACTCCACTTTTATGCTCAGAAGCCTCATTTAAGCATCAAAATATGGCCCATGAACACATGGCTTTGCTTCTCTGTTTACAAGCATGTAAATCCATGCCACAATCTCTACACCTCACTTAAAGATCACCTGATTTGCTACTCCCCTAAGACAGAGGAGCTTGACCAGTAATTTCCTAGGAGGTTTCTAGACATGTCAAAAAACAATTTGGAGCTATTACTAAGATTAGGATGAAAGTGCTTTTTCATCCTACACTACCACATTAAAATAAATATTAAATATTCTGGCAAAAGCCCTTATATTTCTACTGAAGAACGCCTTGTGTGCCTCTCTTCAAATTCATCTGAAATCCTTAGCATCAGGAGAAACAAAAAGAAAACAGGCTTCAGAAGGACACACAGTCAGAGAGTAGGCTTGACTTTCATACAAGACTACTTTATACTGCAAATATTCTTTAAACTTATCTGACAAGGGAGGAAGAAACAAATCAGCCCAAAACCAAACCAAACAAAAAAAAACCAACGGAACAAAACACACCAACATCCCACTTCCAGGTGAGACTAAAGCCTCACTAGGATAGGTGAGAGCCAAGCTAACAGCCCAGAACAAAAGCCTCATTTAGCAGTGTAAAGCACTTCACATACCCTAAAATAAATTCAGGCATACTTACCTATAAACACAAGAACAAGTCCCGTGGCACACTGAGATGGCGATCTCTCTGCTGAGGCCACCTGTAAAAGGTGCCAAGTGCTGACATGTCTTTCCATCAGAGAAATATGGATCCCACTGCAGCCATTTCTTCAGTCCAGAAAAGTTCATTATGACCATCCATCTAATCTATAATACACAAGCCACAGCTCTCCTACTTTAGAACTAGAGCTGCAAATGACCACATTTCCCTTTGGCAAAGAATAATATATATATTTTACCTTTTTAAATTAAAATTCACTCCTGGTGGAAGAATTCATCCTAGCTATGGATAGTTCTTCTCCTAGTCTGTCAGTTAACCTTATCCTCACTTTGTGAATTAGTTTTGGATTGTAAGCAAGTTGCTCCATATCTTCTTTTGGGGAGGGATTAAGCTTCTCAAGTATAATAGCAAAAAAATTTTATTTTTTCAGACTTATTCTTGCAGCTTTTCTGAATCCCCTTCTATTTTCCATGTCCTTCTTGAAAGCTATGCAGCATTGCAGGAGTCACACAAACACACAGATCTGACTCACATTTGCTTTTCAGCACAAAATCACAGTGTAAGCCTACAGTCATGACTATCAGTCTCTCTTATCTGTCTGTAGTTATAGGGCACAGTTTTCCATTTCTTCTGAAAACAAGCACTAGGCTGTACCTTGGAAGTGTCAGACTTGTTCTGTATACCTTTTCACAAGTAAACAATCTAGATCCATTCTGTTACAGTGTTTTATTTTCACTAACCATTTCCTGACAGAATTACAGAAAAAAAGCCGGGTTGAGAACAACTCAGAAGCTTTACTACCAGTGACTTAGTGATCTTTTCTTTCTCTTGAAGGACGAAAACACTAAACTTAGAAAGGGCAAGAACCACTCACAGGATGTGAAGCGCAGCACCACATTACCTAGGGTGACTTAGTGTGCTGTGCACAGTATACTGTACACTATGGTTCACTTTTGTTGTTTTTTGGGTGGGGGTGGGAGGGTTTTGGTGTTTTTTTTTTTGTTTTGTTTTTTTGTTTTTGTTTTTGTTTTGTTTTGTTTTTTTTTTTTAAATAAGGAGGTATTTGATCACATGTACTGATAGACACAGTTGTATTTAATTCATAGGTTGTGAGAGGCATGTCAACCAACTAAAAAACTAAAAAAAGAAACCAAGCAACTGTTGCCAGGGTTTGTTCAGTCACTGTAGTCCTTAGGAACCTGCTTTCCAAAAGTTCCCATGCTCTCAAGGAAACGTGAACAAGGTCATAGTCACAGTGGGAGTGGGAAGACTTTAGGGAGCTAGGACTATTTTAATTACATTCATTATGTGCTTTTTCGTTCACCCTTAGTTCTGGAGAGGGAAGTCTAATAAGCACAGGGCTGCTGGCTCTAAGTTCATTATGTCCCCACTTGTGACCCACCCTCCTCTCTTATTTGTAGAGGTTGAAGAAGAAGGATTTTAATAATTCTTAGTGACTAAGCAGAAAACAAACCAATGGCACTTCTCCTTCAGTGGCATCTATGTACAGGCAGAGTAGCAATCTGTAGAATTTTGGTGAAACTATGTCTTTCTTCTGTTGGAAATACAGTATATAAAATTTCAACAAAGGGATATTAAAATGCAGAACATTGGCAAATACTCCAGCTACTCTATCTTCCAGGGATTTGGGTTGTGGGGTGTTTTTTTGGGGGGGAGCGGGGAAGGGGTGTGGGTTGGGGTGAGGGGGTGAGGGGTGGGTTGTGTTTTTTAAAGCCTATGAGATCTGATAAAAAAAGCTAAAGACAAGAGTCCCTAGTGCCCTCAAATACATGTTACTATTAGCTAATTTTCACAGATGCACAGGCAGGCACACTGAAAATATTTGACAGACTAGTATTTACCAGTAACACTGGTAGCTTCCAAAAATCCATGTAGGAAGAAACTCCTCAGAACTATTTCAATATGGAGATCTTCTGAAATATTGGACACTCACTTAAAAATTCTGACACCCAGTGTCATGAAACTGACTGAATCACGTAGTGCAAAAAGGGAGACTCTATTATTTTAAAGACCAGGTATATTATGTCAAAAGCACTGTGTCCCACAAGAGTATTCCAGCTCCCACCAGCTCCACTGTGGACATCAGATTCATCAGGCCATCCTTGACCTGACACATGGTGAAAGTCTGTTTTCTAAAAAGCAGTCCTGGTCAGCTACTGACCACGGAGACCAGATCACAACTGTTTCTCCACAGTGTGACACGAACTTGGCTGAACTGGAATCCTGCTCACAAAAGGCCTGGTCATTTCCTGTACCTCACCAGTCACATTGCCCTTCCAAGAGCAGGAAGGAAGGTCTCATACTTGAGTTTCATCTATATAAGTACAAATATCAAATCATGTTGGAGCATAGCTTGGAAAACAGCCTAGAAAATCCACAATCAAAGCTGTCACAATTACAATTTTGACAGACAAGGAAATTTAGCATCATAAGAAATACTATGCTGCTAACAACAAGTTATATAATTTTAACGAAAGTATAATTTTTGTGAAGAATTTTAAAATTTGGCATCCTTCCCAAGCAGAAAGAAAACTCAGACTTTAAGAATTGAACAATATAAAGGTATTTCTTCTGAGAACTTTTAGTTGCATAACCAGTTAAAAATTATATTTTTAATGTTCTTTGAAAAAAAAACAAAAAAACAAAAAACAAAAATTAGAACAGACCTTGAAGAATGTTGTAACACAGTATTTTAACTTAGAGCACGTGAGGAACTCTCACAAGTTTCTCCGTTAAGATCCCACCAGAATCAGCTTAATTTCACAAGCCACTACATTTCATTGGAATAGGGTTCAGCTGAAGCTACTCCAATGAGGTGTTTCAGAAACAAGCTGATAAGCTTCTTGTCATCGATAAGAAAACCTCTTGTCATTAGCAGTATTACATACTTTTTCCAGAAAAAAACAAAAGTTTGGATTGAGAATATCCCCTGCTTATCGTGAAGCAGTTGTTTTGTAGTACTCAGTACTTTCTTTCTGCAAATAAGTGTTCTAAAGCATTTTTAACATTTACGCACTTTCGTAACAACTCTGATTTGGAGATAAAAATCTCAAGTTTGACACGTACAGTGCGGAGCAAAGCATATGCTCTGTTTCAGAATAAAACCGACTGAGGCATGAAGCTAATGTAAAGTCAGAAGACACACACACTCCCTACACATACCTCCTCCTCTAGCTGCCTGCAGCCTGTTCCAAACCATACAAATCCCTGGCCAGGGCCTCTACAGCTCCCCCCTCTCTCACCCACTTGCTCAGAGCTGGTGTTGGACACCATCCAGCAGAGCTAGCTAGTGTTCTGCCAGCCTCTGCTGCATGCCAGCTTGGAAAACAGGCTGACACACACCAGCCTTGCAGAACAGGCACACAAACGCTGCAGAACAAGTGGTCAAAGAAAACTTAAAAAGGGGAGGGACACACTTTAGAGCTGCCCAGCTCCCACATAAAACCACCATCAACAAAACTCATTTTGGGAGACAGACTGCAGTAGCATTGATGATTTCAAGATCACAGAAGTCCCAAAGAGAATAGCAAAGGAAAGTGCTATCACCAGGAAAACACCAGCTTGGAAAGGAGCATTCCATGTCCAGTGCTCCTCCTCTCTGCATCACTACAGTCCGTGGACCAGTCCAGAGTGTACCTACACTAGGTAACTTGGCATGGACCCAAGTCGACTCTCACACTTTGTAAGTCAAGCCCTTGCTAAGAGACCTTCCCAGTGTGAGCTCCAGAGCAGGGGAGGGAGGAGAGCACGATACGCTTCATGCACACCCATGTTCCCCACATGAGTACTTAGCACCCACCCCTTCACCAGCTGCCAGGGGCTCGATTCCTCGCAGGCACTGAACAGACACTTTGAGGTCAAGGGATACAGGGCTCTGCATGCCCAGCAGATCTCTGCCTGCTCTGAAAGGGGAACAGCAGACATACATCTTTCCCCTGTCTGTCCCTTTCCATCTGCCTTACTCAGAACCTGTCTGCCACATTTCTACAGCTACATGAAGTCGGGCTCTGGCTGCCGTTTGTGTCAGAGACTGTTCTGGAAGCAAGGAGGGCTACAGAGCAAACACGAGGCTGCACAGGAGCTTCATCATGCACAGACTGTGAGCCACAGAGCCATGAGGGGCTGTGGAACCCTCCTTTGCTGCAAGGTGCCATCTACCCATCCCCGGCTGTGAGACGGCATCCCTAGCAGCCATCGCGACACACACATGGCTCCAGAGCTACAGCAGAAGCGGCAGGCGTCTCTATGCTGCATCCACATCATCCACTGAAGGCCCAGCCTCCTACAAGCCCAGTCCTCTTGGGCACTTGTAGAGCTAATGATTCAAGAGCAGCAAAGAAAGATCGCTCTCCTAGCACAGACCTACTGAGGAAGCTGACAGAAGAAACAGAAAGATGCATTTCAAGGCATTTTATTCACCGGGATTTAAATTTGAAAGCCTGAAAGGAGACGATAATTGAACACAATGAGACTATATTTACAGTAATTTTGCCAGCCGAGGCTGCTCGCTAGGATAAGTAGCTGTCTCAGTGCACCTAGCTGGGTGGTGGCACTTTGGATGGCCTGCAGTTCTGTTGTCAAGATCAGCTACACATGCAAATAGTAGGAACTGGTTTCACCAGAAAAACAAGGCAACTCTTCTGCCTTCCCAAAGCAGACAGGATACATCACGGGGAATCTCCACGTGCTGAAAGATCAGTAAGATATTGGGAAGCATCTCTGTACTGAAAAATATATTCACTGGTGATTTCTTTCCATCAGGAATACAGCAGGAAGATTCAAAGTGATCTCAAAAAAGCCGTGCCAGAGCCTGGGTACCAGTGTGACTCAAGTCTCTGAAGCAGCATGAGCATGAAGTGATTTAAGTGCACTTCCTGTTTATAAGATAACACCATCTGCAGCTGATTAAACACCTGACTCTGGACGTTTGCAATTAGCAAGTTTCAAATATAGTTATTTATGTAACTGCTACCAAGTACCTCTGAGTTTGGATGAAACAAACATTTAACTTTTAAGTAAGAAAGTCATGCAAAAGGTCCAAGAGGTTTAGATACTTCCACTGACAAACATCTTCCTCAACAATGAATTAAGGTGCTTTTATCTTCCAAGGGGCAAGATGCAAGATGCAGATTTACTCAGGATCCTCAACAACACCATCCATAGCTGGCAATAACAATAACTCCTTTGAACCTGGTAGTAAGATTATGCATGTAATGGCCATGCCAGAGACCACATTTCATGTGGCACCTGGCCAGGACACAAGGACAAGCCAAGTGCACAAGACTCTTCAATGCTTGGCTCCCTTTCATTTTAGGGAAAAATTGTGGATCTGTACCTACTTCCTTGACTTCAAAGATGCATCATTCAAGCATTCTTTTTGTTCCTTTTTAGTAATTTCATCTACTGCATGAGGATTTAACAAAAAAAAGAAAAAAATAAACCAAAATGCAACAACAAAAACCTGTGTTACACTGACTCCTAAAACAAGCTTAATACAAATAGACTAAATGTGTTTGGATGAACTCTGCAGTTACTATTTTTACATTGTGTAACTGAAGTGAGTTTGTCACCCTTCCAGCACAAAGATGTCCTTTAGCTCAAGACTACTTGTCCACTTCCAGTTTAATTTTGAGTCCTGAAACTATGTTGTCCATGTTTCAACAGCCATAAGTGTTAACTAATATGATGCAATGGCAATTAGAACCTCAGTCAAGATGATTTCCTTCTGGATAACGCAATGCATTCCTTTCTGAACAGCAGTTTCATCTGACTCATGTTTGTTTCACACACATGCTGTAGAAACAATTAGCCAAAGTTACTGGTTAAGAATATCTGTTCTTTCACCTGATCTTTCACTGCAGGCTGCCTAAGTAATGAAAAAAATTCAAACTGTTTTAGGCTTATTTGATCCATTTAATAAACAGGGAGAAAATAATCCAGATGCTTTCAGGGGAAGAAAAACCCCCACGTACAATAAAGGAACTGTAAGACATGAATTCTGAATTCATCTTCCTTACTTGCAAAGTACCACAAAGATTACCTAAAGAGAAGTAGTCAAATACAGAAGCAAAAGAATGGCACACCTCAGTTGGACATTTCCCTCCTTACTTTGCCAGCAAGATGTGTATCACTGTATCTGCATCTCTAATCTGTATTTCAGTTCTGTAACAGTACCCAAATATTGATCAAAAAGACTCATGAAGGAAACAAACAATCATCTTGGTAGTAATTCCCCTTGGTGCCATGTAGTTTTCAGCAAATTGTGAAATACTTTGGATCAATAAATACTTTGGATCAGGACTAGGATGAAAACCTGAAGGAGCCTATTTAACCACAATAGCAGTTACACAGTTAATGCAGTGGTGACTGTAAACAATTACATAAACTGCTTTGGTATAAATTGCTCTGGTCATCTCATTAAGTCTGCCAGTAGCCCTACTGCACTGGAAATTACATGGAAAATAGCACTCACCAAGCAATTGCTCCAAAATTACTTTTCCTATTTAGTCTTTCTTTTCTGCCTTAGAAACCAAACAGATTTTGTTCTTAGTCATTTCTATACCAAAAGTGGCTACCACATTTGACGGAACCATCCCCAAAGATAGACCATGCATAATTTTTCTTCAACTTTATACAGAGTAAAATGCAAAGGGGCAGCTGTTGGGAGACCTGCATATCAGTGCAAGCTGATCAGAGATACATACACACAATAGTTCACAATCACACACCATACCTGAACTAGGGGTGATCTTGAGTCCTGGTGGGCAGTAGACATGGCAGAAAACAGGAGGAGAGACAGAGGTTGTATGAATAGGCCAAATTCCTGAAGTACTTTATCTGTCATTTTCCTACAGACTTTATAGGGTTGCAATAACAAATACACAAATATCACAAGTGTAGGCTTTACTGACTCAACAAGCAACTCCGGTAAAAAAACCACTTACTCCACATAATTTCTAAAATGCTGCCAACTGTCACCAAGGAATCTTGACATAACACTGATAGTGCCTTACAACCTTCTACACAGGATAACAAAATACAACTTCCAGAGTAATCATTAGCAGAAAAGCCACATACTTTTGTCTAGAACACTCTTACATTTCTGGATAGGTAATTACATGTCCCAAATCATCTAAATGTCGACAAAACGTTTCAAATTTTCACTATTTATTTTATTCCTTAAGAATCTCCCAGAGAATATTCTTTTCCTGGTTACTGCTAATGACTTAATTAAATGTACCACTGAACAATCACATCCTGTTTTGTTTACCTGTCTTCTTTCTCTCTCCTTAAATACAAGTGGCTCACCTCCAGTGTACCTGAACAAGTCAGTGCTGCACCACTGCCTCCTTGCAGAAATACAGGCTCTAAATAAACCACAAGGACCAAAAAGAGAGCTTAATCCCATATCCTAGAGTTCTCTTTTAAATCTTTCACTCTGCAACTTAGGAACTGCCCTTTCATGGAAAGGGTATCACTATTCAACCAACTCCATATGAATTTTCTGAACTATGTTGCATTTCTAATGGTTTTGCTCAGTCACTTAGGAAAAAAAAAAAAAGTAAGGCACACAAATCTGAAGTATTTTCTGTATGATCTATTAAACATACTCTTCAGGTTCTAGACTAATTCTTCACATGTGTGCAATAACAATTATATATTTTATATATATATTATATAGAGTTTCCAAATCCTGCAGCTGGCAAAAGCTTATTTAGGGCACCACTGTTAGCCTTTGTTCAAGACAGGCTGAAACTTGATGACAGCCAGATCTACCCCAGTGCTCAGTTTAGAGCCACATCAACAGCAATAAAGAGATTCCCAGCGCGAACAGAAGTGAGAAAAACCCTTTAACCTAATCAGCCATGTTCAAGGGCTGGTCAGAACTGCACAGTTTGTCTTTTCCTACCAGGTTAAAACACTGCTGCTGTATAATCTGTGCTATCACAGGGCTGAAAAAAGGCACCTATTTATAGGGATTCCAAATAGGTAAACAAACAGCACACCAGTGCTACAAGTACAACAAAAGCTATTTATACCAAAGCCATGATGTTTAAAAATTTTTTACAAAACAAACAAAAGAACCCCACACCAAAACCCATCATCATATGCTTAAGGTTTTTATTCTCTTTGGAGACCTACAGTATTTAACTAATTCTCATCCTCCTTAGCAGACTGCTTCATACCAGCAAATAAAGAAGAGGTTAAAAATCCTCCTCCGATGTCACAAGCATTGATGTCTCTCCTTCACATCCCACACATTTGATTTGAAGGCACAGATGAGAAGAAGCAACATACCAAGTACACAACACAAGAGAGGCAGCTACTGTGAGAAGGCCTTCAACACCAGCCTGACAAAACAGTTACCAATTCAATTAGCCCAGTAAACCATTCCAAGTGATGTGAGTCTTCACATTCATAGGAGCATTCAAACAACTATAGTTACAAGAAATATTTAATTCAACCCTTATCAGACTTGGGCCCCAAAAGTACCTCAACTTGCATCTTGCTTCGGTAAGTTATCTTCCAAATTGTGATGCTGATCTGCATCCCTCCTGTGCAGGTTTGAGTCATATATACTTACTGTATTCTTGGCTTACATACTGTCACATGCTACCGCAGACTAGCTCTTTCTCATAGAAACCAATTCTATGTAAAAATTAAAAATATTTCCCCTATCTTGCACAACCTCACTTGCTCTTCTATTATCAAAAGTAAAAGGCTAATTTTCACTTTTCACTGTATCATTTGCTTCTATAGTCAGAGTGCTTTGCACTGACCAACTCTTTAAACTGGGATTACCTTGCAATCAATTGGCTTTATTGTAGATATACATAAACTTTTTTTGACTGTTCATTAATATAAACTAAAGCCCCCAGACAACACCCTCACTTCTGATGCAAAGATCCTTTTCATTAGCTCCTCATTCACCTTTACCTTCTTCATTACAGCAAAAGAGCATTTAAGATTTTCACAGGCTTCTTATTCCAAGGATATTAAATTGAATTATATTTCAGTATGAAAGGAGTAGAAAGGATAAAATTCAGAAATCTTGATGTAGGGCTTCCAGGTGTAACTTAATTTCCAAATCATCTTTGACTTTCATCACTTCTATTTGCAGTTGCCAAAACTAGAACCATTTAATCAAATGGAGGTACAAGCTTTATGGTTTCAAGTAAAGAGGGAAAGCCCTGAGATTAAGTTTGCAAGCAATATTTTTTCTTCCTCCAGAAGTCTAGCTTTCTACACCCCCAGATGGAAAAAAAAAAACCCAACACGAAAAACATCTCATGACACACCATCAACCTTAAAAATAGCAGTAACTAACAATACCAGTTTAAAAATTGCTTACAATAACAGCAAATCAATTCTCCAAATTTTTCAATAAAGATACCCAAAGTGTTATTCTGTATAGTAGGATTCTCTTCTTTTCTTCCCTCCCTCCTAATTCTTCTGCTATCCCTCCTTCTCCCCACTCACCATAGCCAGGAAAGAGCTTGTATCCCAGAGGCCGCCAGCTCTTTCTTGCTGCTAGTTATATGTGCTCACAGCACCTACTGAGCATTCATGATACCTGGCCTGACTTCCAGGGGCATGGCACAACTGCCTACTCCCACTCAATCCATGAAAAATTGAAGTCAAACCAGTCAGGCCCTAACATCCACATTTGGTTTCCATCATCAGAGAAACAAGAGTACATCACACTCAGAAAAAATGAACTCTTTGAGCAAACCAAAGTTGTCAGAAAGGGGCAGCCTCTCAAACCAAATAACCCAGGCAACAAAGCTGGTCTGTGGATGCTTCCAACAGGCTAGTCCTGCTATTGTAGCAATTTCTTTGTTCTGCTGGCTGAAGAGTAGGATGGAGCATACCAAATCCACACCTGCCACCGGACACTAAGACCATCCTTTGTCAAGAGTTAGTGACACATGCTTTACACACTGCAACAAGCTGCCTTCCTTGTTATCACCTACACATTTACCATGACTCAGAATTTAGAGAGCTTTAACGATTTGTTTTTACAGTCAGCAGCTGATCATCAACCATGCAAGTTACTGAAATACATTTTCTGTCAAGAAGAAGAGGAGAGATGCCAATGACTTAACATTTTAATGAGAAAAACTTAATTTTGCCCTGGATTTGTGGCTTTCTGGCTCTTGCTACTTTAAGTTCAGTTCCCTTGAGACTGAGAAATTAAGTATCTCAGCTTCCTATAACCAGACTGGTAGAGGTTTTTAAAATTAATCAGTGACAGACAGTATGGCTAAGGTATTGCAAGCCACAGCATTATCTCACAAGAGGCAAGTATTTACACAATTACTTTGTTTTAACTGCAAGGTCATATTTGCAGAAGGAGATAAACGCTAACATCAAATACCGAGGTCTTAAGTATAATCATAGACAGAAGGCAATCATTTCGTCATACTGAAAAACACCTCACAGAGCAGCTGCCGTTGCACTGAAGAATCCCACTCCCCTGAAGTTACAGGCACAAGTTACCACAGGAAGCAGACAGTGGCACAGTGAGAACACACAATATGCTGCACTGTACAGGCTGTTCCAAAGAAACTTCAGACTTTCGGCATGTGTCTCAAGCCTAAGAATGCAAAGCCAGTAGCACAGTTATGTTCTTGACACAGTATGCTTTAGCGACTTTACTTCCAGTTTGCAAGCTTATCAAGGAAACACTGAGCTGCTTACTGCAAGGCCAGCAAACTGATCCTGTGATCTGAACAGGTTTATTCCTCACACAAACTACCACCTGCATTAATGGTTGTATACAAACCATCAAGAGTTAGTTTACACAATCTAATTTGCCATCTAATGAGAGCATGACTGGCAGTTACAATGTCTGCACAGCATGATTGACTATAGATTCAAGTACAGAGATTCAGCTGGGCACAGGCAGGATGGCCCTGTATCACCTTCGTCTCTGTAGGAGTAGTGGACAAAACACACAATCCAAGTAACTCACTCTCTAGCAACACTAGTCTACAACCTGCCGGGATTCATTAGGCCTGTCCCATTTCCACTGGCTCCAGACTACTATTAATCAGTTTAAGAGTACACATACATTTATAGGGAGTTTATCCTAGGGCCCAAAATGCAAACCCCAATGTTCTGACCATTAGGACATCCACTTAGTTTGAACTGGAGGGATGAAAACACATACAAGCTAGATTTATAAATAACGAGTTGGGAAATCTGATTCCCCAGTTCTGCTCAAAGCTCCGCCAAAGATTCCTTATGGCCTTTGGCAGTTACTTAATCTTTCACCTGCTGAGCACAATGAACACTCTGATGACCTCATCAGGAGAAGGACACAGTAGTCCAGGGGATGTTCCTATGCACGAGCTAAAGCACACCTGATGCAGAACCTGAGTCAGACTGCCAGAGCTGTGAGGAAGGGAATCCAAGTCCCTCACAAGATCAGCTGTTACCCTGCCTGTGGCTGCATGCCCAAGTGGTACTCTTCCTTATGAAACAGCAGCAACCCACCTCCGAAACCAACAGCAAAACATACCTTCTACAGCTACATGTGTACATTTACCTTCTCTAAAGGAAAAACCAACCAAACAAAAAACTCCAACCAAACAAAAAAAACCCCCATACCACCAAAAGCATGAGAAAAGTATTAAACCCAGGATTTATTATTAGACCCTCTGCTTTCAGTGAGACACTTCCCTTGAGAGGAACAAAATTAAGCCCCTCCTTTCTGCCCTTCTTATTCACAAATCCCATTTTTACACAGAGCACATGTACCTTACTTACTCGTGTAGAAAACAAATGTGCTTACTTGACAAAAAAAAAGACAGTAACAGAGCACATCAGAAGAACCACCAAACACTGAGAATCAAAATTCAGCCCTTATGGTGAAAAAGCATCAATAATGTCTTTCTGAAGGCATAAAGAGACACTGGAGAGGTTAATGAAACATGCCGGGAACTGGGAGACAGGATTGGCCACAGAAGCCAAAAGTTCTGACACTAACTTGATATGTGACATGAGGTAAATAGCTTCACCCCCTCTCAGTCTCAGTTTACACTTTAGTAAAGTGATAATGATAAAATTACCTCCTTCACTAACTGGGTGAAGAACACTTTACTAATTCATGACTACAAAGCAACTTGAGAAGAGTGGATATAAAGCTTGTATATATACATATATATAAAAATTAAAATAGATATGTATTATATTTACCAATTAAAAACAAGTTTGAAGAGAGATAAAACACATTACCCAAAAGCTCCAGTCAGCACTCCAGCTGTACTGAGCAGGCCCCTGCATTTTTTCTGTGCACGAATTAAGAGTCTTCTCTGAATCAGCAAGTAGCTGGTTAATAAGACCATGATCCACTTCATGAACTTCCTGTGAACAAGAAACAAGGCATGCAATTCAGCAATGGTGGAGAAAGGTGAAATAAGAAGATGGTTAATCCATTTAACAACTCTATATTAAATGAAACTTGACATGCTAGTCTCACTAAGGTGAGTGGCATGGAAACACTTCCCAGTGACAGCCTTTTCACTGACTTTTTTTTCCCTAGAGTATACTATATTTAATTATTACTTACATTTTTATCAAATTATTTCCACAGCAGCCCCTCAACTTGCACACTGAAGCTGCACACATACTTAGGAACTGAAATAGCATCAACATGAGACATTCATTCCATAACATGCAGCACGTTTCGGGAACCCATAATGAGACCTCTCAAAACTTGCGAATGGTCATACAGGTGTAGCGTTTTTAACAGAGGACTCACATTTCTTAGTCTTATTATTATGATATATCAAATATTCATACTATTAGCGACACTATAAATAGTGTATTTTGCTATATATAAATACAAGTGCAACACTTCAGAGGCACAGTTCTACTCGTATTAGAAAGATAGTAAGTAGCACTGCATTCTAACTCTGTAGCACTTTCCCTTGGTATCAGCACTGTTCGCTTTGAAGGTCAGTCTTACTTCAAGCCGCCAAACCGAGCCACAGAAAGCCGCTTGTCCCAGCTCCCCCAGCAAAGGGCACACCACCAGCCCGGGGCCCTACCCACAACCTGCCTGCTCTCCGCATCTGCCGGGACCGGGCAGCGCCGAGCTCCGAGGGCAGCGGGTGTCGGGACCCGCACCCTCCCGCAGCCGGCCGGGGCAGCGCTGCGGGGCCAGGGCGGTCACGGTGCGGGATGGGTGGCGTGGCTGCGGGGCTGCCCCCCGGCCCGGGGCAGGGGGCTATCCACGCAAACCTCCCGCAGCTGCTGCCCGCCCAGCCCTCCCTGCAGCCCCCGGTGCCACCCCCAAAGTTCGGGGAGAGGCGGGGGGGTGCGGGGCCCGAGTGCCACAAACACAGACCCCCAAATTTCGGGGAGATGCGGGGGGGTGCGGGGCCCGACTGCCACAAACACACACCCCCAAATTTCGGGGAGAAGCGGGGGGGTGCGGGGCTCGAGTGCCACAAACACACACCCCCAAATTTCGGGGAGATGGGCATGGGGGGGATCGGCGGAGCTCAAGTGCCACAAACCCCCCCACACCAAACTTTTGGAGAGAAGGGAGGAGTGCGGAGCCCGATTGCCACCCACACACACACACCCCAAACTTTCGGGGAGAAGGGGGGGATGCAGAGCCCGAGTGCCACACAAACACCCCCCAAACTTTCGCAGAGACAGGGGCGGCGGAGCCCGAGTGCCACCCACCCACACACCCCCCAAACTTTGGGGACACGGGTGGGGAGGCCGGCGGAGGCCGGGGGTGCAGGAGCGGGGGTCCCTGCGGGGCAGCGCTCACCATGGAGGGGCCCGCCGGCTGCCTCAGCGGGGCCGCGGCCGCCATTTAAAGGCGCCGGCGCCGGGCGGGGGTTGCCGAGGGAGAGCGGCGCCGCTGCTGCTGCTGCTGCTTCTTCTTCTTCTTCTTCTTCTTCTTGTGGTGCTGTTGTTGTTCGTGTTCGTGTTGTTCGTGTTGTTGTTTCTGCTGCTGTTGCTGGTGGTGCCGCGAGTGGTGCCGGTGCCGGTGGTGGCGGCTGGCCGTGCCCCGGCCGGCTGAGGGGGAGCCGCGGCGGGGGCGGAGAGGCCGGCGGCGCCTCCCCCATTCCCCCCTCGGCCGGCTCCGCAGACCCCGCGAGGGCGAAGAGGGAGCCGGTGGGAAGTTTGGGGGCTGCGGCGGCGCTGGGAAGGGCTCCCGGCAGCGCGGAGTTTGGGAGGGGACGGAGGGGAAGGAGGGGAAGGCAGGACGGACGGACGGACGGCTGGCTGGCTCTGGCTGCCGCCTGCCCCAGGGATCGCCCCGGCAGCAAGGGGGTTCCCAGATCCTGGAAAACCCAGGGTCTGGTTTCTGAAGAGCCAGGTGGATTCTGCGCCCAGGCTGCGAGCACCAGGAGGTTTGGGAAGCTGTGGAAGCTGTGGGCAGCACCCCACGGCGCCCCTCGGAGCGGGGGGCCCGGGCGGGGCGGTGCTGGCTCACAGATCGGGGCGCCTTACAGCACAAAGGAGAGCCCGAAAGGAGGTGCGAGGAAACCTCCACCTTGCTGGGTGGGTGCCTGGTGAGAAGGGATGGGTGGGTGTCCAAGGGAAGGCGCCGTGGGGCAGCCAGTTGTGAGGGCACTGATTCGTCCTGCTGTCCCCTTCCTCTCCACAGATTTCCCTGGAAGTGTGTGAGGGCTCTCCCTGAAAGGACATCTCAGGGCCCTGTGATACCTGCCCGCTGATACATTATGAGGGTGCCAGTGAAGTCCCAGTGGCTGATGTACCCTCCCAGCTGTTGGCCCAGACAGGACAGCTTTCATGCAAGGGACTGCGAGTCTCGAAAATTTACAAGGAAGTGTGAAAAAAAAATGTGTGTTTTGTTTCATTTTTCTTCCTTGCTTTCTTAGTTTGGACCTCTGAAACGTAGTTTTTTCCATGCTTTTCTCAACAACACTCTGTGTACCAAGTTTACCTTTTATTTTGCCCAAAAATTGAGGTTCTCAGAATTGTATTGGGTTATCCAAGTGGAAGAAGCTTCATTTTCAACTACTGGCTGCCAGCAACACTAAATCTCCTTTGTATTCCCTTGGTTAAAAGCCACCTGGCCTTGCAGATCTGATCAGGCATTGACCTATTCAGTGGAGGATTCACAAGAGAATTGCTATTACAGAATGAAATGAACATAAACAGCATTTGCAGGAACCATGGTAGTATGTCCATCATAACACACTTGTGTTTAAATCAGACACCATTTGGATTGCCTTCAGTCCACCTCTGTCATCCCACACTGACTTCTCTGACATGCAGTCATGACCAGTACTCTAAGCCCTGTAACTCAGTTCCAATCCCTCTGAATCTGCCATGTGCCTTTGACTCCACCGGTTATCCCCTCCTCAAACTCTTGATTGTTTTTGACTCCTTTGATTTTTTTCCTTTCATGGATAATTTGGCTTTGCTCAGTAAAATTTGTCAGTACGTCCTTCAGAAGACCCTCACAAACCTTCCAGCTTCCCTCTGAAGTGCTGTGTCACTCTGCACTTGATTCCAGTTCCTTTCTTAATATATACTTTACTTTGGAGTGATTCCTGCCTGGTAATCCCAGGTCTCCTCACTCTCTATTTCAGAGAAGTATTTGCCCTCCAGGTTCCTTTAGCCATCCTCCCTCTAGCCTATCCTGCTTTCCCTGGTACCACTGCTTTGATGTCAGCACACCAAAACTAAAGTAACAACTGGTGACTATGGGAATGGAACGTTTCTCTTGACATTGTGCAGTCAGCCAAGTTTGTCAAGTCCTGTGTGAGTCCTTTTTCCTCTCAAATGCAAAGAAAAGCAGAAATACTCATGCTTCTCTCATCTGAATTGTGGTTTGTATGTGTTTTAAGAGAGAGAGAATTGAGTCTTTACTGGGTATTCAATCACAATTCCATTACCTGAAGAGTTTTAAAGATACACACAATCATCAGACAAAGCGTGCAGTAATCCTGAATCCTGTGGTTGAGAGGTGTCAGCCAGCTAGTGAGAGTGGCACATACTTGGTAGGGGTAGCACTGCAGGTGGGGCTGGATGGTACAAGTATGGTTTGGGGCTGCTGCAGCTCTTCCCACAGAGTCATTCTCCGTGTGTACCTTGTGTAAACCCAGACTGTCTCAGAGCACTCCTGATAGTTTTGCAGACAGACCACCAGCTTCATCAGTTTTTCCCTTCACCCAGGTGGAGTAGAGATGAGCTCTCCTTAAACAGAATTTAAGCAACCAACTTTTGATGAAAAAGGATTTGTTCTGCACTGAAAAGAATACTTTGGGGAATACATTTTACCTATAAACACCATGTGCATATAGCCACAAAGGTACTGAATTCCCAAACCTTCCTTTTGTGGTGAATTAGTCTGATAGGAGTCCAGCTACTCAGAATGTTAAGCCAATGCTCTTTCTCTTCTCGCTGCCACTTACTTGGGAAACATTCAGCAGAAGAAAAATCTTTCAAGTATCTGGGTATTCTGTACTCAACCCAAAGTTGTGGTTTGTACAAAGCTGAAGTGAAAAACAATGGATTATCTTCCCTCCGCTCTCAGCGCATTTTTGACATCTCAGAGCTCAGAACAGCCCCCAGGGAAGTAATTATTGTCACTTCAAACGTGGCTGTCATCCAGGCAGCAGTCAGAGCACTGTGAGCTCAAAGCTGTGGTAACTTTAGTAAGTGTGACATTCACTGGGCAGAATGTGAGGTCCTGTTGCTATAATACACACATATTTTCTGCCTGTACGACCTGGAGGGAGAGGCAGTGAGGCCATATACTTCAGCAACTATGATCCAGCACATTGGGAAGCTCTATAGGTCTGCAGCGTCTTCCTTCCTCTTCTTCTTGGTGGTGGGTGAGTACTAAACCACCTTAATTAGAAGAAACATAGCTTATTCCTAGAGTTTGGCTTGAGAGGTTCTCTTCTGTTTTTGAAAAAGCAACTTTCTGCTGAAGGTTTCCTCAGGTTGCAGGGAGACAGTAGTGTTGTGCATTGTATTAAAACATACTTTTCTTTTTAGATACATTCCTGTTTAGCTAATATCAGTGTTCAGAAATATTGTATTTGCCTGTCCCTTTCAAGATGTGTATCATCATTGCTAGAAGTTTAGTTTCTATTTTGGATCTTTGATGTTACTAGTAACCAGTTATTGTCACAAAGTAGTTATTCATATCCATTTGTGAAAGCCAACCTCAGTCCAGGGCAAAAGTCATACCAATTATGACTAGCAATGTGCAGACGTTGATTGCTTGATCATAGAGGTCTGGGAGCTGGATACAGCTTGTAAAGCACCTTTATGGCACCAGCATGGCATGAGTGTGAAGCTGAGCTCTAAAGCCAACAAAACTATCTGAAAGACAGTCATTTCAGCAGGAGAGGATTTTTATGTGGGTTGGAAATCAAACCCTATTTGCCCTCAGCCTCTTCTCCAGCTACTGGGTGTGAACAAAGGAGAGGAGGCTAACCAAGAAAGGTGAAATCCTGCACTGATCTCTGCCCACAATTTTGGATCCCCCATGTTGTTGGGAGCTGGCAGAAGAAGCTTGCAGGACTGCTCAAGTTTACTCCAGGCACCAAAGGGTCAGTTAGAGGCTCCAGGACAGGAAGAGAGTGCAGGTATATTTTATTCTTTCCTTTGCTGCGCCACCTCCTCTAGCCTGCCTTGTGCATTGTATTCCTCACTCACAGGCCTGATAGGGCCTTATATGGAAAAGTAGCTGATTGCGTAAAGGGGAGGCTGAGGGCTTAGTAGGTGCCCTATTAGTCCTGCCAAATGTGGAGCACATTGCCACATTACAGGGAGTCCCAGAGAGCTTTCTCCCCTCATGGCTGAAAACTGGACGTGAACTAATGACTTCATATGACAATGACCTATTAGATCATCTAATCATTTTTCCAGGTCAAGACAAGATTATCCATGCTGTATTTCTCTGTCTAGCTCAAGTGCTTTCACCAAAAAGCCTTGCATTCCTCTCCATCCAGGCTGAAGCCCTACAACCCTCATGACAAGGGACCTACACATCACTCTGCTAATGAAGCAATTGACTTAAAAAGAGCTTTGAAGCAGAGTCAACAAAGCATTTGGGTGGTATGCTCCCAGATGCCAATATGATAAGGGCATTGTATATTTGAATACCAGTGAACTAATATGTCCCAGTTTTGTAGCCTTAAAGAAGAAAAAGAAAGAAAAATAGAGGCAGTGCTGTGACTTTCTCAGTGAAACACTCAAACAGAGTTGGGACAAAACAATAAGGCCTACTCTCTTGTGTTTTGATTTTCCTGATTATCTTCAAGTTACATGATTTGTATTGAATCAAAGATGTGGAATACCATAGACGGTAAGGCCAGTTATTTCATGGCAGGAGATGCAAATAAAACTCCTGATGAACAGAGCCAACAGCAAAGTACCTGCTCAGTTATCTTCTCTACCCACTAAGTGGTTGTGTAAAAATGATACCTTTTGCATCACTAAAAGGAATAAAAATTACAATTGTGTTACAGAGGTGCATATGGCAAGGCTGGAATACTTGTAGTGGAGAAGAGATTTCGTGGCCATTCCTTGAAAAAAGGTATCAGTAGCACATACTGCTTTAGCTAAAGCAGCAGGTGGAGATAATAGTTTATAAACTGACATTTTTAAAGAGTACTCATTATGAAACTACTCAAATTCACTCTAGTAAATAACCAAATATATCACATCAGAATATTTGATGCACAAATACATACGTAGTTTGTCAAGCTACTATCAGCTTTGTCAAGTATTTCAATTATACTTTGTATTTCAACAAAGTATCTTGTCAAGATACTTCAGCTTTTATGACTGTTGCATTGGTACAT
This sequence comes from Xenops minutus, assembly GCA_035221455.1. Taxonomy (NCBI): domain Eukaryota; kingdom Metazoa; phylum Chordata; class Aves; order Passeriformes; family Furnariidae; genus Xenops; species Xenops minutus. The sequence continues at coordinate 22,078,413 of JAWWEE010000001.1, read as the reverse complement.
ATATCTAACTGGAAAGGGAAAATCTGGACCTCAGATTTCACCAAGAGGCTCCAGTAGGCTCATTGATAAGATTACATATAAACAGGAGGATAGTGTCTCATCCAGTATCTTTATTAAGGACTACTAATTTTAGGGAATCAGATTCAAAACTATATTTGGGTACCTCATTCTCAGGCATCCAATTCTCATGGATCAGTGTTCTGGTTAAAAGGCCAAATATTTCACTCTGAGGTAAAAGCTCAGAGCACCAAACAGCTCATAAGGTTTTTTTACATGATTTGTTCTTGCCTGGTTTCATAGCCAGTTTATATTTCCTGTATTTTTGCATCCGTGAGTTACCTCTTGTCTGATATTCAAACTGTAAGCTCTTTACCCCATAAGGCACCCAGAACAACAGGGCCCTGAAGTCTGAGAGAAATCCTCTGCTCCCATAAGAGTCATAAGTAATAATAACTATGAATACAACTCTGATTTTGTTTACAAGCATGCCTGGAGGAGCCATTCAAGTAACTCTCAAACCGACCATCAAGAGGGTTGGTTTTCCATTGCCCTGAGACATTTGTCCCTGAGCAGAGAGCATCTATTGTCACTGTGAAGCTTTACCAGACTCAGACAATAGTGCTTCACACTCTGAGGATGGCAATGAAAGACTCAAGACAATGGAAAAGCAAGACTTTCATTCTGGGACGGCCTGCAATCCTTGAAAGGAGACTATTTCCCTTTGAGAAAATAAAACAGAAAAACTTTTAGCAAAATTTGGTCTGAACCCTTTCTTGGCAAAAGCTGTTGGCTTATATTTAGATTTGGTTTCCCCTCTTTCTGAGACAGCAGCTATTCCTCTCACCTTCTGCACCCAGGCTTGTTTTCAGAAATGAGATCCAGTCTCACTACTCTTAGCTAGAAGTTGTTTGACACTATGATTAGCACCTGAGTGTGAGAAGGCAGGTTTAAACATCTACTACAGTCACATTCATATTTTTCCAGCAAAAGTTAAAGGGACAGTGGTTTCTTCAGAGAGAATAGCTGTCACCCTCAGCATCAGTACCGGCACAAGGCTGAGGTTCTGTCTCCCATACTGCTGATCGGATCTGCTGGGCATTTGGTCTCTGGCAACAGAGATTCTTCCCACAATTTCAGTTTCCATGGTTGGTAGCATATGCCAAAACTTCTAAGAAGCTCACATTATGTTTTGGGATGCCAGCCAGAACAGAATTGCCAGTGTGTAAGTGTACGTGCGTTTTTTGCTTTGCCTCAAAAGCAGCTGAGGCAGGATCATCACTTTTTGGGGTGGAAAGAAGGAGTTTAGTGTTCCAGGTGGAAATGCAGCTGACTGGACTCTAGATTTCACCCAAAGCCATTGGATAATGGCATTAATATTCCTCTAGTATGGCAGTAGGAAGGATCGAGATTCAGGAAAAGACCCATCTGTACACAAGAACATAATTCTAAGCAGAAATTAGGAAGAAAATCCCTATCATGCTGATAGTGACTCCTCTCAAGTGCTAATTCCAGAAGCCATTCTTTGTGCTGGTTAGAGGCCAGGAGCAGCTGGAAGGTTTATCATTCTATTACCCTCAACCATCCTCTTCTTTCTCTTTCCTGGTACAGATGCTGGCATTAGTGGTGGAAGTGCAAGCAAGGAAAATGCAGCAGCTGTAACTCATGTAACAGCACAGCCTTCATCGTTGACAACATTTGAGCCATGGAATCTTTTGGTGACTCAAACACCAGCCAAGGAGAAAGCCAAAGAGGGTGAAACTGTGGTGTTAAATTGCCATTTTAACAGTCCACAACACCCCTCCCTGACTGACCTGATGGTGAAGTGGTACAAAGAAGATGAAAAAGGGCAGATGGACTTGCTAGAAAACAACGTGACCGTCTTGCCAAATAACTCCAGGGTCTTCATGAGTGGAGACTTGTCCCAAGGGGATGCCTCCCTGGTTATCCTCAATGTGACAAGCAGTGACCATGGTATTTATTTCTGTGAGGTTACACTTCCAGATGGGAAGGTGGTGACAGGAGATGGCACAAAGCTCAGGATCAGGAGGGCTCTGGGTAATATTTGATATTATTTGCTTCTTTTTGCCTTGTTTTTCCCGCAAAGCTGGTCTACACACTTGCAGAAAGAGGGAATTTTCCCTGCTTGTCCTCTAGCTGTAAGGGCCTGGTGTCATGGAATGTAATTGCTCTATAGCATTTCTCATTATTTTTGTAAGGCCAGCTAATTTTGATTAGCTTGTCTCTACTTGCAGACACACAGGTATTATCTTAAGGAGTAGCATATACAACCTAAAAAGAAGGAATAATTTTGTCCATAAAAACAAAATCAGTTTTTATGTGCCAAGAATCAAACAGTCAGACAAGTTCCCTTGTACTCATGGCTCTGCAGAACCCCCATGAGTGACAGGTGTCAAGATACCATCTTGGGAACAGCTCCAGATCTCTTTTTTTGACATTATTTTTCTTCAACCCACTAACTTGCATATACATTCCTTAACTGAATGGCACAAGTAATCCCACAATAAACATGAGGATCATATTATGTAATTTCTGACTAACTTCATTCACATTAAAATCAAAGTAGCATTAAAAATGCCATGCTATGTTTTCTTAGCCTCTCAGACAGACACTAGGCATATTAAGAGATAACTTGCTTTGCCTTTATCAGATGGCAATGTCAAAGCGACTTTCCTTTTCTGTAGGCTAAACATATTCCAGTCCCAAAAAGTCAACACATCAAAAAGGTTATTATCTTATGATTAACAAAAACCAGCACCTTCTTTCTCAAGAGTAAATCACTCAAGTGCCATCTCCCCCTTATTCATTACCAAAGCTTCTGGTTCACCAAGATTCACTAGGCCTTTGCCCTTTGGAGACTGAGTTACTAATTTTAATAAAACTGTTCAGTTTAAACTGTAACACTAACAAGGCAAGAGAACTGTGCCCCTCTGCAAGGATTTGGTCCTCTGTCTAATGAGGTCTCCTCTTTGCTTGATCTCATAGTCTCAGTAGCACAGGTTACTCTTGCAATGTCTACACCCTGGCCAGTGTAATTGCTATTGTGTATTCCTGAGATGGTGAAACCTCTAGTTTCAGCACTGTGCCATCTCTGCCATGCAACTGTGCCAAGGAGCAATCAATAGAAAAATGGATTTCATGTGGAGCTCTGTCCACTCCCCTGTGCCATCTCCTTTGGAGGCAGGCAGGGAGACTGATGACTTTGTCAAAATTGTCAGAGTGATTTTTTTTTTTCCATTTGAAAATAAAGTATGCAGGCATGAGTCCTATTAATTCAGGGAGCAGCATTTTTTGCCATCCAATAGCCCCAGAAAATGTGGCAGCTTCTGACACAGGAATGAAAAAAATCAATAGCTCTGTAGTGCAATACACTCTCTCCCATGTAAAAGTCCATGATTTCATGTCAGACATTGGCATAATCGATATCATAGTAAGCAGCTTCCTGTGCAGCCACTGCAGAAAACGTGCTGGCTGCATTGCATATACTTGTCTGAACAACACCTTATGTTACTCTCTCTACCTTCCCTTCTCCCCCAGGCTTGTTTGGTATAGAAGAATCCATTGGAACAATCATTGGGGTTGTAGCAGCTGGTATTGGAGGCATAGTGGTTCTGATCATTGTTTTTACCCCGCAGCTGAGGAAGTGCATCCTCTGCATGAGACAAGAGTCTCACCAAAGGTACCTTTATTTTAATTTAAAGAGGAATTAGCCATTTACTTACCTCTGGTCAGACGTGGGATCTGGTTCAGGAAATAAGCAGTGTGAATAAAATGCTCATGAAGCTCGTTCTATATTACATCTCTTTTTCAAATAGTTCTTTGTTTATGCTGCGTAGACCTTGATGCATAGGCCTAATGAGTAACCCATAAACAAAACAACAGGATCTTCTTTAATTGCCACTTTCGACAAAGAGTTGTTCTATGAGATGCCACTGCTTCTTTTAACAAAGAAGGACTCATTCAGTTCTTTCAGGGTTATGCTGAAGGATGATTCTTCCTCCTGCCAACTTCATGCTTACATCTGTATTCTTGTAATGCTTGTGTACAGAAAGCCTATGATGGCTTAAGTGAGTGAGGTGTGGTTTGTCAAGCCCAATAATCTCTTTTATTACATCAGCTGATCAGGTTGGGAAAACTAGAGGCTTTCATCACAAAGAAATGACCCAATAAGAGGCTGATGTACCTGAAAGCTTGGCTGTTTTTCTCTAATTCTGCCAACTAGTCCTATTTGAGGAGACTGACACTGAAGGCTGGATTTTGAAACAAGCTTAGTTCCTATTTTGTGCAACCCAAGATGTAGTATGTGTTTCAGACCGAGCTTAGCAGACTTTTTTTGCATTCAGTGATGAGACGTTTGATTTGCACCTCTTCTCCTGGCACTCAGTGGTCTTGGTCGGCCTGCTGAAAAAATCCCGTCCCTGAAGGGCTGAAGGAAGAGCTGTCTTGCCATTCATTCACTGGAGCGCTGCCGCCACCTGATGGACAGCGTGGCGGGGACAGGGACACACCAGGAGCTCTGCCTCCCTCACCGGGGAGGCTCTTCCAGTCCTCGTTGGCAAATGCACTCGCTCCCTTAGGCTGATGCTGCCCACACAGCAGTAGCCCTCTGCAACCCTTCTGCATGAAGAGTTCATAACTTCATTACTTGCCAGGAAGCCTGGGAAGAGTTTATTGTGTTGTACTGACTCTGTATCATTCACTCACTCTCTCTCCTTTCCTTCTTGCTCAGCATTGCTTGAGGTGCAACGTTACAGGAGTTGCTGGAAGATGCAAAGCCTGCAGCTGGAACAACTTCTGATGCCCTGTAAGCCAAAAAATGGAGCTCCAGACAGAATAAAAGCCTTTGCCTCTACATGCTGTCTTTGGCACTTTTAGTTTTGTTATCCTGTTTCCTTTTCCTGTTGGTTTGACAGCCACAACGGCATGTTCACCACTCTGCAGCACAGAGCAAAGCAGACTTTTGTGAAGAAATTTGTATTCTCATCTGCCAAATACCTCCTAGTTTGGCCACATATCTCTGAATTTAGACTCTGATGAAGTACTTTAGGCCTTTCCGTGCCATTATTTCTTATTTTTAAAGATGGTATTTGAAGTTTGTCAGCTGTGCTTCAACAGAACAGAAGAAGCCTGACATCCCCAGCTGCTTCCACCTACCCAAAGAAATCAAAAGCTTTGCTTCTGGGGTGCAGCTGTGGCTCCCATCTGTCCTTGTGTCCCAGTATAGAGGTTCTTGTCCTGCCTCCAGCCTGCAGGCCTGTAACAAAGATGGAAACTAGGCCCACTTGTACATAGCTACCCCCTGGTTGAAAGAATGGGATTTGGTTTCACTCTTGCCAGAAGGAAATCTAGTGTTTCAATATAAGCCTCTAATATCCCTAAAAAAAAAAAAAAAAAAAGGAGATATGAAAGATTTGCTTGACATGACTGATATTGGCCACAGTCTTCATTTCCTGATGTGACAATAAGTGATTCCCAGGCAGTCAGTGATGGGGGGATATACCAGTATAGGAGACCATCTTCTATATGGATCAGAGAGCAGCATACCAGTTCATGAAGTGTGTGTAGCTGGTGAGGAATATATTCTTTTGCAAAGTATGGCTGCACCTACTAGTAAGTAGAAGTCATAAACACTGGCCTTGCAACAGCAATGGCCTGGTATAACTCTGCTTACCCTTGAACACAGCTCAGAAGTATCCCCAGTGCTGTGAGGCAGGAGCATGAGGGATGAGACAGCTGGGCTCTTGAGCAACCTGATTTCACTAAAGGTGTCCCCACTCATTGCAGGAGAATTGAAACTACATGATCTTTAAAGTCTCTTTTCAACTCAAACCACCCTATGATTCTGTGACCAAAAAAAAAAGACGCCATTTGGTGACAGGTAATGTGTTCCCACTGCACTGCAGACCAAACCCTCTGTTTCTGCAAAGGCCATGATCAGATGTATCTTGTTCTTACTTCAGCATATATTTTACGCTGTCAAGGAATCACAGAATGGATGAGGCTGGAAGGAACCACAGTGGGTCATCTGGTCCAACCTCCCTGCTCAAGCAGGGTCATCCTAGAGCACATGGCACAGGATTGCGTCCAGATGGTTCCTGAATATCTCCAGTGAGGGAGACTCAACAAGCTCTTGGGCAACCTGTTCTAGTGCAGGGTCACCTGCACAGTAAAGAAGTTCTTCCTCATATTTGGGTGGAAATTCCTGTGCATCAATTTCTTCCCATTGTCCCTTGTTGTGTTGCTTTGCACCACCGAGTAGAGCCTGGCTCCATGCTCTTGACACCCTCCCTCCAGATACTTATAGGCATTGATGAGGTCCCCTCTCAGTCATCTCTTCTTGAGGCTGAACAGGCCCAACTCTCTCAGCCTGTCCTCGTAAGAGAGATGCTCCAGTACCCTAACCATTTTTTGTTGCCTGTTACTTCTCCAATGGATATCAGGGTAGTTAAAGTCCCCCAGCAGAACCAGGGTCTGTGACTGTGAGGCTGCTTCAAGCTTCCTTCTCCTGACCAGGAGGCCTGTAGCAAACACCCACAACAATGTCACCCCTACCAGTCCACCCTTTTATCCTAAACCATAAACACTCAACTTGCTCATCATCCACTCGAAGCCAGAGCTTGGTATCCTCAAAGTGTTGCCTCACATAGAGGGCAACTCCACCACTGCACCTGCCTGGTCTGTCTCTCCTCCCCATAAACCTTGGCCTGACAGAAATTCTCTCACACCAATATTAGCTCTGGTAAAGGAGGAAAAATTTTATTCCAGCACCTTTGTATTCAAAGGGTTAGAAGAAAGGTCCTAAAAAGACTATTCTGGCCCCCCATATCTGACATGACAGGTGGGATGAGTCTGTCCACATAAGAAATCTGGCCAGAGGACAAAGTGTGGGTTGTATGAGGCTGCTCCCCAGCACTTGGCTGCTTCTTGGTCACACAGGCATACCATTTTTTCACACCGGTCTGTCAGGTTATCTGCAAAAGAAAATGTGAGGAGAGGATGAGAGATTCTGTATCAGTTGAAGGCAAGAAACAGTTTTAGGGGGAACAATTCCCTAAAAAAGCAACTCTTATGGATCAGAGGGTGTGGCAACAGGCCCAACATGTCATGTTGAGAGTGAATCTGGCTATCCCCTGTCCTCTCTCTGTCAACAGATCTGACCTTAACTGTGACCAAGAGCATCAGAAAGGAGCAGCTAAATGCAAATTGGCAATAAAAATCTGCCCAGCACAGAGCACTCCCTGCTTGTAGAGCTGTTTAATCAATGGGGTCTTGATTCAGCAGTCAAAACTAAAAAAGAAAATTATTTTATCTTAGCCTGAGCTAAAAATATTCCACCTTTCCCCAGTCAGTGAATTTGCCTTCTAACTACTCCCTGTGCAAAACAGACTGATTTTGAAAGAAAAAAACCATTGCTTTGAAAGGAGAAGCTTCCCAGAGGCAGAAATCTGAGGGCATAGAAGCACCCACTGGGCATCCTTCACTCATGTTCCATCAGATGCTGTTACATCTCTCTCTGATCATGGCAGAGTAACCAAGGAACTCTGCAGCAGGGCCAGGTACCTGAATTTTATGAGCCAGCAGCTAACAAAGCTGATCAAAGTTGTACATGGAGCTATATAGAACGCAAGTGTATGACTCCATGACTAAGTAAGGACCATAAGGAAACATCAAAGCCACCTAGTTTAAGTGGCTGCATTGCAAATGACTGATTTTAGGTTAATGAACCCCATACCACCTCTAGGTGGCTTAAACGCAGCCACTGGGCTAGTATTACTTCAAAGTACAGTGCCCTGTTTATTTGAGGCTGCTGCCATGGATTATCTAACACTCACAGAACTCTGCAGTAAGCAAAGTTTAATGTATAACTTTATGCAAAGTTTCACTCCAAAACCAACTGCAATAAGCATAGGAATTCTTTCAGATTTCACTGGACTTTGCTGGATCAACCTTGTATCTGATAAATAAGTAAAGCTTGTGTTTCCCAAGCTGAATAATCACAGGTTTACTGGTAAAAAGTGTTCCAAGGATCCCACCAGTGCGGACTTTAGCGCTAAGGCCACTTTTTTCTTATCTACTAGTCCTGCCTGATATTATCCTTGCCTCTTGGCTCCTTGAGCTCTTCCTATGCTGTGCCAGCCATTGTCTCTCATACGAGTACAAAAGTCTGGCTCTGCAGCATTTCTGTTAGAGCAGAATGATTTTTTTGACCAGCCTCCACAACTTACAGACTTTTCAATATTCCAGGTATTTATTGAATGGAATTAGCCTACAGGTGATGGCCTATCTGGACTGAAGAATATGGTTTTGCCAATTTTTTTCATTCCACAAACAAAACTACCAAATGGTAGCAAAAGGAGGAAAAATCCCAGGTAAAATGAGTTTCTACTTAATTTACATGAAAATATCTGTGTTTATGTTACAGTGTCATGCAATAGGCATTTAATTCCTGTTGCACTGAAGTGACAGTTCAAACAGTTCTGCTTCTAAAGCTTCTGGACATCATTACCCTGGGCCCAGCAAGCATGCCTGGAAATTTAATTCTTCATCCCTTTTGTTTGGATGGGATCAGACATTATCCCTGCACATCCCAGTAAAACCTCCTGTACTGCAGCTTGGGGTAGAAAATTTGCCTTCAGAATACATTTTTATTGTTCCTTCCCATGGGGGATGTCAGGGGAAGTGAAGCCTGCTAGGGTCTTGTGGAGAAGAGTTGATGGATAAATCTCAGGTTTTGCCTGGACATCAGTTAGGGAATTAATGCCATTTGTTTAACTAATGCTTGCTAGCCAAGTCAGAGCAACTGCAGCCCACTGCACTCCTATGGGACAGACTCTGCCTGTCTCATGGACTCAATGCTGCATCTCATATCCACAACTTGGAGTGTTTCTTCACAGCAAAAAGAAACAGGTTTTATTTATTATTTTTTTTTCATATAAGGATGACTAGCAGAGAACACCTGCCAGTTACTGAAATATGGGTAAGCAGCAGGGAGAGCAGTTCTACGTTAAAGTGACATTAAATTCCTTAGCCAGCACGTTGTATTTAATAGGTTGTTCTGGCACTTAGAAAGGAGCGACTGCAGATGTGCTGTGCCCCATCCCGTATCTGCTGGCAGATTTTCAGCTGCTGGTGAGGCTGAGGATTGCACCAGTAGAACATTGTCTTCTGATAAGGTACAAATATCTTTTCATATTTGAGCAAGTAGCTTTGATGATTATGGGGACAAGTTTTACTCTCACGTGTTTCTCTTCAAACTTTCAAAGTATTGTACAATGTATTTTACCACTGGGGATTTCCTGAATACTTAGAAATAGAAGTGACAAATACTAAGACTCAAGTCATCTGGTGTATGTCAAAACAAACTGTGCAAGACACTGATGGGCTGTGACCGTGTAATTCAAATCTTCTTGACTGGGTACCAGCTGTAGAGCTGAGCACAGCCTACACTTGCTGTATGCCTGCAGCAGTCAAGAGCATTTGATTCTGCAAGCTTCAAAATCCCTGCTGATTTTGGGGATTTTAGGCTGGAGCCCCACACGAGGCAGAGATGCAGACTGGCACCCTATTTAACCTGTCTTGCAGCCATGCAAAACAGCATGGCTCTTCTCTAGCCATACATAAGGGTAAGTAAAAAAGTGAACAGTCCTGATGGAGGGAGGGCCAAAACTGCTGTGGGAAGAGCACCCCTGTAGACTATTGCACAGCTCTGGAAAGAGATCAGTGAGGGGCAGGCAATGCTTAATACCAGCAAGTAGAGAATGTCCAGAGAGGCATCTGCACCCCTGTCAAACAGAGATGGCTTGTCGACTCCATGGCCCCCACTCCTGCTCTTCAGCCCACGGAGCAGCCAGGATACCAGGAATGGGTGGTACTGGGGCTCCAGCTTTCCTCCCAGCTGTAGCTGGGGGGTTTTAGCAAACCTATCCGTCCAGGCAAGGGATGGGCAGAAAGTCTGAAAGAGAACGGATGTTGCCTAAAGCAGCTTTGAGAGCAGCTCAGCATACACAGACCTCCCTCTGGGGCGCATGAAGCTCCTTGGCCAGCCTAGTGGCTGCAGGGGAGGGAGAGAGGGAAACAGACCCGACAGGAGCAAACATCTCCTTACCGCACCGCACGGTGTTCTGCTCACACACCCACCGGTAGCGCTGCACCTTGGGGCTGCAGCCTGCCTTCTCTGCCTTGTCATAGCAGCAGTCGTGCGTGTGGCAGCACCTGGGAGAGAATCAAAGGTAGAGTTCAGGTGTCCTCCTGCATGTTTGCACAGACTCCAGGGCTGCTTAGCTCACACACAGCTCACGACAGCAATGTTTGCCCCAGCCTGTCAATAAACCATCTGTTGATGAACCAAGTATCCTGGCATCTCTGTGAAAGTTCTCATGTCTTGGGAGCTCATTAATGCCATATTTGCTCCACAACCACTGTGCTTCTTCCTCTGACCTTCTGCCCTCAAACAGGCAAGTATGGTCAAGACATGGTAATCTCACCAAAAGAGAGCTGCAGGTGAGTGATTGTGGCTCACTGGCTTAGGCTTAGACCCATCCCAGATTTTGGAGTCAGGATGTTTTTTGCCTTCCTCAGTATAACCAAGAAGCTTCATCTCTTCAGTTCACCTGGACCTGCCATGTGCTCTTTGACCCACCCAGTTTCTGAGGGCTGGCTATAAATTCATCAGTCTCAATGGTGAAATTCATATCAGTTAATTTCAGATCCTTAAATGCTTCCTCTGTGCATATCTGGGCACAGTTCACATTTTCAAGTGGCAGAGATCTAACATAGGTGAAAAGCATTGCATTCGAAAGTGCAATTGCCTTTCACTGACCACAGAGGGGGATGAGGGTGAGCAGTTCAGCTGATGACATCTGTCCTATCAACTAGTCAGTGAGATAATTCTCACTGTCAATTACTTCAGAATTTATATAAAACTTGACCCTACTTGAATTTTATTCTGGTAGCTTTGGGACTCAAAATACACAGAGAAAATATTCAGCACTTAGACAGGTTCTCTGCTGAATAAGAAAGGTTGTTTCAACAAGGATGCAAGGTCAGAGGCTGAAGGCAAAGGGGAGTGATCTGCATTTCCAGAAATCAACTCTGCAATATCCCTGTGACTCTACAGATAAACCACTCTGCTAAGCAGGAGGAATTGAGACAGGCTGGTTTTAGGGGTAAATGATGAGCAGACAGTTTTTAGAGAAGGTCTTGAGTCGTAGATGTGAATCTATTCAAGAGGTTGGCAAGCTGGCCAAAAGGGAGCATGGCTGGACTAGCTGGTCATGGATTACCAAAGAGAGCTGAAAACCTTGATTATCTTCAAGACCTGAAGCCAGTGTACCTGAAAAGTCAATAAAAGTCTGGGGTCCATCATTATGTCCCTCTGGAAAAGTGGAACGACACTGCAAGAAGGATAAGAATTCCTTGTTCAGGAAATGTGTCTTCTCTTGGCACATGTTGGGAGCTGCCAGTACCTTACCTGAAAGCTTAGGAACATCAGGAACTTCATTACCCTCTGCTGCAGGAAGATTTTGCCCTTTTAGAAACTGGTTTATGGATATGAGGGAGGGTGGGCTCTGTGAGGTGATAAAGCCCAGGAAAACAAAACCCAAACAAAAACCCCACAATTTTTGAAGTGCAAAGATGATTCAACACTGATGCAAATTCTAATAAAATCTCTGGAACCAGATCAGGTGAATCATGTGAAAGAGACAGCAGAATCAGACTAGTCAGATCAAATTCAGCCTTTATGTAACCCCTGTGATTACATGCAGGCTCTATTTAGTCCAGTCTGCCTTCCCTACTGACTGAAGTCCCAATCTTTTAGTTGAAAGTAGCAATTTAATCCCACAGATGAGCCTGCAAACTAAATGCCTTTTTTTCTCAAACTGCAAAGATGAAACTTATGTGAAGATTACAACAAGAGTACTCACTACATTGTGAAACCTAGAAATGTAAATTAGCAGTAGCAGACTAGTACCTCCTTCCATGCCAGCTCCTCAAAGGACTTGGGGATGGGACTAAGCCCTGCAGGACATACATATCTAGAAGTTTTCCCATGAGGAGTTGCAGCAAGTGCTACAAAGGAGAAGACCTTACCCAGCCTGTTCTGTTGAACCCATTCTGTTGAACCCATTCTGTTGGACATGACAACAGCAGCACACTGGGTCAGACCATTGTTGTTCTGGTAAACTTGCCTCCTGGGCTTGTCCTGAAGAGGTTAGACATGAAAGGCTAAAGGAGAGAAGAATTTGGAGCCCTGTGGAAAGTGTGAAAGTCTTGGCTTTCTCCAATGTTTGAGTCCGTATACAATGTGTCATAAAATATGATAGGGATGGACTAAGGCACTGAGCTACAACCGGGGTGTGTGTCATCCTGAGGATTCGCTGTAGCCCAGGGCATCCTGGCTAACACCTGATGCTTCAGCAAAGCCAAATCCATCCTCAGGGGAATGACAGATAGCAGAGCAGGCCCATCGTTGGTGTCTCATGTCTGGGACACAGCGCACAGAAGGCCACGGTGGAGAGCCACAGTCAGGCTGAGCTGAGGTGGAGTGACAGCTGTAGAAATCACAGGGTTTGTGAGGTCTGGGAAGCAAACTGGTAGCCAAATTGGTAAAGTTGGCATCAGTGAAGGAGGAGTGCGGGGGGAAGAGCAACATGAAAGTAGATGGGCAAAGGGAGGTGTTAGAAGCCTCTGTGCCAAGGGAAAGAAATCGTTCTTCATGGAGAGCCAGAGGGAACAAACAGAAAAAGAGGTAGGAGAAGAGAGAACAGATATTGGCGAGGGCAAAAGTTGGTCTGTGAATTGGGCAAGGACAAGCAAATGAGCCCTAGAGAGGTGTGCTAGCTAGGTGTGAGCACTCACTGCTCTTTATCTGGCTTGGCAAAATCAGGGGGAGTTGCACAAATTCTTCAGGACCACAGGATTTGGGACACAATTCTGCATCCCCTTACAGCAGTTCCTCCTGATGATACCCATAGCTGCAGCAGGGTGACATGTAGCTTACACCAACCCAAAGCGAGAAGACTTCTGCTCATATTTGACAAACACCTTTTTCAGATGTGCTGAAAGAACAGCCAGGGAAGGCAGACTGAGGAAACCTTTTGTTGTCCTTTATGGCCTTCAGATAGCCCTCTGCTGACTGGAAATGCCCTTTGCTGCACCTGGGTCAGAGTGGTGTTAAGCTTTTAATAACCTTCTAATGCTCAGTCACACCAACACAGTCAGCCAACACCATGGCAGAGCAATGGTCAACAGGTACGGAAAACAAATACAACTGTGTCATCTAGATAGTAAACAACCTGTTCCTCACGACTGGGCTATGAGACAGCCCTAATGGCCACAGACAGCTCCGGCTGGTCCGCAGGAACCAGCTGGCCAGACCCCTGCTGATGAGCAAATGCCACTAAGGTAAGAATTTGTCACGTTGTATTTGTCACGTTAACAGCACCATCATTGCTGTGTGTCTTCTTCTTTTGCTTTAACTTTCCAGCAGAGGGGAAATCTTACTCCTTCCTATGAGTTTGCCAGGACTGAACCGTTTGACTCTCTGATCTCATAAATCTTTTCCAGCCTTAACGATTCTATCATTTAGATGAGTCATATACGCCACCCTGCCTTTCATGACATTGGTGTTTTCAGGGAAATGCTCAGCACCCTCAGGTCCTGCTTCACAAAATAGCTGGTGCAGCAGCCCAGGGGAACAGAAAGACGAAGGAGAAAGAAATCTATTGTCTGTGTGGAAGAGGTGCCATTATGTGTTGAAGTGGTGAGACTGTGAGAGTGGAACAAAGAGAAAAGGTAATTACTGACAACACCACATCAAAGTCAGTGTGGAATAAACCTTATAAAAGGATTACCCACTCAGTGGCTTTTTTTCTTTTCAAATAAAAGAGAGGTGCTTAGAAGCACTCTAGCCCTGTCTAGACAGATTGACTGAATTACTCACAAGAAAATTACTCCTTTTGTAATGGTCTCAGTAACAGACCCCAGAATGTCAAGGGGATGAGAAATTTCAGACAGTGTTTGTCACTGATGGTCAGTCGTTTTGCCACTATGCTTCCTTCTTCTTTGGAATGGCAAATATGGAAAGTAATGTGGTCACTTTGACAGGCACGGAGTACTCAACGACACTGATCTTTGCATATTGATCTCAGATATCAATATTTCTCTAGCAAACAGAAAATTTTAGGGCTAAATCTAGTGGGGCATCGCTGATCCTACCTAGCTAAGAACGTAAACAAAACCTCTCATATAGTTTTTCTATTACAGCCAAGCATTGCAGCTAAGGAATAATAATGACTGTACTTAAAGGATCAAGCTTCCCTTTTATAAACCATCTGGTATTTTGAGGCATTTCCCGTTGCTAGGTCTCATTTTATGCCTTTAGGGGAAAAAAAAAAATCCATATCCCATGGAATTCAAAAAACCAGCAGAAACACTGGCTGCTGAACATGTGGCCATATTTTACTCTCTGTTTTTCAGGAGTATTGACTATTTGCATCTCCCGGAGTCACCTAAACTTGGAGGTCACTCAGCCTCTATGGAAAACAGCTTTTAGGTCACTTTGCTCAGCCCTTCAATAAAAGCACTACTCCAAATCTGTGAAGTCATGTTTTACTTTAAAGCCTTCATTATGAGAGTTGGTAAAGGGTAACAAAAATGCTTTAACACTTTACATACACTGCTGTAGATGATGATAAGCAGGTCTAGAGATATTACTGAAAATTAAAAGAAATCTATACACCTGAAAGCCAAAACCCTTTGTAGGCAGTTACTCATCATTTATGAGCCCCATAATGACTGTTTCATGCATGAAATATTTCACAGATTTAAAAAAAAAAGAACATTTGGCAGTGAAACCTCTCTGCATTAATGAAGACAGCTCCATTAGTTTTAAGGGACAACTTCTTTTTCATGTTTACAGAGGAGCTGGTCTTTAACCTTGACATCTTTTCTTCCTTTTTTTTTTTTCTCCCTTTTTCTGTCCTGACAATTCAGCAAAATTTTGTAGCAATGTGAAATGTCTCCAGCAGCAGAGTATTCTGAAAAGCTCAGTTTCCTTCCCGGTGAGCTGCAGACTGCCTTCACCCCTGCTAAAAGCAGGCCTTGCTTATCAGTAATGCTTGGCCTGTTGACTAGGTAAAGATAGACTTGTGTACTCTGTATTTGCTACTTCAACCTGGAGGAGATTGTAAATAACAGGCTCAGAGCACACAAGAGTCCACTGTGCTCAAGCTTTACATGCATGCTAATTGCAAAGTACAAGAAAGAAAGCTTTGATTGCAACATCTCCTAGACTCATGGCTTGTAGCCTTGGGAATAAAAAGCACAACATTTCCCCCACTAACAAAGAAAAGGGGAAATAACACCATGCTCTCCCTTGTTGTTCTTCCTTGATTCAGTGTGAACTAACAAGTTTCATTGATTACTCCTTGCAACAATCCAGATTTCTTCAAGAGGATAAACAGTGATGTTCCCATCACTGCCATTTTAAGGACTGAGCGAAATAACCCTTTGGATACCTTGGATCACCCTCCTTTTGTCAGGAAGGGTTTGCTCTCTATGAATAAACATTCAGCTATTTCAGGAAATTATATCCTGGTTTCTCCTTTGCCCTCTACCTCACATAGTACAAGGTCCC
Source organism: Xenops minutus (assembly GCA_035221455.1). Classification (NCBI taxonomy): domain Eukaryota; kingdom Metazoa; phylum Chordata; class Aves; order Passeriformes; family Furnariidae; genus Xenops; species Xenops minutus. The sequence goes on along the minus strand of JAWWEE010000001.1, from coordinate 22,062,758 downwards.
AAGACCTTTGGGTCTCATCTAGAAAGAGGTTAAACCCTAATTCAAATCCCAAGTGATACGTGGGCCCTCGCTCACAAATCCCCAGTACTGTTCATACATAGTAAGTTCCCCTCTCTACAAGGCAGGAAATGAATCCATGGAGTACAAACAGGGAAGGGTGAGGAGATCTTCCTGCTTCAGGACACATAGACGAGGTTTTTCTTACCAGTCTGTTTTATCTTTAGGCCAGCCTCGTCCTCCCAGTCCACAGTAGCATCCATAGCCAATATATGCCAAGGGAGACCGTCCTGTGCCACACGATATAGCTCCAGCCAATTCGATGATTCCGCGAGTGTGCAGTGAGTGGGATTTTCCCGGAGCACCTTTCCAAACTGCAAAGGCAGGACATGGCTACACACAAGGATTAAACACACCTGCCACTGATTTTCCTGTGGTCCTTCAAGGGAGATAGTTTTGGTTTCGACTGGTTAGTTGGGTGCAGCCCTGGCAATCTAACTAGCCATGACATTCAGCTGGCAAAGGGGAGTTGGCAGGGGGCTTTGTGTGAGGCCTGGGATAACCAAGGGATGGATGCAGAAATACCCCAGCAGGCTATTTATTCTAAGGGAGCTCAGACTTAGTAGTTGTGGTGCATTAGTGTGTGATTGCAGCTATATTGCCCCCAGGAGCAGTGTGCCTGGTTTTGCACATCATGGAGCCCAAGCTGCCAAGCTTTGCAGGGCCTGTGCCAGCACTGTGCAGAGCTACCTGGGCTTCACTGTACTCCAGAGCTCCCAAACCTGGGAAAGCTTCCCAGCTATGCTGTGGTCCCAAGTGGGATATGAAGCAGCAGAGTTCAACCATGCAACCAGACCTAACCTGAGCTGTATGAAAAAAAAATGAGGAAAATGAGGGTTCTTTGTTGCCTGGGATTTCTTACTTTATCCAAGTTTGCCCTTCTATTCAGGATCTTTTAACCCATTCTCCAGGACAAAAAGCTGACAGCACTATGAGTTTGCATAGAGGAATAGCTGCAAGTCCCTGAGCCTGTACAGTACATACTTAGTCAAGGACAGAGTGTCTCTGTTAGCCAAGTGGTATGTATATAGACTTTATTTTGAGACTTTGGAAGTGCTGGAAACACTTACATCCACTTCCATTATTATGTTCCACTCAAGTCCTAACAGGGTGGCCACATTAATTTGGGGGCGGAGGGGGGGAAGAAAGGAGTTCTGTGTCAGCTGAAGTGTTTGGCCACCCAAACCAATCAGGAGATTTTTGAGTCTTTCAAACACTGTTGTGATTTCACATGTTAATTTGCAACTTTTTTGGAAACCACAGACTCTACCTTACAGTACTGTTATGGAAACCAAGAGGACCCTCCCCCTAATACTCAAATCACTGGGATGCTCAGCTGCAAACACTGATGGTTTTCCTGTTAAGAATAGTGACAAATAGGAGTATTTCATGCCTGGGTTTACTGTGAAGGACCAAATGCACTTTGCACTGTGCTATCCTGCATGGCAGAGCTACTTGCCAGTAGCATCAAACCCCTCAGACTGAGAGCTTGCTCATCGCACCCATCCACAGCCACTCCAAAAAGAAACAGAGGGACTTTGAGGCATGCTTGGATATAGAGGAAGGTGATGCCTGCAAGCTGGGAACTTGCCATTGAAGTTGCTTTGCCACCTGCCCCTGGTTATTGCAGCACGCTTGACCTCTTCAAAGTGCTGTGCAAACATGGACTAATTAATCCCCTAAACCACCCAAGGACTCAATACTATTATTAAAACAGTTGCTTTCCTTTTAAAACCTAGCCTCTAATCCCCTTGCTTGGGCCTCTCCCCCCATCTCCTGGGCTAGCTCTCACTCTGAGCCCACTCCAAATGCCAGCAAGGACAAGGAGGGTCTCTCCCCACGAAGGACAAGGCAGGGCTTTGCTCCCTCTCCACAGCCCGAGCCCCCAGCAGAAATGAGCACTGTCCTCCACTGTTCTCACCCTGGCAATCGCACCTCGGGCTGTTCCCGCACTGGGTTTTGCACAGCCTTCCTCTGCTTCCTGGGGCATTCCTCAGGGATTAAATGCACATTCCTGAAAAAGTAACCACCCTGCTCACCTGAACACTACTTGAGTGTTCAGGTTTCATGCTAAAAACACATCAGATGGATGTTATTCAAAACTAAAGAGACCACTTATTTTCCTTGCCTAAACAGGGCTCCGGAGTCAGAAGGGGTCTCAGCTCTCAGCACCCCACGGGAAATCACAAGCAGTGAGCTGCTTTGGACTCGGGGAAATAAATCGTGCTTTCTCAACCTGTTGCAGTTTGTAGACCCTGAAAATGTTCCAATGGAGACAAAAACTTCTTTGTAGGCATTCCAGCCTCCTGACAAGCAGCTTGAATTTTTTATAGTTATTTTTCACTGGCCCCTTAAGCCAGGACTGCTGGACTTGGTCTGTCGGCCACTGGCTGAAAATGGGTGAGGTGGGTGTAAGGTAACTGTACCTCGGTCAGAAGAAAGGGTGTTCTTCTTTTGGGGATAACTCTGAGGATCAAGGAACTGTAATTACAGTGCAGACCTGCTCATGAAAGTGGAGAGAAAGCCCCAAAGGAAATTGAGTCCAAAAGAATCAATTAGTGTGCTCAGGGCTGCATGTTCTGCAAGAGGCATCCAGGCAGCCTCTGATGTTCCTGTTCTTTGAAAGCTGGCTGGGTTTTGAGCCAGCAACAGGGTTGCTGCAGCTGAGAGGTCAGCCCCAGCAAGTACATTTTTAATATTCAGGTGCACAGCTAGTAACTTGACCAAGGACTGAAATTACTTTTTCTGTGCTGGGCAGCCAAGCCAACAGAGCTGAGAAAGCCTTGAAAAAGGCTTAGCCTCCACAGCAGCCTGCATCTAGCCCCATCTCCCACTAGGAGCATGTCCAATCATTAGTTATACTGTTAGTGGAGCACCTTAGCAAAGAAAATACCTGCAGAGAGGTGAGCAGAGGTGAATCTGATAACTTGCACTTTCTATGTCCTGCTTAAACTGGAAGCCTTTAGATTAAAGAATGGTTTGGGTTTTTATTTTGAAACTCTACTGCAAGTATAACCTTAGACCTGCCAGTTTAATATCATGTTGCCTCTGCATGTAGGGGCTTTATGTTACTTATGGCTGTTATAAAGAGGCTTTTAAAAAAATCATTTTAAATTCAGGTGAACTGAAAACTGTTTACTCAATGGTCACTCGTATAAAAAGAAGGTATTTCTATGAAACACAGACACTAATAACTCTGTAGCAGAAAACTATTTAAAATAGAAAAAGGCCTGTGTTTATTCAGCCCCAGCTATGCCAACCACAGCTGGGGCTGGGAAGAGAGACGGGCAGGCAGCTCACTTATGCTGCCCCTCACTGTAAAGTCAAAAACTGTCTAGTGACCCTTCTGTTTTCTCACTTGGCCAAATCACGTCGGGGTGCCTGCTTCACAGCAGGCAAAGCTGATGGCAAGGGGAGAGGCTGTCCCCAGCCAGGGGGAGGCACGGCAGGGCACAGGGACCGAGAGGTGGTACTCACCTGCCTGAAGCAGCATCAGTATCAGCAGCCAGCGGGAGCCCATGGGCAGATCACTTCCACACTCGTGAAATTCGGGGTTCAGCCGCCGGGACTCCGGCAGCGCCTCGCTGTGCTAAGTGAGCCGAGGTGTGGCTGTGCTAAACAATCCTCCCGGGCTGCTGCTCCAGGGGTTATATATACATGGCTCTGCGCCCGTCCGAAGTGAAACACCCTCCTCTGCGATGTCCCTGAGCCCCAGCTCGGGTCCAGTCCGTCCCCGCAGAAGGCTCCTTGCTGCCTGGGGAGAGGGCGAGGGCTGGCTCTGTTTGCCCAGCATCACCTTTGGGAGGGAGGGGCTGCTGGAAGGGCATTAGGCTGGTAGTCTCTGGGACAGCCCAAGACACCCAGGCACTAAGCTGGGCTCCTTCTTTAAGCTGTTTGCTTACAGACCCCGGTTAACCTCTGAGTAGCTGCGGAAAGGGGAAGCCTTCAACAGGGCTTTCTGCGGCTTGGGCTCGCGGCTGTGGCATCCCCCTGGCAAGGATTTTCTCTTTTTATAGATCACCTTCCAGGTTTGTTTTTTCTTTTAAAAAAAATTATTTTAAGACTGATTATTTTTCACGTTTAAAAAAGAAGAGACAAAACTATAAAAATCCAACAGAAAGAATACTGTTAAGTGCAAGTACCTAATTATAAACTGACCAACAGAGCTAATTCTGCACTACTCTGAGGGGAAAAATACCCTCTTGGCCTGTTGCTGCACCTGCCCAACACCAGCTGATTTCTTGAAAACTCATCAGTGTGTTGGTGCCAGCCAGGTATAAGACCAGAAGCTGGGGCCAGCCATGCTCTGGTCACAGCAGGCAGCTGGACTGGAAGGTGTTCTCCCCATTGCACAAACCCCACATGTGCAGGGTCAGAGGCAATGTGGGCAGGAGGCATGGCCACAGTTATTTTGCCTTTGGGCTTGAAACAGCTTTAAAAGTCCCACCTTTCTTGGTGCAGCAGCCACCTGCCTTGTTGGGGTCTAAGCATCATCTTCCCTGTTGTGGGCATGATAGGCAGGGGGGGCTGCTCTGCTGGGAGAGGAAGAGGAGGGGAAGAAGGCTGCTTGTCCTTTCCCTCCATGGCCCAGGACTACATCAGCAGTATCCCTTGCCCGAGTTGCCCATGGCAAAGTTGTTCTTCCATTCTTAATGGCACAGGTTTAAACATTTGCTTTCTAAATATTGGTACTCGAATCAAAGGTCATCAGCAAGTCCTTTATGGGGCTCCCTTTTGCTGAGACCTGCCCCAGTGCAGCTGCTGGCACTCTTTGCCAAGCAAGTTTTCAAGATATAGTATATACTGGGTGCCTTTGATACAGGGCAAACAAGGCAGCAGAACTGAGTAAATCTCGTGACAATTATGAGCCTGAAATTCCCTGCCTGCCACCACGTTAGTGAGGGACCATGTGCTGGGAGCAGAGGATGGGGGACGACAGGTCAAGCACTCCACTCACCCAGCTGCTCCCAGCCCTGGCTCCTATACTACCTCAGAGGGGCTTGGGAGAAGCTGCACAGCTTACTCTTCCACCCTCAGAAACTCCCTTCAGTAGCTATTCATTTACTCAAGTAATAATGCCAAATCATACAGAAACATTGAATGGTTTGGGTTGGAAAGAACCTAAAAGATCATGAAGTTCCAACCCCTCTGCCAATGACAGTCACACCTTCCACTAGACCGGGTTGCTCCAAGCCCCATCCAACCTGGCCTTGAGCACTTCCAGCGATGGGGCATCCACAGCTTTTCTGGGCAACCTGTTCCAGTGCCTCACCGCTCTCACAATAAAGAATTTCTTCCTGATATCTAATCTAAGCTTACCCTCTTTCAGTTTAAAGCCATTCTCCCTCATCCTGTCTCTACATGCCCTTGTAAAAAGTCCCTCTCCCGCTCTCTTGTCAGCCCCCTTCAGGTATTGAAAGGTGCTATAAGGTTTTGCCAAAGCCTTCTCTCCTCCAGATTGAGCAGGCCCAAGTACTCAGCCTGTCTTCATAGGAGAGCTGCTCCAGACCTCTGATTATCTTTCTTGCCTTCCCCTGGACTTGCTCTAAGAGCTCCACATCCTTCTTATGTTGGGGGCCCAAGAGCTGGATGCAGTATTCCATGTGGGGTCTCACCAGAGCAGAACAGAGGGGGAGAATCATCTACCCCAACCTGCTGGCCACGCTGCTTTTGATGCAGCGCAGGACACATTTGACTTTCTGAGCCTCAAGTGCACATTGATGGGTCATATCAACCTTCTTGTCCACCAACACCCACAAGTCGTTCTCCTCGGGGCTTCTGTCCATCCATTCTCCTCCTAGCCTGTATTTGTGCCTGAGGCTGCTGTGTATGTGAATTGTTGCTGGCAAATGTTTAACCTGAAGAATATAAGTTTGCAGAAGGAGGATGCTGGAGGGCGGGTGTGCTGTGATCAATGGCTCTGTGGGTACAGGTCCTGTGGGAAGTGCAAAGAAAAAGGCAGGCTTTGAAACACTTTGGGGGGCCTTGTTGAACAACACACCCTGTCAGAGCAAGCTCCATCCCGACAGGTGTCTGGCAGGCCCTGTTCTTAAATAGGGACCAAGAGGAAGTTGTGAGGAACCTCTACGGATGCTTTACACGATTCCTTGAGTCCCCAAGCCTGGGACCTGCCTCCAAGGGCTGAAAGTCTCTACTCTATGACTTGGATTTATGAGTCACTTGAATTTGAAAGATGACATTTAATCTTGTTTTTTCAAAGCCTTACTGAATTATACAACTGATCAAAAAACACATTATAAAGTTTCAGATCACAAATTAATTCTATTCTTCCCATTTTCACAGCCCTGCAAACAACATACGAGTTTTTTGCCACCCATTCAGCTACAAATACAAAATAAAGAAATACAGACTCCTTTCATAGCCAAATGTATCTCTGGTGTTTGAAGAAGACTTCTGCAGGGTAATGGGAGGGGTGCCTAAATGCAGCCTTCAAGTGGAAAGCAGAATTAATGTATTGCTTCCTTATGGTTGTTTCACACCACTGACTTGTCAAGTTTGCTATTTATCCGCAAGTACTGATTACTGTTGCCTAAGTTAATCAGCACATTTATTAAATAGTAATCATGTTCTTACTATCTTATGACAAGTGCACTGGGATCATGAGGGCATTTGTATTACTGTTTAGGGAAACAAAATGAATTCCTCGGTCCCACCCCTTCATGTGCATTTTGCATGTTACCTGCTTGAGCTCCACTTCTCACTAGTGACACGAGGCAGCACATGAGGCTGTTGGACATCATCTCATCAAACTCAGCTATACAGGTTACTCTCTGTCCAAAACTGCAGGTGCAATAAACTTACTTCAAGCCTCAGGTCTTGTGTGGGGCAATCAAGCCATACAGTTGGAGGTCTGTTTCTTCAGATGAACTAGCTTTGCTGAAAACAGAGTTCCCTTGATGTGTACCACCAAACCAGGTGGCCCTCAGGGATGATACTACTTCATGCTCTTGGACTTCTTGTTGAAAGACAATTTTAGGGAAAAGTCTTCAGTTGAAGAGGACAAGAAATTTCTAAGGACTCCATAGCTTTTAACAATGTTTACCCAACGCAGTTCAAAATGTCAGATCTCGTAGGAGCTGGGCTGTCCTTCATCTCATAGATGCTGTTCTTCAAATTAAATACCCAGAAATCTCTGTGGATGTCACCACCAACCACGAGAAGAGGTCTCTGCTCAGGACCAGCAGAAGCAGTGATGCTTTTGCTGCCCAGGCCAAGGGTTTTTCCTATGAGGGGCAGAGGAAGCTTTCTTGCAATACTGGATCTGCACCTCCAAAGACTGGTTTGTAGGACTAAAGAGACTGAAGAATCAGAATGACTGCTTTGATAGTCAGATTTAGAAGAGAAAATCAGTTCTAAAGGGAAAAAACTCTCCACATTACCTGTCCAGAGGAAGAAAAATAACTCTAAGACTGCTGCATGATTTGTGGTGACATAACCAGTTAAAGAGTTAACATAGCAATATAATAAGTAAACAGTCTTGTTTAATATTGATTTGCATGGGAGGTCTGCACCTACTTTAGTGCTGATACAGTCTACTCAGAATTTCATGAGAAAAGACAACCATTATTATTATTTACAATTTCTAAGTCAGTCCCAAAAGGAGTTTTAAAAGTGGCTTCTGATTTGAGGATGTCCAGCACGTATCTCCTTGACCTTCACTGCTGCTGTGCACCAGTCTCATCTTGATGGTGGCATTTCTGAATAGTGAAGCTGGCTGGCTCCAGCCTGCAGCACCCTCTCAAGCTCAGTGCCTGCTTTTGTTGATAGTCAGTCACACACACTCCCCTCGCAGGTGACAAAGGAGAAAGGCCACCTCTCTCAGGCTTTCGCTGTCACAGGTTTCTCCCAGAAGTCTCAGAAGGCACTGTCTCCTGAGCTGACTATGGGGGACCTTAGCCTCTGAAGTTGTTTTTACGTGTGATGTTCCCCTTGTGCACACTTTCTTGCACTTCTCCCATGAAGGAGTGGACCTCATGGTCTATATGTATAATCCTGCTGGAGGGAAGGCAAGCAGAGCAAGTCAGAAATGATGAAGTGTTGGGGTAATGTGATAGGCTGAGGGAGCAGCAGCTTCTTCCTTATTAGCATTGTTGGATGTGGGGTAAACATTGTGGGCCATGTGCTAGAGAAGAGTGATACCACCCCAGCAGGCTGCCTTTCCATCCTCGTGGCTGCCTCCATCCAGCCCTCGTGAGGATCTGCTACCACTCAAGTTCTGTTCATTACACACGGAACCCAGAGTTGCATCCCTTCACACATCCCTTCCACAGGCCATGGAGAAAGGAGACACAACCCACAGAAGGGAGATGGGGTGCAGTCACTGCAGGTGGGGACAAGCCCTGGCTGCCTCCTTCTCTTGTCATTGGAAATGTCAAGGCTTTCTGACTTTACCAGTCTTCTCCCAAGTGTTAGTGACACTATCTTTTATGCTGAGGCCTTCAGAAGTGGCCAGTTCCAAGTTTGTTCTGCCCCTTTTGCTGTAGAGCAAGCTATCCTGCCACCTGAGGGACAAGCTTGCTCAGGAATGGAGAGATTCTCGTGTCCTCTAGAATCTGTTGGGCTTTGGTGGACCTCACATAACTTACTGCATCTGTCAGGGCAATGGGGCCATGATTCCAAAAAGGTTTTCAAGACTGCAATCAGTGTCTCTTGGCCACAGATAGCCAGAAATGAGAAACACAGCATGCCCTGGTAGCGCAGAACCTGCTGCCATCACCACCTGGGGACTGTCGATACAAATCAGGGAAAAGTGCATCTCCTTGAAACCCCATTGGGCACTGCCTGTAGTGAAAAACAGGCATATGTGATCAGCTGAGCACCCTGAGACAGCTGCCTTTTGTTTTAGAGCCCTGGCAACATTTTCCACTTAAAAAAGAGAGGATATTTGGCTATATTACCAGGATTAAAGTAACTTAAAATGGGAACAGGCTGAATAAAGGTGTGTTATTTAAATACTGACTACTGTCATTTCCTCAAGCTGCTTAGTCTGTGAGATCCAGTAGGAGACCCAGAGAACAAATACACACACGTGGAGATGAATATACACTCTGATATCCCAGACAAGTTCCTGAAATGCCCCTGAGTTCCCTGAAAAAGAACATCCAACATAAATGTCTGTATCCATTTAACAGGAACCCCTGTTAGAGACTAATATGAAAGATCCATGACACCAAGATTCATGACACTCATGCAGACTCTGAAGCCCGCTAAAATACTTGTTTTGCCATGTCAGTGTTTTGAAGTCTGTTGTTTAAAGTCATGGGCATTCCCCAGCAGAGAAAAATTACATTTATCTTTTCTGGTTGTAAAGAAAATGTAAACAGAGGTGTGTTCATAGATCCTCCTGGGAGGCAAAGGAAGGAATGGCCTGGGTGGAGAAGGCGTAATATAGATCAGGAGCACATAAAATTCTTATTTCACCTTTGCAAGTACATTTCAACCCAGACAACTCTAGACCCCAGTATATTCCAGGGTTTCCTAACTATATAGTCTGCTGTGCACTGTCTGCTTTAGCTCCTCATTTCCCCATTGTTCAAGATTCATTTTCCTTTTTTTTCAACTGCTAAACATTTTCTTTGCTTTTACACTTGACATCTCATATCTCTCTCCCTCCACCTTTTTTCCAACCTACCACTTGTACCTACAATATCATAAACAGCTTGAATACTCATACTGGTGCTGTCACAAGCCTCAGGCACCAACAGAGACAGAAAAGTGTTTTTTTTTTTCTTAATGGAAGGCTTCCATTCATAACACCAGTTGGTCCTATTTAGATCATGGAGCACATGGGAGCTCTGAATCTTCCACTTTTAAGAAGATGGGCAACTAGAGACTTCCTGAAGAAAAGAGGATATATGTTACAATACCTCCACTTCATAATTCAGATTGCTGTATTAGGATGCATCGAGTGTACAGACTTTTATATTTCATATCTGAGAATATAAAGAGAAAGCAAATAATGGGCTAAATTTTAGGTGGTGTTGCTACTCCTACAGGAAATGTGATATCATTCCCTGAATATACTACTATGATGATTCACCATCTGTTTTCCTGCAGCCTTTCTGTGAAGGCTGACCATGACCTCAATGTTACTGTTATAGACATTCTAGGAGAGACACTGGAGAACAAGGTTTAGCTGCTCTCTTTTCTTGACATGAACCAGTGCTGCACATGGCAAGTGAAACCACGACAGCAAGCTTTTAAGTGTTCCTGGAATCCCCCTGTTGTTCATCAGACAGACATATAATTAAGCTTATATTGATTAAAATACCCTAGAAATCCCTCTTTACTATTTCCACAATCACAGTCTGAACTATCAAGCCCAAGTTCAAATGATGTAATTTATGCAGTTAATATCCTTCCACAGGCCCTTCAAAAGCCCTTTTTTTCTAAACATATACACACACCTGCACCAACACTAATATTTGCTAGCACTACCTTGTTTTGTTACATGACTCACCACCTCTGCTGCTGTGAAAATTGTAGTCTTCTGAGTTCCAGATTTGGTATATTAAAAGGTTTGGAAAAAAAGAAGAAAAGGAAAAAACATCAGGACAGTGAAAAGAGCTCCACCCTTCAGGAGGAAGAGAGGAGATGGCTCTGCAATTTGTGCTGCTGGGATGGCAATGCTCTGAGCTGGTCACTGTGGTCACCTAGTTGGTTTGCGTTTCTTTCCCATCTGACCAGCCCCTAGCTGAGCGCACTCTGCCTGTATGACATCTACTCTTCAGGCTTTGTGCTTGTAGCAGGTAAATTACCAGATTTTCGGCCCCAATGCCAGTCCTTTCCTCCCTTACATGACAGGGGTTTATCTGATCAAAGCCAGTTGTGCCCAGGGACAGGTTAGGAAAGGGCTGGATGCTGTTGTGCTCTGAATGCTGAAGAGCCTAGCACCTCCTTGTTCGACCAACATTCCTTGAAATGCAACAAGGAATTGCCAACACAGGAAGCTCTCAGCCACACAGAGATCTCCTCAATTCTCAGTAAAGGTGCCTCTTTTATATTCAGCAAATAATTCTAGTGAGGCATTTTGATAGTGACTTCATGTAGTCTTTTGCTTACAAGTATAGGAAATTTCCAACCTTTACCTGGCTCTCTTGCCTGTTTGTCATACCAGTTATAGTACTCACAGTAAACTTAAGACCACACTGAAGGATACAGATAGTGTATTTATAATTTTAAGTACTAATATATGATTAGAATGCTCTTGTTTGTGAGGTGGTGGAATGAGATAGCAGTCTGTGCCTGATGAAATGCCTTATCACTTCATGGATGTCAGTCATCACTTGGGAGTTCAGGAGTTCACCCAGTTCCCAGCACACCAAGAAACTGCCTGCAATAAGAATGTTTGTATAGTTAGCAGGAAAAAGTCTGCAATGATAAAGAAGTGGATAAATTATTGTAGGGTGTTTGGCCCTCCATGCTGGGCAGCAATGAGTAGGTCAACTCTGTACAGCCTTAGTTAAAATGGCTATGTTCTACTTCAGTGCACTTTCTCACAGTCAAGCCACTCACCCCTGCCACTTTGCTCCACCGTGTGTTTGGAAGCTGTGTATTTTCATTGTCTCTTTTTGCATCTTGTTCCCATCCATATATCCTGCTGGACATCAAGTCCCTGATCTCTATCACAGTCATATTTTCACCGTAAGCAGCATCCGTGTCTGCCTGAAGGCATTCTTCTCATTCTGGACAACTCTGATACATGTTGCAATCAGCTCTTGAACTTTCTGACATAAGATTTATTGAAGGTTTCAATATCTTCATAAGTGATGCTATATTGAACACTCAATCCATAGTGATAATTTGGGACAGGTGAGACAATGAGGCTTCTTTTTTCTCCAGTCAGGAGTGTGAACACTGGTAAATCTCATGCTACTTCTTTGCTAAATGACAGTTTCTTCATGGCTTCTGCCTGGAAATTAGCTTAGAGGTGACTCAATCAGTATTCATTCCTACTTCTATTGGACTGAGTACACATGCCTTTGGTTCTCAAATTCTTCTGTTGGGAAGGCAGCATATGACAAGAGCTACAGACATGGGCTTTTTTGTGGGGACTTTTCCATCCTTGTGTCATAGACCCTTGTGATGAGCAGGTCTGCCATGCATGCTGTTGGACTTACTCCTCAAACATTTGCTTTGCTGGCTGCTTTTGGGAGGCACAAGAATAATTCAACCAGTTGTCCTCATGGTCATACAAATTTTCCTGGTAGATGACATTCTAATATAAAAGCTACTGTGCTGTGAGGGTTCATGTATTCCCTAAATTGGGTCCCCAGCGGCGTTCTCAGCCCCTCTGTTCTGTTACTAATGTTCCTAACACATTGGAAACACTCTATCCAAATTGTTGATAATAATTTTTGGCACCAAATTTTAAGAAAATTGTGGCTTTTCCCCATATCAGATGGTATTTCTTTCATTGCATGCATCCAGCAGTCAGCTCTTTAGGGTGTTTTGTTTAAATTGTTGGAACGTAGGCAAACATGCATCTTGGCTGAATTTTCACAATCATGGATTGGGTAAGGTTGGAAGGGATCACAGCAGGTCTTCTGATCCAACCTTCCTGCTCAGGCAGGGTCATCCCAGAGCACATTGCACAGAATTGCATCCAGAAGGTTCTTGAATACCTCCAGTGAGGGAAACTCCACAACCTCTCTGGGCAATCTGTTCCAGTGTGTGGTCACCCACATAGTAAAGCTCTTTCTCATGTTCAGGTGAAACTTCATGTGCCCAGAATGAGACAGAGCACCCCAGATGTGGCCTCACCAGGGCTGAGCAGAGGGCCAGGATCACCTCCCTTGACCTGCTGGCATTGTTTTTCCTAATGTACCCCAGGATACCCTTGGCCTCCTTGGCCACAAGGGCACTGCTGGCTCATCGACAGCTTGTTGTCCAATAGGACCCCCGGGTTCTTCTCCACAGAGGTGCTTTCCAGCAGCTCAGCCCCCAGTCTGTACTGGTACATGGGGTTATTGTTCCCATGTGCAGGACCCTGCATGTGCCTTTGCTGAATTTCAGTTGGTTCTTCTCTGCCCATCTCTCCTGTCAGACCATATGAAGGTCTTTCTGAAGGACTGAAACAATACTGGGCCCTGTACTGAACCTTGGGGGACACCACTGGTAACCTCCAACTAGACCCTGTGCCGTTGGGCGCTGCCATTCATGCAGTTCTCAATCTACCTCATTGTCCACTCCCCCACTCCACATTCCCAAGTTTGCCTTGTTGTGAGAGACAGTGTCAAAAGCCTTGCTGAAATCAAGGTGAACTTGACTTCCACTGCTTTCTCCTCATCCCTCCAGGTAGTTGCTTCATTGTAAAAGGCAATCAAGTTGGTCCAGCATGATTTACTTTTAGTGAATCAATGTTGACTATTCCTGATCTCCTTCTTCTCATCCATGTGAATAGAGATGGCCTCCATAATGAGGCATTCCATTACATTGCCAGGAATTGAGGCAAGGCTGACTGGCCAGTTGGTTCCTTGGCTTTATGTACTTCAGGACAAGGATTCTGTCTGTTTGTGTGATTTCTCCTATAATTTTAGAAATACAGGTTATTGTAATGGGGCTTTTTCTTCAAAAAGAATTCCACAAAGCTCTGCTGGATTGAGTGACAGAAACAGTCTAATTCTTGGAGTAATTTATCAGAAAGATATTGTTTTCTTTCAAAAAACATTAAATTTTTCTGCAGCTTTGCTAGAGAAAAGCCAGAATTGCACACAAGCTCTTTCAGTAGCAATTGTTTTGTCTGTAGATCTACTGAGGGCATCACTTGCCACTTGCTTAGCAAGTTTAACTGTAAATAAATATATCCATCAATCAAACCAGTAATCGCTATATTCCCTGATATTTTAACCTTTATATTTTTCTTGGCATTGCAGTTTGGCTTTCCCTGGCAGAATGATAGTCAATCCACTGTTTAGTTTAAATTTGGCTTGGCAAGTTTGCTATCCTTTCTTGCACAGCACTGAGCACGTATTCACACATTTCAACCACTGCCAAACTTATGTGTTTGGTCATTTGTTTCCTGTTTGTACAGTATTTCTCAGAGTACTGCTGGATTAATTTTTGCTTAATGTCATTATGTTAATGCCAGATATGACCAAAATCTTTTTTACTGAGTCACAGCTTACTTTCTTTGAAAGAAAGTTTTTCTCTTGTGTTCTTCTCCATATACTTTTTCTGGCTACAATTACTGTACTTGGTTAGTAAAAGAACATTTCTGAACTTGCACTGCTTATACTTACACATGGTGAGAGGTGTCAAACCTGGTATTTTGCCCATGTCTGTAGTAGTGTACTTGTGCATTTACTTTAACTTGTATACTCAGGGCTCTGTTCGCGATTTGCTCACCTGTCTCTGTACCATCATACAGAGCTTTGACTGGAAGCCTGATATTAAAAGGCTAATGGCAGGGTGTTTTGTGAAAAAAGTAGGGATTGGAAATGTTCACCTGGCTGCCACTTTCCCTTCATCAATATTTTTCTAAGTCTTCACAGGATAATGCCTCAGACAAGGTAAATTTTTCAACCTCAAAGCACTCTGACGACCTACAAAGCAACATAATCCTAGAGATTACATGTGTTGGTGCAGTGATCTCTGGAGAGACAGTTCTCTTACTAAGATTTTCTTTGCCTCAAAAACAAACAAAACCTCAAAGCAAAGCAAACCCCGCGAGCTGAAAACCACACTGTGGTTTCAAAACAAATTCCCTATACCACTGACTCTAGCCAAGCAACAAAGTCTCGAAGTTTCTCCTTGTTTTTCTATAAGATTTAGGGCACGATTTTGAAATGAAATTAACACCTAACACTAAAATCTTAGATTTTTATTTAAAGCCTTTAAATGTGTGAACTGGTCATACCAGAGTTGAACTCACAATGTTTCCTTCTAACTTTTCAATATGAGACCTACTACATCGGCTTCATATACCCACAGGGCACTAAGTACCCAATACTATCATATTGAGATGCTAGAAACTCCCTTCAAATTTGATTATTTCCAGTTGGACTGGCTCTTCTCTCCATGGGCTTACCTGCTCATGATTCTAATGTTCTCTTCTTGTTTGTTAAATTTTGTCACTATGAGAAGATTTGTGCAGTGTTTGATAACATGAGCTGGGAACAGTTCAAAGAACTTATCTGGGAGAAGTCAGTTGCACATTAGAAGGACCTTGCATTAAAATATAAAGACACAAAGTGGAGCTCAAAAACAAAGCATCTGATAAGACATCATGACCAGATAGGGCAGAGTTTGTTAGAATCATATGATGAAAAACAAGCGAACACTATGATGAGAAACAAGTATTCCCTATATTTAGGAAATTTGTATTTCCTCAAAAAAGAGAAATCTGTAACAAGGAAGAAATATTGATTGACACACCCTCATTTTCAGAGGTAAATTCCAAAGAAGCTTGTGAGAAAACAGCTGATAACAAACATCAAAAAGAAGACTCACTACATATCAAACATCTGCCCTTACTCTGCTATTTTTGACAATTTTTTTAATGCAAGTCCATATGAACTACTTCATCAATGTCTAAGAGGCAGCAATTCTGGGCTACAAATAATATGTGTGGTCTCATTTCACCCCTACAGGAAATGCTGTAAACGGGACAGGAATACAGTGAGATGTATCATGGAGAGTGAATCACTGCTTCTTCATTACACCAAGCAACAGACTTTCTTAAAATGCTGTACCAAGATGAGTGAATTTTACAGACCAGATCTGCATGGCACCACTCAAGTTTGTGTGGGATTTCAAGGCTACTCTTTTGTTTGTTCTAAATCCAGAAGGAGCAAACACCAGTGTGTTTGATTCAGGCCTTGCAAAGTCACCTAAAAAAGTCCAGCCATCTAATACCTCCGTTCATTGTATAACAGTAACATCAGTGATTAACAAAAAAGGTAAGATAACCATGAACTGCAACCTAGACAAAGGACTGTTCTTGCTTAGTAAGTACTTAAATGACAATACTGCCTTCAGTGGAGGCACTAACAAGAGTCCCTGTCCTCTACGAGGCTCCTTTAGAGGAAACAAAATCAGTATTTTAGCAACACTCTCTTGAACTGGCCAATTAATTCTAAAGTGATAAAGGGGAAGAAAGGACAATAATCATAAATACATAGACATCTTAATTTTCCTCAGATTTGTCTCACTGAGAAACTAGATTAAATAAGCCCCAAACTAAATACATCTCAAGCAAAGATAATAAAAATTTTAGGAAAAAACATACTTACGTGACTTTTTGGAATACATCTTGAGCCAGTGTCGCAGCTAAAATAAGTAACTGGATCTTTCACAATACTCATTTGAGGGTCCATGTTCAATTATCAGTTTTGGTTATTTGTATTTCATAAACAATTCTGTGACAGATTAAGCCAAGACAGTCCCTCAAATGGTGTCTTTTGGAAACACTCAGTAGATGAGCCCTTGAGTAGGTGAAATGTTTTCCTGCAGATGGCTTGGATGAGGAACAGGATGTAGGGCTGAAGGGACAAATAACCATCTAGGCAGGGGCATGCAAATCTAGACCTAGATTTTTTTTTTCCTGTCCATCAGTTTAATTCTCCTTTACTACAGTCTAAGCTGGTTTCCTCTTGTCCTATCACCAGTGGATGTGGAGAACTACTAGCCATTTTCTATATCAATTCCCCTTGTAAAAATGTTACTTGCCCCACCCAAAGTGTCCCTCCTTCTACATAATTGCTCCGTTGCTCCCTATCTTGTAGGTTATGGTTTCCAAAAGTTCCAGAGGTGCTGCTCACTCCTCTCGGGATATCCCCAGCTACCCACAACTTCAACACACAATGTCAGCTAAAGCTGAGCATGGTCAAGTGAAGAACAATTATTTCCTGCATCTTTTATGCATATCCCAAGTTACTATGTCCCAGAATAGGAAACCTACAGACAACATTATCTGAAATTCAATTTTCTGAATCTTTATTATCAGTGACTTACTTTGTTCACTTATTTCTCTCTGCTTCAACTAACTCTCCCAACTTTCTGTTGGGTTCTGGAGCTTGAAATCTGTGCCATCTTCATTGAAAATCTTTCTTTCCAATGACAAAACAAAGGTGACTCCTATATTTCTAAAATGCCTAGCAGTTAATCTAAAAATTACTGGCAATAAAGGAAAACCCAAGCTAAATATATATGATCCGGCCTCTGAAAAATGGGGAAAAAACTTCCTCACCTACTGTCTTTACCTATAGATCAAAATCTTTGCATTGTGTATGACCGTGGCAGTTTTCTTTACTGCTCCATCAGCTGATCCCCGTTTCCTTGCCAGCTTGTTGAACACGAACAATGCCCATATATCAAGAAGGCATCAGCTCTCTGCTGGCATCTCCTGGGGTGAGGATGACCCAGGGCAGGGAGCACAACAGAAGCAGACAGCCCAGACTGTACTAGGTAGATCTTTAACTGCAAATTACTGCACATTTCTCATTGTGTAAGCACTGGATGTAGAGTTTAAACTGTAAACTGAGCACCCAGCATAGCCAACAGCATCCAGGCCATGGTAAATAGGGTGCCAGTGCTTTAAAGGCATTCCTGGCTGCAGCTTTGTGCCCTAACATGTTCCTCTGCCTCAGCTTCCAGGCACACCCAACTGGGCGTGTAATGGGGATGTGGAGAGATTTAAGGTCCTCCAGGTACGGCCCAAAGTGCCCTGAAGTGAGTAGCTAGTTTATTCATTGTGGTAAAAGAGGCTCCTAAAGAGAGAGAATGGAGTGGGGGGAACCAGTGCAGGAGATGGAAGAAGGTAGCAAGGCAATACAGAAGAGGAACAAGTCTCCCGCCTGGATGGCGACACTCCTGTCAGCTCACAAAGGTGGCTGAAGGTAAAGCACACTTATCTGCTGCAAAACAGGTTCGACTTCCTCTCCCCATGCTGCTACACACTTCCTTGTGCTTCCTGCAGGGACAGCCCTGGCTGCCACAGCCTCCACTTCAACCCCTGGCCCGCAGGCACAGAGTAATGATCCATTCTGTGCCTCACATCATCACCAGAGTGCTGTTCCCTGGCAGCTCTGCAGGGGCTCAAGCAGAACGGTGAAGCTGCTCCAGAACCTGGAACCCACATCTCAAGGGCTGCTCATTTCCCACTGCAGCCCGTGCCCTGCTCACCAGCTTCTCCCACCTCACCTCCCAGTTCAGCTGCCAGCAGTATCCTGCTCCTGACACCACTCGTGACACCCTCATCATTTGTAGATGGGAAACCGCCTTCCAGAACTCCAAGACCTTTGGCGAACCGGAGCAGTCCCAGCACCGGGAAGACACTGCGGCTTTACACCCCGACAGCTGTTGTGGAAGTAAACATCCAAATGCAAATCAAAGCTAGCTGGTTAAATGGGTCACTTCAGCACAGGACAAAAGGGATTTGTTTGCAAAAGAAACTACTGCAACAGCCTCAGAAAGCACTCAGGAAACAGAGCTGATTTGTAGTGAAGACGAACCGCACCCCTTTCTCAATCAAAGCAATTTAATGAGTGCTGGAGAAATGAGTAAAGTCACTGGGACCATAAATCACCCACACAAGCAGTTTGTTTAAATTAGGGAATGAGCCGCGGGTAAGTGAGCACAGTCCAGTCCGAGGCTGAGACCCAGGAAGGATGTGGAGAGGCTGTGGAACCAGTTCTCCAGCATCTGCTATCAAAATCACCAGCAGGTAGGGAGGCTCTGGCAGAGCTGAGACATCACAGAAAATGAGCACCGGCTCTGCACTGCGACTCCAGCACACTCCTGGTCTCACCCAGCCAGTGCTCCAAAACACACCAGCTTAGTGAATTCAGTCAACAATGAAATCAACATCAGTGTAAATACTTCGGGTGGTCAGCAGTGGTGCTCTTACATGTGTTTGTCACAGGCAAATCCTCTGAAAATGAGGAAGGTTCTCAGTGGATTTACATACAAACCATTTAATGTAAAAAGGTATTACCACGGTCACTTAGCCAACAGTGTGAGCTACCTGGATCTGTAGAGAAACCTCCCCAGGAAATCAAATTAGCTAAAGGTACAAGTTGTACTTGGCCTCAGAGGAAGGAAAAACAATCATAATTCACTGCAATGCTGATTGTGTATCTCAGTCCAAGAGTACATGTGCTGATGGCACATCACAGTTGGACACTGCTGGGAAAGGCTCTAATCACACTCGCCTGACACAGAGCGAAGGACATTCAATACTAACAGAGCTAATGGAACTCCCCACGGCTGAGCTTCCATAGGCAGGCATCTTCTTTGCAAATATCAATCTAAAAAATACAATATTCTAAAATCTTTTAATGTAAGAGACAGTTTAAAAGAGGCACACAAAAAATGTAAACTGGGATAAAAAGGCTCTTAAAAAAACCCCTACCTTTTTTTTTAGGAGAATTCTAATTAAATAATAATTAATTTTCATTAAACAAAAGGTTCTAGTCTTCTCCAAGATTTCCAATCTTCACCTCAGAAAACCCCAGGCTAGAGAGATGCTTGGATCCTTAGCAAAAATCAGTCATCTTCACCCTTGTCTGTTCACAGAAAGCATGGAGCAGACACACCTGACACTCATTGTTCTAACCTGATCGATAAATAAAACACTGTCCCCATGGTTATTTTTAAAAGGGGTGATTTTAGAAGGGAGGAGGAGAGAGAGGAGTGAAATACATTACTACTTTCAGATTTTTTTCAGTGCTCATCAGTTTATATAAGGTTGGCACGTATCAGTAGGCAAAACAGTTATGGAATATCCACTCTTCCACTGTCATATATCTGAACTGCAACTTGAACAAAGGCTTCATTTTGGACTCTGTAGTCCTGAAAGCTGCAGTTATAAAGAAGTTCTGTAGCACAAACTCTAGCTACTCCTGAGGAAAAGGGAAAAAAGAAAGCAGTTTCAAGACGGTATCCTCTCTGTTGAGACACACAATCCACTCAAGCAGGAAATCCACACAGATGGGGTGGACAATCAGCCCCAGATGTACCGATGACAAGCTGCTGACATTTCAGAATTTCCCTTTGAATAGCAGGTGCTGTCTGAATACACTCAAGGCTAGAGAGTGGGAAAGAGCTTTTCAGAAGCCATTGCCTTGAATCGCTGAACGACAGCACTGCAGGAGACTGACTGCGAGCCAGTCTCCTGGTGCCAACAGTAAGTGACAAAGAACAAGAAACAAAAACAAAGAAACAAAAAACCCCCCAACAATACCAACACTTTTCTTAAAAAACACTTCAGATAATTTTAGATGAGGAGAGATTCATTATTACCAAAGCAAAAAATCTGCAACAGACCCGGTTGGGAAGGCACATCTGGCCAGCACATAATCCAGAAGGAAAACTAGATCAATACAGTTTCTGCCACGACAAGATTTAGAAGGGCCTCTTGGGTCATCCAGGACTCTCCTATCACTTGCATCCACAACATATTATTTCTTTCTTAAGTGGCAAACTGTCCCCTTTACACGACAAAACAACTTTTGGTGTCTGCTCTATACTGCTTCTTTAATAAAGTAAGGAAATGGGATGGACCATTCTCCTGTTTTCAGTGATCTCTCCTCTAATATCAGCAGGAGCTGTGCTTACAACCAAAATAATAAAGCCCCTCTTTGCAGCTTCATTGACCAGTCCCTTGTCAGAACGGTTTGGAGCAGGAAAGAACAGGGGAAACATCAATTTGAGGAAAAAAGTAAGAGGCTGCTACCTAAACTAAAAACTTCATTGCTCTGTGCAGCTTTCTTCTACTCCTGCTTTCCCAGGGGTTTCACAGTGTCATCAAGGAAACGAACCCAAGCCTGTGAAGGGCAGTGTCATATAAATGTATGTTTGAAAGGTAAACGCAGCTTGCTCACCTCAGCTTCGAGGGAAAGAACCTTTAGGAGCTTCTCATAAGCACAAGAGAATTCACCCACTTGCTTATGCTGCCGCTGTGATGTGCTGTGAGTGGGAGGAAGGTACCAGGGGTGAAGGAGCAGCAGCTGCACTTGGCTATGCTGCCTACTCAGTACCACCCAGGGAATTCATGCTGGAGTCCTGGGAGCTTGCTCCCAGTCCAGTGCCAAGAGTCCTCAGTTCTTACATTCAGTCTGACTGGATTCTTCCTCCTCTGTTCCTTCTCCTTTTCCTGTGATAAGCCTTCTCTTCACTTTCACTGGCCCATAAAAGAGTGTTAGAGATGCGTGCCTTTTCCCTTGTGTGCACAGACACACAAGAAAATCCCTTTTTTTCACCTATTTTCATATGACTGTCTCTAGCACTGAACCAGTATCAGTAAACATCACACATGGTCAGACCATAAAATACTGAGGAACACAAATCAGCCTTCGATCTCACCACTTTCTTCCAGAGCTGTAGCACTTGTGTCTGCATTTGCACCTATGTATGTGATCACAAACATACTGACAAACCCCCCTCAAGATCCACTTGAATGCAGCCTCTGAACATGGCATGAGGCTCTGACAGTGTGAAGGGCCTGTGCCACTGGGTCAAGAACTATGTCATTATCTGACAATCTCCTTAATCATCTCTCTTTTACAGAATTACTAAATCCTCAGTATCTCCTCTGTTGTTCTGTCCTCCAATGCCATTTAGTGGACCCAAGCAAGCAGTCCAAGAACTCTTCTTGCTCCCTTTACCCCTTGAGCAAAGCACACAGTTACAGAGAAGGTGATACACAGATCCACCATCCCAGACAATGGACCAGTCTCCTTTCTGGGTAAAATCTGCCTCTCACCAAGATCCACTCTGATGAAGAAATCCTTACACAGGAGCGAAACAAACTCACCAAAGCTGAAAGGTGACTCTCATTTTAGTTAAAATGGTCCCAATCACAGCTCAATTAAAGCCTCTTTTCTTCATTTTTGGGCAGGGAAAACCAGAAACATTTATCTCAGGCACAGAGACAAGCAGGCAGTCTTGGTTTTGCTGATACTTAAAATGATCAAGAAAGGACTGACAGCACCTCTAACATTCCCTTTTCTCCCCATAACAATCCTTCTTGTGGAAGCAAGAAAGGTAACATCTGAAAACTGAGATTTATACTTCAGAAAAATAAGCATATGACACAAGGGAGAGCAAGGGCACAGGATTCCCATTGCTCAGATTAAAATCACACGATATGATTATTCTGCCAGCTCCTGAAAAAAAGACAAAGGCCCACAAAATGTACTAGATAAAAACACCAGCAGTGTTTCCTCTCAAACTGCAGAATAACAACTCAGTCCTTTTGACCCAAGCTGACAATTGCGTGCCCTAGTAATTCTGGCAAATGAGGAACACAACAAGCTGAGCAGTTAGGCCTTATCTAAGTCAGAAATAATTACTCTGAAAAAGCATTGTATCAGTACAGATCAGCAGCAGAGATTTTCATTTACTCTCAGTTACAGCACAAAAGTACTACATCCCCTCTCACGATGTTACAACTGGCCCAGACATTGCACAGAGGGAAAGAAGCTGTTTAAGGAGAAAAAGTGAAAAATTACTTAAAACCAGGAAAAAGATGATTAGCTTGAATGGCCTGCCACTGCTTTTTCCAGTTATCTTGGTTTTCATCATCATCATCCTTGTTTTACTTTGTAAAGATTCCAATGATAAAAGAAGTAGGTCGATCCCTATCATACATTTGAGTCAAAAAAATAAAGAAATGATACAAGCAGATATAACCTGGTCTTCAGAGAAATCATGACAAGGGCTGTTTGCTGACCCAGAAAACACAGCCTGGGTAGAAACACCTATTGAGAAACAAAGAAAAAAGGCACAAAACAAAATATGAAAAGAGTCGTGAGATAAAAATGCTTATGTCTGTGTCACTGTCATCAGTGTCTCACAGAATCCTTGCGTTCACAGACTTACTCATTGTGTCAGGATTTATTTCTCCTAATACATACTTCTTATATTAAGCATAGAGTGAGGAAACAAGGTGAGTTAAGGCCTCAGAATTAAATAGTTTAGTCTTGGAATATTGTTTTCTAGATATGACACGTCACCCAGTCTGGCTAGAGTTGCAGTAGTAAGTAAATAAGAAATATGTGCAGTTGTGAATTAATTATAATTTATGGCGTGTTGTGTCCCCCAGTGATGAGTAGAGAAAATTCAAAATTAACAAGAGCCCAAGAATTTACTGAAAAAACACCAATCTTCTTGTTTCTGGCGACATTTCCCTTAAAATAGAGAATTATCTATACACTGCCTTTACTTTCCCCAGGCAAAATTCACTTTAGATTATTCCCTCACCCTCCCAATTAGATTCATGCAAGGCTGAAAATTTCTGATTTTTTATTTTTTATTATTATTATTATTTCATTTAAACATTAGGTCTTGGGCAAGGTGGGAAAAGAGCAGCACCTTTTAAAAAAAACCTGTTATGTGCTATATAGGACAAACAGGTGAGATTTAAAAAAAGTTAAGTTTTTATATGTACATATACACACATACACTAAACAAAATTAAAACCAAAAAACTTGTGAGGGGGTCATTTTCAACAGGAGAGAAGAAAGCCTTATTTCACAGCAAGCAAAAGCACCACAAGTTAAGATTAGAGTGCACAGTCACATGTAGTGCAGATACCAAACTAGCCTGGGTCCTGGAAGCAGTGTAGTTAGAGCAGAAGAGACCTCCATGAGGGCCCTCTTATCCCACTCCTTGGCAGAATCAAGCGCAGAGCCTGTATTCAGGAGGGTGTGCTGTGCATACACTCCCACAGCTCGCTGCTCTACCTCCATCAGTTTTGGCAGACACCACAAGACATAGCAAACTAGTGAGAGTAGGAGACCCAGAGCTAAGCTACAGACTGACTTAGCTACAGTGGTTCTGTAACAGAGGTTTCTGAGTTCCCCCATGTCTCTTGCGTGCTCCCTGTAGGTACTGCCTGCTTCAGTCACACAGCAGACAGCTCCTGATTATTTACTATTTGTGCAATGAGGTGCCCATTCTTGCCTACCTGCACCTTTTCCTATCTCTCTTCCACCCAATACCACCACTTCTACTTCCTTCAGGCTGACATAGTAATAAAATTAGAAAGGGGCATGTACACTTAACTAAGGGGAATTGTCAACAACCAAATGAAGCTTAAAAAATAATAACAATTCTTAAAAAAAACCAATTAAAAACCCTGTTCATGTTCTGCAGACTTCTGGCAGAGTTTTGTCATTTAGCCCCCAGAGGTCTTTGCCTTCAGGGCCTGCAGGCTAAATTGTCTCCCCTGGCAAGGAGCATGCAGTACACGATAAAATTCTGACTAAAAGAAAAAAGTAGTAAAGGTTGGGGGAGGAGGCTTTACCATGGAAACCCCAAACTGTGGTAGCAGCACTTATGCTACCCGGTACGCTTTCAAGAGGGTGAACTCCTTCCTGTTGGTGCGAGCTGCCCAGATGAAAAGAGCAGCTGCCATAAACTGCAAAGGTGCCGACACACAGGCGAGGCAGAAGGACCAGCCAAATTCACCCCTCACGTCATCAGGCAGAGGCAGTTTCTTGTGGAGCAGCTCAATCCCAGCTACATAGCAGCCAACAAGGCCCAGCGTACAAAGCCCTGGGGAAGGAGGCAGCAAAGGACAATGAGCTCACCCTTGGAGTGCTCTGGGAGGCACAGTGAGCTTCTGGAGGAGGATGGCAGGACACCTACCTGCTAGGAAATGCAGGACTCCAGTGGCAATGGCTGGGTAAAGGCTGCGGCAGGCACAAGCACAGAGCCCAATTAGAGCCCCAAAGCACATGAGGCCGATGCTGACAAAGGGCAGGAGAAACTGCAGTCGCCAGAGATCTGAAAGGAATACACAGGACAAGTTTGCAGAAGATGTGCTAGAAGCTGACCTTCTCCCACCATCTTACATTCCCTTCTACCCACTCTGCTTTTGCTTCATTACATATTCTACATTGCTAGCTAAAAAGGACCACAGGCTCCACTAAAGCAGAAAGAACCTAATTTGTTTTAACTCCCAAATTCCTGTACTGCATTCATGGGCAAAGCCTTCGGTAACACATCTACATTTTCCTTTTGCACTTTGATGTACTGCTGGTGCTACTGTAAAAAACAATAAATGCAGAGCAAGACACAGTCGCTTTCCTTACTAGTGATTTTGTTTCAGAAACATCCTTTTTGTTTTTTATTCTATTTGTTTATCTGCCAGAAGTGAAAGACACTTACAAGTCCGATTCAAATCTGTGCCACTATTGTGATTTCCAGGCTCTATGTACTTCTCCATGAACTGATCAGAGAGGGAAAAACTGATGCAGTTTGTAGTCATATCATTTTCTGGAAGGGAAAAAAAAAGTTACCATTAGGCCTCTTCCCCTCCACTCCTCCCCTGCCTTTCAAATCCCCCTTTCCCAACCATTTTTGCTGGGAAGCTCTTCAAGAAAGAAAATACTACATCTCAAAACAGATCTGTAGATGCCTTACTATGATGTGTTTAGTATTCAAACATGCAGGATCTTCAGGTTTACTGGCTATCCACCGAACTGTTCCATGCTTGACAGATTGGGAAAGAAATGTGGCATACGATGCTCAACTATGTTGCTACATATTCTTGTGCTCAGAGTCCCTTAGATAAGCTGTGCTTATCTCCATGTGCAGAATGTAGTCTTGTACTGAACATTTAATTCAAGAATGGGATAGAAAGAACTAAAGAACAGGAAATATTTACTTTACACTAAGTTTCTCCTGTTTTATGCCTCAGTTAGATTTTGCTTTGAGAATACTATTGAGCAGACCTGGTTTAAATGTCTTCCAAAGTATTTTCACGAGAGGAAGAAAAAAGAATTTAATGTTTTTTCTCCTGAAAATGTAGCTGAAGGTACATTTTTAAGAGGGTTCAAAATGAAAGGCTTCACACACACAGTAAGTACCCATAATCTACTTTGAAGCAATTAAAATAATTGTTTACAACACCTTTTTTCCCCCACCATTGTGAAAAATATTACAAGTATTTGAGTCTATATCCACTCACATCCAAAATGTGCTGATGCAACGGTGGGATATTTGTTATATGTGAACGAAGTGAATGACTAGCTAAAAGGAGTGAGTGCCTCCTTGACAAAGTAGTATCTTTATTCCATTGCTGGAACACAGGATCTGTCCTAAAAAAGACACTGACTGGTAGAGCAACTATAACTGTATCCCCAGCTGGACAGTTGATGCAAAATAAAAATCAAGCTACGTAAGACTAAATTTAGATCAAGTGTCATGTGTCAAATGCAGAATCTGCAGTACTGCAGTCACAGACCATTCTGTCCATTGCTTCTTTAAAAATCTGGACTGTCTTGAACAAACAAACAAACAGAGAAACAAAGGATAAGCTAGAAATAAGCCTCCTGGAGGAACAAAGTGGCATGAGTATGTTCTGAAGAAGTTAGCACATACCACCCCAGGCAAGCTAGGGAAGTGTTAATTGCTCTGGAGATACCTGGTGGGCTGTACCAGTGAGAGTTTTTGGGTACAGTGATACACCTCCGCCACAATCCAACCGTGCCGTTGCACCTGAAGAGCGCATCTGTGTAGGTCTTCTCATCTGCCTCTTTGCTGAAAAATTCCTCCCAGATGCTTCTGCCGGCTTCACTAATATTCTCAGCCGGGGACAGGGTGTGGTATTCGTACCAGAAGTCAGTGCCAATGGAAGCTGCCATATAGATGGTGGAGATGAGACTGAGCACACAGGCGATCACGAGTGCTGTGGCAAACCGGTTATCCATCATGGCGCCCTTCCTGCTGCCCGGGAAGAGAGGGACAAGTGAGCAACTCTTCAGACAGCACAGTTATCCTAGCAGGGCCAAACTCACAGCATCATCCCTCTTATGCAATATCTCCTCAGGATAGCCATGTATTTCTCTTCCAGCATGCTGAAATCAAAGGAACATGGAGCAAATCTACAGTACTGGCCAACATGTGCTGGATCTGTGAGTTCAAAGTATGGATAATATCCCAAGAGAGTGTGCTCTGTCAGCCACACTGCACTAGCTGCCCTCCCTGAAAGAGCAACGGATAGAGCAACACCAACTCTGTCCCCAAAGCATATGGCACAGCTCGCTACCATTTGTGATCCTGATTGTAGGGAACGTCAGAGAATCCATCCACAGCGTCCAGGCACAAGACTTATCTTTCCTTAGGAGATTACCAAGGGTAAAAGTTATTTTTAGCCCGCCACCCCATACGGCTTTCACAGCTTGTGTTTACAGCAAAGATAAGAACCACAGACATGCCAAAAAAGCTCTTCCAGACTGCTCATTAAAGCCAGCCATGCCAAGGTGCTGGAATGCCTTTAGGGAAGCAGAGAAATGCATCTAGGCTCTAGAGATGGAACATGAAGGAAGCACCAAATTTGGAAATTATGGTAAATGCTGCAGTAACCCTGTAACACATATTGTGATAGTTCTGAAGAACTAAGGCAATGCAGGGGGATGCCTTGCTCCGTGGTAACAAGGTGATAAAACTGAAAGGCCTCCATATGCTCCCACAAAGACTTTGCTCTGCCTCCCTCTGTGAGGGGTCATTTATGCCCTCCTTTGCAGGATTGTTCTCACAAATGGCATAGATTTGGGGTCAAAGGAGGCACGGGAAAATACAAATACTGCACATGCTTATGACTGTGACAATTCTGTGACTTTAATGAGGAAGTGATTGGTAATACATGAAATGTTTTGTGGATAGTACAATGTGCCAGAGGACTCCTCTCAGATGCCTGTCGTTCTCATGCATTTTCTGTGCTTGATTATATTTATGGATTACTATGAATAAAGCTTGATGCACTAGGCAGGAGGAAAAAAAAATAAAAAAAAATCAATGGAAGCTAAGTCAGCGCCTAGAGCCAGGCTGCTGGCAGGAGCTACTATCTAATCAGCTCTTGTCCATTGCTTGCTCTACCTCCCTTCTCCCACACACTTTGATCAAAATATTTTGGTCTAGTTTCTTTGCAACTGAATGAACCACAACTGGAAACAGCAAGTGCCTTAAAACTCAACATTCGTAAGGGAAAACACCAGTGCTCAAGTCAGGCCTGACAGTAAGAAATTCTGAACGAAGAAACAAGGTGCAAATTAAAACACGGAGTTTCATAGGCACCAATGTTTGATGTTACCAATACCATTCTTATTTCTTTTCCCTTCCATCTGCTCCTCTATTTGCCTGAAACTGGCTAACAAGGAAGAGAAATTATGTGTACCCACATCATTCCCTATGCTTCATTTCCATATTAAATGAGACACACTCTTTGTAATATCCATCCTTGAACTGCATCCTTAGCAACAAACACGAATAGAACTGATTTTGGTGAACTGGCAAGAAGCACCCATTTAAAATACTGCAAAGTGTGCATACCACAACTGCACCTAAATAATAATCCACAAGCTGTGAACTTTTATAAACGTATTTAAATACTGAGAGAACATATGTATCCAGGTTTATTTGTCTGGAAAACATAGAATCAAGCCAAGACTTGGAAGCAAATTCTCTGTGCAGTGTTTAATTCTTGTCTGTGTACTTCCATCCTCCGTTAATACCCCAGCATCTAGCTCAAGGTACGCAGCATGTGGGATGAGTGGGATAGGGAGAGAGAAAGTTGCTGTATAGATCTGACCTCACCATTCAGCCACCCTGAGTGCACTGAGGGATCCCCTTCACAAACATCTCAAACTGGGCATGTGGCACCTCCAGGGCCACAGCTCCTGCCCAGCTGAGCTCAGAGCTGAGCAGATTCTCTGGGAACCCACTCTCAGAGCAGGCAGCAGAACAGGCTGGCAAGCAGGCTGGTCTGGATTTCCCACTATATTGCAGTCACATACACTGCAAGAGGAACCCTCTGCAACAGATTCCTCTCTTTAGAAAGGGCTCTCTCTGGGTGGAAGGATCACAAGAACCTACAAGCTCCATCCTCAGAGTAGTGTCTGGCAAAAAAGATTGTCAGCAGATCATTACTGGGCCACTGATCTGCTGTCACTGCCTCTCAGTATAGATCTTTATAATAACGAAGTCCTATCAGCTTTGTGCCTAACATACAGAAAGAAAAGAACTGGCTCAAAAACCTTACTTTCAGATACAAATCCCTGCTGCCAGGTGCAGAACACTGATGCTGGAAATACCCCTATCAGACCACCATTAAAACAAATCCACACCCTTCTGATCAGCCTTCTATGTGCTGGTGTACTGTGGACCTGGCAGGTTTGATGTCAGCTGGCAACCAAGAACAGTTCATAAGCAAAATGAAGGGTTAATCACCAAACAGCAGTGCCCAGTAGTCATTATCCACTTGGTAAAAGGGATGTGGCAATTTACTGGAGTTCAACCCCTGTAATGTAACTTCAGGTATAGGCAGAGAGCAGCTGATAGGGCTACAGACCCCAAAATCTAGTGGGTGGCTTTGTCTGGCTTTTGTCCCAAAAAACACACATGGATTTTCAGCATGGACAAGACAGTACAAAGGCGTAAGCACAGTCCCAATTCTTTACAACAAAGGTCCCCTCAGTGCTTCTGCCTGACACTTCAACTGCTTACAGAAAAGATAACTCCACAACACTTCAGGCAAATTTTGAACTAGTTTTTCCTGCCACAGTGCAGTAGACTTGACTACCCCGCCCATTCACTGTGTATATCCAATGCACCTTCATGCACAATAAACACACCCCCATTTAAACGATGTGTTCTTTTAAAAGACAGAACCATCCTTCCAGCCCCAGGCAGAGCTCAATGGGAGTAGTAAGCACAGTCAGTAAGGAATAGTTACCAGAGAAAACCATGAAGAAAGACACTGCATGCTTACAGGATTATGCTACACTTTGCAAAAGGTTCTAAGCAGGACAATGTGCAGGGGGTGCTTCAGAACAAAATTTATAAAAAAATATCATTATAATTAATGTCACCTTTGGCAGTAGTAAAGACATAAAGATTGATTACAAATAAAAATATTTTGTCTTTACAGGCTGTCACCAAGAGCTTCGTTGTTTTTACGAGAGGTTTCTTCATATAGCACTGCCAACACATTTTATTTTAATAGCAGAAGCTATTTCAAACAAGTCATGGCTGCAACTAAACTATGCAACGAATCTAAGACAACACAAGGCAGTTGTAAACAGGCAGAAGTTGTTCATATGATATTGTAACTGTTAAAGAAGTGAGACGTAAAAATTTTAAAGCAGCAGCTCAAAAAGAGAAGGCAAAGGCCAAACGGGCAGCAACATTTAAAGGAATGACTGGATGCGTGCACTTCTGGGGGAGGTGGGAAAGAAGGAGAGGGCAAGTCAGTAGAGCTGAAAGTGAAAAAAACAGACAACAGAACAAAAGCAAGTATTCTGGCAAAAAATCAACTTAAAGCTGAAGAACGGGCAGTCTTTGTAAGAAGTCACTGTACCATGGCAGAAGGGAAAACAGAAACACGAAGATTTTTATCTTGTTACCGCGGTCGCTCCTTTCAGCCAAGAGTGGGCCACCACACTAAAAAAACTCCTCTTACAGAAGTCATCATAACAGAGGGCGGCTGCGTTCACTGCCATTCTCTCGGGAAACACGCTTGCAATCCGACTGCTCTTTGGGAAAAGCGATTACAGAGAAGGCGTAAATTAAGGGAGAAGGGGTAAATGTGGCGAGAGGGCTGGCAACAGCAGGGGACAGGATCCCCTCCTAACACTGAGGGCAAGCGGATTAGGAAATGCTGCTCCCAAACACTGCGTTACCTTCGGAGGTCCTCAGGAGCGCCTCAGCACACGCAGCTCCGATGATTCCAAGCCCCTTCAGAGGCACAGCGTTGTCTGAATCCTGTGGCCAGCGCAGAGCACGAAAGGCAGACCTCCCTTCTGCCCCGACTGTTCCATTCATTCAGCTCCTGCCACGCCACCGCCTCACGACAAGGGATCTGGAAGCAGAGAGCAAGCAGAATGGTCGGAGAATCATCCTTTCAGTCTGGCATTACTTCACGGACCTCTCCCGGTGCTGTTCACTAAGGGAAAGGCACATGCGGGGTGGGGGGAAGGACTTGCAGAGCTGTGGGGCCAACACCACCTGCCCGTCCAGGGTCGGCCCGGGCGGTGCCACCGCCCGCCGCGGGGGCTCGGGCCTCGCAGCCCAGCGCTGGTGGGGGGACCCCCGCCGGCCAAGGCGAGCGCGGCGGCCCGGCCCCTGTGCCCGGTCCCAGCCTCAGGAACAGCCCCGGCCCGGCACCCACCGCCCATCGCCATCGCCATCGCACCCCGGCCCGGCCCGGCCCCGCTTCCGCCCGCCGCGCCCGCCCGCGCGGGGCACCCTGGGACGGGTAGTCCTGCGGCCCGCGCCGAGCCGCACCGCGCGCCCGGCCCCAGCCCACAGACGGCCCGAGCCCGCACACAGCCCGATCCCACAGACAGCCCGATCCCGCACACAGCCCGATCCCACAGACAGCCCGATCCCACAGACAGCCCGATCCCGCACACAGCCCGAGCCCGCACACAGCCCGATCCCACACACAGCCCCTTCCCACAGACAGCCCGAGCCCGCACACAGCCCGAGCCCGCACACAGCCCCTTCCCACAGCCAGCCCGATCCCACAGCCAGCCCATTCCTTCAGCCAGCCCGTTCCCACAGACAGCCCACTCCCACACTAGACCATTCCTTCATCCAGCCCATTCCCACATCCAGCCCGTTCCTTCATCCAGCCCGTTCCTACACCCAGTCCATTCCCATACCCAGCCCACTGCCACACCTAGCCCGTTCCCATATCCAACCCACTCCCACACCACCCCATCCCACATCCAGCCCATTCCCACAGCCAGCCCGTTCCCATACCCACCCCGATCCCATACCCAGCCCCTTCCCACACCCAGCCCATTCCTTCATCCAGCCCATTCCCACACCCAGCTCGTTCCCATATCCAACCCACTCCCACACCAGCCCATCCCACACCCAGCGCGATCCCACACCCAGCCCATTCCCACTCCATCCAGCCCTCGTGCTGTGGGAATATCCCCCCGTGACCAGGTGCATCCCCAGGTGCCTCCTGAGGCAGGTGCTCCTCCTGCCTCGAGTTACCCGAGAGAAGAGCCTGCCCCACACCTGGCTGCAAACCTCCTTTCTGCTCATTTGGTTTCCTTCACTCCTTGTAAAATAACGAAGGACTTGAGAAAACACCGAGCAAGGGGGAGAAAAAGTAAAGTAAAAACTGCAGAAACTGTCACTTGTGGCTCCACGCCCCACACGGGACATTTCCCCGGCACAGGTACCCACGCGAATTACAAATTAAAAGAGGATAACTTTTACCTTTCTTTTTTAACAGCCCTGGCTCAGAGATGGCCCCACCCGGTGCTGATTGTACAAACCACCAAGGGAGCAAGCAAATACTCTGAAAACCCCGGAAATATCCAAGGATTTCAGGCTTTCTGGGGAATTATCCCAGCCAACTCCTCTGCCAGAGGGGCTGGGAAGCACCTTGGCAGCAAGGTAAGAAGCTAGGATGGCAATGGAGAAAGCAGTGATGACTTGGTGCTAAAAGGGGTTTTATAATTTTAAAAAATTATTAGAAATTATATTTACTTAAAGAAACCTCTATCTATATACCCCACTGTTCCAGACCAAGGATCTGTCTCACCAACACCTCATAATATAGCTGTCAGCAAGGATGTAATTTGGGGTCTGACTGGGATTTATTCCAGACTCCAAAATACTTAACCTCTTTATGGAGGACCTAGGGGAAAGCAGAGTATTGCTGACAAACCTCACAGGTGACACGGGGCCTGAGGGAAGGGTAAATAATGACATGGAGAGGGCACTGGTACAGGGTGACCTGCTCACTTCCATCCAGGGCAAGCAAACATGCATTTCAATAAGGTCATCGATGAGCTCATTAATTGAAAAGCAAAGGCTGGAGGCTGTACTTACCTGACATGAGGCTTCATCCCAGGAAGCACAATATTAAAAGGAAAAATGTTGGTAAATTACCCACTGCCAAGATGGCGCTGTGGCCAAAAAAAAGCCCCCAACTTTCCTCTAACCTCAGATGTATAAACTGAGAAATAACAAGGAGGAAAGAGGCTGTATCACATCTGGAGCTGCTGCTGGCTGCTGAAATAGCATGTCTAGTTTGACATGTAGACAAGCAGAGAGAAACCTGAAAAGGTATGTGAAAATCACTGAGCAATTAGAAAACCTCTCTCCACTAAATATATCACAGAAGATCAGTCAATTTAATTTATAGGAGTTTATTTAAGTAGTTAGTTTATTGGACTAGGCAGTTACAAGACCATAAAATACCTGTAATGTGTAATGAGAACAAGGAACAAAAAAAAATCAGTACCAGTTCTTTCTGTATACCTGGCAAAATGATCAGAGGTTGACGTTAGAAAATTCTAAAAGGAAAAAAGAAAACTTGTCTGCATTCTAAGCCACAGGATAAGCAGAATTGGAACCATTTACTGTAAATTGTAGTGAATTATCTAACACTGGCAAGTCCATAGGGTTTTCTCCTAAAAGATCTAATTTTGTAAAAATGAGAATCAGTTTTGTAGTCATTGCTACTTCCATTATTAAATTTCAGTGGCCACTTCTTTTTCATAATCTGCCCAGATCAGTATGAAGTGTGCAGCTGCTCAAAAGCATCCAGAGGGAAGAGATGGGTTTTCATATTATTTACCTAAATTCAAATACTCTCTACAGATTTCACCTGGATATCTTTTTTTTCTGGAAAAATACCCTTCCATATAGTATGAGTAGCCCAATAAAAACATTACAAATGAACGCTTAGGATCATTTGTTGCCAACAAATATCTTTTTTCTTTTTCTCTTTCTTTCACACCACGTCAGTGTGCCTCAGCAGAACCACTGGCTGATCAGTTTAGCTACGGAACAGGATTGTTTGGGAAGGTTTTAAAAGTAAAAGTTTGCTTTACTGTGCAGAAACAGTGGCAGTTTGCACAGGAAAGCATGAAAGGAGTAATGCTGAGAGCTATAGCTTAAATGGTGTTCCTGCTTTTTGCAAAAGTGAAGTCTTTTCGATAGCAGAACTGGATCATGTGCATTAGTAAGTTCTCAGGCAGTAACAGAGTTTAACATTGAAGTGCTGAAAACAAAACAAACGAAGCAAAGCCCCAATATGTTGCAAAAAAAATAAATAAATTGTTTAGTACAAAATTTGTCTCATTTTAGTT
This sequence comes from Xenops minutus, assembly GCA_035221455.1. Taxonomy (NCBI): domain Eukaryota; kingdom Metazoa; phylum Chordata; class Aves; order Passeriformes; family Furnariidae; genus Xenops; species Xenops minutus. The sequence goes on along the minus strand of JAWWEE010000001.1, from coordinate 22,028,616 downwards.
CTCACAGTCTAAGGGAATAAGTAAACATTTGTAGGAGGTGGCACCACCTGTATTAAATGAAGCTGATACAGGATGAAAAGAGAAAAAAACCTTCATATATCACATTCACTTCAGGAGTTATTGATTCAGACCTGAAAAAGGTCTTTGAAAGTCTGTCTGTTTTTTCCAATACTACTGGTTAATTTACCAGATATCACCTCTCCTAACAAATATTCTCTTTGTAATAATAAAAATGGCAGTTTTGGCTCTTGTGTTTTAGGCATCAGCTCTGAGCATTTCCCATAGCCAGAGGGAGCAGAAAATCCCATGGATTTGTCTCAGACCTCCTTATACAGTTTGCCTGTTTTATTTCTGCCTTCTTTATTTTTCCTACTCTGGCACAGAACACAGTAGGATAAGAAAATCCTACTGTAAATATAATTTTCACATAGAGAAGGCTTTCTAGATGTGCTTCTTCCAAATACCATGAATAGCACTGGTGCATTTTAATGATGCTCACTTGTTCTTCACGTTAGTGGTCTCCAAACCTTTTTATCATGCACCCCATCAGTAAAAACTTTTTGGGCAGGCACCCCTCTAATGTAATATATATTTTTTTATAATTATATAAAGAATTATATACATGTACTACTGTACTAATAGATTATGTAAATTATAAAACATACACAAAAATGTAAATTAAAAAGGTTTGAGATAAACAGGCAATAAACAATAAATATTTAAAAATTAGGTGTACAAAAATATATTCTTCCCGCACAGCATTTTGTAGACCACTGGTCTCAACATGGGACTATTTCAGCCTATCCCAATGCATTGTCTCAGTGCCCATGATTTTACCTGAATTGGCTCCACCCTCTCTTCTTTTCTGAGGCATGAAAACTCTGTTGGTTAGCGTTCATATGGTCACCTCTGAGCCTGCCTTCAAATAGTTACAGCATAGTAGGGCAATTGCAGCCAATTTAGTGTGGTTTTTGGATTGTTTTTTAATTAGGTCTGCAAATCCCTGTTTCTTACATCTTTTCAAAGCACAATCATTTAGAAACTACTACACTTACCTTAAGCCAAATGAACCTCTGTCTTTCTCAACATTCATCATCATTAATAATTTACAGATACACAGCTTATTTTATCTAGATGCCTGTGCTTATATAAAAGCGCATACAGGAGCTGGAATAAAACCACATTTAAACAATCAGCAAAACAGAGAATGTAAAAGACAAAAACCTACACAAAACAAACCCACAGTTCACTACCTGAAGTGCTTCAATTGAAGAAATTTGTAAGGGGGAGGTGGTGCATGTAACAAACTAAATCAACAACCCTGCATACTTCCTGTGCAGATAGATCTGCTGTGCACTTCTTTTACTCATTTTGCCACAAAAATAGGTGGCTACCTACCTATAATATATGTATGACAAACAGTACGGAACCGTGAGCAATGACATGAAATCTTTTCCCTTGCTACTATTGGAAACACCTCAGCATTTCCTATGAGGAAGATTTAGGGAATGGTAAAAATACTGACACAACAAATTTCACAGGGTACATTTGAGAAGGCAGGATCGTAGCAAACCAACATTCTTTAAAGCAGAACTGGCCATGTGCAGGGCCACGATCACAGGACCTGCTCCGAGGGTCTGGTAACAGAAGCTTTAAGTTCACTCCCAGTTTCAAAACTACTCAGCACCCAGTGGCTGCATTTTTTCAGAGCTGCATCAAGGGCTGGACAAGACAGGTGTCCCAAATGGAAGAACATACAACCAAGCTGGTTGCTTCAGCAGAGAATTTTGTTCAGGAAAAGGGTTTACATGTATCTAGCAAAATCTGTGAGGAAAAGAGTTCTTTGGAAATCTAGGAGCAGGATGAGGAGAAGATGGAGGCTTTCTCCTGATGATAAAACATCTCACCACATCTCTCGGATCTTTGGACATTAATTACTGAGCTTTCTGGAGAGTGTTATGAGGGGAATTTCTATGTACTCTATTTTTGAGAGCTTGCCTCTCCCTCAGAGAAGTGAGCTCCGGGAAGAGTAAGACCCTACATGATGCCCTCTGTGAATCAATATCACATAAAACCCCCACAAGTACAGACTCCTGACAAATACACCTGGTGCTGCTTCACTGGGATAATTACAGATTGCTTCATTATTCCTGGTAATGCTTTAGGTTATCTTTGCAAATCTGCCCAGATAAGGAAGTGTCACCTGTGGAGTACAGCAACACACAAAGACATCCACTAGTCTATTTAGATCATTCAAGAAATGCAGAGCAAATTCAGGAGAGCAGAGTTGGTCCCTGTTGGAAAATTTTTAGTATTTAATTTTTATCTTAGTGAGTAAGGCTATTAAACTACAGAGAGACAACATAGCGAGGAACCACAAAGACAAGAATACACAGACGTAAGCTTATCTTTATTATTCCATTAAGCTTTTTAAAGTTCCTCACTTTTTTGTCTGCTCTGGGGCGGAGAGAGGGAGGGAGTGGATTTCAAAGAGTATGAAGTACTGTGAGATGGAGGAAAGAGAAGTTTGTGCCTAATTTCTACAGCTTGTAACTGCATGTAAACTGTTAGAATCCAGCTGCAGAGTAAAATAACATGTAGGTCCATCTTTGCAAGAGAGGCAGAGCTATTATACTGTGGACTGTAGGGTTCAGCTGATCTTCTACTCTAGTAGTGATGGAAAGAGATGCCTCTATTTCCCAGCGTTCCTTGGAAGAAAACAGCTGAAACACATTCCCTGAAGCAGAAATAAGCAAAGCTGGAACAAAGCTCATCTCTTCACTCAATCCATCAAACATAATTTCTGTAAACTGTGAACTGCTTGGGTGCTTTTATCACAAGTCTTGGCTGAAAACTTGGTATAACTTTTGCAATCTTCAGATGGTGAGAAGATAATTTTTAGCCTGTGCTTTTTTGCAGGTTTACACTTATGTCTGTCACATACAAATCACAAAGTCCTCAACCCAATCTGATTTTAAGAGTTTTATTAATTTGGTTTTGTGTTGTCTTCTCAGCTTTGCCAGGGAAGGATTAAGCTGGCACACAAATCCATATTGTAACTGACCAGGGACAAGTCTCTCATAAACAAGAAAACTTGCAGCAATAGTACCTGCTCACTTTCAGCACCACGGAAGGGACTTTTACATTTAATTGAAAATAAGAATTGTCTTTTAGGCAATCAGGTGCAGGAGATTACTCTAAGAATAACAACAAGGTATTTTACAAATCTATGGAAAGCTATTTTTACTCTAATTCGTGAGTGGACTAACTAAAAAGAGTCACTGCCTTCTACTTTAAAAAGAGGACAGTGATTTCTAAGGTGAGTGGTTACACCCAGCTTGGGATGGCAAGATGATTTTTAGCCTGTTTTTCCTTACAGGTTCACATTTACATCTTTGGCATACAAAGCAGTAATCTAATTCAGAGTGTTTTTATACACCTTGATAATTTATCAGAATTTGTGGTGGCTGAATTACACTCACTAAATAAATCCTTACACATTCCATTAAAAATAGTCAGCTGAAGTCCACTAATGACCTACTGATAGGAAGGCAGTTGTATATAACCAGCTCCTTATTAGGCATCAGCAAATCAACACAAGAGACCACGCCCACCTAAACATCCTTCCATTCAGCAGCCAGTCATTTAATAGCTGGCTGCTTTTCCAGGTGCCTGGAAGTCTATCAAGTACCTGATGCACAGGAGCACACAAGCTGAGCACTGAGAGAGTGAATCTGAGTGCATCCAGAATGCACCGCAGGGACTAATTTGCTGCCCAAACAATCTGGAGTAGCTCTTTGCCTGTGGAGACACACACAGATGCAATCTGTGTGCCCGGGGATGGAGCATGCACCAGTAGGCAATTTCCTCAAAGCTCTGAGAACCCTGAAGATGCACCTGGTCTGTGAACATACAGGTGGGAGGGAGAGGAAGGAGAAAATTAATTTTTCTGCTGAAGAGAGGAAGGATGATGAAGACCAATAGTAGAGGTTTCAAATTAGTATGCACTGACAAAAAAACTGTAATGAATTCAGTAGTTCAAAAAAGGAGAATTTCCCACTTGATTTATGAAATGCTGAAAGGTCTGTCTGTAAGGAAAGTCACAGCTGGAGTGATACTGATACTGCAAATGAAAGATGAAGGAAATCAGAGCTTTTTAAGGGAAGTGAGCACTGTATATAAGAACAGTTCAAGAGCCATTCGGGCTGTGCAGTCGGAAGCAGAAGGAACAAACCACTGCTCTGGAGTCTGGGACTGCGGCTGATAAGGAAGCCTGTGAGGGGGATGGGAGCATCAAGCCTAGTTTCAAATTGCAGAAGACAATATGACACGCTGGAAAACTGTTCTCTAAGTTTCTAATACATTCATAAAGTTGGGCATGGAGAGTTCCGGTCTAGGGGAACTGGAGGGGCTGGAGGGCAGGAGCGGGGCACTGGCAGGGCAGCAAAGAGCCTGGGACTGATAGAGAACAACCAACTACAGGGCAGAATGGATATAGTGGTTTAAAGTGTTTCTCCTTATATATTTTCATATGAGAGAGCTACTCTCAACAGAAAACAACAATCATAAATGGACAAGTAAAGTAAAAACCTCCAAGCCTCAGAAAAGTCAAACTTGCCCTGGCAAGCACTTTATACAAAATGTTTTGAGTATAGATACAGAAGGTAGCACATAAATTCACTGTTCTCTGACTTATTCTGAGCTGGTACAATCTCAAATCTCTGCAAACTACCAATATCCTGTCTTAAAAAATAAAAAGTTCAGAATCTTGAAAACTACCTTCCCTCCCCCCAAAATAAAAAAAGGCAAAACCTGAACCTGCTTTGCTTTCACAGGCAAATGCAAAATGAAGATAGAATCAGCAAAACTGAACTTGATTTTTTAAAAAAAGCCACAACTGTTTATTCTGAAGACAAAGTTTTTACTAATCAGAGATTCTTGTCACTTGTTTGTTGCCTATGCAGTTGGTTAAAAGTATATAAATTGCCTCCCCACAAAACCACTTTTCTCCTCCTCCCTCCCCCCATTGCTCCCCCCTCCGTTGATAAAATGTTTTTAAAGAAGACCTTGAAGGGAAGGGTAGGGTTGCTCAGAGCCTCCCTCAGGGTGGGGATGAGGACAGCTTGGCCAGAAATGGAACTCACCCAGGTATCATCTGTGCCTACAGTCACCTTCAGCTATGACTACTACAATGACAACTGCCAGTATCAGCACCTGCAGGACATGTCTACTTTCCTCCCTATCCTGTACACTGCTGTGTTCCTGGTGGGCATTGTTGGCAACTCAATCCTGATAGTAGCCTTGGTCTTCAAGCGACGGGTCCAGAGGCTGATTGATGTCTTTATCATCAACCTTGCTGCATCTGACTTCATTTTCCTCATCACACTGCCATTCTGGGTGGACAAGGAGGCGTCGGATGGGAGCTGGAGGGTAGGATCTTTCCTCTGTAAAGCTAGTTCCTATGTCATCTCAGTCAACATGTACTGTAGCATCCTCCTCCTCACTTGTATGAGTGCTGACCGATACCTTGCTATCATGCATCCCTCTATTGCCAGACGGATCAGAACGAGATCCTATTCGAGAGCACTCTGCATCTCTGTCTGGTTGTTATCCTGCTGCTTAGGAATGCCAACCCTTTTGTCCAGAGAACTGAAGAAGCAATATGGAAAGACTTACTGCACAGACAAAGCTGTGACAGAAGCGAAACAGATTGTGTCGCTGGTGCTTTTAATCTTGGCCTTCTTCTTCCCACTGTTGAGTATCTTAACCTTTTACTGCTCCATCACCAAGAGACTCTGTGTGCATTATCAGAAGGCTGGAAAACGTGACAAGAAACTGAGAAAATCCATCAAGATTGTTTTTATTGTAGTGGCAGCTTTCGTTGTCTCCTGGGTTCCCTTTAATCTGTTCAAGCTTATGGCCATCCTTTTGGGACTCCTGAAGCAGCCTGACTGTTTTTCTGACATGGTTGCCCAGCTGGGCATGAAGGTGAGCAGCCCTTTTGCTTTTGCCAATAGCTGTGCCAACCCTTTCATTTACTGCTGCTTTGACAACTACATCCGCAGAGCCATGCTCCAGTGCCTGTGCCCATGGGTGAAAATCAGCAGCAGCAGCAGCAGCAACTCTGATACTCTGGACACTCGCCTGAGCCATTCCCTATCCAATTTTGTGGCGGGGGAGGATGCCACTAGGAAGAGGAAGCGCTCTGTGTCCCTCTGACTGAGAGCTGGGAGTGCAGAGAAAGGAACTTCTCTCTCCAAAGATGGCAGGAAAAGGAAAAAGAGAAGCGAGTAACACAGACAGGGGTGCAACTGTAGTGCAACCAGCACTTCTGGTGGGAGGAATGGCGCTTCCCTTTAAATGCAGATAGATGAAATAGGAAACCTTAACTGTAGAATTACTTCACAATGATTGCTGTGACACTGCGCGATGTTAAATGTGAAACCATCATACTGAGAAACATCTACAAATGCTTACCCTGGAACCCCAGTAAAAGGGCTACAAACTACAGAAAAGAATCTTGTGATTCAGTTAAAGTTGCTCTGAGAAAAGCTCTGTACTTAAATGTATACAGGTTTTTATTCTGTGCAAGAAAAGCAACACAAGTATTTCTTTTTGGTTCCTAGTTTACCCACAAACCAATGTGATCAATTCTGGTTTTTTGGAGGTTTTCTGAATTTATAAATCCAATGTTTTATTGAATTTATCTGTTACCAGTTCTCATATCTTAAGTCTTGTGCATTTTAAGTCTCAGCTTCTTATTATGGCATTAAACCTTTAGTTTTAATCACAATAATTTAAGTGTCTAGCCCCTGTGATTTCAGGAAAAAAAGGTAACTTGAATGCAGAGAAACCAGAAGATAAGCAAAAGAGGTCCAGCATTTAACCCTTCTCTTAAAGCAAAAAGACCATCAAAAGCTCAGTTGTGCTTTTCAAGTCTTTTTTGAGGACCTGACACAATTTTTGACTGCTTGGGTCAGAACTAAATATTCACTCCCTCCTAGTAAGGAAAAGAAGACAGTGAGCTCCAGGGTGAACTGTTGCACTCATGCAAACCTACTAAAAGGCTTCAAAGGGAAGACAGCTATTCCAGCTAATGTAATTCATGAAAAACAGAGAGAAATGGGCAAAGCCTGAAGTCCTGGCTACTGTCTGGACAGCAGAGAAAAAAACCCTGGAGTCTGAATGATGGAAGTTGTATCCCTCGAGTGCATTCACCAAAGCTTTTCTTTTCACACCTCTGTATTTTCTAAACATTTGTAAATGAGAATGGCTATTTTGGGTGTTACAAATAAATCCTGGTATTTGCATTCTTTATTGATCCTTGCAGTTGAGCTGTTTAATGCACACAGGGACACCACAGCAGATCTCACCCAAGGGCATTGCAAACTTAGAAACCAAGGCATGGACGTCTTGCCCAACTCCCCAGCCATTTCTGTACTGGACCCACTGCCTAACAGAGCAAGCCCTCATGGGAGCAGGTGGAGAGCTGGCACTACAGGGCCCGTGGAGGCAAAAGTGTCTTTCAGCAATTGCTGGTGGCATTGTGCCCTCTGGCACACAGTAGGATACTGGGAGGTGTGCCTGGGTTACAAGGGGTGTATCACAGAAACACACAATAGCTTTTCGCTCTCTTCACTGCATACAGTTTTTTCTCCCCCACTACCTCTTCTAAAAGGTTTTGGTTTTCTTCCCCCACATGACAGAGTTTCCTCCCCCCGGGTAACTGACAAACTCCTTTTTCAGGCTTATAATTGCATGAAAGGCATCAACTGTGTTTTCAGACCTCCCAGTGCCAGTTCAAATTTTAGTTATTTGCAGTGACCCTCAAAAATAACTGTCTCTTCTCAGTCTCTTATCTCCTCTCTGCCTTTACTAGTGTATAACAAGATAGTTATATAATTATTTTTCACAAAAATAAACATAAGAGTTGCATTTCAACTAAGCTACAATTTTTATTACAGAAAAGAATTCAGTAAGTCGGATTCATGTATTATTTCCTCAATCCCCAGCCAAAGCAGTACAGTACCTATGGAAGATAACCGATCTACAAGACTTTAAATAATTTAGGGCTGTTGGTTTCTTTCTTCCATTATTAAATATTTCAAAATACCACATAAAATTGGAAAAATTACTAAGGAAATCTACCAAGATCTCCTACCTAAGCGGTAGTACAGACATCTGGAAAATAACAAGTGAACTTGATAAATATTGCCAGGCTTGAAGCGAGTTACATATAAATGCCACAGCAAATGTTCCACATAAGCAAAACAAAAACAAAAACAAAAATAAAAGAGGCAACTAATTCAGCAAAGAAAAACTCACTATAGTGTTTTAGACTTTAATCCAAAAGAGTGTACCTTATTTTCTTGTGAACTATAGCTCTATCTGACATTTTCATAACAGTATAAACATTATTTTCAATTTTTTTTTTCAAAGAAAAGACAACCTATGCTTGAACATATTTACTTCTGAAATTTTTACTATTCCCTATTTATCTGGATTATTTTTTTTAACACTAATACACCATAGGAGGATACCAAAATTATTGTGATTGAAAGTATTTAATTTGGCAGTCTTGAGCAATGTAACAGGATGCCTATTTTATCCATATTAAAAGTATTTAATGACTTTAAATTGGTTTGCTTTGTGAAACGGAAATGGTGCACTTCTGATATGACACCTGCCAAAGATCTTGGTAAGTGATTTGGATTGGGTTTTCCCCTCACTTTTATTATTTTAACATAAATCGAATATGATTGCAGCTAAGAACTTTGGTTTGGCCTTTTTGTAATATAACTTCTGCTTTCATCATCATGAAAATGTAGCACAGCATTTTTAGAAAATCTCTCAGCAGATCTGGATGGGAACGTTTAGCTGCCTATCCCACAAACCTTTTCACAATTTCAGAGATACTGTTGTACAGCCTTGGAATGAAATCCAGACTTTTTGGGGGTTTTAATGAAAACACTACACCACCAGCACCACTCTCAACCCTACAGAGGTTGGTGCACTTTCCTGAGAAGTGCACAATCAAAGTTGAAGTGCCTCTGCTTCTTGATATAAGTCAGGACCCAGACTTATCAAGGTGCATCTCTTGGTCTCCATCTTGGCTTGAGTGAATCAGCATTTTTTCAGAACTAGAGTATTTCATCTCAACACGAAGAAAAATTGTGTCCAGACCTGATGCTTACTTAAACAGGCAAAGAATTTTTGCAACCTTAATTTCGGCACCAGATGTACTAACAATGACACCTGCACTGCAGCTAAGTGGTGCTTTGAGTAGCAGAGGACTGAGGACAAAATCACCCAGGGAATAGCTTAGGATCTAATATGAGCAGTGCCTCGGGTTTCAAATAGGGTGAATTACAAAAAGAACATTTCCTGACTTCACAAAGATGTTGCAACGGTATATTTTTTGACTGCTGCACGGGAACAGTAAGGTTGTTGACAAAAGAAGGGTTTTTTTTTTTCAGATGCTTGCAAGGCATGATTTAAGGAATCAATAACTGATATAAGATATCAATAAAGAACTAACACTGAAAGGGTTAATAAAAATAATTGTAGAGGCTTT
>JAWWEE010000001.1:21984789-22018942 GCA_035221455.1 Xenops minutus | reverse complement strand
CCTTTTCTAAGAAAATAAAGCATATGTACAAAGAAATAATGAATATGCATGTTTTAACTGTATATAAACAGGCCTGTGAGCACAGACAGGTGTGCATGTTTTTGGTGGAGCAATCCCCCATGCACCCAGCGCTGAATAAACATATCTTCTCTACAACTACCTAGTTGTGGGGTTTTTCCGCATGTCAGGCATACAGCACAAAGAGATGTCAGCTCAGGAGTGGGGACACTTACAGGTACTTTTAGCGGTTACACAATGACTGAAATACTAATTTGTTAGCCCTGTATGATCACTTACATTGGTAAGGTCAGCAGGAACTCCTGAGTAGATTTGTAAGCTGTGAGCACAAATCATTTCATGTCCCAAAATTTCTAAGTGAAACAGTCGGACTCAATGATCTTAAGGTCTTTTCCAACCTAAATGGTTCTATGATTCTTTTTGTTTGAAAGGCTTCACCCAGTTGAGGAGCACATTTCATGATAACTGAAGAACAGAAAGCACTGACCACAATCCTGCAGTGGAAAATCCACCCTCTCAGGTTATTTACCAATATTTACCAGTTCTGCACATTATCAGAGAAAGGGAGATGAGTTTATGAATAGGAACAAAGAAAGGTCTACCTACATTCACAAATGATTGAAACATGCACTGATGATGATGCACTAGATGGCCTCTGAATACTAAATGGCCTACGATGCTACCAAATGTCACAGGCAGAGGTGGGGTAGCCCTAGAAAATCAGAAAGATCCCATGTTACCTCATATATAACATTTCAATATTATACCAAGAAGCCTGAAACTAGTGCACTCCAGGTTTCAATAACAACCCAATCGTCTGCTCACTTTGCAGGTGTGGGTGTTCAGTATTCTGCTGGAGTCTTTCTGCAAGTGACAGGAGGCTTTGGAGTACTCCAGTCTCATAAAAGTCAGAGGGAGTTTGGCCCCAAATATCTGGGCAGCTAAGATCTGAGTCCATAAAGATTGCAAAATACGGGAGATGAGAAAGAAAGTGGATTGGAAACCAAGAGCATTCAAGAAGAAAGGCAGCCTTCCACCTGTGAGTTGGTAAAAAAATCCTGCCCAAGACCAGGCTGCGTGGGTTGATACCTATTTTTAAATATGAATTGAACTGCAGATTTTATTTTCCCAATTCACCTCGCCTATGTTTCTGTATCAGACTGCAGCAGCTTTGGAAATTGAGGCCACGTGTTATGGTTAGAGAGCATGCAACATTATCAGTATCAATCACCTAAATAATGTATCGTGACCAAAATACATATTTTCAAACTTCAAAACAGTTTCTTTATTAGTAAGAGACCACAGTCTTAGTCAGAAGCTCCCACTAAGTCTAGTAAGTGAACATCCTTCCTCTACTGTTTACTTTTCACATTTTCTAGACCACATGGGATTTTGCAAGAGGCATCTCAACAACAGATCTCAAAAAAGAAGAGGCAAATGTTTCTCTTGAAATTTGAACTATATTTTGCTGCTTTGGGGACTAGAGCAGGGCACAGGGGAGGTAAGGTAAGAATCTCTGCTAAAAGAAAATGCTTCCCACAAAGTGATTAGGAAATTTAGAGGCTTTCATTTGTAAATGTCTATCTTCAGAACCTTTGCAAAGCACTGATATCCAGAAAGGGCTGAATTCTCACTTTCTAAACAGCAGGTCTTTCAAAAATAAATGGATTCAATAATATCAGGAAATAAGTTGATGCATCCAAAAGTCGCTAATCAATTCTGGAAAAAAAAACTCTGTCTTTTACTGTGCCATGGAGATCCCAAAATCTGATGCTCTCTTTCTTTCTACACCAACAAAACTAGTTAATGTGAATACAAAAGAACAGCTGTTTCCAAAAGGATGCCCTTTCTTTTACCCTCAGTCTGAGGCAAAGAAAACCAGCTTGTGAAACTGTGTGGCACTCTGCTCAGAGAATGAAACTTGGTCAGTGGTTTTTAAACCCGTCTGAAATTTCAGTCTAGCTTTAAAACTGGTACTCAAAAGGTCCAGAAAGTCAGACTTTAAATGCAAAGAGCAGTTTTTCTACTGAGAAATACCATGTATAAATAAAAAGACCACAAATGTTTGGCATCTACAGTACCATGCACCTGACTTGACCACTCACTTGACTTCCCTGTATGCATTGCCTAAACTACTGCGTGACCACAACCACCATTTCCCCTGTCACCCACTCCTCACCCTCCCTTGTTGGGGAACCACAGAAACATCTACCCATGCCTCACACAGAGCAAAACGTTCAAACCATTAAAAAAAAGATTTAAAAGGAAAAAAAAAAAAAAGAAAGAGAGAGGGGAGGGGGGTGCACATTTGGTTTTGCCTGTCTTTGAACCTGTGGGAGTTACCTGTCATGTGTACAATCACACCAACTAAAAAAGTGTTGCAGGTAAGAAGAAAAGCTTGACAGCTTTCAAGAAACACTTATATGTATACAAACTTCTGCTCTCCTCATAACCAGCCAGGACATTATGGATAGAGGGGTGCTAAGAAGCAAAGAAAGGGCAGCCAAATGCACTGGGAAGTGCTAGATCTCACAATAGCCCAGCTCTAGATAATGTGGCAGATATTATGATTTGTATTCAAAGAACATGGTACTTCTGACCACTTAGGAACACTCAAGTAATTGAAAAACTCTTGCAGACATCTCACCAGGAAAGATAAGAAGGCTCAGGGAAAAATCAAGAGAACAGAGAAAAGGAGAGACATGGAAAGCACCGTTTTCCCTGCTTTTGGTGAGAGTAAAACAGAGTATATGTTTAATACCAAAATGCATTCAGACAAGGTGCCCATGAAAAGCTAAGACAGCATTTGATAAGACGACATTTCAGAGCAGAGCTGTTGCATGGGAAAAGGACTAAACTCAACTAGAGAACAGAATAAGCCTTGAACAACACTTAAAATCCCATAGCTTCCAGGACTAACACTTTGGCAACATGCTTCTATGGTGCTGTTGTGCACATGTTTCTGTAGCCACTTTAGAGGCTGAAGCCACCCTGAGGGTATTAAAAATGTCTGAAACCCCTGCTAAGGTCTGCATGCTCTTCTGTGGCTCTACGAAGATGATAAGCTGTAGTGTAAAAACATAAAGGCTGAAGTGCCTGTAAACAGCCGTAGAATACTACTGGGTTTTAACATAGAGTGTCTCGTGTTCACAGAAAGGGCAAATATGACAGGCACCCTTCTTCCTTTTTATTTGAAAAAAGCAAACTTGTATTATGACTCAAGCTTTAACACAAGTGGCATTACCATCACAGCTGGAGAAGACCGCAGGCAATCATCTACTTCACTAAGAGTAAGTCCATACAGATTATCCTTGACATATATCTGTCAAAAGCCATAAGGGTAGGTAGTCATCCTTTATCCTGAAATTCACTGAAAATCATGAGATGCCATGCAAATATATTCAGAGGTTCCTTTTAATGGCTTTTGAACTTGTAAGTTTACCGTTTAATCACATGCTTTCTTTGCAACAAACCTTCATTCACAAGGAAAGCTCAGTTTTTGAGGATATTAACCACCTATTAGCATCACACATAGTTCATTCAAGGAACGGACATACTCTCACATACCAATTTAGATGCTTCAAAACCAGTTTTTTTGTTTACTCAGTTATTTAAGTCAGGTCTGTGATTTACTTCATCAAGGCAATCACTCATAAACCCTGGCACCTTGTGGGAGCAAGTGCATGCTGAGTACTGAAGTACTTTCTGCATTCATGTTCTGTATTTTGATTTTAGGTGTTATGGCATGAGTTAGCAATGTCTGCATTGCCTGTTAGCCTTCTATAGTGCCTAGCTGCCAATGAGGTACCCAAAAAATTTGTAACAGTGCCTGGTGTTTTTGTCTTTTGTTGCAAACATTTTTCTCTAGGTTGACAGATGACAATTGCCTGCAGCACATTTCTAACACTGCACATGAGCTGGCAAAGATCACTGACCTACAGTGAGTCAATTCAGCAAAGAAATACTTCTTTTCTTTTCCCATTCAGCAACCCAATGAACCCTCCACAATAATATATGATAGAACAAAAGGTGCTTACAATTGAAGTGGAAATCTTTTAAACTTAACCACTAATAAGAAGTCCTCAGAAGAAGGACAGAGTTTCTACGGACAAAGGACATTTTTACACATACAGTTAATCAGATGAATGACTATTTTTGGATAAAACATTGTTCCTCAATAAATAGTCAAGTATTACATGTCATGTGTATATGTGTTGATTTTATATAACAGATCTTTATTTTTTGGAGGTATCAAATTACTGTTTGGAAAAATGGGTAACTCCAAGTAAAAGTAGCACTTGCATCCTCCAGCAATATCTACCAAGTCATTTTACAAAACAGGACTTCTATCGAGTCAACCTTATTATTGGAATACTAAAAGCTCCTCTGAAATCTAAAAATCACTGCAAGCCTTTACCTGCCAAAAGCCCAGACTTAATCAGTTACTCAAATTGCTAAAATAACTGGATGGAGTTCCAGCTATTTTTGACACCCAAAAAGGAGAAATAAGAGACTTCCCATTTTGAGGGCAAGCAAAGCAGCTCAGAAATGCTGGACTGGCTACAGTGGCAGTTTAACTGACAACAGAGCATTAACCTAAGGATGCAACAGCCTGTGCTGGTAACAAGGTTTGACCTTTTTCTTTCTTTTAAAAGAAGAAAGAAAAAAAAAAAAAAGAACTTTGCATTTAACAGACCACAGATGAAAACAGATGTCGTCTGTTTTACAGTTCTGTGCACTGCATGCATCAAAGCCGACCCAAGCACGGCCACTTGGAAGCCCTTGCTGCAGGGAATGTTACCTGGAACGGTCCCAGGGAGCAATCCTTCACTGGCAGGAATTTTAACATCATCACCCCAGAGTAAGGCAAGAGACAATGGGGCCTTTGGAGAGAAAATGTTACAATTAGGAAAACAAATAACAATCTTGAAGTGTTTTTTTCTAAGCAGTAAACTTAATCCAAACACCGGGTCAGTTACACATTTTCTCTCACACCTGCAGCTTTTGCCTCTCACATGGACTCTGAGAATCAAGCAGTCCCAAACCCAATATCTGAACCCTTTTAACAAGGATGCTACTGCAAACCTGGAGATAGGAAGCTGTGAAAATAAACGATCTGTGCTCTTCACTGACACGTCACAGCTATACTTGTAAATATTTATTCTGTTAAGATCTTCAGTAGTCAGTGCAGCTCGGGGGTGATAGCAGCTACTCTTATAAACCATCTCCAGATGCACCCCCGTGTTGGTAGTGAGCAGGTTAGTGCATCTCCCACGAGACGTGGACGGCCCCTGATGCTGTGGTGCACGTTTGAACACCACCATGTTATGGCACTGGGAAACTTTAATAAAGAAGTTTTATCACAGCTACTGTCAAAACTGTTAACTCGTACTTGTGCTGCTGTTTCCTAGGTTTCTGAACAGCTAAACCCAGAAATGCTGTGAGAAACATTTCACAAATAAGCACTTTTGAGAAGTGACCCATATCATCCCCAAATCTAAGTGTAAAGAAGAAGTCTGCAAGACGGGATCATCTAATTTGGCCCACCCTCACTCCCCCCAAAACCACTGGGTCTGCAAAGCACAGCGTGGTCACTACACACCCAAGTGAAAGGCACTCCCACCTCTCTGCTGAGCAGGCAGGTAAGCGGGCAAACATGTGAAAAACTGTCTTTCTGTGTGTTACGGGAAACAGCACTCAAACCCTCCCCACCCAGCGCCGGCCCAGCTGCAGCCTCTCAACCCCAGCTCGGCCCATGCCGAAACACCCTTCCCTTTCCACGGGGTCAGCCGCCCCAGCAGGGACCAATTTACCTGTCCCAGCCGCACCAAAGGGCTCACGGCTGTAAAGCTGCTCCTCCCTTCCTCCAGCTACTTCTGCCCGTCTCCCTCCTCCCCGAGCATCCCCTGCCGGGCTGGGGTCCCCCTTTGGCCTTCCCAAGAGCCCACCTGCGCTCGCCACGGTGCCGGGAGCGGGGCGGGGATGCGGGGGATGCGGGGGATGCGGGGGATGCGGGAGATGCGGGGATGCAGGGGATGCAGGGGATGCGGGGATACGGGGATGCGGGGGATGCAGGGGATGCGGAGATGCGGGGATGCGGGGATGCAGGGGATGCGGGCGATGCGGGGATGGCGTGCGAAGTGGCGGTGGCGCTCTGAGTCAGAGCTCGCCTTTCGGCGGGACTCCGCGGGCGCTGAGCGAAAGGGAGACGGCGCTGACTGATCTCCGCCGCCCGCCGGGGCCCGCCTGGCACGCAAAGGCTTCCAGCCCCCTCGCCGCATCCCCTCGCCCCGCTGGCCGTGGCCGTAGCCCCGTCCCTCATCCACCTGCGGCATCGGTGCGCTGCCCTTTCTCGTTATGGACCCCGCGCACCCGTGCACACACACAGGCACCCCGCTGGTGATTTTGGCGTTCACTTTTACAATGCGGGACGGCTGCTTTGCCCAGAGTCCGTGGGAAGCGCAGAACCATTGGGAGATGTCCGTGTCGGCTCCGCGCCTCGGTGAACACACACCGTGCCGGTCCGCTCCCTCACCTCGCTGTGCCTGCCTGCACAGCCCTCGGAAATACAGTGCCTGGAGATGGAACTGTCTGTGTGCGTAGGTGTGACTACCAGCCACAAGTTTCAGATATTTCACTTGACTTTTTTTCCAGTCCTCGTCTTCTCTCCGTGGAAGGGGAAAAACACCCTGCGCTGGGGTTTCTGCTGCTGAAGGGCTCTGGCTGTTTGTCACAGGAGCAGCAGAGCCCGAGGCGGGTGTCCCTTAGCATTAATCAGGGATTTTTCAGAGTCTTGAAGTAAGAGGTGAGAGGAACTAAGAAGTGTAAAAGCCATCAACGCTGAGCCACTGAAAATGGTGTAAAGTATCCACCATAGTAAGTACTTTCCGAAAAAAGGTGTTTTTTGCAGAAATCATGAACACCCGAGGCGTTATTCACCCATCTCGGAAAGAACAGAAACGTGACATTTCTTAAGATTTCGTTTCAATGGACTCAGTTGAACCAGTTACACCACAGGCTTTCCCAAAACTGCAAAGTGAATGATGATTACTCACAAAGAAAGTTTCTGTGACATGAATCTCACTGAAATGAATGCTTCACTTACAGAGCCTCTCCAAGAATCTCAAAGCACTCAGTGAACTCTAACACATATCACTTGGGAAGTGATTTCTTTACGTATTTTAGAAAATAAAATACAGATTAACGTGTTTATTCTGACTGAAAAGTGAGAGTAAATATGAAATATTTTAACTTGGAGAGTAAAATATTTATGCCCCCTCCTCGTGTATGTGTCCCATAAATTTGCCCCAGGATCCTTTTGGGGATAAAAAGCTTTCTTTTTGTAGGGATCCCAGCCTGAATGCTGTCCCAGCTGCTAGTTTCTGCCTTTAAGGAACTCACCAAAGGGTGATGCCAATAATGTCATAAGCGGCAGTGGGAGGTTTTCTGCTCTGCTCTTTGTAGGTTGCCCTATGTTGTAGATTGTATAGCAGATTAACCACCTGCAAGGTTTTCTTTTTACTTCTTTTCAAGCATAAAAATGGGTAGATAACTAACTACATGATCAGGAGATTGAGTACAAACGAATACAGAGATCTACAGGCTGATTCAGTTTTGCCCATGTGCTAAAATCAGACATCAAACAGCTGGCTTGGCTGGTTTTGATTTTCTGGAGGTTGCATTGCAGAAAAGCAAGAAGATACAATTAAGTGCATTTAACAAAATATCAAAACTTTGTTAAGGTTTAGCATGGAATTCATACCAGGTACTGCTCTGCTCCAGATGTGCAATTATACAATACAGAAATGCCTCTGGCTTGCATTGGTGAAGTCACACAACAGGTTCAAAATGCAACATGAGAGTCCTATACTTTCCAAACGTTTTCCTTACTTTTTGGCAGTGCATACAAATAGATTGAAAAGGCTGAAGGAACAATTTCCAAGACACCAAACTCTTAAGGGAACATTCAGGCTCTTTCATATGACTTGTTCCTTTCACTCTTTCAGTAAGGCATATTTTTGAAATGCTCTATTCTGAGAAAACTCAGAAAACTGAATTCTTTCCTGGGGCAAAAGCAGATTTCAGCTGCAGGGCTTCTCCTGCAAGGCTTATATTTGGGGGAAAAAATGGTCTGAGCAGACATATGCAAAACAAGCAGGTAGGAAATCATCCCAATAGCAAAAGAGCTAAATGTCTTGGGTTTTTCATGTGGTGAGTGTTCTTATCAGCCCAAACTTCTGCTTTTCTAAATCTCCTTCTACATTCTGGTGCATTTACCTAATACACATGCATGTGCACATTCATTTGAGGCCAGGGAAGCACAGCAGGGAGCAATAAAGAAACCTGCAGAAGAGCTCTGCAGAAGTGGTAAAGCAACCGGAGATGGAAGAACTTGCTGCTACATGGGGACACTGATTTCATTCTGGTTGCATGTGGTACCAAAAAAAAAAAAAAAAAGGCAAAACGAGGGGGGTTTATTCCAGACAGGTGGTTAAGTGCAAGATTATAGCTGATCTGACTGATAATTAAAGAAACAAAATGAATCAAAAATCATGAACCCCAAAACATAGGGGACTCATTCGTCTTGTATTAGTGGTAGCCTACTGAATTGCTCCACCAGGACAACAGCCACAGCATGTTGAGGTTTGTGCTGAAGCAAAATGTTCTCAGTAGCAAAGATGAAATTCACATTGAGGTAATAGTTAAGCTTTGGAGCATCAAGAACTGCTGGCAGTAAGTCCTTCTGGTCGTTAAGAAAAGAAGAGAACAGACAGATTTTCAGCATCCAGCACTTCAGGCTGGGGAACGAGCCTTGCTGTTAGCTTAGAGCATTCAACCCCCACCCCTGCTGCTACCCAAGCAATAGAAGTATTGAAGATCAGCAATGGCAAAGCCTGCTCTCCTGAGATAGTCAAATACTTATGTCAAATGTGGAGAACAGGTTAAAATAAAGGTCTGGAACTATGTATGTGAGGTCAGGGCAGTTCTCCCACCCGTGTTAATGGAGACTGGCACAAAGATACTGCATTAAATATAACCTTCATCTGTTAATTAGCTTTTCCATTAATTAGCCTTTTGTCATCTACTTGTGTTAATTTCTCTAGTCAAACCCATCAGGGGGATAAAGAATAACCTTGAGGCAATACATTCAGCTTTTAGCACAATTGCTGCTGATTCTTCCTTCAATCTCCTCTATTTCTTCTCCCTGTCAGCCCTCTCCTCTTCCTTTGCCTTCTTGTATGCTTCCATAGGATGGGCCAAACACTGACAATTCCCAGTTCCTCCTTGGGCTTCTCTGCTATTTCTGCTTTCCCTACTCATTTGCTGATTACCTGATAATCTAGAAGTAGTGCCAGGGGGCATCAGGAGCTGGGATTTTCCAAGAGGGAAGGCAGTTCAGGAGCCAGCAGAGACCACAGCACAGGTAATGACATTTGCAGCCAGGGCACAGTTCCACTGTACTCAAGAGGAGGAGAGGAAGTGACTGTGACAGGGTCCTTCAGTCGTACCAGGGAGTCTGCTCAGGACAGTGGGAGGCAGAGCTGGAGGCAAGGCTACAGCATAAATCTGAGGTCCATCTAAGAAGCACAGCCAAGGATGGAATGAGGTACCACATTGATGTTGTACCTATTTACAATGTAGGTACAACATCAATGCAAGAAAACCTACCAGTAAGCCAAGGCAGCCAGGAGCAGCCACAGCACACAGCCTGAGCTTAGGTGGGGTTCCTGGATGAAGGTCATTACTGGTGCCCTCAAGTCCTGACAAATAGTTACGGGTAATGCTGAAGCAGAATCAAGTTTTGGGTTTAAGACCCCTATTAGGGAAGAGGAAATGGAGGTGCATCTTAGAAGACAGCAGCAATGCTTTGCAGTTATTAGGCAAACCTCATTTTTCCAGTTGTAGCAATGCTCTCCCTCCAAAGCAGTAATTCTACCCATGTGCACGTGACTCCTAGCTCTCAGGCTAGCAGGGTTTCGGTTTAGCCTCTTGCACAGGCTCCCTCTGTGATTTCAGACAAATTGCCTACTTGTTTTTGCTTGCTTAATGAGAAAGTAGGTGGATTTCTTTGTCCTTTGTGGGCATCTGAGATGATGCAGTTACACAGGGCTGATATGTACTGCCAGGTCTTTGTAGATAGTGCTGGTGCCCTTCTCATAAACTGGTCAAGATAGTGAGACATTTGCCCTTTGTTTCTCCTTTGGAAAAGCTTATTCAGTAGCCTCACTGGTTAGCTGATGAAATACACTTCCCAAGTCCTGCTCAGGTCAATGGACAGTTCAGCTTACTGGCACTTGTTTTCCCAAATCATTTGTAATCTTCAGACACTTGATACAGCTGCACTTAATTGCTTCTTACCTATCCAAGAAGCACAATCAGTAGGACTTAAATTTCGTGGTCTTTCCTGATGTGAAGTTACAGTTGTCATATAGTGGATACCCTGAAAGATGCTCAGGTAGTGCCCCTCCACCCAAGAAGAACCTGAGCTTAGTTATGAATGCCTGAATGGTCAGGGTTTGTTAGCATTTCCTGAAGCAACTTCTTGGGAATCACAGCTACATTCTCAGCAGAAGGGAGTGCCAGGGTGAGTGTGATTTTGTAGCACTCAATACAAAAAAGAAACTTAAGGAAGTGTAACAACCAACATTATTTTATTAGAGGTGCAATGGCCAAGCCGTTCAGGAGGAATTAATTTTCAAGATTTGGCTACAGAACAGCTCTACAATCTCACTGCCTTCCCCATGCCCAGCCGCGTGTTCTTTTTTTTTTTTTTTGCCTTTTTTTTTTTTTTTTTTCCGGGGGAGGCTTCAGCAGGTGCCTTCCATCTCTTGGTCTTTGAAGGTGGGTTCCCTCTAGTGGCATTAAGAGGAGCATTGATTCTGTCTTATTGACTGATCTTGGTCCGTAGTAGGGGCAGGAGGAAAGAGGACACTGCAGGGTGTTACCAACTCACATCAGGTGACACTGACTTGTCTTCATCTGGCTAATAGCCTAGGACCCTTGAGTACCACAGATTCTTTATTTTTTGAATCAGCTCTTCAGCCATTATACTGAGTTTAGTTGTTTCTCTGATGAAGAAGTTCCTGCAGGAGACGACAGTGTAAGTGGTAAGATACACAAATACATGAGGGTAACCTCCATCTGCTATGGTTATCACACTGCCTGTCACTGACAGTGCAGAGCAACCTGGAAGTCTCAGAGGGGCTTTCCTCAGAAGACAGGAATAGGCACCATGTGTGTGCCATGAGTCATATGAAACTCTGTCTCTAGGGTGATCATGCTTTTTTTTCTTTTTGTGAGGGAACTCATTCCCCTTTCTTGAGGAATATGTACGCACAGCTAGCACTAATTCTGTGATTTGCATCAAGTGACAGCAGTGCTTCGTGGCACAGTCAGTACTCAGCCCCTCGCAGACAGCAGCACCACAGAACCCTTCCAGGGCAGTGGATCCCCCACCAGCCAGCAGCCTCCTCCCTCACTACCCAAGTATGAAGAACAGAACCTGCTGTCCCCACGAGCACTGTCATGTATGATGTGCATCCCTGGGAAGAGGTTGTGCTTTCACATGAGACCATATCATCTCATCCCACCTCCTGGCACCTCACTCCCATAGTAGTCACATCAGGCTTTGGTTGCTGGCTCGTTTCCCATTGGATTTCCCCATATAGACACTTGATTAATTTGTTCTTTAGCCCACTCCTCCCTCTCCCTTTTCACACATGGCTCTTGCAGTGTTAGCACAGAGAAGCTTTTCGTACCTGGTTGAAACAACTGCTGGAGTCTGGGCAACATCAGCCAGGAACTGACCAGTTCTAGGTGACACCTTGGCCACAGCTTCATAGACATAAGATGCAATTGCATCAGGGATGACCAGCCAGTCACGACGGTCTTTCTCAATGACGGACTTTGAGTGCACTTCTGAGAAAAAGAAGGCAAAACCCCATGAGGCTTCTCCAGTCACTCGGGTCTCTCATATTTTCCCCCAGTGGTAGTGGGAAGAGACTTGAAATTCTGAGATTTAGAACCTCTCCCAGAATTCACTCTAGCAGCACCCAGCAGCACCTCTTCACCCATTCGTGGATCTCTAAGTCATGGGCCTTACATGGCAGAGTATTTGCACTATGTATGGACAATTTTCATGCCAGATCTCTACTGACTAGTTTCACGCTGCTGAGCACTATGTATTCATGGTCTTCACCTGTATTACTGGGCTTCAGTCCTACTTTACAGATGTGTGAGAACCTGTATTGCTGAGCCTTGCCTCAGGCAGAAAGAAAAGCTTTTCAGACTTACCGGGGAGAGTGGTGCTAAGGAGCAGAATCAGAGCTATCACCAATACCCTGGATTGCAACATGGTTTGCAGTACCAGTTCTGCTCTCTACACAGAGAGACCTGCAGGAATCAGCATACAATGTTTTGTTTGTTTTCAGAGAAATAAAACATGCTGGTTAAACATCAGATTTTTGCAACAAAGTTAACTAATAAATGAAGACAAGAACAGAAAAGATCATGGTAATATCTCTGAAGAAGGGAGGAAAAGATAGTATAAAAATGAAGGCATCCTTTTATTTGTATAATCACAAATATGCACAATAATAACTTTCAGAGCTCAAAGACGTATGTGACAGTTAAAGCTAGTTCTTTTACATGACAGCTAAAATCCTTGTTTCAGCACATGAGCAAACCACTAAAACTGGTGAGGTCAGAATAGGTTTCCTCTATGCATAAATACAACTGAAAAATTCCTAATATGGGATTTCTTTGATTTGTTTTGTTAAATTGCTCTAAAGAGCATTGTGCTACTGAGTACATCACATACAATGATCATCTTAGTGACCTGAGTATTTTGTCTTGCTTTAGCTGAAGGAAGTCCCAACTAGCCAACTAGGTTCACTTGTCTTTTTCACTCCAGGATTAATGCAGTAGATAGTAGCCCAGGCAGAACAAGTTCTCAAAAGGGAGTGAGTGCAAAATTTAGCTTAATCGGACTTCCTTTATTTTTGCCTGTTAAAAACCTCAGAATTGGTGAACTGAAAATTCAGTACAACAAAAATACATCTAAACAAGCTTTTCAAACATGCTGCACTTAAAAAGTGTTTAGAAATTAATATTGATTTATGCGCTCAATTAGCTGCATCACTCAGAGCAACATGAAGAAGACGTTAAAGTTTTAGGAATTGCAATGGCAAAAAAGGCTGCAAATTTATTAGACGTGGATGTTTTGCTAAATCCCATGCCAGGTGGCTACAAGTAAATGCTCCTTCTTATCCCAGAGTAAGGAAATTTCCATCCATTTTTATTTCCTTCTGTGCACAGATTGCCTCCAAAAGCTACCATTCCATTTACTAGACATTTGCTGTCCAGCAACGATTGCTCTCTTACCACCCTACCTTGGTTTTTAATCCTAGAGCCAGTTTTTCTCCATGTACAGAAAAGGCATACATTTGCTTCCCAAGAGCATAAAGAGATGCTCTTACCCACCTTAGAGCCTGTAGCCCCTGTGGTGAAGGCAGCTGGGAAAAGGTTTGTATCTGACAATACTGAAACTCTGCAATTCTTACCATGGGTTTGACCCTCCTATGAGTGTCTTATGGAGCATCCATCACTCAGCTTCAGTCCAGGTCACCTCAAGCACCCCCACCCTCCTCCATTTCAGCAGTACTCCTGACTACTGAGTGTGAGAAGGGCTCATACTTTGGCTTGCATTAAGAAAGGGGGAAAAAGAGATCACCTCCACTCACTTCTCTTTGATCTAGACACACCAGTCACAAAGTCCATCCCACCCAGAGAGAGTTCAGCACTTACCTGTCCCACCTTCTCTCTCAGGCTGAAGCTGAGGTAGATGCTCATCTGAGACACCAGCATTTATGGGGCTAATATAATGATAGTGAGGGGTCAAAGGTCCTGCTCTGTTTCCCCATTTGCTCTTTTGCAAGCACATCCAGCTTAGCAGGACAGGCAAGAAGCTGTGGAGGACTCTGGACCTGTTATTGAGATTTGGTAATGGAGGGTCAGTCTGACCTGAGCCTAAGAGATGTGTAAGGCAGCTCCTGGGTCACTGAGTCCCCTACTTTCACAGGCACCCATGTCATAGAGACCCCTTTCATAAGCTGGCCAAATTCCACATTAACAGTAGCTAGATCTGGGCTGAATTTTGCTCCCACTGAATTTTGTTCCTGTGGGAAGGCCTGTGCCATAACCTCACTGCTCTGACAGCTGGAACTTACTTGCACCTGTCATGGCCATTGGCATTTCCCCTCCAGTCACAGCAAATGCATTGACCAAATGGTGCACAGGGGAAAATGTGCAATCCTCTCCCATTTCTTCTTTCCCCAGAAAGAAGAAATTTTTCCAGAGGCTGAAAAGATGGGCCCACATCTGAGCCAGCTGTCAAAACTTACCCAGGAGAAACATCCAGCTGCAGGGCTTCCAGTCCAGGAAAGACATGGACCTGTTAGGGCCTGTTCAGATGGGCACAAAATATTATCAGAGGGCTGAAATACCTCTCCCATGCAGAAAGGCTGAAAGAATTGGGCCTGTTCAGCCTGGAGGAAAGGCTCAAGGGAGATCTTACTACAGCTTTTCAATACTTAAAGAGTGCTTATAAGAAAGACTTTACCAAGGCTTGTAGAGACAGGAGACAGGAAAATAGGTTTAAACTGAAATAGGGTAGATTTAGATTGGATGCAAGAATTTTTTACTGTGAAGATGGTGAGACTCTGGAACAGGTTGTCCAGAGAAGTTGTGGGCACCCTGTCTGTCACTGGACGTGTTCAGGGCCAGGTTGGATGGGGCTTTGAACAACCTGGTCTAGTGAAAGGTGTCCCTGCCCAAGGCAGGGTAGGTGAGATGATCCTGTAAGGTCCCTTCCAATGCAAACCATTCTGTGATTCTGTGATAACATCTCCCAAAGCTCCCTGGTTCCAGTCAGAAAGTGGTTGCATTGGTGCTGCAGGGCATGTTTTCCCACAGGTCAGGTTCCAAGTGCCTGTTGGGTCTTCAGTTGGGTCAACCATCTCTGGGGGGGGCACATGGAACCACTGAGCATAAGAGGGAAGAGACAGAAGGGCTGCAACACTGAGCTACAGAGGGAATCAACTAAAGGGAATGGGAGGACATAAATTAAACATACTATGTGAGCCCCAACAGACCTCCATTCTTATGCCAGCCACTTCTTTGTTAGGTGACATGTGGAAGTGTGACGTGGAAGTGTGAAAAGCTCAACTAATATCTTCATTTTTATCAACCAACTAAACAAAATTTTTAGACTTTTCTTCTCAAGGTGCTTCAAGTGCTCTAGAACCAAATAGTAACTGTTCACATTTTAAACACATGGAAGCCAAGTCAGTGATGGCTACAGTGGGTCAAACATTAAAGAGAGCTGCCAATCGTTTCCCAGATATTTTGTCCCTCTCATGGTATTTATTCAAATTATCTTCTTCCTTAGAAAAACAAACAAAAAAAAGTCTTCCAAAATAACAGAAAAAAATTCCCCACACAAGCAAATGATTTTGCATTTTAGTCTAAGAAATAACAGCAGCAGATTCTTAATAATGTGTAACAAGGTTAATTCCAGAAATAAGAACAGAGAATTTTCAGTTCCAGTTCTAGTACAAACACTGAAAAGCAATTTATGGTCTAGGAACAACACACAAGAGCAACTGGTTGAAACTTCTCATATATTTCAATTAGACATTTGACAGTCATTGAAGAGAATCTGCACATTTACAATCTGCTTTTACAGCTGGGGTAACATTCAGAAGGCACATTATAGAACAAGGCACATTATAGGCAGTGAACTTAGCAGAAATAGGAATGAGCAGTCCTAACTTGCAGGGGTTAATTTAATATAATGTGAAGTGTCATCTGTCTCCTAAGGAAGATGGAATGGAAGGCTGTAACCCCATTACATGGGGGTTTTGAATTGTTTTTAACTGATGTGCTCCTGGAGGTAGTGGCACAGAGGGGACTTAGCTGCCCTCTGTGATAACACGTACTGGAGAGCTTTGCATTGGGTTTGTATTACATAAGGTAACTTCCATAGCTTAGTTAGCCTAACTTTAGCTAGAGCTATCATGGATACAACTCCAGAGATAGTAACCAGGCATCTCAGCACTTTCTACTGCCAAACAGGCACTTGCCAAGACCAGATCAATGATTGCACAGAAGCAGCCCTTGCCCTGCATTCCTGGAATGGCATTCCGGAATGGCAGCGTGCTCTGCAAATAACCAAGAAAGCCAGATAGTGCAGGTCCTTTCTTAATCAAAGAAAAATTACATGATTTTTTATCTCTCTTATGAATCTCTGGTCTCTGGGCCACTTACTCATTACATTATCTTAAATTAGAGTAACTCCAGTGGCTATAAAGGCACTTTATCTGAGACAGAAGATTCATTCTTCAGGAGTAAGACACATTCCTTCAACTGCATGATAGGAAGAACAAAAGCCTAGAATAGCAATAACTCTCATGTATGAAGCATTCAACTTTTTCCATCATGAATGTACTGACATATAAACATCAGCTCTTTGGAAGAGCTGAAAAATTAAGCATGAATAAATTGTAATATAGAAAGAATGAGGCTAGGCTATTTCCTACTGTTATTTTTTCAGTGTGCTGTACTGGACCTGCTCAGTTCTCTTTCCTTTTTCAAAAGTCAAAGACCTTTTAATCTTACTGGATAAAAGAGTGCATGTTGTATTGTGCAGTGCAATGGGTTTCATTTATAGCCAATTAAAATTAGAAATAAGCATCTAAAGCAGAGCCTATTTCCTTCCCACTTTTCTGTCTGCTTGCAGTTGAAGAGTGTACATATATAGGTTTCCTCTGTCGTTATTTCATAGGCCACCACCAACTGGTGTTTTATGAACCACACTGGTCTGTGGACCAGTAAACTCAGTATCATTTCTGCTTCCCTGCTGGATAACCTAATCTACTTCCATCACAATTTAAGAAGTGACAGAATTAACACTGAGATACAATCAATTTTCCCTGAAGAGTTTTGTTTAATGTTTCTACATATATGAACAAAGTGACTGAAGATGATATCAAGTATGATAAAGATAAAACCCTTCAGACTTCACACAGCACAAATTGTGTTCACACAACCTACAATTAGTCGCCCTAGCTCAATTATGGGTACTAGAGGAACAAATCAAGATGGAGGGCTCCTTCCTAAGATGTAGATAAAAAAGCACAGCCTCTGTAGTTAGTGTGCTCGTACTACAGCAGCAAACTTCAACAGCTGCTCCTGTTACAGTCACCTGGATTTCCTTGCAGTGTGAGGGGGTTCTTGTTCTTGGGAAAACTTGCTGGACACATGCTGGATTATACACACTTGAATGTAAACGAAAGTGAACTCTTTTCATGCTATTAGATTGGGATGCCTCCTGATGTCTCAAATAGCCTCTAGTCTTTGATGGAGAAAAGGGTAGCCCTTCCCCGAAACCTGAACATTTGGGCTGAGTTGAGATGGCAGGAAGAAGTCATCCGGCATGATGTATGAACCTATTGGAAGCACAAGGACAGTCAAATTCCAAGTTACCAATTCAGCTTCCAATGGTAGAATCTGCAGGGCCTTGGCTATCTGCTAAAAGTCACCAGAGGGCAAAGCTAAAGCCACAATTCAATGCTAATTTTGGAAGAAAGTGCTCCATACTATTCTCCATCATGGCAGTCATCATAAATTTCTCTTGAGCAACAAAAATAATAGTCCATCATAGAAGAGGGGGTTCATAAAATCCTCAGCAGGTCATAAAATAAGAATAAAAATGATTCACAGCCAGTGGCTGAGAAACAGATTCAAGAGTGATACTGGCTTTGCAAGTTCTGCAAACACACTTAATTCCCTGTATTTCAAATGTGACTTATGGGTCAATTTACACTGTTCCGTTTGGGTCTGATGCAGACAAGTACTACTTAATACAGCCCTTCTTTCTTGAATTCAAACTTTGGAGTTAGTCTTTTAGCTCTTTTTTTTGTGTGATAGCCAGCAACTGCTGGCAAAGAGACCCTCTGTCTTCTAAAAGTAGATGTCTGGTTCTGAAACTTCTAGAGAAGCTATTTGGTCCTCCTGCATTATTTTCAGAGGCAGAAATTAGGAATAAGCACTTGCAGCCAAGAAACTGTAGGAAGATGAGTACTGTCTGTAGTAGCCTTTGGTTGACCAGCAACTGCATCAGGTATCCAACTAGGATCATTTGTTTGTAAGGTGATGTTTGCCATCATTGTCCAAAGAAGAGAAAAAAAAGGAGGTGGCCAAAATGCAAGTCTCTCCAAACCAGTCTTCCAAGGGAAAGCATAAGCACATCAGTAAGTAGGACATTAAAGAACAAACAGTAGCAAGTGTCCCATGCGGCACTGGCTGGGAAATAAACGAGGCAAGACAGTCATTGGTACTGGCCAATCTCCAGTGCCTCTGGGTTACAAAATGATTCACAAGATTCTCTAAAAGCTCCTTGGCAACCATTGAGTCTCTTAAATCCAAGAAGTGCCTCTGGCATGCCAGTTTCCTGTGAAAGCAGCCAGCACCCAGAGACCTTCTCTTTTTTCCAGTACATTTTAAATTAAAACCGTGGAATAATCACATCAAGGAGACACAGCAAGTTCTTCTCCTTCACAACCAGCCTAAGAGCATAGAGAAATTCTGTGTTCTAGTTGCAAGGTGAGAGATGAGGGAACCCTGCAATCTACCTACAGATCAGATGCACCACACAGGCAGCATTGTGTAAGTGCCAGGGTAAAGATCAAGGACAATAGTAAAAATGGTGACTGTAAAAGTTCTTCAGACCCCTTTATCCCACCCCATGTATATGATACATGGCACAGAGAGCAAAGGGAGAACATAAAATGTATGAAAAAGATATATTCACCAAAACCTAGAGTTGAGGGAAATTCTGTCCATGGTGTATGTAAGGGACAGGAGTCATACTTTGCTCAGTCCCTGTAGGGAAGGCCAAACCTTGGTTAATTTAGCCCTTTAAATTTACAAATAAATTCAAGTCTCGATGGAAGGTCAGAACAAGTATCTTTTAAGGCATCTTTGAAGCTTAAAGTAGAGCAGGTTGTTTCAGTCAGTAAAGGGTGGATAACCTGGCAGTTTGCAGATGTGCTAGTGAAACCTTATTAAGGCAGTTGACATCCTTCCAACACTGTGATCCTCCTGTTCAGGACAGAGGCTTACTGGGGACAAAAGGATGCAACTACTCCAACTATGCTGAGCAGCCAGGCAGAAGCAACAAACATTACACATTCTAAAGCACAACAAAGGGCCTTAGAAAGAAGATGCTGTGCCTTCCCACACGAGCCTCCCAGGGGACTGGAACAGATGACCTCCAGAGGCCCCTTCCAACCTAAATTATTCTACTGTCTTGTCACTTTACAACTCTGTGAACATTGGAGCCTTTCTCCGGTAACTGGCATGCAAAGGACCAGCATTCTACGGACTGGGCTCCTTGCAGTGCCAGGGCACTTAACAAAGAGAACTGGTATCTCTCTTTACAGACTGGGAATATACTATTTACTGAAAAAAATCTGCTATTTCCAACAGAAATGAACCGCAGCCCATTGCAAACCTGTGTTTCCAATCACAGTGAGAATAAAAATGGGTTATGTATGGCTTTCATTGGTATGAGTCATAGATTCTTTAGAGCTGCAAATCTGAGGAGAAGCTGCTTTATCCGTTTTATTGCTGGTTGTTTGTTCCATCAAAAGCAGCCATCCCAACCTACATAGTAGAAAAAGTAAGAGGAGTCCAGTAGGAATTGTAGTTCTTTCAGTACTGACATTAAATGACTATGCTTTTTCCACTGTGCGAACTTGCTTTGTCCTGCAAGAGAAAATAAAAGATTCAGGAACAAGGAATGATGAATAGAAATTATATGTCTTCTTACCTGCTCTGAGAACCGTAACAAAGACCATTCATACATACACACATCCCAGCTAGAACTGAATTGCATTTCCTTCCAAAACACAGAAGGCAAAATACAGCTCCTTCATAAGACTCCCACCTGGTAAAACTGAGTATTTTTAATAAAGGATATTTAGTATTTTTTTATTTAAAAGAATCGTATTTTTTTAAGGGGGAATTCACTGTCTAACTTGGAGACTAGCAATTGGATATGAAGTTTTTCACACTTAGGCTGGCATCTGAAATCTGGTCCCAGTGTAAACCGACAAGATGAGCTGTGAACTATAGCTGTTCATATAATGCATGTTCAGTTCTCAGGAGTTCCAACAGGTGAATCATCCCCTTCCACCTGGTCTGGAGAATGATGCATTTCTCATCCATGCCATCCATGACCTTAAAGCCTATTTCATATAGCTTTAGACATCTTACCTGGATGTTTTTCCATATGAACCATCTTAAAAATATCGCCAAAATACAATAAAAATTCAATGATGCAGATCAACAATAGGAGAATCATGCACATTGTAAAAGAAATCAGAAGTAAACCAACTCCAGATGGTTGCAGAGGGGTCCTCGGTACTGCTGCCTAGTCTGGAAGTGCTTTCTCCCCAGTCAGTGCCAGAATAGCTATTTTAACATCAACATATGGACAGAACCCCAAAAGTGAGAGGGTATAACATGCCACCCTCTAGGGCACCTGCTTCTACAGCCATGCAACACATGGCAGGGAGCTCAGCAATCTCTTCACAACCAAGCTGCACAGAGCACCCCCTGCTCCTTGGTCTTCAAAAAACAACAAACTATATGGAAAAGTAAGAAACATTTCCTCTCCCTCCCCAAAACCCACTTTTTCCCATAGATGGGGAGGCAAAAAGGCAGCTGACTCACCGAGCGGGTCCCTGCGCTGCCTTTGTGCTTCTTGTCCTGACCTGGGATGATTTCCAAGGAGCGGTAACTGGGGGGTTTATCTTCCGGCCATTCCCGAGACCGGTTCCTCCGCCTGCGGTTTGTCACTGGGACACGGACTTGCTCCTCCGAGGAGCTCCACGACCCCCTGCGGGAAGGGGGGGAGTAGCTGTGCCGCCGCTGACCGGAGTTGTTGCTCCTCCCGGCGTGCTGCTCATATTCTTGCCTCCCCGTGGGCTCGTATCTCCCACCACGATGGTGGCTGGAGCGCTCCTTGGTCTCCTCTGAATAGAAACTGCTGCTGCTGCTCTTGCCCCTCTCAGCGTGGCGTGGGGGCGATGCATCCCGCCTGGAGTACTGGGGCCTGCCATTGTAGCCACCTGTCCTCTGCCTCTGAGGATGGTCCTCTTGCTGCCTGTCCCAGTGCTCCTGACTGTAGCTGGAATGCGAATCCCCACTGGAAGGCAAGGGCCACCTCCGGTTGTCCCTTCTGTCCTCTGCTGTAGAGTCCCAAGGTCTGGGGGTGCGGGCGGCTCTTTGTGGCCGCGAGGAGTTGCTGCTGCCATGGATGGAGGAGATGTGATCGGTGAGAGGAGGTGGCATGATGTCAGAGCCCAGGGAGGACAGCAAGCTGGGCTGCACAGTCTGCCGCTGGTGGGAGGGTGGCCGGAGCTGTGACACGTTGAGGTTTTGGATTTCAGACTCCAGATAGTCCAAAACACCATTGTTATGGGAAAGCTGAGCTTGTGGCTGCAGCAATGGAAGACTGTTCTGCAAGGACACATCTAAGGATAAAAGCACAGGAGAACACAGCAAGTCAAGGGGAAACAAAGAAGAGAGGGTCCTTCTGCACTCATGATCCTGGCTGAGTCCCTTCCCTCCTCCTGTTCCTCCTCACTGCAAGAGCTGCATAATTCTGAAGCACCACAACCAGCACATCCAGACCAAACAAGGTAAGGTGCAAAGAGCAGTAACTAGTAAGCTGCATTTCCTTAAGAAGACTCAGCATATTCTGTCTTAAATCATGGTGCCTCAGTTGTTGGATCTTCCTAAGGAAAACTGGTATTCTGGCTAGGAAAAATGGTAGCTGTAGGTTTAACTAGTGGGCTAAAGAAGTATATACTCAAACATCTTGAATCTAGCATTTAAGATGTTTGCAAACTGTTTCTTCAAGCCACAGGTAAAACTCAATAGACACAAAGTAAATCTGTGACTGCAGCACAATGATGAGAAGTTAATTTCAGATGAAAATCCATTACATGTATTTGAGAAGTCATTTTGTTGAATTCCTCTGTTTTCCTTGGGTGATTAAATAATATTATTGGTAGTAAGTTGTTTTATTTAATTATTTCTTTAGGACTTCCCTCCTCCATTAAAGTTACAAATAAATTTCACAATACATGTGATTTTGGGGCAGAACAACTGGAAAATTCTTCCTGGTTCATTAAAGAGTCTTTCATTTTTTGCTGCATGTAGGGTAGATCTATTGCGCAGAAGGCAGTTTGCCCTTAATCATTTAAGACTAGAGATTTGATAAGAACTCAAACAAATTGCGCCTCACTTGTCATGTCAATTTTGGCTATAAGGAGTTGACCGTGACCAGCACAGCAGAACAAAGAGACAGTACCCTCCTGTGCCACACAAAGCAAGATAAGCTGGGTATATTTACCCTGCAGTCGCTGGGGTGCAGCACAGATATACTTTAGTTAGCACTAAACTACTTCGCCCAGCACTGAGCCCAGCAAGACACTTAAGAGGAACAGGCTGTATTTATCCACCCAGGCAAGGCTATAGTGTGCTGTAGATGTAGCAGAGCTGTTATGCTAGGACATGCAACCATGCTAGAAAGCATCTCTCTTTTGTAGTAGAGAGGTTAAAGCCTCAATGCTGAACTTT
Source organism: Xenops minutus (assembly GCA_035221455.1). Lineage (NCBI taxonomy): Eukaryota > Metazoa > Chordata > Aves > Passeriformes > Furnariidae > Xenops > Xenops minutus. Next base: position 21,996,214 of record JAWWEE010000001.1, on the reverse strand, counting down.
CCTAAGAAGTTACCTGTTTCTCATCCTGACTTCCCTCTGAAATGATGCCCGTGGTCTCACCTTGCTGCAGTAGAGGGTTCAGCTGGTAAGAGGAAAGTTTTGAGTTCCTGTCACCACCTCCATAGAACATGTTGGGTGAGATCCAAGGTGCAAGTGCCTGAGCCCGCTTCATGAACCGATGCCGTTCCAGCACTGTAAAAGAAGAAAAAAAGCTCACAGCTGCTATCCAGAGAGCACAGCTTGCAGACCATGTACCATTTTGTTTGTTAGGCTGTAGCCCTTGGATACAGGAAAGTCACAAAATGAAAATCTCTCTCCACCCTATGACAAAGGTAAAACAGAGCATGGGAAATTTGAATATGAAGTTGTGCATCTTCAAAAAGATACCTAAAACAGAAGAAAAGGGTTACTGCCTAACATTCAGAGTCCAGTCCCAGCAACTGGGAACAAATAACACCATGAATCAGTATGCAGCACATAAACAGGTGTAAGATTTCTACCTGCCCTATCATTATGAGTATAGTTGTGGACAGGCATGAAATACTTGTGGAAAGGCAAGACATACTACAGTTTTCTCTCTCTAAAATGAAACCCCTTAGGACAGTGTGGTCAAACCAGTGAACAAACTAAATTTCCTGTTTTCAACAGCAATGTCCAGTGTGCCAAAAGAGCAAACTTGGTGGAAATTTCTCTCCTTCACTGGTTTGCCACCACCATCTCCAGATCCCCGTTTGTGGGGTCAGGCTCCATTCACTTTTTTCAGCATTTCCATCTCATCTCTTCTACACAGACAAACTCATCATCCGCGTCTTCAAAACCACAGCTCATCACTGCCCCTTTTGGCGGAATACCGGAAGACATCTTCCAGAAATTTGCTACTTCTACCACAATCAAAACTTAGGTTTACAAGCAAGTAAATTCTGCAACTCACAGACCTTACAAAGTCAGTTTGTCTGTCATTAATGGGTAAAGCTTTTCTGCAATAGGGCCTTTGCAAAATTTCTCTTAGATGGATTCCCAGGAGTTTCAGAAGTGACAGGCCTTTTCTGCAGCCTCATCTCTGGTCAGGCATGAACAGAACATTCCTAGCTACACAGTTCAGGAAACAGATAGGACATAATTGCCTTTGAGACTTTCACTCCTCTGATAAATCTGCCTGAAGTTGGCTGATGAAATTAAAAGCTATTGGAAGGAAAGAGATGGGATAGACAGACAGGTTGACTGCAAAAGATTTTCTTCTTTAAGAAACCAGGCTACAGTAAACTCCAATTAATTCTATCCCCTGGGTTCATTGTAGCAGACAGCATTTAGACTGTATGTTCTCTGGGAATGAGCTTTCCATTTCAGGTAGCACTCCAGTTATTAAACGTGCCCTCCTTTAGCTGTTTCACTGAATTTATACAGAGGACCACTTCCAGCAAAACAGGCACTGACCATGCCTCTCAACACACCCTTCCCTTTCCCCACAACTCATGCAGCTCCACTTCATTCTCCACTTCAGATTACCTCTCCAGTCTGGCTGCAACCAGAGAGAGCTACAAAGCTGGAAACTTCAGGGGTTTTAATCCTGATGCTCTGATGTATCTTCAAAGCTCTGTGGTCTGAGGTTGCAGCTGTCAAGCACTGTATTTCAAACTTGCTTCACTTTTTTTTTTTTCTTGTCCCAAGAGACTTCCCTCCAGTTTAGGTTTCAAACTTAGAGGAAAAGAAGATAAAGGATGAAAAGAAGGGAAAGGCTTTGTCCCTCCCTCTCTCATTTCTCCAGTTATCACTTTGAGAAAGTCCTAGAACCTGCAGAGTGCATGTCCCTGGGTTTTGACCATAGTCTTTGCCTGAGGAGTACAGTTCCAGCACCTGCGGACATACCTACTTAGGCTTCTCCTTGTTAAGCTATGAAGGCAGTCATTAAAACCAAAGTCATCATGTCCCTGTAATTCTCTGATCTCTCACTACAGCTGAACAAGTGCAGAATCACCCTGGGACTTCCTTCACTACCTTCAGCCCTTCTTCCTTCCCCAGATACTTTGCCTTCCAGTTTGAATCCAATATACACTCTGATTCCTCACCTGTAAAATGGAAGTGAAGTTATAGATCTTTTTATTTGAGAAAGATCAGATTCACCCTAATTCCAAAACTCCTACCTGCTGTAAAACTTTGGCAGAATGTTGTGTTGTTCCCTCCACATCCTCCCTGTTCAAAAAGGTTGTTCTTCACCTTTGACAGACCTTACAGTTTCTAGGCCAATTATCCAATTATAAAAAAAAAATAAAAATATTTTCCAACGTAGTCAGACCCAGGTGCAAGTATATTCTATTTCACACCTATTCATTATTAGAAGAAGTCCACAGTAGAAAAGGGAATAATGGGAACAGAAGGAGGTCAGATGTATATTTACCCTGATGGCCTTTTCTCAGAGCTTTCCATGGGGAATATAATTGGCTTTCTCCCGAGGCATGTTTAATGTTTCTGTACACCGATCCTGAATTACTCAAACAATGCACTACTTTTATTGCTAGGTTCAAAACCACAGTAGTTAGTGTGATTCACAGCCCCAGGATTACCTTGCCTCAATGGCACCTGAGACTGTTCAGCAGACCTAGGCTGTCCTCTAGTGGCCAACAATTGGGAAGAAACCACCCATGCTCCACTCCCTCTATAATCACAAAGCAAGTGAGGATTTCTGCCTTCTCTCCAGCTCTATGGAATGGTTATTCCTCTGGAATGTTTATAAGACGTCCCCTGAATCTATCTTCTTGTGTTTTTTAAGGCCTCCAGTTAACTTCTTGGAGTGAAAAAGAAGTAATTCAGAGGCAGGATGAAGTGAAGGGGTGTTAGAGGAGGGGAGCAGGTACAAGGATCCTTTGCAAAGCAGATAAAGAGGGCAGGCTCGGATGGAACTTTCAGCCACAGACCCCAGCAGCCAGTCAAGGAGGCTCGTATTGTCTGTACCTTCTCTCATGAACAAGGAGAGGTTTTGGGAATCCCACAAAAATCCCTCCTCCCCAACAGGAGGCAGGAAATAACAGCAGTGGTCTGGAGTGAGCTGTAATCCACAGCACTGAAAAACAGAAAGGAGCTCACACAAATTCTGAATCCCTGTTTTGTTGAGAACTAGGAATTCTGGAGGTGTGAGTCTTTCATCTCCATCACCTCTCTCTCCCTTCATGGAAACTAATTTTTCTGCCAAATTCCTGTAGCCTCCTCAACACTATGTGTTTCACTTGACAGCTTGTAAAGCCCCCAAAAGTGTTTTGTTTTGTTTTTAGCAGTAAGAGGGATGTTCTGTTCTCTCTTTGCAAGGGCTAAGCAAATTAGGCTTAAGCCTAAAACTCTTACAAGCTAAGGTATAACACCCAAGGTATACCAAATAGCTCTTTTGAAGGTAACAGGAAACCAGAAACACAGCCCCTTGATCATAAATCCTCTCCTTGTAGCATCTGGGGAAGAATCTGGTGATTTCAATGACAAATAAATTTATTTGTTGTATTTTGTTCCTGTCAGACTGTGTAAACTGCAGAGGGGCTAGTCCACCATGTTGCTAACTAAGTTTCATTTACAGGACTGAAGAGGTTATGTCATCTTAGGAGCCAAAATTCAAATGGTAGCCTTATTAAAAAAAAACCCTAGGTCTGGATGCAGGAACTTTATTACTGCTAAAAATAAACACAACAAAGTTTCTTATGACCCTCAAAAATGCACTTGTGTGGCTGACCACCAAGACAGACCATCTTTTTCCTTATTTTTCTCACTTTCTTCCCCAAATAAAAACAAACAACCCCCCCTTTTTTTTTTTTTGTGGAAGCAGCAGCTCTGAAGAAAACATGAAGATAGAAAATTGCAATTTTTACATAATTCCTCTCAGAGCAACATATTTTAAAGTTAGGCTAGTTTGAAGAGTAGTACAAAGGCATTTGCTTGCCTTCCTCACATGTATAGGCAAAAGAACCACAAGGCATGCAAGAGTTACTCATACAAGGGAGCTGAGCCTCCCTGGATAACAAGGTGAGAATGAGGAGGAACTTCTGAAAGCTGGACACAGAGCAAAGTGGGTTCTATGCATCTCAGCTCCCCTCCTCTAAACTCAGATAAGCTGGTCACAGATGTCACACTGGCCAAAAAAATGTCTCAGTTTATATGGATGCTGAGCAAAAGGGAGAAAGTGGAGCTCAGCAAGCTCCAAGACAAGCTTTTGTACTGACAGAAGCCAAAAAAAATGGATGCACGTCTGCTTGAACCTCACCTTCCTGATTACAGCAGCACCGATTTGGACAGCAGCCACACTGGATGTGGCAGCAGCAATACTGAGGGCAGCACTGGCACCAGCATATTCCAATCAGCAAAAGGAGGAGGAGGCCACCAAGAATGATGAGGAGTACTGTGAGCCAGTCTGCGGGGAAAAAAGGTAGAGAGAAAAAGGATTGATCCCGATATATTTAGCCATGGTAAGTTACTGAGCACCTCTTCACTGCTGGAGATGTCTTGGGGTGGGGAAGAAGAGAACACGAGGAGGTATCTTACCACCCAGGCAACAAAACAACAAACACTTACGGAGAACAATCAGCTTCACTTCTTTGTCTGCATCACCTGAGGTATCTCCTGGTGCTTCCACAGTGCAGTAGTACATGCCATGGTCCCACCACATGACCTCACTGATGACAAGGTCTGCTCCTGTGGGAGAGGGACTGAGAGGTCAGTGGGCTACTTGGGACTGACAGACACTACTTTCAGGCCCCACTCAAAACCTCTGCCTGCAGGTGACACAGAGTACTGCACCTCCTTTCTTCCCAAGCACAGCCATCACCTTCAAGCAATCACATTTGAGTCCACTGAGAATTCCTATAAGCAATATTCATTGGCAGTCCCTTTTTTCTCTGTTACTGGAAGGCAACACTACTTAGAAGTGGGACTAGTTGTGTGTGCAGTGAAATAACCAGCATGCTGCTGGGTAATGAATGTTAACAAACACCAGCTGCTGCCAACTGCCAGGTCTGCTGGTTTTGGAACACAGTTCACTGTCCCTCTTAGGCCAGCCTTCCCAATAGCTCTTCTGGCAGCAGCAACAGCTATTGCTCTGGCACCATCAGGGAGTATATAACACACCTGGATGATTATACAGTACTTCTCGAAGAATGAACTCTTTTCTACCCTCTGGGCTCCTCAGCTTTTGTGCTCTTTGGCAAAATGCTCAGGCATCCCCAGCTCAGCCTTAGCTTGTAGTGCTTCCAGTACCCTCAGGCCAGCCAGGGACAGGGCCCTTTACTTGGAGCTCAGAGCAACGGAATGGCTCTTATTCCATTGCCACTTCATGGAGTATGTAACCTACAGACTACGCTAGCAATGTTTATGCTTCTCTTCACTTAGCAGACCCAGGTAATAGTTACTGAGTTCACTGCCTCCCCAGGAGGTCGAGTCACTTACTGTTCTGAATGGTGATCTTCCGTTGCTGGTAGTCGATGCCCAGCACAGGGTCCTTCTGCCCATATTTCTGGATCACAATGCGCACCTTTCGCTGGCTGTCATTGCAGTCATTAGACGGGTCCTGGCCAAGAGCTAAACCAGCCTGGTATGCTACAAACACACAGCAGCAAATAATATGCCAAAAGTTATTTCAAAGGAGCAATTTTTACCCCATTGTGAGCCGTAGAGAAACCCTTGAGTGTGTGTGTGCATTTGCTTTGATTTAATAATATAAAACACGGCTTCAAACCAGCAAGGACAAGTTGCTTTGGAGTACTCAAAACCAAACAGAGATAGAGCTACAGGAATGGCAGAGATTTGGAGAATGCAGGAGCTGCAGAGGAGATCCCTCCTGTACTCCAAACTGAAAGAGTAACAGTAGAAAGAAGCTAATGGTGGTAGGCTGGAGGGCAGCTCCCAGTATGAAGATAAACTGCAAGGCAAAAAGTCATAGAACACCAAGGAGTACTGGAACTAAAACAAAAATGTGTTTCTTTACAAAAAAAATCTCAAGACATACATGAACTACTGTAGGGATTATCTCCCTTTTCCTCCTATATCCCATTAGATGTCGTGGAGCTTATAAAGACAGAAAATAATCCATCATTTGATTCTAGCTAAAGATTAAACCTAAAGACACCAAACAAAATTATGGAAGGACTAGAGGCAATTTCTGTGCAATACTCCTGTGACAGACTCACAGTATAAACTAATGCTGAATTGCCAGGTGTTTGGAATCTGAGAGTTGGGGAGACAACTGATTCAGTCAGCATTGTCTACAAGGGGCTTGCAATGAAGAGAGGAAAGAACAAAGCTTGTTCAAGTCTCTTCCACTGCTGTACCTACAGCGGAGCATGAAGAGCAGACCCAACTAACAAGACACCATGTCCTTCTTGTTTTCTGTCCCTGCTGGGGCCTATTAGCTTGAGTTTGGGCTAAAAACACTCACATTATGCTGGGATCAGCTGAGCCAGGGAGATGCCTTCTTGTAGACTAAGCTGTAGAGCACTTGGTAAGATGACTACCCAACACATCCAGACTGTACAAAGGAGAGTTTGGGCACTAAGACATGCACTCTAAGCTCAGTCCTAAGTGTGCAGTTAAGCTAAGGTTGGCCACTTAAACATACTACAGGGTTTATAAAGAATAGAATAGAACAAAAGAGAATAGGAATAGTTCCATTGGAAGGGACCTACAAAGATCATCTAGTTCAACAGTCTGATCACTTCAGGGTTGATGAAAAAAAAAAGTGTATTATTAAGGGCACTGCCCAAATGGCTTTTAAATACTGACAGGCTTGGGGCATTGACCACCCCTCTAGGAAGCCTGTTCCAGTGCTTGACCACTCATTAAATAAATGCTCCATAGTGTCCAGTCTGAACATCCTGTGATGTAGCTTTGGACCATTCCCATACATCCTACCACTGGATACCAGGGAGAAGAGACCAGCACTTCCCTCTCCATCTTCCCTCCTCAAGAAGCTGTACAGAGCATTGAGGTCACCCCTCAGACTCCTTTGTTCTGGACAAGATAAGCCCAAAGTTCTCAGCCAGTCCTTGAAGGACACACGCTCCAGCTCTTTCACCAGCTTTACTGCCCTCCTCTAGATGCATTCAAGTACCTTAATATCCTTCTTAAATTCTGGGACCCAGAAGTGCACACAGTACTCAAGGTGAGGCCACACCAGCATTAAATATAGTGGGATCATCACCTCTTTTGGACAGCTGGTTATACTGTATTTGGTGCACCCTGGAATGCAGTGTGAATACCATATTAAACACTCCTGAATTAAGGCTGACACACCACAATGTTTGCACATGAAGTGCTCCCACCAGTACTAAATGTTATTACTTAGAAGTCTTTCTACCCTCCAAAATGCATGTATTTCTTCTGCTTCCTAAATCAGTAACATCTGGTCACAGGTATCTAGCTCCAACCATGGGGTCCCCCATGGAATCATAAAGTCCACTTGTTGCAGAGCCCCTGCTTTCCAATGTGCTGAAGCACAAGATGGGGCTACCAAGACTGACTTGTGTTGAACACGGCTGAGCTGCTCTGCCTTCTGAGTCGATGACAAGGAAGACAAATGAACTGCTTTGTCTGGAATCTAAAATCTAATACCATAAGGCCTTGACATTTCAAAGGAAACCACAGACACGGCCTATTTTTTCTTGGAACACAGGGAAATACCACCACCTGGTTTGTAGTAGGAAGGGGTCAAAAGCCTCTATTAGCCAGTAAATCTACCTTCCCCTTCCTTTGCCTTTGAAGAGGGAATCCTTGGAGGACAAGCCTGACACTTACAGACTGAGTAGTAGTCAAAGATGGGGTCCTTGCAGAAGGATTTGAAGCGCCAGGTCACCACCACATCCTGCAGCTGAGCTGAGGTGCTGTAGTCACACCTGAGGATGACAGTGGCAAATAAGGTGGTGTAACGCTCGACATCCTGCACTGTCACCAGGAGGGAGAGGCAACCTGCAAACGAGAACACAGAAAGCTATCAGCCCACAGACTCAGACCTCACATCACACTGTCCGTTCCACAGCAGACCAGTGACTGAAGCACATCTCCTTCGGCCTCATCCAGGACCTGCTCCTATAGATCTCTCGGCCCTTCTGGTGAAGCCATCCAGAGCTACAAACCCTGACTAAAATGAGTCCTATCTTTCCCTGAAGGCAGCTTCTTTGGCCCACCCTGTGGCCTGTATTATTTCCTCCAAAGCAACTACAAATAGCCATTATGCAGCTCTGTATATGAATACTCTGTATTCTTCTTCTACATGGAGAAAACTGTTCCTTCAAGCTGAGGGAGGTAATTTGTTGGGCCCAGAAGCATACAGTATGGGACTGACTTGGCTTTTCATCTTAACCAGGAAAGTTCTGCAGTGCCATCCATTCATATAAACACCAAGTTAATTTTATCGAAGTCTTGCTAAGACAGTCATCAGAATGTTACTTAGTGGTGACCAGGATTAAGACAACTCAGCTTTCAGCCTGTAGCACTGAAGTTAATCTGCTTATCACCACTTCAGAACAACACACATCAATTACCCTTTTTTTCCTTTTTAATTAAGCTATTGTTATGTATTTTAGAACTCTTCCTACCAACCTCCACATAATTTTCTATCTAAGCAGCTGCACACACAGAGGAGCATTTTACAAAGTTTCCCATAAGGTATGCTTTATTTTAGCCATACTCCAGAGACATCTCTATCTTATTTAAACTTTGATAATACAGTGAAGTTGTGCTTGTCATTAACAATAGTGAAGTTATCACCAGTTGCCTTTGATAAGGGAACACAAACAGTGCGGAGCAAGTGTGGGATGCCCTCTCCGGAATACATGCCAAAGAACGGCAGTGATTGCAGTGTTGTGCTAGTTGCTTCTTAACTCAGAAGCATGACAGCTGGAAAGGCGGGAAGGAAAGGGGGAGGCTTAGAAGGTACCAACTGAACAGGTCTACAAGAACCAACAGTTGATTTTTATTGTATATTCAAAGATTTTCCCTCTACTCCATGTTTTCAGGATGAGAGCAGGGGAACAAGTTGCTCATACTACGTACTAACATCTGGATCACAGCTGTTGGCATCATTCTTTGTCAAGCATCATTCAGTGTCCTCTTAGGCTGCACCTCCACACTAGTTCCTGGCATGTATGAGTTCACTCAGTTTCCACATGGTGGAAAACATGCTGCAGAGGTGCAACTGCCTTGGTAAGTAATTCTGCCATAGGGTAATGTCAATGCACTAGTGGCTCAGTTTCTGGTTTGAAACAGACTCCTGGTCAGCCAAGTGAAAGCACACCCAGAGAACTCCATGTGCCTCAAAAATGCCACACAAACATAGAGAGGACCAGGACAAACCCTGAATCCAAGACTTTTCAGAAAAATAAAATATACACACAGAAATAGCAGCAGATGTGCAAACCTCTAGAAAAACAAGTTTTCATGATGCTATAGCAAAGCAAGGTCCAGGCTGCTTACAGGTAGAGTCTCTCTTATTTAAAAGCATTGTAGTGTAGCACATCTTGTTTGAACTTTCATTGTGAAATAGTTGACTTGTGAATTAAGGGATCTTAATTCAGAAAACCACAAGAAACCAGCCCAAAATTCAAACTCTCAAGACTGGCAAAATCTTGATCTCAGGGTTAATCAAATGAAACCCCATGTGAATTCTCACTTGTCGAGACTCATGGGAACAGAAGATTTTCCATGGGTTTCCTACAACAGCATCTCTCTGTCAAGCATAAAACACTCAAATCACTCTGTGCTTTTCACTTACAGAAACCAAATCTTTTTATAGACGGTATCCTTTCTCATTACCTCTCCTGCAAAAGAGTCAGAATTGAAAGGTAAGTTCTGTATTTTCTAAGGAGGTTGAAAACCTACTGTTCCCATCAGGGGACAGTCGGATGTCTCCGTGGGTCTGATGTTTCATATTAACCTCCACCAAGAAAACTGAAAAGTTGTGAAAACAAGGCTGATTCCTAAACCTTGATTACATTACTACACTGCAGGCTGCTATACTTCTTCCCCTGCTTGGGAAGAACAAACCTGGACACTACCAACCTAGTAAGTTCTGGCTACCCCAGGCCTCTGGCTTCGCAGGGAAAGATGCAAACCTTCAGAGCCAGCGATGCCAAGGTTTGTTTGGAGCATCACCCAACAACACGGCTGTCAAGCAAGACAATCAACAAGCACCCCTCCAACACCTTTTTGCTGCTTTCACTCGTTCTCTGTGAAAAACCGAACTTCAGTACTTAAAGCCAAGACCCGGGAAGGAAAAATGATCATTTTGTTTCCAAGAGGAGATCAGAAGCCGTCGGGCAACCCGCGAAGCGGCGGGCGAGCCCCTGTTGCCCACCCCATCACCGCCAGGTGAGGAGGCACCGGGGGCTGGGGGGCTCCTGGGGGGCCAGAGGGGATCGCCGCGCTCGGTGCCCGGGCCCCGCGGAGCTGGCGGCCCCCGAGGACACGGCCAGGAAGGAGGCGGACACTCCCTCGTGGGGAGCGGAGCGCCGGGCCGCACCTCTGGCACGGCCGAGCTCCCCCCTCACCCTCCCGGCCGGGACCGGGGACCCGGGCACGGGGAGCGGGGACCAGGGACCGGGGAGCGGGGGGAGCGGAGCCTGCCCGGCCCCGGCCGCCCCTTTCCTTCCCTTCGCCCCCCGCCCCGCCCGAGCTCAGGGCGAGCCCCGCGGGCCCGGCCCGGCCCGGCCCTGCCCTGCTGGGGGGAGTCCCAGGGCCGGGGGCACTCACCGGCCGGCAGCCAGGCCAGCAGCAGCGCCCACCGCCGCGGGGCCATGGCGGGCCCTCCTCCTGCTCCCGCTCCTCTTCCTCCCGGTGCTGCTGCTCCTGCTCGGCCGCCGCCCGGGGCCGTGGCGCCCGCTGTCCCTCCCCTTCCGTGGCACCTGTGCGGGGCCGGCCGCTGTCCCCTCCCTCGCCACCTGCGCCCTCCCCCGCCGGGCCGGGCCAGGGCCAGCCGCCAGCTCCAGGGACTGCTCTAGATAAAAAGTATCATATAGACACATACATGCCGCAATACGTATTTATTCGATACATAGGAATAAAAAGGAAAAGCAACAGGCAGCGCGCACGCCGGTGCGTGGGAAGTTGCGGGCACGGAGTTTCACTGCGATCCCGAGCGGCGCCCGCGAACTCCTCCCGTCCTCCCGGCTCAGCTTTGGACGGGACCGCAACAGCGGCCCAAACGGGGGTCACTTGAAACCCAAACCAAAGCAAAGCAAAACAAATAACACCTACCAGCCCGTCTAATTCGAGGGCTGGCACGGCCCGCCCCGCCCCGCCGCCCCCGTTGCCCGGAGACCGGCGGCGCCGCGGCCGGGTCGGGTACGGGGGGCTCAGCGGGGAGGGCCAGACCGGGCTGGGTACGGGGGGCTCGGGGAGGGCCGGGCCGGGTACGGGGGGCTCAGCGGGGCCGGGTACGGGGGGCTCAGCGGGGCCGGGTACG
>JAWWEE010000001.1:21815039-21984535 GCA_035221455.1 Xenops minutus | reverse complement strand
CAGCGGGGCCGGGTACGGGGGGCTCGGCGGGGCCGGGTACGGGGGGCTCGGCAGGGCCAGGCTGGGTACGGGGGGCTCGGCAGGGAGGGCCGGGTACGGGGGGCTCGGCAGGGCCAGGCTGGGTGCGGGGGGCTCAGCGGGGCCGGGTACGGCGGGGCTCGGGGAGGTCCAGGCCAGGTACGGGGGGCTCAGCAGGGCCGGGCCAGGCCAGGTACGGGGGGTCGGCGGGGAGGGCCCACCCGTGTCCCCGCAGCCCCTCGGGAGGTCCGTGGGGCTGTCCGCGCCCCTCATGCCCCGACCCCTCAGCGCCGACCCCTCCCCAGGGCCCCCATGTGAGGAGCCGCCCGTCCCGTACTTCGTCTGGAAGTTGTTTGGGTCTTCCTTCCCCATGTGCGGGGCAGTTCGTTTTATTGCTTGTTGCGTTTGTGGCACTGCTTTCGTGCTCGTTTTTATGATGTTCCTTTATACTCCGAGTTAATGAGTCACTGGTGATGTCACCGCCCCTGGTTTCGGCTCAATAAAAACCTGGTAACCTTTATTCACAGGGCAGGCTTTAGGGGACTCGAAACTGTTGCTTGGATGAGATAGAGGACGTCTTTATCCTGGAGAGGGCTACTTCAGGTGTAAATTGGAAATTAGGGTGTAATTTTCCTAATTTTGTAAGAAAATATGTGTGCAACATAACAATAGTGAGGTTCTAAGCAGGGCTCTCCGTTCCACTTCTTTTCTCTCCCTGATGGGGGGAAGAGAGACAATGGGGATGTGGTAAAGATGATGTGTCTAGATCCAGCTTTGTAGCTTTATCCTTGCTGTCTCACTCTCTGACTAGTAAATAATTTACAGACTTCAGTACTTTGAGAATTGATATCTCTTATTCTACTTGCTCTCAAGTCTTCTAGCTGTTGTAAGAGACAGCAATATTCTCTTGTACAATGTTTTTGTTTTTTTTTTCTTGGGATCTGTGGTTGCTTGCCTAAAACTTACTTTCATTACTATTTCTGTAGTAATGCTGATGGATAATGATTAACAGACAGCACTGGTTAGCTATGCCTGATTTACACTTAGATATTCTTTGTGTGTATAGGCACTAAAAGACTTTAGTTTTTTTGGGTTTTTTGAGTGAAAGTAAGTTTTGCAGAACTCCTGCTTGCACATTTTGCTCTCATCAGCAGCCCAGTAAATTGCTCATGCACTCTGATGTGGTCTGAAGGTTTAAAGGAATGCTGAGAGAGTTTTTCAGTGGTCTGCTGTTTTTCATAAAGAAATGGAAGATTCAGAAAAAAGTGCAGAGGAGACAGGAGGCTGTATTGAAAGTGAGTTAAATGAGCAGGACTTGGCAAATGGGAAGAAATCTGACACATCCAAAGCAGAGCTAGGATTGAAGAAGATGCCTCATCCTGGAAGAGGTGATCAGACAGACAACCCTCATCACAGCCAAGTGTTGCAGCCCTATTTTAGGCCAGTGTTACCTCCAGGTTAGAAAGAGCAGGGTGTGGTAGCCTTTAAGGAGCACAGTGCAGTGCTAAGAGGAGTCAGGACTGGAAACCCTGGGACGAACTGACTTCCTTCCTGTGGAATAAAGACAAAGGAATAACACACAAGACAGTGTCTCCTGAAAGGAAGACCGTCTTTTTCTACAAAAAATTGGCATATGTTAGGGTGAACCAAAAAATATAATCCCGAAGAAGTAGCACAATATAGAGGTGAATTTTTAATCTCGTGCTTGTTGCTGGTACTAATACTCCTGCAGTTATGTTCAGCAGGAAGAGTTCCCTATTTCTACATAAACTGAATTAGTGGACAGAAGTGGTTATCTCTCTTCTGTAGAGGTAAAAGCTGACAGATGATGCCTTTTAAGCACACTTGCACAGTTCATGGTGGAGCAGAGGCAGCTTAAAATAACTATAAAATGATTATATATGTTTCTACAGTAAAACTATAGGCTGCATTTTGATAATTATTTAATTTGATGTATTTTTTGCAGTTAAAGTGTCAGTCACAAGGTTTATGAAGGCAAGAACTGCATTTTTGAGGCTTATACATTTAAAGATTTTTTTTCTGGAAAGAAGAAAAGCATAGGATGACAAAACAGAAAGTGGTGTCATCTCACTGAATTTTTTTATGTGTTACCAAATAAACACATTATGCTGTATTTTGAATAAATGAGACAATTGTTAGAGACAAGAAATCTCTTAATGTCCAAATTTACTGAGAATTTTTGAGACGTTCCCATATATAAGGACTCTGTGTGGCAGCAACATTGCCAAAACCATTTTAGTTTTGAAATAACTGAATGCCTACACTGGAATGAACACATTTCTCCATTCTGGGGCTTTTGAGAACACAGCTAAGAGAAAGGCAGTTAGGAAGGAAATGTAGCTCTGCTGAAATTCACAGCTTATAGCACTGGCCACTGAAACAAGGAAAACCTGAATTCACTCCTGACGGGGTTCTTATAAATGGTGGAACTGATGTAGATCTGGTACAATGTTTCGAGTCAGTGTCTTGATTTACTGCGACTGAGGGAAAGTTACGCTGCCCTGGTACTGGCAGAAAAATTCTGATTGCTGTTTTTTTCCCACTAAATTTGTCACACCAGTTCTACTTGCCTCTATCCGAGTTTTCAGTATCAAAAGCCTTAATTCTTTGTGATATAGGAAATCTGTCTCAAAATCCCCACATATATATGCAGGAAACAAAAATCAGCACTAAGAGAGATGCATGTTTTCATCACAGTGAACCTGCACAGAAGTTTTCTGAACTGGCCCACTCATGAAACCCACGACCTGCAGCCAAAGTAGATATGTTACCCCCTTGAGTCTCCTCGGAGTCTTTAAATTCAGAATTTGTTTTGGCACAGTGCTTGAACACCATTACAATAATATGCACCATGGACATTGCAATAGATTTCTTTAACTAGAACCCAGATATCAATGCGGGTGGAAATGTTCATACCCTCTTTCAGCCTAAAGCATTTTCCAGATAGGAATTAATTTGTAATGAAAACTATGATAGTCTTAATTTTTAGAAGATAAATGATTGCTAATTAGCTACAATAATTTGAAATTTTATAGCTCTTTTCTCTGTGGATATCAAAACACTTCGCTGAGATGGGTAAGTATTATTATCTCATTTTTCACAGGAGATAACTAAGACAGCCAGAGGTGAAATGGCTGATACAAATTGTACACGTCATTACTGGGTTTGGAATTAGAATTCAGGTCTCTGAACGCTCTGCTATATATTTATGCAAATAGTCTATAACTATTTCTTTAAATTCAGTGATACCAGTTTTGTTACCCTATTAAAAACTCATGAATTTCATTTAAATATGTTCAGATATATTGCAATAGTTTTTCTTTCTATTTTTTTTTCTTAATGTAAAACCTTCTGAATGTCTATTTTCAAGTTTTTCGCAGCATTACTGAGAGATAAAAGCTCATCTGCAAGTCTTAAGTGAAATTGTGCAGACTCTGGCAGAGGCTCAGAACCTTTGGATGAAGATTGGATATTTAATGACAAGAATGACATGTCTGCAATATTTCTTTGTCCTCATTGACCTTCTATTGGATGTCATTATGTTTGGGCACTTTGCCTTTCCTGAAATATCTGAAAAGTCTGCAATTCCTCTAAGTATCTTCCCAAATGGATTCTGACCCAAAACCAGAAACAGGAAATGCATTTTTAGGAACTTTTCCTTGTTACCAAAGTCATGCTTACAAAGAAAGAGAGATTTGCTTGCATCCTGCCTTTATTTCTTATTCTGAATATTTAGGTTTCTTTACATTCAATTTCTGAATTTTTTGATTTCTGGTAGTTCTTTTGTAAGTGTAATATCTGCACAAAAGTGCTCCAATGATGATTTTAAGGTGTTTTATTTGGAAATGGAGAGCACCTTTGAAATCAGAAGGCAGAACAAAATTAGAATAAGAGAAATGCTTATGCTTTTTTTTACTTCTTTCTGAGACTTATAAAAATGGTCAGTTTTGGGTTTTCATACGAAAAACTTGGACATTTGCCACTCCAGAGGACAACAGTAACTAGTGAAATTCTGGCACACTGAAAATTATATTCTAAAAGATAAAAAATTGCGGAGAGTGGGGAGTGTTATTAAACTGTTTAATTTTTTTTAAAATTGTGTTAACTTTTTACATTCATTTTTTGTTATTATAGAATGTTTTGAAGAAAAGTCCTTTTTTCCTTAAGCATTCATCTCTCTTGCTCTTCCATTCAAGATATTAGATGATCTCAGAATGTCTATCCACTGATAGTTTAGGGAAGTTCACCAGAAAGTTGAAGGAACCTCATTGTCTCAGAAACAGACCTTCCCCGCCCCGCCCCACTATATTAAAGAGAAGCCCAAAACATTTAAATCAGTTGTTAAGTTTCCCTCATTACACAGTATTTAGATTGAAGTCTTTCTATAGCACTGATTGCAGAACCTGGAGTCCTAAAACCTGAACCAATTAATGCACTCTACAAAGCAGGACATATCTTGGGGTTATCCATGTTTGCAAAAGGCAAATATTATCTTTGGGAGTCTCAAAGCATTTGAGAGGAAATGAAAATGGTCTAAATGGCAGATGAATGCAAAAATACTAAAGGTTCCTCCTTGCCATCACCAGGTAGAGAGGACATGCCATCTTTTCCAGGGGAAGAGGAGGGAGATGATGAGGAACCAACAGAAGATGAACTGGAAGATCCTAGTGGTGTCTGTGAGTATTTCTGCCCATGATAAAGTGATTTCAATAATGAACCTACAGTAGCTTCTGTACTAACCCTTTCCATAATACTGAGTGTTCATCTCCAGTTGCTGCTCTTGGTGTTGCCAAATTTTATTTTGACTTTGGTCGAAGTGAAGTTTTGGGCTAACCACTGTGCCTGCAGTTCCTGCTGTCCCTCAGCCCGCAAAGTCCCTCTCCTGAAAGTTTTTGCTCCTTAGACCTGCCTCTGTAGTTAATGCTGCAATCAGTTTGCTAACTCCACTAAACTCTTTCAGTCAGAGGCCTGTATTTCTCTTTTTAACATCTTTTTCATATTTAAATGTCTGTGCAGCGTCTGTTTCAGGTGTCCTGCATGTCATCTAATACACTAGATCTAGGTAGCATGGATAACAAAATCCTCTTTGAAAGAATTTTTTAGTGTATTGCTGCATCATTTTTGTCACTTGTTTGATCTTCCTATTACACCTTTTTTCCTGTTACATGTTTCTTTTCTTTCCCTAAATTTTACATTACTGTTTTTTGGAAGCAAGCTTCTCCCCAAACTTAATGCTAAACAGCAGGAAGTCCATGGTTGGACAGAAGGGGTTTTTTTACTACTGCAGAACTATACATTTATTTAATATGTCATGTATGAGCAAATTAGTCAAAGGAATTCATGCCTAAGAGAGTGATCTCAATTATACTTTGCCGAAGAAAACAAAAATAATGTTCCAAAGGAATCACCAACTGCAGAGGAGCAGGAGGAAGTGGAACAAGTAGAATCAGGCGCTGAGCATTGCTGAGTACTGTTGTCCACTGAGAAGATGTTGGCAAAAACTTTAAACCCCCAGTACTTTCTAGTTTTCGTTTTTGTCACTGTTATTATTACGAACAGCATCTCAGACCAGTGCCGTCAAGTATTTGACTTAAATTTGCTTTTTCCCATGGCCAGTCTCTGATCCCTTTGGTTGTTTTTCATGGAGCACCTAGGAGAGAAAAAGGTCAAGACAACATGAAAAGCTTAGAGAATAGATAATGGGAATTTGTCCTGAGATATCCAACTGGAAACTACTTTCAACAAGTGCTTATGACTTGTTGGAAGTCAAGTTGAAGCATTGTACATTGCAATCCAGTGAAGAATTGCTAGGGGTCACATATTATCAGTGTGCCTTTTTGAGGACAATGTTGTCTTCTGGTGGTCTGTTGTATGTGGTTTTACTAATTATTTTGTAAGACAATGTACATTCAATAGTTGCTGAAAAGAGACACTTTAAAATTTGTTTGGTTTCTAAAGCTGAGGCCTAGACATTAAGCAAACCTCTACTGAACTGCTTTGGTAAGTCTTTAAGTTTTAAAAGCAATGTTTTTAAAACAGTCTCAGGATTTTTCTTCTTTAAATTCTTCAGGTCTGAATATTTACAGTTAAATTTTTTAAAAGCCTCAGGGAGCACTTGTTACAGACTGCTCCAGGACAAGCAGTTACTAAGACATGGCACCTCTGTTTAAAGCTATGAAGTACTTAGTGCTCTGTCAAAGGACACAAAGGATGTGTGGCTCTTCCCCGTTTGAGGTTAGGTGGAAATACCAGCAATGTACCTAAAATTTATGGTGACTATAAATTTCCATTATGTTCCCACTTCTAAGATGATGATGAAGGTGATTTGGAAGAGCTAGAGAAGAGTGAAGTACCCTCAAAAGGACAAGAAAAGCCTGAGGAGGTAAAAAGGAAAATCTCGGAAAACTTCTTCTATAATTATGAAGATATATGTTCACGACCATTTGTCACCGAAGACTCTGAGATACCCATTAACCTTCTTACTCTTAAGTATCCTTTCTGTTGAGCTTGTACAAATTCAAAGCTAATGATATTTGTGTTGTTAAAATTGTCAGATTTGTGGCATTAGTGAGTTGCCTTTGTTTGAGACACAGGTAAGAATCCTGACCAGTTATGGTTCTGGGTGAATTTAATCTTAAATGTTGTTTTGATCTTATAAACATTTCTTACTGGGCATAGTGCTTACTATCATTAGTACTCCTGTAAAACTAGGTCATGGATAATATAATGTGATCAGACAGAAGACTAGCATAAGAATATCTCCTGCAAACAGATACTTCTCTGTATCCACACAAGAAGCTGAGGCAGGGCAGGAGAGCTGTTGTGTAGCTCATAGTTCCTCACAGCACTACTAAGGGAGAAGGGAGGAAGAAACCAGGTAGATTTGTAGTCTGGTGCTCAGAAGATCTAAACTGGTAGAATGAAGGAAGTGACACCCATCAATTAAGAGCTACAATAAATCCTTTGCTAGGTATGGTCAAGTAGGGTACTGTATGTGACTTTCATATGTGCTGGTAGTTCTCTCTGCAGGCACAGTTCAGTTGCTGTTGAAGACTAGAGTTTCCCTTCTCTACATCTGCCTGTAAATACTTAAGAAGTGACCTCGAAAACTTCCTTGGTTTGATCTCTTGTTTGTAAAACAGTTTCTAGTAACCTGATTCACTTCTCTTACATTTGTTTGAAAAGAGAACATAGGTAGAGTGTGAATTCCTTGCAGCTCCAAAGGATCCAGCAGAAGCAAGAGGTATGGCCTGTGGTGGAGATGAAAGGATGGAATGTGAACTTCATAAAGCCTTCACATGTGCCTTCCTCTCACTTATACAGGCTTGGTGTATTTTATTTTCACTGTATACTGAAGAACACTATCACCTGCCATAGGGCTTTCAGTCACTAGTTTCAATATTCCCATTTCACTTTTGGTTTAAGCATTTCTATCCACTTAGTAAACTTTCCTAGAAAGCCAGTGTCTGATCTTTTCCTTATTGAACTGTTCCCAGGTATTCTTTTGGATATGACTGCACCAGACCCGTAAACCTGCTGATTATGGATAACCAAAAACTGTTGTATATAGCAGGCAACCAGGTGGTGATGCAGGAGCTGAAAACTAAATTTCAGAGATATATCCGGAGCAGCAGTGGTGGTGGAATTGGATTTATCACAGTATGGTTCTTGTTTCTTGATTTAGAATGCTAGTCCCTTTCTAGGCAAAAAATGTTCACTTGGTTGCCATATATGGGAGATTTCTACAGCTGCACGTGTATATACATAAGAAAGTATGGTATTGAGCAGAGGAATGTGTGGGCCATGCAGTGTGGGCTACTCATCCCATCAATATAATTGGCAGAGGATAAGTATTTGCACACCTCAGTCTCAGGTTCAGATACCTGAAAGGACTGATAAGTGCCAGCTGGGATTAATTTTAATTAATAAAATAAAATTAATTTTAATTAGTTTAGATTCTTATTTAAATCTTTTGGCTCATAGCAACTCTTTTTTTTTGACACTTCAGCCGTCCTACTCACAGCTAATACTAGTATAGTGTTTTACTTGCAATTAAAATTTGGAAAATTAAGTTTGTACAAAAATGAAGATAAAAAGTATCTGGTTTCACTGTAGTAAACTTACCAGGAGCTTGGACTCTCAAGACCTATCTCTGAATTTGAAGCACCTTATCCTGTCAAAGGTCTGCCATCTCTCAGTTTTACTTCACATGAGCAAGGCTTTCAGACTACCAGCCTCAGACTGTTCTGCTTCATTGTAAGCAGCCTGTTCTATGGAATAAGTTTATGTTTTTACATCTTCAGAACAGTGTCATTCAGGATGGCTTTTCTGCAGCTGTCTGCTGAAGTTGTTGGCTGCAGAAGTAGATGGCTGCTGACACAAATGCTGCTATGGAAAGATTAGCTAGTGGGTTAAGTGAGGTAGGAATAGTAAAAGAATGTGTCATAAAGCAAGTTATTTCACAGTTTGTCGTGGTTCCAAATTTATGTGCAGTATATAATTTTGTGTGCATAGTGTCTTCATTCTGATATTGAGCAATAGATTGGCAGTTGTTCAGAATCAATGCACAGAAAAATGCTACCTAGTATTTGTGGGAATATGTTTTGACTAATGAGTAAGTAAATACAGTAACTCAATAACTAGCAAGATAGAGACAAAGGTGTCATTACAGCATGCAACAGGAATTTTGCTTTTTCAAGGCACACCCTTCTAAGCAGTTCTTTGCAGTAGGAGAAAAAGGAAAGAAGCCAAACCTTATCATCTACAAATATCCTTCACTGAGGCCCTACAGAATACTGCAAGGTAGTGTAAAAAGTTCTGTTTTCATTTTCCACAGATGAGCTAGCGTTTATAGATCCCAGCAGATGGAGTAGTGGGTCACTGTAAATTTAGAAGGAAATACAACCTTTTGGTCCTTCACAGCAAAAATAGAAAACGCTGGTTTCAAGCTTTTTCATTATTCCGAGGGAGGAAATTTTTATTTGGTAGAGAGAGCTATTACCTCTTGAAAAAAAAGTAATTGCACTGAAAGTTGAGCTCCTTCTGAGCAGATTTTCCTATTGTTTCTATCTCTTTCCTATGTGTGTATTGGGGTTGTCTGTTTCTTCAGGTGGAACAGAGAAAGCCTATGTTTTCGGTGATTTCAATCGTGCTGGCACTTTGTTGGCCACTGTTGGGAGCAGCCCTGACTACATGCTGACTATCTGGGACTGGAAACAAGAAGAGATTGTGTTGAGGTCAAAAGCTTTTGCACAGGATGTTTACAAGGTCATGTTTTCTGCTGAGAATGAAGAGCATCTAACTACATCTGGGTCAGGACACATCAGGTAGGTTCACTGATAAGGATTAATACATATCACCTCTGAAGTCATAATAGGTAGAAGGTGAGTAACAGGAATGTATCACTGGCAAACATGGACCAATGAGGAATGCTATTTTACCTGGCAATTACAATTACAAAAATGGGAAAGTTTAAGTCCTTCAGCCAGGCAAACAAGCCTTTTAACACGCTCACTGTCCAAAAAAGGATGATGCTTGATGTTAAGTATCAGTACCACTGGCTCCATTCTTATAATTTCAACAAGCACTGGGGAGAAATAGTAAAAGATACTTATATATGCATGTCTCCTAGCTAGTAACACAGCATATATACCTTCTGTGCCTCCTGGGCTTTCTACCTTTGATTTCTTGAACTCAGCTGCTATTTGGGCAGCCATTAGAGCTGGTTGCAAAGTCATGGATCAGAAACCCTCTGATCCCACCAAGAGCCACCAAGGAAGCCTTACAAAAGATGTGTTTCCCTTCTCTGGTAAGTTCATGGATCCTTTTGTAATAAAAAATAAACAAGAACTTTAAGCTCTAGTTTTGTGTTCTGCATTTATACGGTGTTCAATGTGAACACAGCAGAGAATTGAGATAGGATTGGGATTCTGTTGTAAGAAAAATGATACCTTTAATGCATCTAAAGTTTCTTTGAATTTTAACAGAGGAATCAGATCAAAATCTGAGATTTGCTTTGTAGTTTGGTTGCAAGATGGGTCTGAAATAGCAAATTACTTACTTAGACCCAGAACAGATTTAGTTTTAAATGCATTATTTATGTAAATCCCACAAAACAAACTATCTTGTAAACTTTCTTTTGAGCTAAAATACTGTGAATAAACCCTGACATAGCTTTTATAACATGATAAATGTGACCTTTCGCCCAAATGTAGTCTCAAATTTCAATTTCCAACAGCTATCTTAAATGTAATGTCTTCTGCACACACAGTGAACCATCCCTAGTTGCAGTAGATGTTAATTTTTCTGTAATGCATTAATTTAAAAAATAACTATTAAGATCTGGGATGCAACCTCTGACTCAGTGAGATTTTCTAGTACAGTTGAAGTCCACAAGAGCACTTGTATGACATTCATTGTAAATCCAAGTCCTTTGGATTTACAAAGTGAGCATCATACACTGGAGACAGCAAGAATAAAATAGGTATCTCTAACTATGTGTATGGGTTGTAGTTGGAAAGATGTAGCAATTGATTTTACACTTGTTTATTTTAAATAGTAATTTAGTCTTCATTCTGCCCATTCCAAATGCTTTTCCTAGCTTTTTCACAGAGAAATTTTTGTGTTGTTACAAAGCTTTATTTCATTTTCAGTAGAAAAAAACCCCAGGTTCTCCTGTGAAATATAGTAATAAGTGAACAGGCCTGGTAAGAGTATTGCAATATTTAAAAGGGACTGAAGAGTGTGTAAGAAATCTTGTATTGGAGAAAGATGTTTTTTCTATACTCAGGTTCTGGAAGATGGCTCTCACATTAACTGGTCTTAAGTTGCAAGGAGCCTTGGGCAGGTTTGGAAAAACAGCAGTGTCTGACATTTTAGGTTTTGTGGAGCTCCCCGATGGGAAGGTAAGTAAGAAAAAAAAGACAAAAAGATTTTATGTTCCCTCTTAAGTTCTAATATAAAGTTTACCACATAAGTTGAAGAGTTACTATTTGCTTCAAAGTGATTTGAATTAAACTCTCAATGATAATATAATATTAGACCCTTGTTCTGATCATATAATATTGTCATTAATTCTCCCCAAACCTGGCTTGATTTGTAATAATTGAAAAATATGGTTAATGTTGTAATTCAGAGACAAAAGATCTCTGTTGCTGTAGAGCTGAGAGTCTTCTAATTGGGTAGTGAAAACATTAGTTTACAAAAATACAAACACTGTTAGTCCTAATCTTTAACCATTTCAGTGCATGCAAATTATGTCACATTGCTAAGAAGTTGAACCTT
Organism: Xenops minutus; assembly: GCA_035221455.1. Lineage (NCBI taxonomy): Eukaryota > Metazoa > Chordata > Aves > Passeriformes > Furnariidae > Xenops > Xenops minutus. The sequence continues at coordinate 21,973,213 of JAWWEE010000001.1, read as the reverse complement.
CTCACCCCTTATATATCCTCTTGCAAATACCTGTACATTGCTCTTGATTTTGTGCTTTCATGAAAGAAAGGCACAAATGTTAACCAGGTTCTTGCCAGTATTTCTGCAGGATTAAGTGCAGGTGCTTACGTGCTTATCTTCATTTGCATTGAAGGTTGTCTCAGGAACTGAGTGGGGCAACTTGCTGCTTTGGGAAGGTGGGCTCATTAAAGTAGAGCTCTGTCGAACTGGACACAAGCCCTGTCATGAAGGCCCTATCAGCCAGGTAGTTCTCGAGGAAGGAGAACTTATCACTGTTGGAAAAGATGGCTTTATTCGGGTGAGTTTTCCTTCTGCTCTGTCTTTAGGTGTGCAAATACATGGGCAGCAGGTAAATGTTACATATTTCCTTTGCCAGGTTTTTGGAGGCAATTTTGAAGTGCAGTTTCTGAAAATGAATTTTAGAACAAGCAAAATAAGAGCACATGCCCATAATATCTGTGTTTGAATCAGATGACATTCACACAATGTTCCCTGTTTAATAGTAGTAAATAAATTTCCTTTTACTTTAGTAAATGAGAATAATTTTCAGTGCTTCTCTAAGAGCTTTGTTCTTGCCTGCATTCCAACATTTTTCGTGTGTAGTTTTTGTTAATCTTTATAATTTTCAGACCTCTGTCATTTTGAAGATAAGTAACTAGTAAGCTACAGGAATATTTGAAATTAATTTTCTGAGTATTCAAAACATTATTAAAATTGCACAGAAATTAATTAGCATCTCAGAGATGTATATACTGAAATAGAGGAATGGTTAAAAGAAAAAGTATCCTGAAGTTAACATATAATTCTGCAAATTAAGGTCAAAATGTTTTCCTTATCTATAATACCACTTTCTGATCTCACCTATCAGTTAGCAAGAATTTTGCAGTGTTGTTTGCCTGCTATTTAAGGGAAGACATGATGTGTCTTCTGCTGGCGTGTGAAACAACTCAGATAATCAGTGGGAAACTGTCTGTAAGACATAGTGGAGGTTTAAAACACCCTAGAGTTTTTGTTGTTATTGTTATTTCATTTTATAAATTGGTGTTATCCCATTAGGAATATTCACTTGATTATAAACTGCTAACTAATGTCTTGTCCTTATCCCACAAAACAGAACAGGAATATTTCCCTTCTTTTTTGTGCTGCCTCAGCAATGCTGAGAGTCCAGAGATATCATTTCCTCTCTACAGTCCTGAAGCTGCCATGATAGCTTGGCTAGTGCCAGGGCTGTGTTAAAGCTACTGTCACTGTTCTAGGTTACATTCAAACTGATTTTGCTTTCTTATAATTTTAACTGTCCATTTTAATTGTGTATGCAAACCACCTGGCCTTATAAAAATTTTTTGTTTATTTTTTTTTTTTTAATTTTTAATGCTTCAAATTCCATGAAGGTGTGGAACTTTGAGATAATAGATGGTGCTGATTCTGTGGATGAAACTGGGTTACTGGAGGTGGACCCTATGAATGAACTTTGTGTTGGCAAGAATGTCAGCCTGAATTTCATGTCAAAAGTTCATGACCACGAACAGACCGTTTGGTATGCTCAGGTAACACACACTCAAGTATAAACATCTCTGTGGAGAAACAAAGAATGAGGGAGTTGAAGTAACAGCAGGAGTTCATTATAAATCAGTGTATTTCTTTTTGGTAGAGTTCAGTCTTCTTCTGGATACATAGAAGATCTATCTGTCTGTCTGTCTATCTATCTATCTATCATCTTACTATTATTTCAAACACTGAAACAGGCATCCTAGAGAGGTGGTTTATGTTCCAAGCCTGTCAGTGTTTAAGAGGCATTTAAAAGGATGATACTCTTAATAATATAGGTTAACTTTTGGTCAGCCCTGAAGTGGTCAGGCACTTGGACTAGATGATCCTGGTATGTCCTTTCCAACTGAATTATGCTATGTTACGCTATGCTGTATTTTTAGTGTATAGTAACATGTGAAACTGGCTTTCAGAGCCAGAACTGACTAAGAATAGGAGAATGCCAAAAGGTATCGTTCAAGTTGTATTACTCTGAACTGATGGATGGGTTGCACAGGACCAACATCATCACATTTAGTAATTCCTGTTTCACAATGATAATCTTTAAGGAATTTTTAAGGAGTCACTGTGTACAGTTTTATTTCTAAATTGAGTCTGAAAATATTAGACTTACATGTTTTGCTTTTCCTTCTTTAGGATACAAATGGGGCAATCTGGAAACTGGATTTGACTTTTTCAAATATGGTAAGCTTGTTTTTCTTTCTTCTCATTTTTTCAGTTCCTTTTTAATAGAAACCATATGCTATTGCATCCTTTAACTGGTTGCATCTGCAATAAAATTTCTGTTTTATGAAGTTGCACAGTTGAAAATTTTAGCGTTGAAACAGATTTTTTGTCATAAAAATTTTCAAATGTAATTGATTATAACGATTGTGCAGGATTATAAAGAATAATTTTATTTTTGATTCCTGAAATTTCAGCTGTCATATTCAAGTTACTTTAAAGGAGTTTTATTCTCATAAACTGGTAATGAAAGTTGCATGGATGCAGGGAATGAGTTCAAGGACTGTTGATGTATCTTATCTAGATGGATGTTTGAAACAATCTTTACTGTTGCCTCTAAATGACAGAACTAGGAAAAAAGGAGAAGATGAAACACACTTGACACTTTAGCCTACTGGTAACTTGTGTTACTGCTGGGGATGTTTTTTAATGGAGAAATAGGTGACACAGGTTAAAAAAAGGGGGCATTGAATTTTTACTCCTGAACATGTTAAAACAAACGGGAACAATCCCATGAGAGGAAGAAAATTCTGTTGTGAAAAGTAAATATCTTCAAAGAATTTTATGGTAAATAGGATGTACAAACAAATCCATTCCTGTGATTGTCCTAAGCAATTCCCTGCTTTGCTTCAGTGTGTAAAAAATGTATATAGCATAACCTAGAATTCCTTGGATGATGAAATGATTTCCCAGGAAGCATAAACCTAAAATTGAGAGCATTTTCTTTGCCTTCAGAGCAACAGCTCGTTCTTTAAAACAGTAGTTCCAAGCCTAAAATCACTTAGCAAGGCATTGTCCTTTATATTCACAGAGAAAATGAGGACTTTTAAATGAACAAGATGTTCCTACACTAATTTTGCTCATGATCTTCTTATGAACATTTAAATAAATTAAAGGGAATTGCATATAAATATCTCGTGCTTGCCAGATTTTTTTCACACAAAATGCTCCTGTCTAGATTTTTCAGGTTTTATGAAAATGACTGGTAATGACTTGTGAGTGCAGCTATAGAAGGTAGCAGAGTTTCTCTTCTTCTATTTTGCCCTGCAGACCCAGGATCCAGAATGCCTGCGTACCTGTCACTCTGGGAGGATTGAGGCCATTGGTGTCTCTCCCATTACCTACCTTATGGCCACCACAGCCCTTGACCGTAAGTGCACTGTTTCTTTTCTCTCATACCACTGTTGTTATTGGTTTTGAAGAGTTTGGAACTACTCTGTTTTATACTGAAGTTGTGTATTTGCTCTTGCAAAGTCACTTTACACACAATTCTTATTCCTGGGATCAGCTTTTTAATAGATAAGGTGAATAAATTGTTAATGTTTTTAAACAATTCATTAAGACTGCTTCATCTTAAAAAACTGAGATTTTAACAACAGAAGTTTTTAATAGGAAATGCTGTAAATTCTGTTTGTTCTGAAGGAACAGCTGAAAAGATGAGGCATCTGGTTTGAATAACAGCACTTGTATTCAGGGCTCTGGATTGAGAATTGTTGGGAATTTTGTCTTGTAAGGAATTACATAGACCTGTGTAAGACATCATGTATATTAACATTTGTGTCTTTCTTGAAAATGCAATAGCTATTATACTCTCAACACAGATAACATGTAACCATAGACATATTTATTTAACTTGTATAAATATTGCCATTTAGGCCTCTCACTGTTAGCTTTATCGTGCTCTGAAAGAAGAACAACTGGCCAGAACATTAACAATGTCATCAATGTCTTTTACACTGCTCAGAAAATGCTGCAAGGTCTTTTAACTCAATTTTTGTCAGTAGTATCTTGTAATTTGTCTGTGTTATACAATGCACATATTCTTCTAGCCTGAAGACAAACTCCTACCAGTTGAGCAAATGACACTTTGGATGTATGCCAGCTGGAATGGAATTTTATGCAAACCAATATCTGTGCCTATGAATCTGTTAATTTTACCTCTGGTGAAATTGGATCTTCTGTGGCCCATCTCACATTTTCATTCATTTAAATATTTTCCTCTCTTTAAATGCTTTCCTCCCTAGGCAATCCCACGTAGTAGCATATCTTCTTTCCCCATGTTGTCAGTACAGATTTTCCGTACAGTATGCCACAGTTCTGTGCTTACTTGAAAATTGCATGTGGGTGGTCAGCATGGAACTTCTTGTTACAACCCTCAGCCTCGACTATTCTTGGTTCTGTGTAAGTTAGAGGGTGAAGAAAGCATATGTTTTGTTCAGGAGCACCATGTTGGTACTCTGGTACACTATGGTACTCTGTAACCATCAGTCATGTCTTTTCAGGTAGGCATTTTGTTACTCAAAAGAGGAAAAATACATTCTAGATGTATTTCAGATTTTGATTCAAATAAATAGACAGTTCTCCATAAATTCTAACATGTAAGTGATATTGCAAGAAATAAGTTCTTACTATCTTATTTCTACACAGGGTCAGTGCGTATCTTTGATTTCAGCAGCAACGTTGAACTGAGTAAAATTAAGTTTAAACAAGGAGGAACAGCACTGATGTGGGCACCATATGTTGTGAGTTTTGCTAGCATGTTAACAGAAATTCATAAAAGGTCCTATGAGCCTGCCAGCATCAAGAAAGTTGCTCACCAAACAAGACATTAAAGAGCTCACTGTTGGGCCATGGTAGAATTTCCTGTAGTACTATGTATGTATAATTTGTGGAGATGTATGTATGTATATAATATGTGTATGGTTGAACTGTGCTATGGGTTATAAGGTATCCTACTTTGTGTCTTTCTGAGATTTTAAAATCAGATCTCAAGTGTGCAGTCTGGAAAGTAGTCTTAGTTTATAGACTAACAGCTTCTATTTAACCCACGCAGAGTAATTGTCAATTAACACGAGTTAGTCAACACATTTTGAAATGACAGCCCAGACAATCCACAAACATTTGGGGATGAATCATAAAAAACTGTTGCCAGAACTGATCATTTGTGGAGTGTGGAGTCTATCACTTTTAGACATATTTGCTAATTTTAATTAAAATAATGTCTACTTATGTTCTCAAGGAAACGTAGCAAGCCTAGTGAATTAATTATAAGCAAATTTAGGAGGAAAGTACTTACTTGAATTTTTGAGGTGAAGGTTACACTGTCAGAGTGCTTTTATAAATACAGTTCTGGCCATGTGGCCTTTCAGGGATACTGTTAGGTGATGACCTCTGCATTCCGGAGGTGAGATGTCTGCCACAATAAATTGAATAGCATCACAAAACTGACTCAGTTCAGTTTTATGCAAGTTGTTACTAAACATAATCTGAACACAGGGTACTTGGTCTACCTACCTGCATCTAAAATCCCTTTAGATACTTACACCCAGCTTAAGATGCTCAAATATATTTGAAAATCTGTGCTATTAATCTAAGAAAATTTAATACAACATACTTTGGAGCATTTGTATATCATAGTATCCTCACAGGCAAGCTAGTAACATACATGTTAGATAAATGAACAGTGACATGGATTTAAAACTGCCTAAATGGGTGCTGATCAGTAGCACAAAGTGCAGCTAGAGGCAAGTCTTTAGCAGTATTCCTAGGGGCCATTATGGGTGCCAATATTCTTCATTAATTATCTGGACTCTGGAACAGAATGCACCCTCAGCAAGTTTGCGGATGATACAAGACTGAGAGGAGTAGCTGATACTCCAGAGGGTTGTGCTACCATTCAGTGGGATCTGGGCAGGCTGGAGAATTGAACAGAGGAGAATCTCAGGAAATTCAACAAGAGAAAATACAAAGTCCTGCATCTGAGTAGGAATAACCCCTGGCACCCCTATCACCTGGGGGCCCGCCAGCTGGAAAGCAGTTCTGCAGAGAAGGATCTTGGGATCCTGGGGAACACCAAGCTGATCATGAGCCAGCAGTGCATCCAGAGAAGCCCAACAGCATCTTGGGTTGCTTTAGAGGGGGCATTACCATCTGGTTGAGGGAGGTGATCCTTCCCCTTTACTCAGCACTGGGCAGGCCACATCTGGAGTGCTGTCTCCATAGAAAAGGTACGGAGTTAATGAAGGGGGCCAAATGCAGACCCACAAGTTTGAGGTCTGTGAGTGACTCCTCTCAATGCCATCATACACCTGCTTACTACAGAGGAGCTTTTTAAGATAAGACAGCATGGACTGATTCCCCAGATAATGGGAAGACAGTTACCTCCAGCTTCCTTTTGAACAATAACCTCTTTCATACATAAGATGATACTTTTGGCAATTGCTCACAGAGCTTATAAAGGTTATCCATTTACTTTTACCTCTTCACAGAGCAATTCTCCTTCTGGTCTCATTTCTAGCATGCATTAATATTGATCTGTGCCATGTCTGGAGCTGGCTCAGCTTGTAAATGACTTCAAGGCACTATTGTGTATGGCTAATATCAGCTAAATCTGAAAGTCCAGCTATATTCAGCTAAAACACAGGCCTGTTTCTGCTAACTTTTCTCTCTCATTCTCAATTCAAGCATGGTTTAATTGTTAGTAATTGGCTTAGCTACAGGACTTACTGTAAAGACTTCTCTTGCTTTCCATTTCAAGTAGCTGTTCCTGTTGACACTTGTACTTTACATGGAGTCAGCCAGACTCCACAAATCATCCCTATATTTGATGCTCAATATTATATTCAGAGTAATATAATAATTCCTTTTTTGAGTTCCAACTCTTCTCCATAAGAAGCTACTGATATATCTTTCAGTCAGTATGAATTACCCATACCCTCATTAATATCTGCAGTCTTAAAAACATGTTGCCAGTAAAGAAAACCCAAAACACAATCTAACCCAAAAAATAACCCCCGATCCATCCTTTATGCTAGCATATTAGAGAAGATAAATAACATTTCCCATGAATGAAATGTTCTCTTTGCTTCAGCAACACTTCCATGTAAGATGAGTTACAAGTAAACACTAGAACATATGCCATATGGATTCTTCTAAGCTCTTGGATATACACTGTGATTTTTTTTTTCTTCTTTTCACTTAAAGGTAAATCCTCAAGGAGGTCTAATTGCTGTGGGATTTGTAGATGGCGTTGTCCGCATAATTGAAGTTTATGATCCCAAACAACTGCCCAGTCGTGAAGGACAGGCCGGTACAGAGAATGCAGAGATAAATCTGAAACAGGTTTTCAAACCTCATTCTGCTGCAGTTACAGCCTTGGCATATGAACGAAATGGAGATGTGTTTGCCACAGGGGTATGTATCATTTCTTTTGATTGTTTTTATTAAGCCACAAGTGTAGAGATTATTTGCAGAGGTAAGGTAAAGTTTGTTCACTGACAATACAGTTCTACTTCTGTTGCTGCTGTTAATTGTGTGTTGCAGTTCTCTGCACTGCTGGGAGAAGGATCTGTTTGCACTCACATCTGTTTTTCTGAGGAAAGCAACTTTTCAAATCACACAATTAATTTTGTGAATTACTGGACTGTTTAGTGTGAGTTCTATAATCCCCTTTGAAGATGGATTTGGTTCATTTTGGAATCAGTTTAGTAGGATCTTGGAATTAGTAAAAGCAAGTCCATTCATACACCAGCTTGGCAGCACTCCAGCTGCTACCCAGCACTGCTTGGCCTTATCACAGGGTCAACCAGGAGGTTTGTCAGTGTGCCTGGTAGTCTTTAAGATGATTTCCAGTTAATGTGGTCTCTCTTTTTAAAAGCTCATCCTTAGTCATGATCAGTGCATTTGCATCTACATGTTCCTTGAGCTTAATTGTCATGCATTTCACTTAAAGTAGGATTTAAGCTGCCACGAATGATGTTGTGCACCAGTTCTGGATTTTCTTGTTATCTGGAGAAATCAGCTTGTGTTGTCTTATTTGGAAAATCAGGCCTGAGCCTGAGCTTTAAAGATGCTCCTGGTGCAATGGTCAGAAAGCACATGGCTGGGGATGCCAGAGGAGGCCCACGAGAGCAATTAAGGGCTATGGGTGCATTCATGGCCTTGGAGCAATGTGGGCAAGATTTTTACTTCCTCCCAGTAATCATCATGGAAATCCAATTCTAAGTACCAAGTCACTCATAACAAAAAAAATGGAACTATGTGTTTACATCATAAAGTGCTTACAGTCCTTTGAATTTTTGGTTACCTTTGTTGCAGCTGTCATCTCTGTGGGTTTTTGTTTTGTTTTTTCCCCCCTCAGAGTAAAGACAAAACAGTTTTCTTTTTTGCTACTAAAGATGAATACAAGCCAATTGGATTTATTTATGTCCCTGGGCCTGTGCAGGCATTACAGTGGTCTCCACCTTCTCATGTGAGTAATGCATGTTTATATTCTTTCCTTTCCTACAGTGTTAAAATATAATTTTGAAAAGAACTTGCAGTGAAAATAGATGAAGTTCCATGACTCTAGCTGTGTTCTCTAGAGAAAATGCAAAAGATGTTTTGCTACTTTGTCCTTCATGCTGCTTCAGCGTGACAGATTGGTTCTGTGTAGCTGTATCACTGGTTCAGTCATTTTGGACACATTTTGGACTTTGGATAATGCAAACCACAAGATTTTGCTATGCTTTTTGAGCTTCTGCCTTGGAGAAGCAATCTTGTTCCTTTGCTTTTAGAAGGTCTTAGTCTTTGATAAAAAAGTTGAGTGTTATTGCCTGTGACTCCTGCCCATGTTAAAACAGGCTTTTGCAAAGCTTTTGGACCACACTAAAAAAAGATTCTGGGTGCTTCTTGGAATTCACATTCTGTGTTCAAAGTGTATCAGGACACATCCAAATAGATTCTTGCTAATGTTAAAAAAGTGTTATAGGGCTATTGTAACATCTGAACTTTTGGTTGGCCCAGTATCTTTATTTAAAGGAGAGACTATCCGTTATATTTACATGGTGACAAGATACATTATACAGGTGCTCAGTGGCAAAGTATTGATATTATTGCTTGTTCATTGGAACTTCTAAAGACTGTGCTGGCAAAAGAGCTCTTGCTGGTATGAATTCTATCTTACTGCTGAAATTACAGATCTTGATATGACAGTTGCATTTTGAGTCCTTTCCTTGAAGACAAAGTACTCCTTCCTAAAACAGTACCCATTGTATCTTGGATGTGTTAGATTCTGCCTGAGTAGTTTTGTCTACCAGTTTTAGGTCTCCATTGCTAGATTTGAATACTTGCTAACATAGTGTAAGCCTCTGAGTGTTACACTACTTTTTCACACTTTAAAAAAAGCACCTTAGTGTTTAAATAAATTACATTTAATGAATGCATTTTTAAACTGAGATCTTACAGAAACAAGAACCATATCAGTCCTAGTTAAGGTTTCCATAGCAACTCTAATATGCCCTTTTTGCACATTTTTAGTAATAGGTCAGATACAATAAACTTCCCTCTCTGTTTTCCACATTGGAACTAAATACAGACTTGTCTTTTAAAATCTCAAAACATTAAATAATTATTACCCTCCCCTGTTTTTCGTGACTTTACATTTTAAAGGACTTGGCCAGTACCAGCAAAGAACAAACAAACTCAAAGCTAGATAGCATTTGGCAAGACTCTGAGCCAAGTCTTGAAGATATAAAGGATTTATTAGTATAGAAACATGAAATTTTGTACAATTATCAACCCAAAACCTCAGCTCCTAATTCTTGGGTCAGGTCCATCTTTTAATGCAAGCAAACTCACAAAATATCATCATGTTTCTTCCAAGCTAAGAAATGTCAGAATTATAGCTGGTCTGTACATGGCAAGGACTTCTTCAATTCCTTAGCTTTGCCTAGCACATATAGCATAATAGAGGTCACTGATTTCTGATGTCTTTTAAAAGTGTCCATTTAAATAAGAGTAAGCTAAGAGTAGCTGGAGTTTGGCTTTGTGCCTATGCATCTGTTGACTAACTTCTTTTCCCAGTTGTCTTGATTTCATTTATACGTCTGCCCTATATTTGTATTTTTTGTGTTTTTGTACAGGAGAAGAGCACCCTGCTCATCCTTTGTGAGAATGGCTTTGCTCTCCAGGTTCCTGCCCCTCTCCCAGAGGAACAGGATACATCATCCACCTATCAAATAAAAAACCTGCCGACGCAGTACTTCCATTTTTATAGTATTAAATCCCGAATCAAGGTAAAAAACTCTCCTTTGGCAGACTTTCATGTTCTTTGTTGTGCCAGAGGAAAAAACTACCCAAAAAGTCTATTTCCCTGTATTGCATCATAGGATTTTTGCAAAGCTTCTTGAAAGGGAGGGCCAGGTAGAGTCCATTTGTGGCTATGCTCCAGCATTTGAAATTACAAGTTGTTTTTTTTTAATTCAAGCAATATCCATCACACTGAAAGTGTAATGTGAATTTTGATTATAATTAGAAGATAGCAATAGTGAAAGGGAAAGGTAGTGTAGTGCATTAGTTCTCAAAATATTTTAATGTTGGTAATTTTCACCAAAAGTATGTTTCTTGTGGTTGATGTTAGCCCTATAGGAAATTCCTTTGAACAGTCATAAAACACCCATATAGTCATCTTGAGGCAATCATGAAACCTCTGATTTTTTAAAAATGTCATAATACCTTTAAAGGTGTGTGTTTTATTTCTGAATGACAACTAGCATTTTAAAAGAATATATGGGGCCAAAGAAAAAGGGTTATGCCAGCTGTCAGCTGTAGTTAATTTTGTGAAACTAAAAAGCAAGCTGATATGAGGCTCAGGAGGAGAACTCCAGTGGGAAGGCTCTCAGTCCCATCAGCAGTCCACCACAATCCAACAGCCTCTCTGCTTCTGTTGTTAACCTGTGATTTTTCTACCTTCTCTGTTAACTGCTCCTGTCTCCTGAGTGGTGTATTATTGAACGTCAGGCAGAACTTCAATTCATGTTATAACTTAGAGGAAGTCAGTATTCAGTTTTTTCACAGGAAGATCCACAAGAATGATCACAAAGCATATATATGAAAGGAAAGATTAAAAAAATGCGTGTGGAGTTTTCTTGGGGCTTTTTTTTGTTTGTTTGCAGGTTTTTTGAGTGGGGTTTTTTTTAGTATAAGGAGAAGAATATTGTTATGAGACACTATAAATCTTTAAAATTTGAAAAGGTTTCTACAGGGAGAAAGAATATTAATTGCTCTATTCTTCCTCTAGAAATATATTAATAATTAATAAGTTGCAACTAGGATGTTTTAGATAAGATGCAAGGAAAGATTTCTCACAGTAAGGGTAGTGAAACACTGAAATAGTTTTCATAGTCTGTAGAGTCCCCAGAGCAGGAGATTTTAAAAAGGTGAATCAGACAAACATCAGCTGATAATATTTAAGGTTTTGCTTATTTGACTTTTGGGAAAAACAATGTTCTTTTCAGATCCCTTCCAGACCTTTCATTATGATCTGCTCTCTAATATCTTCTTAGGAAGATCCTGTTTTAGAGAATGATACTTGTTTATGCTACAGTAGGCTTGAATGGAAAAGGAGTCTAAAAGGTTTGATAACTGCACATCTTCTCTTTATTGTTCAGAAGAAGTAAAGTCCATTACAGGTTCTCTCTTTTTCTCGACATCAATGATGCACTAGAGTTTGGGAATTTGAATTGAGCTTTCCAGTGCTTTTTTTTCTCCTGGGTAGGCAGAGGACAGGATGTAGGAGTTCTGCAGAAGGACTATTCATAGTGGTGAATATTTGGAATAATATCTCTGAGGAAATGTTGAAGTCTGCTTCTTATACAGGATTATTTCTGTTTCAAAGGACTATGAGTTAAAATAGTTTAGAGAAGGGAAATGGGGCATTCCACTGCAGAGTCCCACGAAGTCTGGCTGATCTCTGCTTAGTTGACAGAAAGAGATTTCTCTGCATATTCTGTATGTATAATGCCAGAACTACCTTGAATTTAATTTATGAGACTCTTCAGTCATCTGACATGTGGGGTTTCATGTGTCTGTGTTTCTCTGCTTGTTCTAATAGCTGGAAGAGGAGATTGCACTGAGAGAGAAAAAAAAGAAGGAAAAGGAGAAAGCAAGGCTTCAATGGATAAAGGAGCAAAAGGAGCTGGGACTTGAGATTGATGAAGAACCTGAAGAAGAACCTGAAGAAGAGCCATTGCCCCCTCTCTACATACCAGAGGAGCCTAGTCCCATCCTTTGTGGCTTCTATTCAGCACCGGGAAAATTTTGGCTTTCCTTGGTAAATCAGTTTTTACTTCACGTTGATGGGATTGCATGATGTGACAACCTCCCCTTCACATATGAGTGCCTTAGAGAAAAAATGTTTTTTTGAAACCTGCCATCTCTAGGACATTGAATTCCCTTTGTACTTAATAGTTTCAGTGGTCTTTATGAAGTAAACCAGCAGTGTCACTCAAACTGAGGTTGTTTGGTAAATTTCCAATAGGTATCCCTATTGGTGATGTCTGAATGTGCACAAAGACTAAACTGTTTCCTCACAAGTAGAAGGTAGAATCTTAACATATTGGTAGAATGCTTGTAATGCCAGTGATCATGACAGATTAATAGGATCTTTAGGTGTTTGGAAGTAACATTTTCTGACCTATTTTAGAGCCTTAAGAAAGGAAGAATTATTCTCAAAATTTCCTTTACCTGCTCAGCTGCTTCAGTTTTCTTTTGTCACCTTTTCTTTATGGTCCTTGTCTTCTTCAGGGCGAGTATGACTCAGGGTTTCTCTATCATTGTGAATTCTCACATGATCATGAAGAAGACCCTGAAAACAGGAAAGATGAACCCTTTGAAGTGATTCCTATTGAGGACACCGACAACAACCCCATTCATCGAATCTCCTTCTGGTAAAACACTGTAATGCAACAGATAGCTCTGTGATAAAGTTTGATGAAATTGAACTTGGAAGTGCAGAGTGTACACTCCTTAGTCCCTTTTTAATTGTGGGTCAACTCTAGTATGCAGGAACTCTGGTTTTCCTGGCACTGAGTTTCACTTAAAACTCCTAATAGACATATTCTGTGTCTTAACAGAATAATTTAAAAAGTCCTTCAAAGATGAAAAAGTCTGATTCATAATTAAGTACTGATTAGGACCCAAACGCACTAGATTGTGGAACATCAGGAGAACCATTAGAAGTCCCTGCATACAGTGATCCCCAGAACAGCAGTTCTTTCTCATAGTTAGCAAAGAGCCCTCGAGAACATGGAGGGATTAGTTCATCCCTCTTGTGTGAAGAATACAGGCTTCTCAGGACATTCTCTGAACTGTATGAATGAAAAGGGTGGACTCTTTTCAGACTCCCAGTATTAGGTTCCCTGTAAGACTAGGCATGTTTGCATCAATGGAGGCAGTTTAGTTCAGGCTTTAATCTACTGCTGGCTGCATTTACCACCATCTGTACTAAGTGGGGAGCAGGGAGGAAAAACTGCTTTTCTAGCTTCTGACTTTGTGTTTGCTATGACACCCAACTCAGGGCTGAGATTGGTTCCATGATACCTAGCAAGTGTTGGAACATTCCTGAGCAGCCAGTTAGCTGAAAAAAAATTTGTAGTAGAATCACACATACTTTAAGTAGTCCAAATACTTTGCTCTCAGCTTCCAAACTTGGGAAAGTGACTTTTATTAAGCTAGGTTAGCTCTTTTCAAGTATCATGTTTTGAGCTTACTTGTTACAAGTTGCCTGCTATTACTGTTTCTTGTTGCTTATTTGACAGTGCCAGGAGACCACTGATGTTTTTTGGGATGCAGGATGGCTCACTGCGTGTTTATCCTCTCCCTGAAAAAGGGCTCTCAGTGAATACCCTGAAGGAATACTGGTCCCTCAATGTACATGACAATGATTATGGCCAGATCCAGGGTATCTGTTCTAGCTTTGATGATACATTTCTGATTACCTGTGGTGGAGATGGAAACATTTTTACATTCGACATCTGGTCTCCAGAGGACATTCCAGAAGAGCGAAAAGCCAAAATCCCTTCTCCAAGAGTAAGTTGCTATCCCCTTTCACTGAATTAGGCCACTTTGGTATGAAACTGCTGCAGATAGGCAAAACAAAGTTCAATTATTTGGCATCATAGGTCTTTCCTACCAAAAGCTGAGGTTTCCCAAACAATTTAGAAGAATAGCTCTTGCAAAACATTCCTTAATAGTCACTATGACTGCATTGTTCCTTCTCCATGTTTTGTGTTTTTCTCCAAATAAACATGGTATGCGTTGTTCATATGTAATACTGGTAGACAGTGTTTTCCCACTCAAAGATTGTAATCATGCATATTCCTGAATGCAAGAACCACAAGGATTTGTCATACTTCATCATTTTCTTAGGTTTAATTCCATTAAAGTATGATTCTGCTCTGGATGGGGATTCTAGGAATAAAGCTGAAGAATACCAAATGTGTAGTTTCTCCATGCATCTAGTACCATTCATCTAAAATTCACAAGTTGGATTTTTACACTTGCAAATTAGCACAGCATGATGCTGATCCTGTTGCTCTTTTACTCTTAAACAGCATTAGCAGTAATGAATTTACAGGTGTCCTGTAATCACTGTAGAGCTAATCATCTCTAGCACTTCTGAACAGATGACACTGGAACTCAATAACAGTTCTACTGATAATACACAAGAAAAGAGGTGCCAGCTCCCCCACTGAAAATGTTCAGGCTTTATTGAATTTAAAAAAAATCTCTAGAGTGTCTGAATTAAATAAATATGACTTGAAAGAAGCCGTGAGACCTGTTGAGTAAAGAAGTGCTATCCTACACAATTAATATTCCAGTAGATATACATTCAGTGCAGTTTAAAAATCTTGAAAGTGTCAACATGAAACAAATACAATGTTTAAATATTTTTAATAGTAGTTGGTAACTACATTTTGAAGAATGCTTGACAACAGAGACAGAGGAAATTGTGTGGTCATTCAGCCAAATTGTTCATGACTAGTTGGAATTCTTTACCAGTATCACAAGAAAATATAGCACTGAGAATAGACTCAAAGTTATTTTCTGTAAGTGAGTGATTGGAACCTTCGATATCAGAGCCTTGCTAGATCCAATACTACAAGAATTGATTAATACACAATTATAAAGCATATATACAGTTTTATAATTTTGAATATGTAAGTAGCTCTATATAAATATCCTTATGGTCTATTTCTATTGTTCAGGCTAGCAACAGTGCTTAATGACCATCCTAATAGTTTTTCCCTTTTCAAATTATATCTTCATTAAGTATCTATTCTAGTTTTAAGTCATGTGGAAGATTTTAAAAATTCTATCTTCATTAAACTTAATGAGATTCTTAGGGAATCAAATACAAATCATCTGAAACTAATTGAGTTAAATTACAGATCAATTTTGTACAACTAAATTGTTGGGTGATAGGCCCCCTCTTTTCAGAGCGTGATTGCCTAGGGAAATGAGGCTTGTGTGACTGCAGTGTCCATCCATCTGTCATTCTTCACAGCTAATAATTGTGAACCCATTAAGCAGTCAGCAGAAGCAAACCAGATTAATTACACATGTAACTTGGAATTAGCCCAGGATATGTTAACTCTTGTCAACGTGACAGTGAGGGGAGACGAGAACTGGGTCTGGGAGAACCAAAGATGTTATGGGACAGAGTGAAGTTAGGACAAGCAATGATGTAATAGTTAATGTTGATAGGGAGGATATAGGATTTGTGTTCTCTGTCTCTAAGAATTATGTTTCATTAGTTCTTTTACATATAAGCCACCTTCATTGCTTTTTCTGCTTGAAACATTAAAATGTGATATTTAAGGCCCATATAGTAATCTTGAACATGAAGATTTCTTTTGGTTTTGTGAGAGGCAATGGGAGCTCTGTTTTAGTGTTTATAAAAGCCTTATGGTCTGTTGAAACTATTATTGCTTGTTTAAAGACAAGACCTTTTTATTTCAGAGTGATCTTGAGAAGGAGAAGCCTGTTGAAGACATTGTGGATCCTGCCGCCTACAAGTAAGAGATGCTTAGATAATGATGAAAGAGCTTTTCAAGTGTTGGTAGCTCTTCCCTCACACCATGTATTCTTTTATCCTATTAGGAGGGGAGAGAGAAGTTGACCTGCATTTTGGCCATTTCTTTGTTATACACAAAGTTTTTTCATCTTTTCCCTCCATACTTTCCTGTGACAGTAATTCAAATATGGTACTGTGAGACTTACTGAGCTTCAGACTACAGTGACAACACAGGGTCAAAGCCCCTAGATGTTATGAATATACAAATATACAGGAAGATGATTCCTCCCTAAGTTACCTTAAGAGTCATTGAGTTCACTGGGAATTTAAGGTTGTCAAGGAAAGATAAAATGTCACATAAAGTGTAATCTCTCCTCTCTTTCATTGAGATAACACTATTTTCTTTTTCACTCATTTCCAGTATTGAGGAAGTCAAACAGAAAAATGAGTCTGAACGGATACAGAAAGAAGCTGAAGAAAAGAAAAATAAGAAAAGAGAGGAGATAACTGCACTGAGACATGACTTTGTTTTTCTCCTTCAGAAGAATCAAGAGTTGCCCAAGCACATGCAGTTGTGCAAAGAAGTATGTCTGGGTTTTATGAGTGTCATTTACCTTTAGAGGCCCCTTCTTCTAAAATGTTGCTGCCAATCATGTGGGGGCCAAAGATGTCCAACCCTTTGGATTAAGGTAGTTTTATGAATATATAAATTGCTGGAACTTCTGAATTACAGCTGATGATTTGTGCCAATTAAGAAGCACAGGAGAAAAATACGGTTCTCTGTGGAGGTCCAAATAGCCTCTGAAATAAAGGATTGTGTTGATGTGCATGGAACTATGGCATCTGGGCAAAATGATTTATTATCAAGACCTAATAGCCAAGATAAGGTGATGCTGGGTTTTCCATCTTTCTGCAGGAGTATGAGATGGACCATAGGATCTTTGAGGAGCTGGATAGGCAGAAAGCACAGAGAATCCAGTTAGTGCAAAAGGAGCTGGCTTGGGAGCATGAGAAACAGTTGATTGGACTGCAGAAACTACAAAAACAGTAAGTACCACTTTCCTTCTACTTCTTCCTCTGCCCTTGCATAGGGCTTATTGTTTATGAAATTGTATCTCCAACAAGGACAAAGAATGTGATTTTTTTTTTTCTCCCTCATACAATCAATATTTTATCTGCCCTGTTTGATTCTCTTCTTACTTTACTTGGGACATACATGAGAGTACATATGGATATTTATGTGTAATTACTTACTTTGAATCTTTGGCAAAAGTTTGGATAGTCAAATGAAGGAAATAGCTTCATTCTGATTCACTTGTATATCAAGAAAACTGGTTGAGACTGTTTGCCTGGAGTTTTGCCTGTAAGTTCAGTAAGAACAAAGAACTTCTATTGAAATGTTGAAGAACAGCCTGTGAAATGAACACCTGTTTTTCAGACATGTTGCATGTCTATCAGGTATTTTAGTGTCCTTGCTAACGCAGTGTTCTCTATACAATTTAAAGTTATGAAACAAACTTTCTCGAGAACACAAGTTTAAGCATGAGGTGCATTTTGGGATGTTTTTTGTAGATCTAAGTATAAAGCAAAAGATGAATTGCTGGTAATAAGTACCTAATATAAATAATACACTTAGGCACACAGAGTGTGTGATTGGGAAAAAGGCTTGAATGAGCATGTTTTTAATCATTCCTCAATGGAAGATGAAAGTTATTCTCATGAAGAACCTGATATAAGTTTCAAAATTGGGAGAGGTCTTAATATGTTTATTCTTGAGCATCTCCATTCCTAGATTGGGTAAATATCAATAGTGTCAGATGTTATGCTGTGATATCATATGCTATGCTATTACTTACTGACTTGTGAATTTACATGTAATGATTGCGTATGCAATAAGTGAGCTACACTATGCATGCCCTTTTGGTAAAGGCAAAATGGTATGTTGTGCCTACTGACTAAATTTTTACTGACAGTTTTTTCTTATTCGACTTTTCAGATTTCGGGACTCACTGGAATTTATTGTTGTTGTTCATGGTATTCAAAGCAATTATCAGGTTTCCACCTACAGGCTTCTAACAGAGACTGAGAAACACAGCCAAGATAAGAAACGAGTAGGCAGCAAGTGGAAAATACTTAAAGAGAAGTGGAGACTACTTAAACAGGCAGAAGAGGCAAAAGAAACTGAAATTATCACAGAAACAAGGCAAACACATAGTGGTAATGATAACTATTTAAATTTTCCAGTGATATGGTTTCTGTCTTTCATCTCAGTTTGTTTGAGTCCAAGCTAAAGAAAGAGTATGAGTAAATGCAGGTAAAGAAATACCGTGTGGTATGTTTTTTCAATACCTACATACACGGTAACACTCATACATAGTTCTTCATGTTTAGGTCATTGTCAGAAATTGTCTTTCAACCCCATGGGTAGAATGTGACTAAAAGTCAAGTCAAAGAACCTGAATACTTTCAGAACATCCACTACACTGTAACTATACTGATTGACATCAGCTCTACAGAAGCTGTCCCAGGGGATTTCCAGTAGTGGGGACTGCACTGTGGTGCATCATATTTGTGTCTTCACGTGGTTATTTTTTGGTCCAGAGACTATAATTGCTGAGGACAAGGCTGAAAAGCTGAAGATACCAGAGATCCAAAAGCCAACAGCGCGTTATATAGAAATGAAACGTGAGAAAGTCAGAAGAATTGTTGAGAAATCTGACAAAATGAAAGCGAAGGTCATGAAGAGGAAAGCACAGTGGGATGAACTGTGAGTCTTGAACTGGACTCCATGCCCTTTTAGTTCCACATCTTGCCTCAAGTCAAGTAATGCTATTTAGCTGTCATATGGCACTATAATCTCTCTGCTTAGTTTTTTATATTCCTAAGGGAATTAAAATAGATGAATTTTCATGTATCTCTGAGTTTCAAGAGAGTATAAAAATATTTCTGTTGGTTTCTATGGTTCTTCTAAGATATTAACAAATTTGTATACAGCTAGGAAGTCTCATTTCAGATAGACAGTAAAAGCTGATCAAGACTGAGAGACACGTGTGCCATTACAGTCAACTCTCAGTTAATCCTGCCAGCACCACATGGCGCAGATACTGTAACAGCTGGGTTAGGTCAGTGGCGTGAACATCACAGCCATTATGTGAGTGTTTGTGATAGGCCTTCATGCTTCATGATGGTCTTTATCTTGAGAGGCAAGAAAGGGCAGGCAAGACATCTCTCACAGAATCACAGAATATCCTGAGTTGGAAGGGATCCACAAGGGTCATTGACATCCAACTCCTGGCCCTGCACAGGACAGCCCTAAGAATCACACCATGTGCCTGAGAGCATTGTCCAAATGCTTACTGAACTCTGTCAGACTTGGTGCTGTGACCATTTCCTTGGGCCTGTTCCAGTGTCCAACCACCCTCTGGGTGAAAAACCTTTTCCTAATATTTAACCTAAGTAATATCTTAGAATGACTTTTTTGAATGCCAGGTTGGATAGGACTTTAAGCACCCTGGTCTAGCCTATCCCTTCCCATGGCAGGGGGATTGGAACTAGATGATTCTGTGCTCATGAAAGTGCAGAAGTTCTTTGTTAGGAGGTGAATGACAGGGAATGGGACCAATGTGAGTCAAAATACAAGGCTTTTAAGGTTATTGAGTGTTTAACAAAATAGAGTAGGATTAGGTATTCTGTGCTACAGGCTGGTAGGTTGTTTACACACTGCTCCCTGAAACTGAAGGCAACATATACTCACTTAACCCAGAACTCAGTCCAAGGGCGAAGTTTTAAACTGTCCTGTGGCAGAGTTATATATTAAGAGTTTAAGAGTTCTTAGGAGGAAAACAAGTAATCTGAGGTTTTCATTCAAATGTGCAAGGATAGTCCTCCCAAAGTAGCTATTCTTTTCTGAAAGAGGTGTATGGTTTTTGATCCCACGTTCACCTTCCAAACCTTGCTGCACAAATCATAATGTATGGAATCACCCTGTTTGTGCACCTGTGTGCCTTCTTAAACTTCAGCTTTATTTTGTACCTACCAGATACAAGAGCAAACCTGATGATGACTATAGGGATCCCAAAGATGCCGAGGAGATCAAAGAAGCACAGGAGAATATGGGATGTTACAAGCTGAAGACTGCCTCTGACTACAGACTCCCTGAACACGAGCATGTCAACACTGCAAAGAAGAAGAGGCAGCTTGCATCCCTGAAACAGCTGGTATGTAAACTGATTTGTTGCTGGGTAGATTTCCCTTTTTTTTGGTGGGGGGAAGGGAGGATAGTGTATTAGTCACTAAAGAAATTTTTTGAAACAAATCAAAATGGATGTGGGAATAGGCCTTGGAGGACAGACTGCTGTGTTGAGTCAGCTTTAGTTACAAATCAGCCTTTTTCTTGTGAACTGTTAGTGCTTCACCAAACCTAAATGTGAATCAATCCAGGATAACCCTCAGCTGGCTCTATAAATAAAAAAGAGAATTTTCCTTTGCTACTGCTTCAGCAGGAACACTCATATTTTTGAATTCTTCAGGAAGTCTTATCATGTAGTAAAAAACTGAGCTAAATAACTGCCCCCTCCCCTTCCATTAAATACCTTTACAAAAACAGGGATATGAACAAGGACAAGTGTTTCTAGTGCGGCCTCTCCATATTAGCACTTTGGCAATCACTGCTTCTGGGTACTAAGCATTGGAATCTTCCTGAGAAATCAGGTCTTTTGGAGCCACCTTGCTGTGATGGGACTCTTACAGCTAGCACACATCTTTTAACCACAAATACGCTCAAACATTGTGCAGTATCTTTGTTGCTTTCCTTGTGACTTCTTTCCCCCGTCTTTCTCATAGTAACTGTTTCTCATTTTGTTTTGCTGAGTGCAAAAGAGTGACACATTTCTTTATCTGAAAGAACAATGAAGAAATGCATCTATTGCACTTGGAACTGCCTACTTGCTTTTTTGTAGGAAGGCTTATTTCTTGCCCTGGTTACTGTCAGAGGAGCCTTCTTGCTGCATGGTTTATCTTTGCCTGGTGAAGTGGACCTGAGTCTTCTCCAGTCTTATCCTCATGAACCAGTTGCCTAATTTCAGGCACTCTGTAGGCTGGATGGCTTTGACAGTGAGGTCTAAGCATTACAGAACCAATGCTACAGTCTCAGAGGGGTTCATTGGATCATTTTAGTCTCATGCTTGGGCTTCAGTACTTCATTGTAGTGCTGATGCTACCAGATATCCACCTAACTCATTAGGACAAGGAATACAAAAAAAGGGAATAGTTCTGTCATAAATTCCAGGTTTATACAGACAAACAATTCCAGTTATTTCATTTGGGTGGTGTATAGGGTTATTTTTTTCTATAAAGATCAGAGAATTTTTTGCCGAATCTATTAATGATAGATCACATTCAATTATTATTTCATATGAAAAGAGTCAGATAATACAGCATCTCCTTATCGCAGAATAACTGAAGTAGGAAGATGCTTCTGATGGTAATCTAGTCCAAACCCTTTGCTCAAGCAAGGCCATCTAGAGGAGGTTGTCCAGGATCATGTCCAGATGGCTTTCCAGTATCTCCAAGGATTGAGACCCTGTAACATCACTGGGCAATCTGTGCCAGTGTTCAGTCACCCTCACAGTAAAGCAAGGGTTTTCCTGAAGTTCAGAGGGAACCATCTGGGTTTCAGTTTGTGCCCATCTCCTCTTGCCAGTCAGTGGGTGCCACTTAAAAGGGCCTGACTCCATCCTCTTTGCACACTCCCTTCAGGTATTTATATACATTGATGGGATCCACCCCAAGCATTTTCATCTCCAGGCTGAACAGTCCCTGCTCTCTCAGCTTTTCCTCAGAGGAGAGATGCTCCAGTTCGCTGATCATCTTAGTGGCCCGTCACTGGACTGTCTCCAGTAGCACTGTTTCTTGCTTGTACTGGGGAGCCCAGAACTGGACACAAAACTCCAGAGGGATCACCTCTCTTGACCTGTGGCAATACTCCCTAACCCAGTCCAGGATAATGTTACCCTTCTTGTGTTGGGGAAGACTTCTTACTGTGTAAGTGTTCCTGGGGAATCCTACTGAAATTGTTTTTCCTTTGCAGATCCATAGGAAGAAAGAGAACATGAACAAAGAGATCGTGTCTTTGCGAGACCTCAAGGTTTCTATTATTGATGAAATCAAGTGTTTAGTGCAGGAATTGAAATCCATACAAGCAACCTTGGATGTGTCAGAATGTCTCCCCCTTCCCCTGATCCCTCAGCTACACTCAGATGAGGTTCCTGAAAAAAAATTTGAATGCAACAGTGACATCCTCCTGAAGTTCAAAGAGGAACAGGCCAAGGCAGAGCTCCAGAAACAATTGGAAGGGTCTCCCTCACTTCGCGCGTTTAGGCGTGGGTTTATTCCAGCTCCTGCAGTGGAGGAGATTGAGCCCATGGCAGAGGCTGCAGGTGAACACCGGATGAGCACAGCATCATCTCTGGACTCAGAGCAGCAGAGCATTTTTGAGATGGAGAAAGCAGAGCCAACAGAAATGGAATTGGAAATTTTAAAGAGGGAGAAGATAAAAAGTCTATACTTGCAGGAGACCTTGATTAAAAAGGTAGGAAAGCTATTTTTGTCAGCTATTTTTGTCAGATTAAACAGGCCCACTGGATCAGAAATTAAATCAAAACCCTTTCTGTCTCAGGATCGCAGTTATTCTTGCCTTTCTGAAGTTCAGAAAAAATGCTATCTGTTGCAAATTTGCAGTGTATTTCAATATAAATCCATAACTGACCTGCATGCTGACTATTATCACTTGAAAAACACATCTTAGATTTCTTATTTATTGTTCTAAGAAACTACAGGCAAAAAAAGTAAAAGTTAGAGAGTACTCGAAACATTACAAAGCATTAAAAAAAGAGCTTCACTACAACTTTGTAGATTCATGATGTTCTCAGCTCTTAAATAACTGTAGTCCCAACACTTTGGTCTCAAAAATTATTTTGTAGGGTTAGAAAAGGTGAAAAAGAAAGTAGCCAAAATGCTCAGTCAGGGAGAAGCTTCTTTGAAAAGTACATCAAAATGGATAAGACATCTTTGGCCTGCAAAAAAAAGGCAGCTGAAATGGTGGTAGAGATGTAACAAAATTATGAATAGCATAGAAAAGGAGAGTGGGAATCATCTCTTAAAAGAAGGAGAGATACCAAATGGTCACATAGACAGCTTGAAGCATGCAAATGGAAGTAGTTTTCCTGTCCAACAATAGCTCAGTTTTGGAACTCAGTGTTAGCATGTGGGGGAAGCTACAATTCGATAAACTTGGGAAGAAAAGTCCATTCAAAGCTGTTGAATACAAGCACACTGCTTCAAGCTCAGGATGTCCCTAAGTCAGAGTTTAGGAGGTCTGGGAGTGTACCAGAGGTACACTGTTCACCTGTTTGCTCCATCTCTTGCTGTCTTTTCTCTAACTGCTGCTACTGGCCATTGATTCTTTGGTCTGGCCCAACACAGACACCCTTGTGTTTATGCATATGAATGCTTTGAGGGAATATCCAAATTCTGGTGGCTTCAGGAATCCATAGGAAATAGCATGTGTGAGTTGTTGATTTGGCAGAGAGAATTTTCCCCTTCTGTTCCTTTCTCTAGCTTTATATGTTTAGCTCCACTTGTGACACTTTTCCTGATGCTGATTTGACTCTTGCGCACCAGGTCAACACGCTGGTGATCAACTTTGATGCTGAACTTCGCCTTTTGCGGCACAAGAAGCTGAAGATGGATGTGCAGATGAAATATGCTGACCTGCGCTGCATCACATGCTCTGAAGAGCTGCTTATCCTGAAGAAACTTGAGAAACACGAGAACCTTCTCCAGGAGCAAATTTACACCCTCAAAAGAGAACAGGATTCCATACAAGTAAGTAGGCCACATGTCTCTAGATTTAACCATGCTATTAATGCATGACTTGAAACAAAAACAAGCCATAAAATAAATGGTAGCTTTTTTTGCTTCATTTTAGCACTGGTGCAGTGTCTAGTGCTAAATTCTGAAAAACAAGATCAACGCAGGGTGGTTGCTTTTGACTTCAAATACTTAATCTTTTCATAATCTAAACATTTGCATTTTAATAGGTACTTCATGATGTGGCATAAGTGACAAGTCATATGCTTTAAGAACATACTCCTAGATGTTGCTTGATTGAATCATGGGTTTAAAGAGAGAAAGACAAGTTTTGCATATTCAAATCTTCACAGATGCATCCTATATACATACCCGTTGGTGTACCTTTTGACTGAAGGAGGTTTTTTGTTTGTTTAGTCAGAATTGAAGAACTACCTCGTCCAAGTGGAGGAAAGAAAATGTGAGATTTTAAAGCTTCAGGAATGTAAGAAAGCTCTTTATGCCAATTTCCAAGCATCCCTTGGAGAAGACAATGAATTTGCTCCTTTTCTGACCAAGGTTCTGAAGAAGAAAATTGCAGGAAAAAAAGAAGGAAGAGAAGCAGGTTGGCGAGTCTGTTCTCTTCGTTTTATGGATTTGTTACACGTGTGTCTCTGTGGTCAAGTAAATGCCTCAGTCTAGTTGGAGTCTTGAGTACATGCAGCACTCAGTTCAAAAACTCATAGATCAGACCTACCCAGGTTTGTTTACACACTGACAAAGTGTTCTGTGGCAGCCATCCTGAATAATAACAATGATGTAATGCAGTTTCTAACATGACTACAGTTGGTCTGATGATAGGTCCTGCAGTTTACTTCCTGTAAGTCAATATTGAGGACTGATAAATGGTAAGAAGAGGCACAGCTTTAAATAGATTCTTCCTATGCTGTACCAGTGGGAGCTATGGATAAGTGATTAGTCTGTCACAGTCATGACATTCTGCTTTAATCTGTCCACTGACTAGTGAGAGATCATAAACCTAATCTGCAGTCATCTATTAATCACAGGGCTAAATATATTACAAAAGAATTTAATTTGTCTTAGTGACTCAGTTTTACACTGTTAAGGCTAGGCAGTCTACCTGAGCTAAAATATTTGTGCTCTCCCTGACTTGGCTTTTGCTTTCAAGTGGGGCATGATTAGGAAAAAGTGCAGACAATGCTTTTGTTATGTGATGCTTTTGTAATAGATTTATGCCTCCATATTTTGCTTGGTTGATTAATATCTGTAGTAGAATGGTAAACCCACAAGGTTTAAATTCCTAGCATGTATAGAGAGGAAACATTATTGAGGTAAGTCCTGAAAACACGCCTTTGCCTCTACTAGGTGATCTTTCTCCCTCTTTCTTTTCCCCTCTTTTTTCCTTTCTGTGAAATCATCAGATCAATGCAATAGGCACAAGGTACCTGGAGTCACATATTACCAGGATGATTTTTTATGGATTATTGGGATTATGTTCACCAGCACATTGGCATAATGCACAGCTGGTGGATCTGGAGGTGTTTTTGCAAGCCAGCAGTACTGCTTGTTTCTTTCAGATGAAGAAGAGGAGGATGATGAAGAACTTGACTTGAGCACTAGTGAAGAAAATTCTGGATCTGAAGATGAAGTCTTTGATGACTCTGTTTGCCCAGAGGGTACCTATGCCATTATTTCCTTGCACTGAGTAATTGTTTAGCTTTAGGGACAGTATTGTGCATCTAGAAAGGAAAACCAGAATTTTTCGTTATTCACTGCATATGAAAGCCATGAAGGGCTGGGATGTGTGTACTCCTCCTGAGTGCAGCATTTTTCCCTGGGAAATCTCAGTAAAGACAATGAAACAACTGGTAGTGTAGGATACCCTAATTAAAAAGTTTGGAAAAATAAGCTAAGCACTAAGAATTAATTATTTTGTGTAAAGAATCATTCACCATTTCACGGCTCTTTTTCTGGAGAACAAGGACTCCTATCAGGAGTGGAGCTGTGGCAAGGCTGTAGCTGCTCTCTGAAACCTGCTGCCTGGCCTAGCTGGATCCCTCCCTGTTCAGGGAAGTTCTGAGGAGACTGCCATGCTGTTAATTGAAGCTCTTTGTTACCACCTCGTGGATTTATGCAGCAATTGCCTGTTGCTAGTCTGCTCTGCTAAGGGTATTTGAAAAGTTAGGGGCTTTACTTTGCAAAATCCTCTTCATTCGTGCATTCAGAAAAGGCAAGCAACTTCTCCCTGCTTTTTGTTTTCTATGAGTTTAGTTAATTTAGGGTGTTGTTTTTTAAAAAAATCTTTGCTTGGTATGTCAGTAACCATGTAACAACACTGCTCCATTTTTAAGTTAGAAATTACCAACAATTCATCACACTTTTTTTTTTATAATTGGCTTTTAATATAATTTCCACAAATTGAATTTTTTATTAACTCCTCATTCATATAATTTTTCAGTGAAATATTGGGGAAAAAATGAAGATTTTTACTTTTTATTTAAGAAGTCGAAGTGCTAATTTACTAGGGAAATTACATGTTGCATTGGCCTCTTCATATTTGTCTCTTTATGTGTCAATTTCTTTGCTTTTATGGAACTATCTTTTTATTTATTTTGCCTGCTGATTTGGGCAGATTATGCCCATGATTAGTATGACTGAAATGACAGTGTTGGATGGAAATTCAGAGGTCTTCCTTACAAGGAAACAGATGAAACAGGTCTGATTGAACCACAGCTTTGCTTACAAATAGAGCTATAACTGAATCCTACAGCAAATGCATAATTTATAGAGGAGGGTGCTATGGATAAACAAATACCTGTTCACATAATTGAAGATTTTACTGTAACATGTATTAGTTACTGGGACTGTATTGCTTAAAAAAGCTAATTTTTGAGCACTTGGCTCTAGTGCTTTGATGCATTTAATCTGACTTCTGTAAACAAACCATCTTGACTGAATGTAAGAAAAAAAAAGATCCATCCAAGACATTCACCCCCTCATGGAGGAATTTGGCCCACAGGGTTTGTGTTTGAGAAAGCTCTAGGGAACCAAAGCCATGGTCTTATTATGGGGAACACTGGGCAATGTGCACAGTAGGAGAAGTTACCAGCCCCAGCCAGTAACTGTAGTGCAGTCATAATGAAACTGAGCTATTCTGTGACTCTTTCCTTCTCAGACTGCGACGAGGCACTCTTCCTAAACACCATCCAGCTCCAGCAGCAGCGGCTACACATTTTGAAAGCTTTAGCAAAGGAGAAGAAAGTTGTTGCTGACCTCAGAAGGAAATACAATGCCTTGGGCGAAGAGGTATTGTAGTGTTTTCTCAGCAAGCATCAGCGTGCTCCATTGAAAATGCTGTGCTAGTGATTTTGGCTAAGATTTATTAACACCATCCTAACCCTTTGAGAAGCCTCGGTTTGGGCAGAGATATCTGTGGTAGCACAGAGGCAGGAGGCAGCTCTATATGGGTCACCTCTTCTCCTGAAAAGGGTGAATCAAAGTGCTCCAAGCTGAGCCTCTATAAGGCTGGGTGCAGGTTTTAGGTCCAGTCCCATCCCAGCTGCAGCAGCAGAAACTGGGTTCTTTGGTTCAGATGAAACACCTGGTGTAGCCTGGCCTATTCTCTGTGCATGTGTATGGGGATGGAGAGATTGAAGAATACTTACCCTAACACAAATGCAGGTTAAAATAATTGCATAAAAATGCTATTCTTCTATCTATTTATTTTGCTTTTAGTTACTTTCTTTTGGTCTTTGTCACAGGTAATCACTGAATAAGCTGTTTTGATGCAAATTTTCCTTTTAGCTTTTTTGAATTCCTGCATTCATTAAGACATTTGATTTATATTAATTCAAAAATGTCTTAATTTCAAGGGTTGTCTGAGATAGAGTGCTACCAAAATAACATTATGCAAGTTGTACTTCTATTGTGTCTCAAAAATGTTCCATCAAACATGCTTAACTTACAACATTTTTTTATTTAGTTTTTAAAGGCTTTCCCAAGTGCCAGCTGCCACATATTCCCCCTGGGGTCTGAGATTTGAGTCTGAATTGTTTCTTTCTCATGCAGAATCAATAAGCATTTCCAGGCCTAACACAATAAAAATTATCTTGCATGCTCTGTAGATCTACAAGTGTTTTAGATGCTAAACAAAGCAGCTGTCTCTTGACACAGGGCTTCTCTAAGGAGACATTTATGAGTGTACATGTGTACAGAGGTATTCAGGTTAGAATATTGCTTGAAAATATAGATGAGCCTCATGTTTGCCTGGGAAACTCACCTATCATATGTCATTCTATACTTCTTTCCCTTTGGATCAGGAACTCTAACAGAACCTTGCTGCCATATGTATTGAGTACTACAGGATTTTGTTTGTCCACAATTTGTCTTCCTGCAGGCAAAAGAAGTGGAAACCAGTCTGGTCACGACAAAGAGGGAGCTGGAGATCTTTCAGTGGGAAAAGCTGCAGAGACTGAATGAGCTATATGTAGTTGTGCCTTTGAAACTCCATCAGGTAATTCAAGATGTTGTGCATCTGCAGGTGCAGAATGGCCTATGTACATCTAAACAATGGGGTTACTGTTCTTTGGGGCCCTTAGTTCCTGATTCACCACAGTCTCCTGGGAGTAAAGTGCCATTAATTGAACTTCATGCTACTATTTACTCTAGAATTTTTTCTTTCCTTCTCCTGTACTGACAGAAATGAGATAAGGACAGGTAGGTTGGTCCAATGCTGAAATGTGCAGTCTTCAAGTGCTTTATAGATTTGGCATGGATATTTTCCTTCAGGTCCATATCTACCAATATTCTCTTGGGAAAAAAAACCCCAGACCCATCACCCCCCCAAAAAAAAGGCCACCCAAAACTGTAGAAACTAATGTGAGTTCTGCCAAATTCAGTAATGTCAGATTGGAGATAACGCATTCATTTACACAGCTGTGAGCACAGGGAAGGTAAGTAGAAAATGAAGAGAAAACCCTATGTTTTTTACTGTTATTTCCTCTGGGCTGAATCTTGTCCTCAGAGAGAGAAGACAGGCCTCTGAGTGTTAGTGCTGATTTACCTCTGAGGCAAGCTCAGCTCTCTCCATTTGTTTTATCTCCCTTCATTAAAAGGCTGATAATAAAGACAGGAGAGTCTAAGGCCTGACTGTGCAATCCTGCAGCTCCCAGATAATTCAAAAGTACAGCTGACAGGTATTGCCTTGCTCCCCCTTTGTTGCTGGTGCCATAGAAGGGTCGACAGCTTTATGCGTAGGCAGTTGTGGTAGATCTAAGCAGTCTTTCAGCTTTGCTGAGTGGTAACAATTCCCAGGCCCAAAACATGAGTTGTGCCCTTGCTTACTGTTACCTCACTTTATTGCTCACACGTTTTTTATCTAGAGAGATCACCAGCACCCTTAATGAGTAAAGTCGCCTTAGTTAGGAAAGTCAGCCTTGCTTATTTATGTCTGCTTGTTTCAGGTGCAGTGCTTGGTTGATGGGGAGATGCCCAGTGACTTCTCCCAGGCTTTGGTATTTACCAACCAGTCCTTGGAATACCTGCGGAAGAGAATTGTGGATTTACGTAATGAAAAGGTGACACAAAGGGAAATCTTTAAGAAGGCCCAGGAGAAACATAAGCAGCTTGTCCAGGACAAAAAGGAGATGGAGCTGGAGATTCGACGTGAGTAACAGAGACTCTGAACTACACAGCATACTAATGCTCATTCTGTCCCACTCACTGGGTGTGGGTAACTCACCGTGTGTCTCTTTGTACTTGCACAGATATCACAGCAGTTACTGGAGAAAATAAGCCAGAAAGAGCGGGTTGAGCAGGCTGTTTTGATGAAGTACTGGTAGTTCTCCAGCACTGCAGAGTCATTAGGATGTGTGTAGTAGTTTGGGACCTTAGTATAAGTAGAGTTGACTAAGATGAGACACTGGAAGTCTGGACACAGACTTATTTCTGGTTGTAAACCAGAACTCCTAGGGAAAAAGTAGCTTCCTCAAAGCTACAGAATGATTTTTTTTTTTTTGCCATTTCCTCCTCTGTGTAACATCAGAAGAATGAAACAAGCCCTATTTAACACACTTCCCAAGAACCAAACCCAAAGCTGTGTCTCATAGTACCAGACCTGCAGAGGCCCTATATAGCCCATGGTGTGAGAGTGGCTTACTAGGACTGGCTTAGAGTGTGGCTTTGTGACCACACAGGTGTGATCATGGACAAGGACAAACGGCAGTGCTCAGCTGTGAGCTCTGTCTGGTTTTGTGTGTATTATTTATTGCAGAACAAATATCAAAGAGCTCAGGCAAAAAGCTGGGGTAAGGCAGAAATTCTTATTAACCAACAGTGCTGCCATTTGTGCCCCTCTGTTAGGACTGGAAAAGAAGTGCAGTCATCTGATGATGGAGAAGTTTGGTCGGCTGGTTGATTTTGAAGCAGTTCAAGCACACTCTGTTAACATACCCATGGAGGACATGAAAGTGAAAATAATGGAGAAAGAATATGAGCATTACCAGGAACTTAGAAAATGGGAGGTAAGGAGCAGGAAAATGAGGAAGACACAGGTGTTTGTGGTGAACTGTTAGGACTTAATTTCCCTGGTGCTGAATTGTTATACTAAAATCTTCTGTGAACATGCTCATGTTTGATTTTTTTTTCACTTGTCATTAATATACTATGATGTCCAATTTTCCGTCATCATTCCTACCTCTGGTCCAGTTGCTGATGCCCCATCCTGTTTTCTTATGGAGGTAGTTAATCTCTTTGTTTCACTTTCCTCAGGTGCGTTGATTTGTTTCAGTCCCTATGCAAGGTTCTTCCTGAGTGCTTTTCTTTGGTTTTCAGGTGGCATTCAGCACCTACTGCTTTTGGTGACACACTGAGTGCAGGGCAAGGCCTGGCTCATGCCTGGGATGCCAGTCTGTGCAGTCTGGAAAGTTCCTGTGTCTGTCTGGGGGAGCCTAAGGCTCAGCTACTGTGGTGCAGGCAGGCAACATGTTTATGCTGCCCTTACAGAAGGGCATGAAAGGGTACAGGAGTACTATGTCCCTAATGGCTTCCTCTTTCCCACATTTTTGCCTAGCTGCTTTACTTAGGCTTTTGCAATATATATATAAAAAAAAGATGACAGATTTCACTAAAGGCACTGCAGGATCAGGTGGTGTGTGCAGGACCAGTCTGTTGTTTAACATGTCTTCTGTGACATGTTGTGCCTAGCACTTCTTCCCTGCTTCACACTTTTTGTCGTCTCCCATCCCAGCTCAACTTTTTACATCTTTCCAGGAAAGAATTGTAGAACTGCAGCAGCAGCTAGTGAAGGTGACAGAGGAAAACACCAGCAAGCTGCTGCAGCTGAACAAGTTTTGCCGTGAAAAGCATCAACTCGAAACTAAGCTGGAAAAACTACCAAATGATCTGGTAAGCCTCTTAGCCACTGTACTACATGCAGGTTTGGGACTGTTCAGAAATGAGTAAGGGATCATTTGGCCCTCACCAGCTGTCTGGTCTTGCATTCTGCTCTGCAGGTCGGGCTAGTAGTGGGACAGGATGAATGGCTTCTCCAGGTCTTGTAGAAAGGGACATGAATGAGCTAATCCTGAAGAAGCCATACCTTGGCTTTTCTGTAGTTCCTTACTTAGCTGCTTTCTAAGACTGAAACAAACTCATCTTATTTCTAATTAAAATATGCCTTGAAGGAATTAAAAAATATTCCTTTGTTACATGGAAACAAGTCATGTAACAAAGTATTGCAATGAAAAATGGTTTTATTGCTCTGTACTAGAGAATAAGGCAGCCACCTGTGACAGCTTGAATCTAAGCCAGTGGTCCCTCACTCTTAACTTTCAGGTACTTCTCACTAAGGAATGCAGAAGTTATGGAAAGGTCCTGCTTCTTGGAAAGCTTCACTTTCTCCACATGATATAAATTTCCACTGTTCATTCTCCCATGTTTAATAGGAGCCATTTTTTTCTTCTCCACACAGGGAGCAGAATTTCAGGGCACCCAAACTAGGGACATCAAAGAGAGGGCCAGGCTGCAGGCACGGCTCATGCGTGTGGCTCGTGACACAGACTTGCTGAGACAAGAGATCAATCTGGGTGGAAAAGGTGGGTGCTGAAAGGAAGAACTTGCTTTTCTTGGCACAAAAGGTGGGTGCCTGTTTCTACAACCTTCATCACAGGACTGTGAGACTCCAACTGAATCATTCCCTGCTCTTACACCAGCAATGGTAACTAACAATTCAAGTTGCCCTTAAAATTAACTGTGGCAGCTGTCACACCTGGAGTGAGAAATTAATTGTTCTGGCTATACAGAGGTTTAAGTTGTTAAGGGTTACATTTGTTTCCTCTATCAAAATATGACTGCAGCAACAGATATGCAATAAAAAAATTGCAAATAAGTCCATTTCACTGGACAGGTGCCCTGTGTGTGTGCCTGTGTGCATTATGCCTTATATCTACCCTTCAAACAAGTGGCTGTGGAAAGCTGGATCAGAGTTTCACATGGGCAAATACAGCCTTGTTCTCAAAAATGGTAAAAGAGGTCTGCCTTAAGGGTGCATTTTTTTATTGCTGAGCATTCTAGCAGGAATGGCACTGCTCTGCTGAGCTAATTAGTTAAGGGAGGTGCTATTTACTTGGAGAAAGCAAAAGGGCCTTTCTCCTCAGGGCCTGTGGTGCTCAGAAGGGGTATGGAGTAGTGGAAAACTGCCCTGAAGTACAGGACATGGCATTTACTTGGCAGGAGAATATAGCAAATATAAAGTGAGCCTGAAATTCCACTGCCTTGCACCTGCCTGATCAGAGTGAGAGAGGCTCTGTGTGGTTTTGAGTCTTACTCTTTTTTGCCTTTCACATTTGGTATGGTGGCAGCATGTGAGCGTTTACAGTACTTATCCTGCCTTCCTGCGAAAACGTCCTTCATGCCCAGGGTGAAGGGGTTATATTGCACTGTTCTTCCAGTACAAAGCTTCTCAGGGTGCATGGAAACACCTGGGTGGTGTTGTTTATTTTTAATTGAATAGATTGGGTAACCTGTAGCTGCTCTTGCTGTTCCTCCACACTCCATGCCTTTTGTCACTGCTCTTTGCGTCTCTGCCTGGTGTGTGCTCAGCCGAGATCCAGCCAGGCAGGAGAACTGTCCCCGCTGGCCCCAGCACAAAGATACTTGTGCAGCCTGCCTTACAGTGGGTACCCTAGGAACACTCCTAGTGCAGGTAGCTCGGTGTGCAGCTGCAGCTTGTGCCTTGGGTGGAGGGAAATGGCAGGAGCCCCAGGTAAGGGGCTGTGAAGTGGCACCAACCCTTTGCCTAACAAAGGGCATGGGGACCTGCAGCACTGGCCAGGGGACCAGACCCCCAGAGATTCAGCTGGAGCCAATGGACAGCAAGAAGACCCAGACTAAGTGTCACCATTGGATTGGGTGCACAGACCACAGGGGTAAAAAAGCCTAGGGGTTCCTTTGTTCAGGGTCCCTTCCAGGAGGCACCAACTTGAACTGTTAGGGTGTTGCTGCACCACAAATTAATTACTTTAATTACTGAGACTGCTATGGGGAATCCATGGTTGAGCCAGTAAGAGAAACTTGTCTGACAGTGTGAGTCAGTGGCAGTCTGACAATGGAGTGTGCAGAGTCAAGCACCTGTCAACAACCTTCAGTTCCAGCACTTAAAATCTTGGGTGGTAGGAGTGTGATTGCCAGAATCCTCCTGGATGGTCAGAGAGAAAGGTTTTCTTAATAGCCCCTTTGGAAGTGCTGAGCATCCCATGTTTCCTTAAGGAAAAAAATCACCTTTAAGCACAGGCCTCCATGTTGAAAGTTCCTGAAGCTGGAAAACCATGGGATGGGGGTGAGGGTAAAGGAAACAACACTGGCAGAGATTTGAGTATTAGGTGGCTTTCCTCCATCACCAAACTCAAGCAATTGTCCTTCCAGATAAATGAAAATTTCCCCTAGCTGTGGTCTCACTGTAAGTTTTATGTCACTTAACTGGCACAGGTAGCAGCTGTCCCTCTTCTGAGCTCAGCACTAACAAGATTTTGCCCTGGTGGCTATTTGGAAAACTCTAACTGCAGGAAAATGTCACATTTTCCCAGGTGTCCTGCTTGCTGTATGTCTGAAGGTGGAAAAAAAAGAGAAGGCTCATTCTGTGTGAGGAATTACCATAAAGCCAGGCAGAGCACAGACTAAAGCCTTTATTTTAGATGTTAAAGCATGGGTTTGTCTTTACAGATAGGCGGCTGCAGATGGCGTGTATGTAAAGGGTTGTTTAAGTTGATTAGGCAGAGTGCATAACTCCAGTCCATTCACAGGAGCGTGTTCCTGGAACAAACCTTCCTGCGGGGGACAGGAAAAGGCCTTTTTGACAGCGTTATCTTTTGTGAAGTCCTCGCTGCAAGAGGGTGCTTAATCTTGGTGGTGGCAGGTCTCTCTGGACCTATGTCCCACAATATCTCTCGTCCAGCTATTTCAATCATGTGCTCTGAGGAACAGCCGGTGCCACAGAGAGCTGCTGCCTTGTTTCTTGGGTCCTCCTGTGACCTTGCTGAGGATGCCTTCTGTCTCCATAGCATTATAAAAGGCACATATACATCTATATACAAGTGCATAAATATATAAATAGGGGTGTTATACAAAAATAAATACCCTTTCTCTTTTTCTCTTTAGAATAAGTCTTTTGCAAAAGGCAGCTTGGTCCCTAGCTGGTGGGAGGATGAGTCTCTAAGAGTCTCAGTGGTGGCGGGCTACTGTTCAGGTGTCTTGGTAGGTCCTGACCCAAAGATGTGATCACTGGATTCTGGGGATGGAGATCTCCTCTGGATTGGCAGCAATCTAGTCGTTCTACCTCTTCAACTGGCACAAGGCTTAGGCAGCAATGGCTTCCTGAAAGGGAAAGGAGCAAGAAACAATTACAACACACACTGAAATGAGATGGTATAGGATTTAACAGTTCACTGTATGAGGAAGATGTGTATTCTGAAAGTCTACGTGGGAATTCAATCCCATGACTGCACAAAACAAGTCTGATCCATACTACAGGGGTGGATGAGTAGATCATGTCCCGGGGAGATGGATTCATGTCATCTGAACATGAGCCATTAGAAAGGCTCATCCCTTCAAGATCAGCCTAAAATGATGAGTTGAAGGAGGCATGCAGTTTTCCAAAGTGTTTCACCACTGACCTTGGTGGAACAGGGTGTCTCGTCGAGCATCCAGGCCAGGGCATCCCACTTTGCTTCCCATCACTGGATGATGGAGGCCAACAAAGTGCTCTTGAAGGTGAGGACAGTCATCTTGTGGCTGAAGAAGCTGGTGAGTGGAGTCATCTGGAAGACTGTAGAGGAAAGAGCTGTCTTCTGTCCTTGAGCTGGGCAATCTGGGGAGGCAGGCAAAGAGGTTTAGTGCTGTTGACAGATCTTCCCTCCTTGAAAGAGAGAACCTGTGTAACAGCCAGCTGCATCAATGCAGTGACACAGAGTACTCCAAAATCAGAGGAAGAAATTGGAATGTGCTTGTAGGATGGGAATGAGGTGATGGGACATGGTATCCATGATCCAACAGTAGTGAGTGCCACAGAAGCTGGGACCAGCAGTGCCTCACAGGGAGCATGGTAATAAAGAACATCTGAACAGTGAGACACAAAGCACCAGCAACTGGAACCCAGGCAGCTTCTGGGGCAGCTGTTTATCAGCATCCAGTTGCACCTGTTTGCTTCTCTTGTCTTGCTTTTCAGTAGGAGCAGGAGGAAGAAAAGGAGGTGGGAGGGGAGTAGGTCCTGGCCACCTCTAAAATTAAATTATTGCTCCCTGAAATCGTAAGAGGAATGAGTTTTACAAGACAATTTGGACCAAGAAGACCTAGTGCTGGGCATGGATTTGTTTCCCAAATGAGTTGGGACAGATGGGAGTGTGTTGATGCTTTTGTGAGCATGTAGACTTGTGGGTCCTGGTGCATTTTTCCATCCACCCCCTCCACAAGCCAAGACTAACCTGGAGGCCTGGTAGTCTTGCTGGGCATTCCCATTTTGCAGCACTCTTGCCTGCAGCAAGGCGTTGGTCTCCTCGTGTGACTGGAAGGACAGAGAAGGATTCTTGGAGCAACAGCACACAGCAGCATTAACAAGCAAATGCTGATCTGGGAGTCAGAGCCCTGAGGCAGACTGATGAGGCTTTTGTGGTGGAAGGCAGAGAAAGCTGAAACTGTTTCTTTTGCTACAGAGGACAGTGGAACTGAGCACTAAAGAACTCACTTCATGCTTGCTGCTGAATCAATAGGGGCCAATAACCACTTTACAGTTTCTGCTGTGGCACTGCCTTGGCCTGTGTTACTCTTTACACACAGAATCCTCAGCACCGTCAGTCCCTGTGAGCTTTGCTCAGGAGAAACAGGAACCATTCCCATAACAGCATTTTCTTATGGCCTCCTCCATACTTAAGAGCCACTGTCCCAAGAAACCACCCCTTCACCAGTGTTTTGGAGACTTCAAGTTCCCCCTATGTCTCAGACTCCACTGCAAAGCAGAAATCTCTTTTAAAAAGCCAGTCTTGCCACTCCTACATGCTGCAAAGTGTGCCAGCCATGTCTGGAGAAGCCCTCTCATTGTCACCATGGCCTCCAGCTCATGTCAAACCAGCTCTTAACCACAGACAGACATACCGGTGGCACTTCATCTGGGCTGTAATCTCGGGGCTTGGTGCTTGCATACCCCACTCCTGAGGAGGGGCAGATGCCACTCAAATGTGCCCTGTTGGTGTAGGGCTGCCCATTAACATAGGGGTGTCCATTGGCACGAGGAGCGGAGATGCCCCTCAGCGGCACCATGGTGTACTGGCAGGATGAGACCAGAAGCCCAGCTCCTGGAAAGCCCATGTCAATGGTTTGCTCTGCAGAGGGAAGAAAAAGGAAGTCTGAGGCAAAAATCAGAGGTAAAGTTGAACTTCTTGAAGCTCAGCAGGGATAGGGTTAGGCTGTCCTATCAGGAAGCTGTTTCAGCACCCAAAGCACCCTTGGAGCCAAATGGTGAAAAGGGGCCCTACACAGTTGCCAGTGGAGTGCCCCTTTGTTCCTACTCCCAGAGGTTCCTTTTCAACAAGGTAAGCAGGACAAGGGACAAACAGTGGCCTTTGTCTTTATGAGGTTCCACAGGACATCCAAGACTTGCCCTCTGCCCACCCTTTCCCCGCTTCCCAGAATGTGCAGCCCTCCCATTTTGGGCATTTGACCCAACTACACCCAGGGTCAGATCTAATCCCCAGGCACACCATATGTTGTAAATTACCCCTTAGGAAAGAACCCTTACTCTGCTTGGACCAGGCTCTCCAAAGGCAAAAGGGGATGAAAGCCACGATGAGGAGTACAATAGAACCCAGCACAACGCCTACGATCAGGTACGGCAAGTCACTGGAACGGGCCACCATGGCTCCTGTCCCCAGGCCACTGTGCCCACCACTGAGTGGGGGATGCTGCTGGGGGGGCACTGTGGAGGGTGGAAGACGACCTGGCAGGCCAAGAGACTTCCGAGCTGCAAAGGGAAGAGACAGAGCATCAGACACAGCAGATGGAATAGCAGCCCATTCCGAGATGTCTATACTGCTGTGGGGTGGACAGACTTCAATGGTGGCTTTAAAGAAGCACTCCTGGATGAGAGGATTTCCTAGGCTGATGCATATTGCAGTACAGACAAGCCCTCTGTGCCTGGTTTACAGCTTTGCCAGATCTGCTCTTGGGCTGCTGAAGCAACAGCAAAAATGAAAATAGCTTCTGCAAAACACACACTGGGACTTAATGCTGTTCCTATCATGACAGTGCAGCTGCTTGGAAGACATGGGACCTGCTTCTAACCCCATGCAGCCGTTTGGCACAGCAAGGGAAAGTTAGTCCTTCTGGTTCCAGTCATCACCTATGTGATACTTAGGAAAATAAAAGGTAACTACTACTCTGAGGGACAGTGATGGACTTTGCACAGGGGGTCTGTGAGTACTGCTATGGGTACATACACATCCTGATCAATAGCATGAATGACCCTATGGCTCTCATCTCTGCAGTGCTGCCTCCCATCACCTTGCCCAAGCTTGGATGACATGCTGTCAGGCAGGGGTGGCACCTCCCATGCTGTGCCCTGACAGCTGCAGGCAGGGGAGGCAGAAGCTGCACTCCCAGAGCCCCCCTCTGGTTACCTTTAGTTTCACAGATCATCACATTGCTGAACTCGCTTTCACCACCCTCGTTGAAGCATTGCATCTTAATGTCATACGAGGTCTCTGGCTGCAGGTGGCTGATCGAGTGCCAGTACCGATCTCCTGAGGAGGGAACAAACACATGCACTGTTAACTTCATCAGGGAACACACAGCTGGCCCAGCTCTGCAGCAGTGCTAGGTAGAGTAGGCCTGCACAGCCACTGCCTTTTGTGCCTTCTGTGCACAGGGCTCCTTCCTTCTGGCTGTGTCACCTTCCAGAAGGAACCAGCAGCTGGGACCAGTCTCTCAATTTCTCCTACCTTCCACCACATCCTTCTTGTAGTCGCTGTCATTGTCACTGTCAGTGGGGCGGTAGTAGATGTAAAATCCATGAATGGGAGTGTTGTTGTTGCTGGCTGGGATATACTGCAGAAAACAGGAGGGAGAGAAGAAATTAGCAGAGATGTCTGTGCTCCATATTGTTCTAGGTGAGGAGCAGTTTGGGACAGGGACAGGATGAAAACCTAGCAGAGGGATTTTCCTTATGTTGCCACTGGTTTGCATAGTAAGGACTTCCTTACAGGAGCTCAGTGCTATATTATGCTCTCACACTTTGCTGCTCTCAAGTAACAGACAAGCCGTGCGTCTGGGCCTGTCACCCCAAGTATCCAGTGCTCTGCTCCCTCTCAGCAGCCACAGAAATGATTCACAGAAAAAATTCTTCAGCAACAATAACTTGGCTGGGCATGGGCAAGCACATCTTCATCTTGGCTCCAGTAGGCTCATGGTTTCCAAACTACATCCTGCCACAAACTGGTGACCGCAACACAGGAGTCTTGTGTTTCTGAAGAGAAGCTCTCTTCCTTCCCCATACCCAGGGCACTACTGTCCCAACTTCACCTGTTCTTGCTGGCTTTCACCCAGTATTTTATCAGCTACTGTTTGTGTTTAAATAAACAGCAGTGCCCATCCTGTTCTGTAGCAATTTCTGGCTAGAAGCAGCTAGGAGGGAGGAAGGCAATGCATCCCTCTGAGTAAGCTCTAAGCTGTTGAAAACACTTCAGTCTGGGCTTGTGATCCAAAAGGTCCTGCCCACTCCTAAAAATCCCCCAGGAGGGACTGCTCTAAATGATTATTAGCACTTAGGACTTCTACCCAGGGAGAGTGAAGGACGTATCTGCTGGAAACTACTAGGACAACCAGAAGAGCTAATGGATTCCAGAAGTTTAGCTAGAAGAGCAAGCAGCCACCCCATGCATTGTTTAACTGTGCTTGTTGATCAAAATGGTCAAGACCCTGAGGTTACCCATTGAAATTTTCCTGTACACAACATAAGATTCAAGGGTTTCTTAGACTCTGACTTCCTGCCCTTCAGTGTGGCCCAAGCC
Source organism: Xenops minutus (assembly GCA_035221455.1). Classification (NCBI taxonomy): domain Eukaryota; kingdom Metazoa; phylum Chordata; class Aves; order Passeriformes; family Furnariidae; genus Xenops; species Xenops minutus. The sequence goes on along the minus strand of JAWWEE010000001.1, from coordinate 21,933,667 downwards.
CAGTCCTCCTTTGGTGGAGGCAGCTTTTGGATCCCAGATCCATTTGTACTGGTGACAGGCCCCACTGTGGTAACCTGGAAGAGGTGTAAGTTGGGCAAGTAGCTCCCGCACACCTTCTTCCTGCACATGCAGAGACCTCAGCCCCTACAAACCTTACCATCCACTTCAGCATGATGGTGGTCTCATTGATGGCATCTGTGAAGGTGATGTATGGCCCGGCCACGGGGCGCTCGTAGACCCGGTTGCTGTACCCAGACACCACATATGGCCGAGATGCTGCACTGGGCTCACTCTCTCCCAGGATGTTCAGTGCCCGGACACGGAATTTATAGGATGTGCCTAGGGGGGAAATGGGAAATAAAAGAGTTGCAGCAATTGGAGTCTTTCAAGACTTCTCCTGTCAGCACAGGCTTGACTGTGAAGAGGGGCTACATCTTCTCCAGAAGGCAGAGAGCCTAGAGGGAATTTGTGATTGAGGTACAAATACGGAATTGCTACATTTCAGCCATGTGCCTGATGGAGCCTGCTTTTATTTGCCTTCCTCAGTTCCTGTCTGGATGGTCTAAAGTAGCAGTTTTGGATTTGTTTTGTGGTTAAGAGATGCCTGAAAGGATATCCTGACCTGAAAGCAGGTATGGAAAGGCATCCTTTCTCTGCTATGTGGGAATTAAGTACATAAACATCAGTTAAAAGCTCAAAATCTAAGTAGCTTTTACCCAAACATCATTCTACTGGTCTCTGAGATATTTAATGTCCCTTCTTAAGCTGTCCAGCTTAGTGATGAAATCCTTTTTCATGTGAAGTGCAATGGGAACTGTGTGCCCATCTGTCTTGCCTGTGGCTAAGGAAAGTTCCATCCTGTCTAGTAAATGGCAAAACCAAATGCCTTTAGTAACTGTATCCTGTAGTACAGAAAAGCATGTGTAAGCCTCCCTGAGGGAGGTCAAACCTGTGCTGGTCTTTGCAGCTGGAGAAATTGGAGAAGGATCTGCAGCTTTTTCCCCATGCACCTAGGGCGGGAGCTGGGGAGGCTTTGTTTTGCTCACACATACCAGGGCTGAGCATGATGTGACAGATGGCTAACCATCCTACAGGGATTGTGCAGCTTTCCTGCAGACCTCCAGGAAGCAGGGAGGAGAACACCTGCCTACCTTTTTCCAGGCCTGGGATTTCCACAGAGAGGCGAGAGGGAGGAATGTCACTGGTGGCCAGGACCCAGTCTCCCAACTTCTTCAATTTCTTATATTCCACACGGAAAGACTGGATGGGGAACCCGCCATTCCCACGGGGGATCCAGGTCACATACACAGATGTCTCTGATGCCATAGAGATGGTTGGGCGGTCTGGTGCCTCTGGAGCTGCAAGAGGCACAGAAGGCCATGAAACATATTCTTCTTGCCCTTTCTGGAGGATTCTGTAGCTCACAGCTATGTGGGTGGACTACCCGCGCTGCACCCACCCACATGCTCTTTAAATCCTGAATAGTCTCTTCCTTCTGTCTCCATTAGAACTGGCACCCCCAAATCCTAACTCCTTTCAGTTTGTGCCTGCAAACACCTTTTACTCCTGCTTGCATCTTGCTCCTTTCCCACTCCCAGCTCAGGTAGGATGAGACAAGGTTTGAGATGTGTACACGCATCATGGGAGGGAGAGCAGAGAGAGGTGTGGATGCAGAACTAGAGATGGAGCAAAAAGCCTGGCTGATGTGGAAGCAGTGAGCAGGGGGAGACTGACACTGGGGATAAAGAAGTGTAGGAGAAGACAACTGGAGAGGTTGAGAAGAAACAGCTAAGGAGGAACTATGGAAAAGTTCTGAATTGTGAAAATACAATTTGATAGGAAAACAAAAGATAGGGGGGAAAGAGATGAATGGATCTGTGAACATGAAAGAAAAGGCAAAACATGAATGAGTATGGTGGAGGCTGAAAGATGGGCCTTCACAGAAAGGATAAGGACAGAAGGAGAGAATTTCACATAAATTTTAATGGCAATAGTACTGGCAGACACAAGGTGGGAAACAATAAATTGGATTAACCAGTAGGAATCTGTTGTTTCTCCAATGCAGCAAAATACCCAAAGGGAGCACCCTGCACCCCTAAATGGGCACTAAGTACCCCTTGTCAGACCTTGACTGAGAGGGAAGGATGCCAGAACATGCAGGACTTGGTCCTTTTTCCTCCCTTACCCTCCCTCAGCACCCACCAGGGCACTGCAGTCTGTTGTGCATTTGCAGACTTCATGGCAGGGCTTTCTGAACCCTCCACATGAAACTCAGCAAAAGCCAGAGAGTTTCTGACAAGTCCTTGCATTAAAGATGGGGCCAGGCAGTGGGATCTGTCTGTGCTCTTAAGACAGACTGTCTGCCAAGGGCAGTAGCAGAGATGTCCAAGAAGGACCTCTGCTTGTCAGGAGGTAGGGACCACCCATCCAGTATTGCACAGTCTTGATGTATCCAGTGGAGACTTCAACTCCAGCATGGCCTGGCCACTGCCTCCCCCAGGAGACCCAGCAGCCCTCCCCCTCCCTCCTTGCCCAGTTCAGGGAGGGCCTTACGGGACAGTCGGCTGTTGTCAGACTGGTTACTGCTCTGAGTGCTCGTGCCTGGGTCATCCCTCTGGATTTGCTGCTCTTTGCTAGCAACAATCTCTGGTTTTGGGCGCCGACCTGTGCAGAAGGGAGAGGTGGCATCACTGACATGGAGATGCAGCTCAGAGTTAATTTTTGCTGTGATGAGGAAAGAAAAAATTCCCAGCCAGGATGCTGAAGTACTCTCTGGACTCTAATGGCTCTATGGGTTCAAAGCACTCAGCCTGCAGGCAGGAACTGAAGCTAAAGGGGCAAGTTTGTTAAACTGATAACAGGTCTTCCTCATATTTAATTTTCTACAACTTTTAATTGGTCTTCTTGAAATGTTGCTAGATTTCTGCCTGAGACAGTAGCAATCACAAGATGGGGGCCTGAGGGGAGATGTTAGCATGCCCATCATCATGGGGAAGGTTACTATGAAGGAAATGCCATTCCCCACACCTGCTGGAGACATGAAAAACAGCCAGGGGACAGGGGGACTTAGCATAGACATCTGGAATATCCTTTTAGTGGCAAAGACAGCTCAGCACCCAGCATACTGCTTGGGAAGCCTGGAGTTTCCTTTAGCACAGGAGAAGCTTTTAAAGACAGATTAGACAAACACCTGTTGGGAACAACCCCCACAGGCTGATTGTGTCTCCAGGCAGAGGATGCATTAAACCTTTAGACATCCCTGCTAGACCCATTTTCTACAGTTCTGCAGGTGTCCAACTGAGACATTGTGGAAGGAAGGGACTTGTTAAAACCCCTACAGAGGGGAAGACCAGATTTTCCCCATCCCACCTTCCACTTTTCCTCTGACAGTCTCTCTAAGCTGGGGGCAGATGGGTTTCCAGAGCAAAAACAGCCCTTTTGTCTTAAGCCTGGTGCCTGTGCCTCAGGGCTGGGACAGGATGTCTCAGAGCAGCCCTCCCCTAACACAGAACAAAACACCCAGGGAAGGGTTTGACCTTTACCAGTCCGGAAGGTCACCATGGCTGTCTGTCCCTCGCCGGCACAGTTATGAGCAGCCATCTCCACCTCATAGAGGCTCCCGGGGTCCAGCCTGGAGAGGGTCAGGCGGTGCTGTGAGGCCGGGACATCCCTCACTGCCCAGCTGTCCGAGGCATTGGTGACCTGCTGAGAGACCAACACAGGCATTTCAAAGCTGGGGGCAGGCTGGGCTTCTTGCAGGCACTGAGCTCAGAAACTTTCATAGCAGGATTAAGGTATAAGCTGGACAAGTCACCCAAGCACCAGGGTGTTTTCTTGACCCCAGAGGTTCATTCAGCCTTGTTCTGTCTGCTGGTCCCCTCTGGTACCACTGCCCTTCAATGTATGTAAAGCTCTGGAGCAGGTCTGCCCCACAGAAAGCAGCATTAGCCAGAGGATTGAGCTGCTGTAGGAGCCAAATCTCTCCTGCAGACCAGCTGCTGAGCTGCTCATTTAGACGCTGGCCATTTCCTGGGGGTGAGGTACCCAGGCACAGCTTTGGTCATCTGGACCTAAAACATTTGACTAACAGCTTTTTATCTAGTTTTTCCAGCCCCACCAGTGACACTTTCAGGCTGAAATGAAGAACCATAACAGGTTTCTGCAGGGAAGAGATGGCGTATGGCCATGGCCCCCAGAAAGGCTTGGAAACTGTTTTCCAGTGATGCCCTGATGCCCCATGCAGAAGAGGAGGGAAGGTGGAACCTTCCTCCTTCTCCCTGGCTGCAAGGATAATATTTTTGCAGGCAAAGAGGCAGGGCACTGAAGTGACCCAGTGCCGAAATGAGCATTAGAAATGCAGGCAACGCAACAAAACGGAAATGCCAAGACCCTGCTGTATCATTCATCTTCTCCAAGTGTTTGACACTGACTGATTAATGCCTGCCTCGTTTTATTTTTATTCCTGAGCCTGCAAAGTTGTGAGGCCAGGGAGAGGAGCCCTAAAGGCAACTAATATTGAGGAAAGAAAAAGAGAAATTCTTATGAAACAAAAATAAGGGCTGAATGGCATCTGACTGTTTGCAGGCTGCTGAGAGTTTAGGGGCAGTGCAAGAACAGGGGAAAAAATAGGGATCCATAAGTATTTTCTAGAGAAGAAGCAGACCCTTGCCCAGAACAAATGTAAGTCTCCTGTCTGTAGTTTAACTTTCCTTACAGCCATCTTTTACACAAAGAGCCTTTTCTTTTGTTGCTGAATTGATTCCTTCCCTCTCCACACACATGCTTTTCCAGTCAGAAATGTCAAAACCAGATCATTATATAACTTGATCCTAAGGATCTCAGATGGAAAGAGACTCTTTCTAAACAAGTTTAAGGGTTATTGGGACTAATTCCTTTCCACACAATCCTTAAGCATGCCAAGAAAGAGTCTCCAGCTGAGAATTTGGACTACACTGAAAACGTATTACTGCAAACTGCAGTGACCCATGGTGACCTCCACTGCCCTGCGGCCCCTTCCAGGTGAAGCGCTGAAAAACAAATCAAATATGGACAAACTCCAAGCCTGCAAGTTAAGATCACATGCAGAATTGGTAGTTATGTGATACACCATTGGGGAACAAATCTCTTCTTGGCAGACAACCAGAGCCAATAGGCTGACGAGGCTTTTGGCATCTTTGTTTTTTATTTGAGCTTGCCCTATTGTGTTCTTGTGTTGGCATCTTCTGCCTTTGTTTTAAAGGACTCTTTAAAGAGATGGTTAGCTGAAATCCTCAGCTTAAGTTTTGTTTAGAAAGAAATGAAGGATTATGACAGCCTTCTATTACAGTATATTTTCACAAAACTCAAACAGTTCCAGGAAAACAGATACATATATTCACATGTACTTGAAAACACTGCCTTGCAGTGGCTGAAAATCCAAAACATGCAATCTGGCATGTTTTTGGAATATACTCAAACTCTTTGGGGTTTGAGGCAGAACCTGCCTCTCTACTGCAACTCCCTGCCTACCCAAGGGAAAGACTAGCAGCAAACCGATAAATTTAAGCCCCCTTTTCCCCACTTACCCCCAGCAAAATGGAAAGACATATTTTACACCTCAAAAAGCAGAATATTTCCCTCAACAATGCCTCACTATTTAAAGAAACTGCGGGGCTACACCTCTGCCTGCAGTGTGCTTGGGGTGCTGAGAAGCACCACAGAGGGCAGGAGCCCTTGGCACTGTACCATGTGCCACCAGCAAGAGACACTCAACAGTACACTGCCTTTCAGCTTCCAGAGTAAAACTGGTGGTTAAGGACCTTTCCAGAGGATTTAACGTGGCTGTGAGGGCTCCCTGCTGGCTCCTCACACTCAGTGAGCACAGGCACTTTGGTGCTGCTGAGCAGGGCAGGTGCATGCAGCAAAGAAAGGCTGCTGCTCTGTGTCCTGCAGCCCAAGCCTTTCAAGGCAGAGGTGTCCCTTGTGGCTTGTGCTGAGACAAAAGCATTCCAGAGCAAGTCACTGTGCAATCTGCTCTCAGGACTTCCTCCTTGTGCAAGCACACAGTTGGGAATTGGAAGTGGAAGCGACTGGAAACACATGCATGTGCATATGCCTTCTGATTACTGAGGAAGGCAGACACTACTCTGGGCTCTTCTTGGACAGCTCAGCAAACCTCTCGCAGCCTGTACTCATCACACCTCAACAGGCTGAGGCTGCAGCTCAGGAGGTCCCACCAAGCGGCATCACCAGTGAGCGATGGCTGCCCCTGCCCCAAGACACCTGCTCACAAGGTGTGAAAATGTGTGGTGAGGCCATCAGCCCACCCGTGGAACAGCACAGAGGAGAAATGGGAGCGGGGCAAAACATCGATACCTTGCGATGCTTCACCACGTAATAGAGGATGGGGGCTCTGCTGTCAGGCCGGGGTCTCCACACCAGATCATAGCTGTCCGTCTTGGATGTCCGGGGGGAACTGAGGATGATGGGGGCCTCGGCTGGAGCCACCAGCTCCCTGCTGGCTGCACACTGTGGAGACACCGCCAGCGGGGTTGTCTCAAGCTTTGGCAGCCCAGTTTTATCCAGAGGCAGCTTTAAGGCGCTTTCCCTGGAAGGTGGTGTTGGAGGCTGAGCTGAGCCCAGCTGGGCATCTTGTGCAGGGTTGAGTGGAGCTCCTGAAAGACAAGGTGTCAAGGCAGGGTAAATGCCTGTCCCAGGCTGCAGTGATGGCAGACCTATGACACCCTTGTGTGGTGCTGATTGCTTGCCACTCAAAAAGGTGTTGGCAACAATCTCTCCTTCCCCTGCTATAAACCTAACACATCTCTCTGGGGCCTCTCTGGGAACAGGCCTTGGCCACATGGGGCTTCCTCCCTCTTTGAAGCCCCTCTTACCCTGGCTCAATTCAACAGGGTCCAAGGAATCAGGTGGTCTCTCTGTTACCCCAGGTGAATCCACCCACATCAGAATTTATGCCTCTTGCCCAGCACAAGCTCAGAGGCAGAGCTTAGCCATGGGGCAAGACACTACACCCAGATGACTTGTGTTTCTCATGTAGGCATCACTCAAATACACACACACGGTCCTGCCCTTAGAGGAAAAATTGCTGTCAGCTGTTCCCACTGTGAGATACGGAGATCCCAGTCAAGACAGTACTTGAAGTGTAGGTTAAAAAGGAGGGAAGAGCAAGGCAGCTCAAACACAAGCAGGAGGGTTACACACCAACTTCCTTCTCCTGCTTCCCCTGCTCTTTCCCTGGGATTCAGGCTCTGTGATGGAATGTCGCAAGCTTGGGGAGAGGGACTTACCTGGCCGGGCTGTCCGCAGCTGCACCATGGCTTGTGCACTGCCGACCTCGTTCTCTGCCATGCACTGGTATATGCCATCGTCCTCGGGCCCCACGCTGACCAGGCGCAGGGCCCGGCGCGACAGCCGGAGCCGGTGGCTGGCGGACAGGGGGACGGCGTTGCGCAGCCACATGACGGAGGGCTGGGGGTTCCCCCGCACCTCACAGGTGAACTTGGCGCTCTGGCCCCAGGGAATGATCTGCTGGGACAGCTCCATGGTGACCTCCGGGGGCTCTGTGTGGGGAAAACCAGCAGCTGTTGAGTGCCACTTGGCCAGGAGCGTGGCACAGCCATGGCTTTGCACTTTCCTCTCTGGCAGGGATGAGAGTAGAGTGATGGATCCTTTCCTACCCTCAAGTCCCGTCCCCTTTGTGGGGGCCCACGCTGGTCTGCTTCAATGCACCTCCCCTTCTGCATCCAAATAAACCACAAAGAGAGGTGGCCCGAGGCCATCTGCCCCTCTCAGATGATAGCAGCCACCTACAAGTCACATTTTTCTGAGCTGAAATGCTACTCTGCAAAGACCGTGCTTGTGTCACAACACATCAGCACCTGGATGAAATGGAATCCATAAAACAGGCCTAGTCTCCCTAATAATTTTGAGAAGGGGAAGGATGCATGGTAGAAATATTTAAGGTGTAGGCAGTATCCCTTACATTTCCCAGCCCATCGAGAGCTTCCCTATAGAACAGAACAAAAAGCAAGACACTTTGATGCCTTCCCTATGCTAATGTCAAATATATCTAAAGATATAAATAGATACATATATGTATATAAAGAGCAGCCAGTCCTCTACTGCAGAGTGTTAGAACAAGAACAGTGCCACAAATGACAAGAGATGAGCTTCTGCAGAGGAAGGGAGGATCCCCCATCTCCAGCCCATGGTGGGATCCAAGAAGGAGGAACTACCACCCTCAAGGAAGAATTTGTCTGGATTCCTAGAAACTGGAACCACAAGCAGGCATTTGCATTACATTGTGGTTTGTCCAGGGAGAGGAAAAGCACATCAGTGCTAGTATTTTCCCCTAAAAGCAGTGGAGAAAGTCCAAGCCCTTCCTAAAACAATGGCTACAGCAGCACTCACCAAACACCTGCACGTTGTAGAAGATGAATGCAGCTCCGGCCTCCCCAACCCCATTGTCCGCCGTGCAGCTGTAGGTGCCCGAGTCCTCCTCACTCGTGGGGTCAATCAGGAGGTTGCTGAGCAGGAAGCGTGTCTTGTTGTATGCAGAGACACCAGAGCCATCTTTGGCCCAGGTGACCCGTGGCGGGGGGATCCCGCTGGCCACACACTCCAGGATGAGGCTCTGGCCCTTGGTGACAATGATGGTTTGAGTTTCAGGAGGGTAGATTATCCGGGCTGCCTCTGCTGTGGAGCCTGGGGTGGAGAGAGGGAGCAAGGAAGGTGGGCTGGTGGGAAAGCAACCTGTGCCATGGGTAGGTAGGATTAATGGCAGGGCTAGCACACTGCTGCCCTGTGCTGGGGCAGATGAATGGCAACACAGGCAAGAGGGGCATTCCTTAAGGGCTGCGTGCACACAGCAAGCAGCCTCGCCAAAGGGCCAAGGGCCTTTGCTTGCCCATGATCAGAAACAAATGATAAGGAAGTACAGCAACCCCAGGGCTGCACACACATATTCTGGGGGCAGACCTTGGGGCCTTCTGCTGCTGGAAAGGAGTTTCCCAGCAACTGGTAACGTTGGTTCACACAAAAAACCAGCTGCGTTAGCACTGGTACATGCTGCCAGAGCTGGAAGTGCTATGGAGATGTGCAGTGAAGGGAGAGTGGCTTACGTCTCACACGGAGCCTCTCACTGGAGACCGAAGTTTTCACCTCCTGTGTCACGGGATTGTAGGCAGCACATTTGTAAGTCCCCTCATCCTCTTGGCTGGCATTGACAATCTGAAGGTTCCCAGATGGCATAATAAGGTAATTGTCTGTAGAGAGAGAAGAGAAGGTGGCATGTGGTCACAAGATATGCTCCTGACCAGCCTCCTGGAAGACATGCAGTGTCCTGAAGAACAGGTGGACAAGTGGGAAAGGAAAAACAACATGCTAACACTGACTGCAGTGAAATGACCCCTTTTGGTTAAAATATCAGGGGGAGCATGGATGCAATGATGGATGGACCAGACCCTCAGGTGAAGCTAGCCTGTCACAGGTACATGCAGCAGATGGAATGAAGCTACTAAATTCAGATCTAAATCTTAAAAATTTCAACAAATTCAGTCACCTTTATCCAAGCTGGGCTAAAAGAATTCATCACAGACATCCAGAGATGCCCAACAGAGTGATGTACCTCATGTAATTCTGCTTCCTTGTACCTTACTGCAAGCAGGTGTCAGTCCCAGGAAGCAGGGACATCAGGGAGACCTGCCCAGGGACCCTAAACTAACTTGTGTTCAGACAGGTAGCAGAGGGACAAGGAAGGGTAAAACTGAGGGTCCTGGGAGCTGACCCAGCAGGACAGACCCCTGTACACTCACCTCTCGAGGCCTCCAGCCACTCCTGCTTCACACTGTAGCGGACCTGAGCCTTGGGGTGACTTTCAGGCAGGTCGCAGGCAATCACAGCTGTGTTCCCTTCATCCACCTCGATCACATGCTGGCCATCGAACTTGAAATCTTTGAGATCTGCAAAGAGAGCAAAAGATGGGGCATCTCAGTGGCTGGATACGCATCTCAGTCTCAGCTCATCCTCTCCCTGGGGCCTCAGGGCTGTTTCACTGTGGTGCCGGCAGAGGACCACTCTGACCTCGGCAGCTAGGGAAACTGGCCTGGTTTCATAGCTTTATTTTTTTCTCCTCCTCCTTCCTACAAAATGAGTAACTTAAAACACAGCTTCTGCAGAAACCGCCTCCTCCAGGGCTGGGAAACTGGGTGCGAAAAATCCTGGCCTGAGCGTAAAAAATAAGCCAACTTATTGCAGCACTGAAGGGCAGCCAAAAAAGGTCCTTCTGCCACCTGCTATTCCAAACACAGCTGCTGTCCTGCTACTGAAAAGCTAACTTTGTAGTCACAACTCAGGGAGCCCAGCCTGCTTTAAGGGTGTACAGACACCGGGTGACATGGTGGGAGAAAGTGTGCGAATGCTGGATGCTCCCAGAGCTTCCCTGAGGTCCTCCAGTGCCTGAGCAAACAGCGTCTGTGCTCCAAGCATTCTCGTTCCCATCAAATGTCTCACAGCCGAAGGCTGGTTAACAATGACTCTTCACCTGTGCCCAAGCAGTGCCCAAGCTCCAGTTAAAAGAACATGGACTTGCAAGGAAAAATAGTTCCTCCTCTACACTGCACAGCTAAAGCAGCCGTGAAAACCCCATCCCACTATGTGTCCCTCTACCAGGCTGTGATGGAGGATCCTGCCCTGGCTAGGCTGATGGGCGTGGCAGGATGGGAAGCACAGGAGTGAGGAGGAAGCAGTGCTGACTTTTTGTTTTCCTTTCCCTGTTTTCTCAAAGCATGATCAGAGGACCGCAGCAAGACCCCACAGATCTGGCAGGACAGGTAGCAATGGCAGCCAGGCCCCACCTAGCTTTTCAGAGGGAAAACTGGTTTCCACTCTCCCTGGGCATGATGGCAAATCTTGCTGGGGCACTGCAAGCTCAAAGTTTGCCTCAAACAGCCGGTAGTGGGAGGGAGAAGGTTTTATGCCAGGAAAGAAGTCCCTCACATGCATTTTCACGATGCCATGCACCAGCCCAGGCGACCACTAGAGACAACTGCACATCCCACAGTTAGTCACAGGTCACCTTGTCACATCAAGGCTCAGGTCGGTGCATCTTCCCAGGATCCAGCACTAACATGCCTTTCACTAAATCTGTGTGAGACCACACTTCCCTTTCAAAACCCCATGCCAAGGCAGCGTGCCACATCTGTCGCCATAGCACGGCCACGTGCTGTCGACAGCTCCCTTGCCCCTAGAAACCCATCCCGGGATGTGGCACCCGCGACCTCGGGCAGCTCGGGGAGCCGGGGGGAAGCAGGAGGGCTGGCGGCGGGCGGACAGCAGGCAGCCTCCCTTGGCAGCCCCAGCCAGCAGAAAAATGTGTTTTTGTTCTCTGGGAAATGCAGCAGCGCTCCAAGAGCAAAAGACAACTCTGGCTCCAAGCTTCTCCCACCCACAGTCATGGAAAAGTGACATGAAATTTCTCAAGCAGACTTTCTGATTAAAGCAAGATCCTTTATGGAGTTTAAATAAAAACCAGCTCTCTTGGCAAGGCGTCGAGAAAGCCTCCCCGAGCGCGGTGTGGAGGGGCTGCTGGGCAGCTGCTGGGGGAGCCAGCGTTCCCGGGCCCAGATCTGAGGGAAGGGGACGAGGTTGAAAAGAAAAGGGGAGGTTTTGCAATGTCATAAAAATGATTTGCAGTGAACATGCTTAATACTTCTGGAATTTCTTGGCATTGTTCAATTAGAAAAAAAAATAATAAAGAGAAGGAATACGGGTGAACTTCAGAAATGTGATTAATCCTTTAAGACAAGCTGAGGAGGGGAGCCATGTTTCCACTGGATATTAAAGCCAGATGAAAGTTAACTCTTAACTTGTGAAAAGCTGGCAGTGCCTCGCACTCATCCTCCGACGAAAGTTACTGCTGGGGAGGGGAAGAATGCTATTTTCTCCTCTTTGCTTTTTATATTTGATCAAGGAGCAAAATAGTAAGAGCCACAGAAATGGAAAAAGGTGGAGAAGTGGTGAAAGCCCAGTGTCTGCTTGCCCACATCATGCATATTTCTTCGATCAACAAAATATAAACGAGCATCAGGAAAATTAATGTGCGCCTTGGTGGTCTGGATTCATCACAGCCAAATTAAGATTTCGGAGCCAAGGCACAGGCTCCAGCAATGCTGGCAGGGATCTGCACACACACACATATATGCACGTGTACATGCACACACAGACCCCGAAGAGAAGAAGGGGTTCAGCAGCCTAGAGAAAGAGCAGACCTGTGGTCCTGGCACAGCAGAACCATCTTGGAGATGAAAACTGATGGCCCTGTGCTGGGGGAACCTCAGAACGACTCTGGGCTGAGCAAACATGGGGACCCTTCACGTGCAGCCCCCCAGATGGCAGCTCATCCCACCTCTCTCACAGCTGTGAGTGCTGCAGCCCCACAGTGGGGAGCAGGACCTCCAGCTCTTACTGGCTTTCCCTCCACCCAGCCCTGGGGGATGAGGGGTGAAGCTGGGGACAGAGGGGGAAAGAACAGAGAAAAGGGATTCTGGGGTGGCTGGGGGAGCAACAATCAGGTGCGTCTGGAGAAGTAGAGCAAAACCAGCAGGGGAGAGGGGAAAAACATCAGGTGGTCACCAGGACAATCTACTTTCCAATATGCAAGTGTATGAACTTCCTGTGAAACTACTCCCCTAAATTCCTGCTCCCCTGCAGAGAATCAGACTGGTTTATTTGCCAGTGGATTTTGGCCACAGGCAGTCTCAACCGCCCTGCTCCCTGCTGGTATGAGCACATACAACCACCTATTAATGCCAATGGGTCAGCCAGAGCTGGTGAGGGGTGGTCAGGGACACCCCTGTCCCCCTCTGCATGGGATGAGCTCCCCTTCACACAATCCTGTTGCACGTGGCACAGCAAAACAGAGGCTGCTGGGCTGGGATAACCATCTTTGTTCTGGAGGCTTCAAACAAGCTACCCCTGAGCTGTGAGGGGATCATGCATGCCTCTCCCCACGAGGCAGTGCAGGGCAGGGAGGGGTGGAGGACAGGGTCAGCACCAGGGGGAAGCAGCACTCGTCCCTTTGGCTGCCCAGCCGGCAGCAGCCATGCCCCATGTCTAACATGCAATTTGCACCCTGAGCCTAACATCCACTGCAGCTGGGAGAAACCACATCCCCTCTTGCTGGCTGAGTTTTCCTCCTCATATGGCAGCACCCAGTGTGCCAGCCCATGTCCTTGTCCTTAAAAGACACGCCTGACCACAGTGAAGCAGCAAGTTCTCATCCAGCAGCCACCATTCGGGAGGTGCTGCGGACAGACAGACAGAGCACTGCCAATCCCAGCCATAATGGGGTAACAGGGCTTACTTTTTTCCTTTTTTCCCTTTTTTTGTTTAGGAAGGGGTGCAACCAAAGGCCATTGCTCGTGTCCATCTGCACCCAGCTCCAAGCTGGAGCACAGGGAGGGTTAGCTCTGCAGCTGGCTGTGCTGCTGTCATCGGGGAGGGAAACCAGCTGAATCCCAGGGCTGGGGGCCAAGCAACGAGGCAGGCGAGACAGACTGGATTAAATGAATGGGAGACCATAAATAACTTTGGAGAAGAAGCAATAGTAAATAAAATGATGGCCCTCAAGGTAAAAGTCCTCCCTGTTGTAGTGAAGGGAGAAAGAGCGAAGGGAGGGAGCCCAAGAAGGGGAATGGGCAGGGATGGGGTCCCCCAGCCTGGGGGCAGGCACCTTCCACTAATCCCCTTGTCTGTCAGAGCAGCCTGGCTCTCGCTCCCCATCCAGCCAGCACCGCAGGAGCCTGGGCATTGGTGCTGTCACCACCAGATTCCTCCCACCCTGCTGGGACAGGCACAGCCTCCCAAACTCCTGCCTGCTCACACCCCCAGAAGCACATCCCCCCACTATGCCTCAGCTCCATTCCCCCACCCTGGGCCCATCTCACAGTCCTCTTGCCTCAGCTTTGCTGGCTCACAAAACACCACCTGTGTTTTCCTTCTCTCCGCTCCTCACACCACCTCTGCTCCCAGGGCCAGAGCCCCCTTGCCTGCTCAGCAAATGCTTTTCCAACAGGCAGCCACCCCCTTCCCTCCCTCCCTCTTGCCATTGCCTCTGGGGAGTATCAGAAGAGAGGCCCAGGCAGAGGAAAATGAATGGGGCTGTCTTCATAAAGCAGCTGCAAATTCCTGGGGGATGCCCAGCCCGACCTGGTGCAGGGTCACTGCCCATGAGCTCCATGCACTGAGGCCCAGCTTCCCACATGTGCTGCCATAAAGCTGAGGACTGACCCTGTCAGTGGCACCGGTGGAGGGCCACAGGGCAAGGAGCTTCCCTTGTCTCACAGCATCCCACGGATACAGGTGCCCCGCACTCCCACATCCCTGGCCACAGGGGATACACCAGAGTGGGTGGAATTTCTTTGCTGCACTCCTCATCTATTTTCCTGGTTTGCTTTTAAATGTCATGTCTATTCAGGTCAGGCTTGCTGCCGTGTTTGCTGCACTGATTTTCCATGCATGCAGCTGAATGCTGGGAGTTACACAGCTCTTGCCACCTCTGCTCACCAGCTTTGCTCCAGCCCTGTGAGCTCCCCCAACAGCTCTTGACCTTCGAAGCCATTTGCTGTTGCAGAACTAGCCCACAGCACCATGTTTGTGTCCCTGGTGGATTTATCTGGCCCCAACAGAGCCCACCGCAGCCATATGTTTTACAAATAGCACCTCTACCCAGGAGAGGGGCTGGGGCAGGGCTTCTGATGTGATGGCTGCTTTACTACATAGAATCAGACACAAAAAGTATGTTTCTCCTCCTTGGAGCTCTCAGCCATACGAAGGGTTAAGGCCTGGCTTGGAAAACGAAGAATAATCCCTGCCTCATCCATTCAAGCTGTCTCAGACTGTAGCCCACCACCATCAGGCCATCAGTGATCATCAGGTGTCTTTCTGCACTGATAGGCCACGGGCTGCCAAGGTCAAGTGTGGAGCACCAGGACAGCTCTAACTGGACCCAAAAGTGCCCAAGTAATGCTCAAAGTGCTGCTCCTTTTGTTACTTTATGAAATCTTGCCCTTTCTGCAAATCTCTCCTCCCTCCACCCCTTGGCTATACAATAGCTATTTTATCTCTGCTGGAGCAATTGAATGCTAGTTTCAACCAGCTCTCTGAGCCAGGGAGAACAGAGACAGACATGGCTTCACTGTGCCACAGATGGGAGAAGGAGGTATCGGTCCCGAGGCCAGGCTGTGGCTGCCAGCACTGCAGCGATGGTTATCTGCTTGCTGACTGTCAGCAAAGCACAGGGAGGCCCCAAGGGACTGGGCACAGACAGCCTGGGGCACTCGGGAGTGTTTCCTCCAAATGAGGTGAAGCAAAAGAAGTGGAACGATCCTAAAAGTTGGCCAGATGATGTTATCTACACCCCTTCAAACCTAGCAAGTCACTTTTTCCAACAACTCTAGGTCATCTTCCAAAATAAACACAAACCTTGAAAATATTTCCTTCGTTACCCTCCCACCCCACACTCCCCCCACCAGTGCTTTTATTCACATTCTAATTTCACTCTCCTCCTGCCACTGCAAAATAATTTTTGGATGGAGTTAAGACTTTCAGAGAGGTTTCTTGCAGCCCAGAAGGTGATCCAGAAGAGAAGTATTAACTGCAATGCCAACCTGCCAGGGGCTTCCCTCTCGCTCCCAAGATCAGGGTCGCCACTGAATTAGCTCTGAACAAGGTCCCGTAGAGCAGATCTGGAGCGGGAGTGAGAGTCTGTGACACATCTGCTACCACAGCTTTCCAACCCAGTTCCACCACCAATCCATGCTCCTTGCTGTTTCAGACCACTGCAAAGCCACTTGCAGGCAGACAGCAGCTGATGAACACAAAACTGAACTTGAAACCCTCCAGGTTTCCCTCCTACACCCTCAGTCCCATGTCTTTCCTGGGATGCCCACTCTCTCCTTCTTCACTCACTGACTGCTAAGTCTACCCCAGCTGCAGGCTCTCTATTGCCCAAGGTTGTCCATGTGCATGGGATACGGCCTCTGCCATCCCCAGCTCCCCTTGAGGACAAGGGACCAATGCAGCACAGCACAGGGGTGCTCCATGATCATCCAAACTCTGGCTCCAGTTTTGTGAGCTTCACTGAATGGTGCTCCTGAATGGTGCTCAGCAGCGGTGCCTTTGCCATGGCAGGGACCGCAGCAATGGCCAAGTCCTCCTCTTTTGCACCCACATCCCCAGTTGCAATCCAGTAAGTGAAGGTGATAACGCTCCTGGAAAGGGCTGATGGACTACTCAGTTGCGGCTTTGATTTCTCCTGAATGACACGGTGGGACCTTCTGGTGCTCTAGGACCCGTCTCCCATCCACCACTGATGATGCTACACTAAAGCAGAGAGATCAGACATACTCTGTCCCAGACAGAGCTAGTGCCTGTGGGCTGGGGTGACGATGAAAAAAGAAAAGGGGATCAGCCTAAGAAGGAACTGGTCAGGCTGATGAGCTGTGCACTCCTAAATGCAAACCATGCCCTTGGTAATCCCATCCACCTCTCCCCTCCTCTCCTTCCCTCTATCAGGCCACCAGCACACACAGCCCCCTTTCTGCTCTGGAATGTGTTCTACGAAACTTAATCTCGGCATGGGGCTCAGGCCAAATCCCCCGACAGATTCGGCCCCGTGACAACCCCCTCCCACCCTGCCTCAGAGTTCAACAACTCTCCCCTCGCTTTCCCTGGCTTCCTCCTCCTCCTCCCACCCAGCCTGGCCTAAACATTTCACTCCTGATTAATGTATCAGTGACAAGCCAATAGCTCTTGGCTTTAAAGTAAAGCCAGCTCCCACTTTGCACAAACATCTTCACTTCTTCATTTTCTTAAGACAGCCCCAAACTCCCCCTTGCCTGGCAAATGAAGCCCTTTCCACACTCAGGGGCTGTCACTGCCAGGGGATGGCAGTCTCCTCTGCACACACTTGCTCAACCAAAAACTGCATGGGTTTCTGAGAAGGTGGGGCTCTCCACTGCTCCTTCTCAGATGCCTCCAAATGTAACACTTTCTCCCATTTGAGCATAACATCTGGCCAAAACCAGGCACTTGTCAGAAAATTGCCCACTCTAAGGCACCCCCTCCCATGCAGAGGTCTCCTTGATCTGTTGGCAATGCCAGAGGGCAGCACTGAGGAGCACTTAAAATCAGGGATAGGAGTGAAGTCCCTCAGTCAGAGCTGTGTCTCAGGAAGGCGTAAAACTTAGCACACACTGGGCCTGTGCTGGCAGCAGTCCCACACTAGCCCAGGCCATCAGCAGCACCAGCAGGTACTATTTGTAAATTCGATCAAGAAGGCAGTAACCAGAACAGGCAGCATGACTGTCAGGAAACCAACCACATGCACAAACCTCATAGCTCAGGTATTTCCTGGTCTTGCAAAAACTTGTCACTGCAGGACAGTTCTACAGTCTACCCCACAGGAGGAGAATTTCTTGGGTCAAGATTGGGCCACAACACGACAGCCAGTCCATGATCAAAAATGCTACAAAATGGCCTAAGTCAGAGAAGTTCTCCCTTGATGCAAGTGTGAACAAGCAGGTATAGATGAGCCTCTCAAGAAGCATGCGTGATGGCCCAAGCAAAGCAGGAGATGGGGGATGACTAAAGGTACTCACTAGCTAATGTGACCACTGCAGGGACACTGGCAATGACTCCTTCGGGCACCCGGGCGATGCACTGGTACCGCCCCACGGTGTGGTTGTTGAGAGCCGTGATGACGAGCTTCCCTCGCTCGACGTGGATACCCAGCACCTCGTCTGATCCAGCCAGCTCCTTCCCGTTCAGTCTCCAGGTGAGGTTCACTCTGGGGGGATCCACCACACACCCCAGGCTGACTGGGCCCCCAAGTTTTTGGACAATGGAAGCAGGTTGGACTGTGATCTGCAGAGATTCACCTGCACAGAGAGAAAAAGTGGGGATAAGAAAGCTCTGTGAGACTCAGCAAAAGAGGAAAAAAACTGCAGTGCTGTATATTTTGCATTCCCTCCCACTTTTGCTTGTGCTGCACCTTCCCCTTAGCTCCCCACACACCCACCCTTAGTGCTTGAAGATGCACACCAGCCCCATTTCTTGGCACTGCTGGACAAAAATGTCCCACTTCAAATATATCTCCTCCTCTGGAGAAGTCTTTGAACCTTGACCTTTTACCAAGGCTACCAAGGAAGCAGAGGAGAGAGGAAGCCACTTTGTGCTCGAGGCATGGCTACACTAAACAGCAGCAAGGCAAAATGAAATGGAACAAAGTGGTAAGAACAAAAACTCACTCAGTTTGGCAAAGCAGGTAGCGGCTGCAAGCATGAGGCAAGGGATGGGGGACATGAGCCTCTTCTTTCCACGTGTCATGGCCATCCCATGCAGTGTGACCTGGGGTGCCCAGGGAAGGATCCCATAAGCTGCCTCAGGGGGTGCAGTGGATGTGTGGCAGCGGATTCCTATGGATGACAAGAGACATGATGGATGAAACCCTCAGGTGATGTTCAGGAGCAAAACATAAACACTTCCAACAAAGTGTCACTGAAGGTATTCACTAAATGTTGCTGCCACTTCTTGGCTGTGTCTGGAATATATTCTATCTTGAACACAAAAGCAAATGAGTAGTACAAGCCCCAAGTCACACAAAAACAGAGGTGATCCCGCAGTTTCACAGTCTCTTCCAGAGGCACTGGCTATCTTGCTACTGGGCATGCCTATGTTTCAATCCAGATGGAACTCCTTGGAAGACATAAAAGTTTTTCAGGAGACCTCTGAAAGGAATTACTCTGAAGTGAAGGCGACAATTTTTTTCAGGAAAAAAAAGAAATGCCCAGTTCTAAATTTGTTTAGATTCAGTGCAATTAGAAGAGGGCAGTTAATTTAGCATAACACATCTTTATTCTAAACTAAGAGACTCCATCTATGAAAATATTTCAGATTAACTGTTCTGATTGAAACACACTGCCTATTTTGAGTAGAACGAGCCTGTCTGGACAAACCACCAGGTTCATATCTGAAAGCATCAACTATCTCCAAAAATACAGAAGTGCAAGGCCACCTGTCACAACTCGGATTGCTGTGAGGAGCTGCACACTGCAGCAGCAGCTTTGGGCAGACTCAGGAACTCACCCTAAAGCAGACAAGCGAGGTCAGGGGGATTAAAGACCTCGGGGGCTGCCCCGAGACAACTCAGATGTCAGACTGAGTTCAGATTTAACCAAAGGCAATGGGCTGAAGTCAAGAGGAGACTTCTCTCTACAGACATCATAATGCAGCTACAGGATTTTGAGCTCCCTCCAGTTGCAGTGCTAAGAAGATGACCTGCAAGTCTCAAAGGCATTGCAGAACTGCTCCTGTGGCATGTCTACAGGGTAGAAGCCTAAGACCAACCGAGCCATGGCAGTCAGCCCAAGTAGCAGTTCTATTGCCTGCCCCCCCTGCAGATGCACAGTAAGTTCATTAGCTGCCATCACCACCCTCAAGAGCACCCGGACTCTGCAGAGCAGTATTTCCTACTTTTGCCATGGTCACTGCTTGAGCCATCACCTGTATGAACATGCCCTTTCCACAACCACAACATCAAAAAGAAGGGACAAGTTCCTCCAATCATAACTCTCAAAATTAAACCTTCCAACTCCTGAAGTAAGGACTGACACAGACTCTCCCCGAGATGCTTGGTGAGTTGTTCAAGGCAAGGCTGATTACTGCTAGCAAGGAACTACAGCATTTGGGGAAATTTGAGCTATCATATGACTTTGCTTGGCTTCTGGTGACAGTAAAAGTGCAAGAGTGAGTACAGAGCAGTGTCCATGGCCAGCCATGCTGAGGTCCATGTTGTGATAGCAAGAATCCAGCTAGCTGGCTTGCAGGCATCTCTGCAAATTGGGTTGTCCCTCTGGCACCCTCACAAATTGTCCTCTTTCTCCCCACCATGCCCCAGGGCAATACCTGGGGGAAAAGTCAGGGAGGAAACACTCATATAAAGTTGAGAAGAAAAAGAAAAGCATCCTCTAAGCTGGCAATTTCAAAAGGAAGCAATTTCAAGTAAAGCCCCACAAAGAGCATCTTTACATGGGCACTTTGCAGGCCAGTGTGAGCTCAGCTGGCTGGCTGGCCCAGTGGGCTCAACACAAGGCAGCTCTTTCCTGGGAGTTAGAGTCATGGTTAGCATGAGGCTAAGATGACAAGCTCTGCTGAGAGTCAGAGTGAATAAGGTCAAGCTTGGCATGGCCTGATGTGGCTTCCAGGCATTCAGGGGCATGGACAGAGCTCCGATGTTGGGCATATCCTCAAGGCACCCAGAGAGATCAGCTAGGCTCAGACTCTAGCAACTGGAGCCCACAGCCCTGTTACATGTGAAAAGCCTCTGTGTTTAACCTCTAGTGCCAAAGCAACAGGACAGCAACTTCCCTCCCACCCACCTCATCCTTCTCAATATTCACTCTCCTTGCCTAAGGAGAGTCTAGGCAATTTCCCTCATCAAACCAGCACATACTGTTGTATGTGATACTTTAGTGATCAGCTTGGAGACCATCTGAGTTACTCAAGTTCATTTCTTCCTGTAAGGCAGCCACTAAAGCACCCTTCCTTATGCTACAGGCACCTCAGCAAGTCACCACTGACAACGGCTGCAAAAGTGCCCTAGGTCTGTCTGTACCAGAACATGCACTGTCGACACCACCACTGATGCAGGAGTTAATGCCCCACTAATTACACTCCCCTGGAGGAGACTTTGAGCTGGTTCAAGCTTAAAAACACTTCACACCCTAATATTTAGGGGAGATAGAAAGCCTTATACACTTTGGGGTAGGACTTAACGTTTTGTTACTCAGTGCTGAAGCCTACAGAGCAAAGCTGACTCATTACCCCTATCTGGATGGGTTTGGCAGCAGGAAGGAAAAATGTTGGACGGAAAAGAGTTGCTCCTTGGAGCCCATGCTGAGGGAGGGGGTAGGCAAAGACGTTCCCAACCAGACCTCCCTGCAGCTCTGTGTTGCACGGAGCCTCTGGCCAGAACGACAAAGCCAAAGAAGCAGAAATGTGCGCTAGACCCTTCGTGAGCTGGGACCACCCAGGCACATCGATATGATGACTACACTGACTGCTCCCAGGTCTGTAAAAAGATGAAGAGCAATAGGTGGGGAGAAAAAAGGGGAGCTCAAAAAATTTGGCCACAGCACTAAGCAGATTGAACAGTATTGAGCAGAGAGTGAGAAGGTGTGTTGCAACAAGTGTATGGTACCTCCCCAAAGCTCCAGGCAAGAGAACAAGCTCTAAATAGGGACATGTGGCCATTCCTTTTACAGCTGAGTGAAGTACAAAAAGTAAATAGCCAGCATAAAAATAATGAGGAAAATGAATGAAAACATCAATTCCAAAAGAACTATTAGGATCCAGGGCCAGATTTTGAAATTCTCAGCTTCCACAATTGAAGCCAGATTTTCAAAAGCATTCAGTTCTTGACATGCTGAGCTCTCCTGAATAGGCAACCAACTTATTTCGATGCCTAAATGGAAGCTGACCTCTTTTGAAAATGCTGCCCTTAAGCAGCCTGCAATAGTGCAAAGCATGGAATTTTATTAATCAGGCAACTTTCGAGCTGCCTGGTGTCCCTGCAAGTGGTGCCAGTGTGGGCTGCAGTGGGAGAGGCAGCAGTGGCAGTGAGTGGAGGCACTCCAGCTGACTTCCCAGAGGCAGTGGCCCCGGGCAGGGGGCTGCACAGGAGCTGCAGGGCTGCTGCATGACAGTGTTCTGCTCCCCTGCCTCCCCTCCCAAGGCAGGAACCCTGCAAGGTGCCCCTCGTTGCTGACACTTCTGCAGCCACCACCACCCTCAAGAGCTCCTGCTTAATTGCTATCTAAGAAATGAAAGAGTTAAAGTCATTTAAGTGATTCGAGGGGGAGGGAAAACAAAAATTGTTTGTTTATTTATTTTAAATTCTTTCCTGCCAGGTTAAAATAACAATTTCCTGTCGGTGGAGCTCTAAGTCCCTTTCAGACAGACCAGTAAATCAAAGGAGGGGCCATTAGGAGAACCAAATTAACGAGAGCTTCATCAGCTATGGAGGGGCGGTGGGGGTGTAAAATCTGTCGGCTTTGCTTCCCACCACACACCTAAGCCCACCGAGGCCTTTCGTGCAGCCCCAGCTGTGCCGTGGCCACGGAGGGCACTGCAAAGGCAGTGGAGCAAGAAAGGAAAACCAGAGGTGAAGATATAAAAGGGAAGAAAGGCGCTCGCGTGTGCGGGGGGGTGACAAAGCTCGAAAGGAAAAAGGGATCTGAATTAAGCACAGGCAGCAGGAGAGGTGTTTGCTGATTAGAAACTGAAGGTTTTACTGAGGAAATGCTGCTCACAGGCCAAAGCCCCCTCCTGCTTAACAAGGGCCAGCCAAGCAGCCCTTGTTAGTGCCACACTGTCTGTAATTTACAAGGCTCCCAAATAGGAACCAGCCTCTGCCCGCGCTCCCCGGGGCAGCAGTCTCGCACCACACTGGGGGAATGCAGAGGCAGACTGGGAGCTGGGGAAAACTCACCGATGCATATGGGGGTGGTTTGGGGTTTAGGGTCAGGTGGCCGGACCCCGAGCACCAATTTGTGCAAGGAATGAATGGCAGAAAGGGGAAGGGGCTGCTTTGAACTAAGGGAAAGGCTGCAGCAACTTCAGTCCAGCTACCAGCTGGGGACACCCTGGGTGACTCTGGAGAATTCTCTGCAGCTGGACCCTGTTTCCAACAGGTCAAGTAGGGACAGTGATATTCCCAATTCTCTGTTTTATACATTGAGACTTGAACTCTTCAGAGAAAGCAATGCCTTACACAGTACTGCGTGCCAGTTTTACTTGTACTCATGAATTTTTAATACAACACAGCATTTTTTTTTCCACGGAGTGCAAACCACTGAAAAAGAAAATGTAAAATAGAAAGGAGCCATGGTACCCTTTTGTTTTAGAAATCAGGGAATCTGAGGGCTAGAAGAGGAAGCCAACCTGGCCCAAGGTTATACAGTAAAGCAGTGGAAGGGCTAGAAATCAGATCCACAAAATACAGGCTTCAGAGATTTTCAGAATATTCCCACTTGAAAGGGACCCATAAGGATCAAGTCCAGCTCTTAAGTAAATGGCCCATATGGGGATCAAACCCGCAACCTTGGTGTTATTAGCACCATGCTCTAAATCAAAAGCTCTTTGACTGGTATCTCTGTCCCATCAGGCAAGTTACCCTTGTATCCCAAATCTTTTGCGCTCCATCTGAAAAATGACACTATACAACTCTATAATCCTCTGGCTGAAAAAGTGCTGTCTAGGTGACATACTTGAGCAGGTCAGCTGCAAAGTTCTCGCGTGATTCCTTGCCATGGACAACAATCTGGGCAACCCTGACTGATTCTCCCCAAACCATCAAACAGTAGCATCCTGCAGCACAAAATTAACCTCTACCCACCCCCTACCCCCATTTCAAAGCACTAATTTTACACTGTTAAGATATACTCATTCTCTCTGAAGGAGGTTGGAAAAGGACAGGTTGGCAGCAGGAGAGATGCTTCCCTTCCCACATAAGATCATGGGCACCAGGTGGGGTTGGGGATGCCATGGGGAGAAGCAGGATGCCAAATAGGAAGCGGCTGGTATCAGGAGAGGGCAGAGAGGCAGAATCCAATGTTACACCACCATGCTCGACGTCAAGGAGGTAGCACAGTGTATGTGCAAACAGGGATAAAAGCCTGCCTATTTTTCCCTCTGTAGCACTGAGTGCTGCTGACTTCAGTGTGTTATTAGCTCTTTTAACATAGCCCTTGACTAACTGTATGAGGAGTTCCCCTCCTCCCTTTTTTAAAGTGATTAGGCAAAAAAGGCTCTCTTACTGGCTGCTTGTGAGCTCAGAGAGTCCATGGAGAAGCCACAACAGAGAAAGCCTGGGATAAATTCATGCTTGTAGTTAGAAGGAAAATATCCAGAGTAAAACCTGGCATGGCACAACCACCACGCAAATCAGTGAGTTTGCCTGTGAACTGCAAATCTAACTTGAGCACTGGGTGACTCTAAAAAGCCACTCTAAAGAAGAGTTTTAATTCAAGCAAGTCCTGAGCAATTCAGCAGCAATAGACACCTCTTTGAAAAATAAACAAAACTTCCTGGTGGAACAGCTCTTTTCCCTTGAACAGAACTGCTCATGCCAACCAAACCAGCAAAAAAACAAACAAAACATAAAACAATCTTTGTGACTTTTTTTTCATCTTCCTTGAGATAAAGCTATTTTCCTGAACAGTTCCTTTTCACAACAGCCTGCAGCATCACCAGGGAGAGGACTGGGCATGCTGGCTTCGAATTAGCAATAGGATGCAAAGCCTTCTCATTGCCTCTGACTTTTGCTCATATCCCTGAAGACCCAGTGCCTGCAGTTTCTGGCACCTCTCCATCTGACGGTTCCTCTGAACTGAGTGCCACTTTCCAGCTGGCATTGATCAGGCTGACTTCACTGAGCCCCAGCAAACCCCTTCACGTTGGCATTTCATCAGCCAGCAAGCGTGAGGCTGCTCGAAGAACAAAATGCCACTCTCATACTGGCTACGAGCTCCCCAGTGTCCCCACGGTGGTGGCACCGCAACGAATGTGGCTTGCCTTGGGTGCTGCCTGTGGCATGGTGGTCCCAGGGTGGCTGGACCCGCCAGCCCGGGACAGCCCTAATACAGGCAGGCCAGGGATGCAAGGATGGCCTTGCCCCGCAGGATACGCCTCCCTTTTTCCACAGCTACCAGGAGAGGAGCCCTGTGCTAAAACAGAGTATGCACGCTGGCTTTTGCTGCCCCTTGGCGCGCCCTGAAAACAGCTCCAGTCCTTGAAAAGACAAGGCTAAAGCATAAGAAAGAAAGAAAACCCACGTCCTTTCTTCAATATCATGCTCCCCCCATGCCCTAGACACTTAATTTCCCTCCTTCCCCCCCTCCAGCTTCCCCCTCCATTCTGAGTAAATTCAATTTGACAACCCTGCTAATTGGATAAACGCTGCTCCCTACGCTCCTTTAAGGCTGCCCGCTTTTCTCTCCTTGTTTTTGGAGGGCGATTGTGGCTGTTCTTTAACATGAATTCCATCTGCTTTATTTCTCCTCTGCCCATTCAAGACCCCTCCTGAATATGTATGAGGGCCTGCACCCCCCCACCCCCTTTCTCCTCCATCCCACCTCCCTCCCTCCTCACCCCCCACCCCTCTCCCTGCCCTCTCCCATTGCCCGGGACAATAACCCCCCAAATGCCCCCTTCTCCCACCCCGGCCCTTTTTGCTTTAGATAAACACAGGCAGTGTCAAGTGTGAGGAGGGGGGCGAAGGATGGGGTTCAACTGCCAGTCAAGCCTCGGGCCCTCAATGAAGCCCGGAGGCCTACCCTAATCTGCTGCATGCTTGCCATATGGGAGCTGTGTTGCCCTGGGAAACACTAACAGGCAGAACGGAGCTTAATAGAGTCCATATTCATTGTAATGCAGTGAAATGGCTCGAGGGACTATTGCCCCTTGGGTCTGTTTTCATTCTTCTGTTCCCCCTCTTTCTTTTCTCTCTCTCTCTCTTTTTTTTTTTTTTAATAAATTTTTTTCCTCCCCTCCTTCTCCCCCTCCCTTTTTTTTTTTTTCCCTTTTTTTTTTTTTTTTTTCTTTCTTCCTTTCAAAACGACCAAGTCCCTGGAGAGCTCTAATCTGGAGAGGCTGGGGGCTCCCCAAAGGGCTGGCCAGCCGATGGGGCAGGAGCGGGAAGGGGGAAGGGAGAGGGTGGAGGTGGCCAGGGAGGCGAAGGAGAGGTGGAGGGCAAGAGGAAAGTAGTAACTAATAAGCATGCAGCCGGCCAGCTGTCAAGATGCTGACAATACTGCTTCGGGTGCAAAGAGCCCGAGAGCCAGCGCTGGCACGGAGGCTGGCGCGGGGTCTTCCCGGGAAGGGCTTGCCTCCCCCAAGAGCCTCCACGTCCTTGTCTGAGGAACGCGGCACAAGCGACAGGAAAAAAAAAGAAAGAAAAAAAAAAGGGGGAAAAAAAAAAGAGAAGGGCGCAGATGGAGCGTGCTGCACAGCCTCTTCAGACACAAAGTGCACCTAGGAAACAGATGTTGTTGCTGCAACAAGCTCGGAACTGCTGGCTGCTCTCTGTCTCCTTCTCCCAAGCACGCGAGGGGAGAAAGCGGCCCCGCTGCAAGTGCCAGGATGGGGACAGGATGCCTCTCTGATCAAAAAGTTCCAGTCCAATTTCGCTCCCAACCAGGGAGAGCTGCCACAGTTTTAGACCAACTTTTCCTCTGCTCTCCCCATCCTTCTCATCCTTGATCCACCTGTAGGCCCTCCAGCTTCTCAGCTAAGGTCCTGATCTAAAGAGGTGAGGAGTCTCAAAGAGGGTGTACATCTGCAGCAGATACCAAGGGGTGCAGGTTGTGTATTCAGGGGCTTGATCATCAAATGTCATAGAATTAGCAGAATTGCTGGTATCAAGGTCCTGCAAGACCCCGACCCCACGGGGTGCAGCTCAACCTATTCTCTTCCCACGGATGAAAGGGTCAGGATCCCCTCGAAACAACATAGTCACACACTTGTGACAAATTAGCTACTGGAGTGTTTTCAGTTTGCCCACACCTGCTACAAACTCGGCTCATGGTGCAGCAACAGAGTCCCACTTATCTGAAACTGCATTGGGACAACATGGGATCTTCATGATGAGAAACACTTCAGAGGAGGCATCACGAAAGGGGTTCCCCACTGACACAAGTGTGATATGGAAACATGCCTTCAGTCTTAGAAGCAAGGGATTTACTCCACTGTATTACTTGCCTGAAGCATCCTATCTCTTGCTATATGAAAACAATATCCATTTTATCATTTTCATCACAAGTAAAGCCAGAGATCAGTGTCAGTGCAGTCAGAGCCGGAAGCAGATGCTGTACTGAACACAGACTAAAAACCATCCCATGTCCTGCAGACTTTACACCACTGGGTAAGAAGGGCTACTCATTTCAGGATGCTTTACACAAGCAGTAACAAAATTTACCTATCTACTCCTTCTTCTGTTTGGGCAGAGAGGCAAAGCATGTAACAAAGAGCTAGGAATGAGGAAGAATGTGCACCTGGACAAGGAAAGCCCAGGGGACGGCTCTGCTGGGAGCTAATGCTGTGGGACCTGTAGGATGGGTGGTGAGCACCAGGCCATGCAGCTGGCTCTGGTCTGGGCTCCACCATGCTGAATCCCACATCAATAAGAGCTGGGTGTCAGGTTGTTCCCCCTCCCTGTCAGCAAGAGCAGTGGAGGAGAGCACAGGGAGGGATGGGCAATTCCCACCAGGAGCTGTCATCACACAGGCACAGATGTGCCTGTGGCTAGTTTACATTACTCAGGGCACTGCTTTTGTTTTTCCCTTCTCATCCTTTTCAAATAAAACAAACAAACAAAAAAAAAAAAAAAAAGAAAAAAACCCACCCAAACCTTGAAGTCTGATGTTGAGGTTCTAATTGCCTCTTGAGTTAGGGAGAGGTCAGAACGAAGGCTGTCCCAGCAAACACAGGGAAAGAGATGCCAGGCAAAAGGCCCCTGAGATACTAAAGGGAAGTGGGGAATAAAGGTGGCAGAAAGGAAAAGACAGGAAAATTAAATGCAGATGATAGGGTCAAGAAAGAAGAAGAAATGGGGGAGATGGGATTTTGGCCAATTTCCTTATGCTCCATTTGTGCCCATGGCTTGTCAGGCAAGGAGCAGGCAACACCACAACTCACCTACTATGAGTGCATCCAGGCTCAAGTTCTTGCCCTACCTTCCTCCAAGCATGGACTGTCACCTGGAACTAACACCTCTCAAGAAAATCTTTCTCTCAGTTGCCACTCTTTTACTTTGCTTAAATGTGATTTATTCATAATAGCAGGAAAACCACCCCTGCTCTCACCAGAAATTCCATGCTGCTCTAAGACAACAGCTTAATCAACAGTGAAACAGAATTTTTCCATAGGGAGAGCAGGATGCTCTCCTACCAAGTTGTTTTCGCTCAGCTCTGCATCACTTCCACCAGAAGCTTTTGGGAAGCATGCACACTCAGACAACTCTCACTCCCCAACCACAGGACACCAACATGTTCACCAGAACAACCATTTCACCAGTGATGTGGTAGCAACGCTATAAACCCCAAATTTTAGGCTACCTAAAATCGCCCTATATGCAGCTGGACCAGTGGTCAGGAAAGGGAAGGACTACCACAAATCATGGAAAAGGTGTGATATGGAGCTGTCCTGAAAAGACCCATCACTGTTTTATTCTGTCACACGATGGGTCAAGGTTGCAACAGGACAAATAATAAATACCACAGCACCCATTCATGTTGGTAACTATCAGATGAAACACTCCTCTATCTGTATAACACAAACCAAAGCACAGAGGAGTGGTATACCAGACCAGCACCTGCATGAAGCACAGCAGGAGTGCTCAGAGAGCAAGGAGTATTTCAGTGTGTCTGTCAGCTATGGCCACCTCTGAACTAGGACTTGGAGGCTCTTGTTCGTAGAATAGATCACAAGAGAGATGGCACCCATGGATGGTTTCTGAGAGCAGCCCATGTCTTCATATACTTAAACATAAGCCTGCCTTTAAGTGCCAAATTAAAACAACAACAAAAAAAAAATAAAAAAAAAAAAATCAAAATCATCTTTGTCTAGGAACAATAGAAAAATCTTGTCCATGTCCAATTAGAAGCAAAATAGAGTGAAACAAATACACCAAAAAAACTCAACCAAACAAAAAAAAACAACAAACTCCACAAACCAGAAAAGTCCACAGAAACTGCCAGTCACACTGTTAAGCCTTCCTTGGGGGAAGCGGCTATTGGGAAATTTTCCTGTTGGAGCCGAGCAAAGACTTGGATAGCTTTCCTAGCTTTTGAACTTCCAGTGTGTATTTAAAGAGCAGGGGTGCTTACAACAGTTGCAGTAAAAAACTGACCAAGCTTATCTTAAATACAAGCCAGTGGCACAGTAGAAATACCTGCTAAAACCATGCATCCTCTGGATCATTACAGAGGACTTGATTCTCCTGCCACCAAAATCATCCTGATCTTTGCCATGACTTCAATGGGAGCAGGCCCAGAAACTGCATTAAAAAGTGCAAGGCTAGTTTAACACCATTGATATCAAAATCTAGAAGAGCACACAAAAGAGATAGGACGAAGTACTCGCCAGTAATGTCAATACAAAGTTTAATCCACAGATGGCTGGCTTTAGACACATCCCCATCACCACCATAAAGAGCAACTGCCTTCTAGTTTGCACTCCTTTCAGCAATGACTTGTTGCTGGGATGCAGAAGAGCACAAACCCATTTTTCTTGTCCTTTGAAGATGGTGTTTAAAAATTGTTTTTTTTTTCTCTTATAAATTTGTGAGTAAATGGTAATTTTTACTCTCCATAGCTGTCACTTAACTGCTTTTCACTAGCAATAATAATTTTGTTTATGGGAGCAGGTCAAAAGCCTCTAGAACTCTGCTGGGACATATTTCCCTGGAAGACATGTCACTACTCCAAAAAACACAAGAGGAAGCTCAAGGCTAGCAAAACAAAGGGACAGAAATGACTGCCCATAGGAAATGCTCTGGCTGGTGCCAAATGTCCAGGTGGGGGATCAGCACCGAGTGCCAGAACCAAGATGGGCTGAGCCATAGCCCTTACTTGTGCCTCGACTAGCAGCTGCCACGCTGCTCCAAAACCACACAGGGCCCACCCAGAGGTGAAAAATGATGGGGGACACACTCACAGAAGGGTCTGGGGATGTGTGACAAGATTTCCCTTGTTGAAGAGACGAAGATGAGAGGGCAGCATCATTTGAGCCCCAATAATAAATCACTCCAACAATAAATACACTTCCCCCAAAGAGATGGTCCTGCTGAGGACTGTGAGCCAAACACTGCAGGAGATGGATCAGGACCTGATGTTGCCTTGTAGAGACAGATGGGCAAGGCCAGCATATGGTTTCTCCCTGGCAACAAGGTGATGCTCTATAACAAAAGGATGGTAAAATGATGATGCCTCAGGGCTGGGGAGGGAGACTCACCTGTCCATGCAGCCAGCCATTAGGACACACTGACAAGTGCCACGGCCAGTGCTTGCCAAGCAGCAGCGCCTGTGACAACCAGGCACAGCACAGACCTGCTGCTGGCTCCCCACTTTTCAACCCTGTCCATTCACACTTGCAGCCATGCTAAAAGCATAAGCACAGAGCTGAAGGCACATCCCTGGGCCTTTCACACAACAAGCATCAGCAGCAATTCCAGCTGTAAAGTTAGCTTTCCTTGACACACAGTTTACTTTCTCCATTCCCCCGCATCCCACCCCTGCCACTTACCCCTCACTCCAAAAAGGCTCTCTCAAACAGGCTTAAGCTTTAAACAAATAAGGGCTTGGCAAGCAGCAGCCTGCTCCTGTTTCCCTCCCTACCACCCCTGCTCTCCCCCCGCCACCTCCAACTCTGAGCCGTGGCGCAAGCGGAGCTGGCGAGCGCCGCGCAGGCATAGAAAACAAACACGTGGAGCAGAGCCAGCTGTGAAGTTGGATTTGGCATACGCTGTTTGCAAAAGGAATAAAAGCATATGGGAGAAGGGAGAAGGGGAGAAAGGGGGGGGTAGAGTGGGGAGCTGGGGGTGCCCTGGTCTCAAGGGGAGAGCGTGCCTCTGTTACAAAGCCCTGGCACATGCCTGCAAGAGGGTCTGTACATATGGGTGCTGATCTTGTGCCCTGTGTGGATATGGAGGGGAAAGACAGCCCTACAGCCACATTTCCTGAGATATTTGGCATCACACTTCCCCACCCCCTTTCTAGAGAGACAGACTGTTTTTGCATGCGCTTGTCCTCCCTCCCAGGCAAAATTAGTGTATTCTGATGCAACACGTGAAAAATAAATACACTTTTACCCCCTGGGGCATGCAATTCTTCCCCTTTCTTTCTTAGGGTTTCTTAATTCCCACTCACACTATGCTCTAGGA
Organism: Xenops minutus; assembly: GCA_035221455.1. Lineage (NCBI taxonomy): Eukaryota > Metazoa > Chordata > Aves > Passeriformes > Furnariidae > Xenops > Xenops minutus. Next base: position 21,902,673 of record JAWWEE010000001.1, on the reverse strand, counting down.
CCCCATAGACCAGGAAACCTTGACCCAACCACACCATCACCTTAGCTAAGATTACAGATGTTGATGGCACACATTTCCACTAATTCTCCTCCCAACTGTCCCTTTCTGGAAGGGTTTCAGGCAAAATATCCCTCCTCTCAAGCCCAAGTTCCCAGGAGATGTCAGCTCAGGTATTATTTATTATTCTGCCCTCACCAGTCTGGTCTAGCCAAGGGAATGGCACTTACAGGCTTTAGGAATGGATCACCGATGGCCTTACATCAACACTGGATCCATGCAGGTTTCCCTTGCTCTCCCACCTTTCCCAGTCATCTCCCAGCAAAAAGAAACAGAAGCCTATGCACTCTGCCTGGTTTGGGGTAGAATCCAGCGATTTGACGTGGTTTGCTTGTGGTTTCCACCCAAAACCATAAACCAGCCCAGGTTTGCCTGGCAGGACCTCAGCTGTGTTTGGAAGCTGTAAGAAAAGCAGTAGTGTCCTACCTGGTCTTGGACTTTGTCCAGAACAGGCCAGCAGCTGGACAGATTAACAGCCCAGCCTGACCACCCAGCCACCTGTAGACATGTTTTCACCAGTCTCGTTACCACCCCTGAAACTCAGTAAAATCTTTACCCTCCCTGGGCCAGCCATGAACACTTGTCCCTCAGCACTGCTCCAAACCACCAAACTGACAACAAGAGACAGTATGCGGATAGTGCTCTTCCTGAGAACTACATTATGGATCCCCGATCACAGCCAAGGAAAGTTAACTTTGCAAGAAATCTTGCAATTGCCTTTTTGTTTTTGGGTGGAATTTACCGAGGTGCCAAAAAAAGACATGGATTGCTGCAAATAACGCATGGCTAAAACCCAGCCATCCCTCTCCGATCTCTTTCCCTTTGGGAGGCAAATTAGGTAATGCAAGACAGAGAGGGACAGAAACTCATAGTCTTGGAGGCTATGATGCCACATTTCTGGCTTTGCTTCCTCTATTGGACAAAATATACCCCTATCTTGTGTCTCAGCTTGCCAGGTTGCAAAAACGGGAATAACAAAGCCCAGCTGGCACAAGCAATAACCAGATGAACATGAGTCAGACAATTTCAGATTCTCAGATGAAAGGTGCTAGACAGGTATGTAGTGTTATTATCTGTACTGCTTCCTGGTAGCCTCAGGATTTTTGGATTAGTAAAATACAGATGTCAGCATCCTTGGGATACTGCCTCAGTAACTGAACCAAGCAGGGAGGGGCAGGCTGATTGCAACAAGGGGGAAAATATGAATTTGCACCACACACAAAATATTTTGGTTAAGGGAGACGGCAACCAAGATATTATTGACAACAGAGAACAGGGTAATTCAGTGGGGTTTGTCAGACTAAACTTTCTGTAATCACAGACTGCAGGGAAAGTGTTTGTCAAGCAAACATTCAAACATCCAGCTGCCAAGAACTAAGTAAACAGAGAAGAAGAAGCAGCAGAGGCAATGTGGCACCATTTGCAAATATCCCATGATCAGCAGTCACAGGCCAACTGTGCCCATCAGCAGGCAGTAGCGAAGCCAAGGGGCTGAGCTACTGCAGGAGGACCCACCACCAGGCTGGACAAACAAGGAGCAATTCACACCTTCAAAAGGTTTTCATCTAGAGCAGGATTTGCAGACCTGTGCAGGTAAGGGTACAGTGGTCTGTGTGGGTTCAATGGACGCTTTCTTGCACCATACACGAGCAACCACTTGGACTAGTAAAAGGAAGCCCAACTCCAGGTGGAAGAGAATCCTCCAAGACAATGGGCAATACCCAACAGCTATTGGTATCACATGTTTTAGTCCTACTTTACCTAGAAACCTGCGGTGGTAGCTACTGTGCTTATGAGCAGCCAAAGACCAGGGCCAAACACTCCACAGATCTAAGGGCAAGCCAGCTGATCGCAGCTCGGTGGTGGCTGAGCAAGTGAAGAGAAACACTGGTCTTTTGCCTCTCACCCAAGTGCCTGTTCATCGTTCAGCACCTCCCACCCATGGTTCACAAGACTGCTGAAAAGGATGCCTGGATGACTTACAGGGTCCAAGAAAAGGGATGAAAAATATGCAAGTTCAGACATGCTATGCAGTAAGCTGTGCACATGAAATTTCCAACCAATTCTCCTGACTTCCATGGGAAAGTATTGAAGACTGCATCTTGAAAACAAAGCTGAAACCCACCACAGGTAATCCTGCACATGCATCTTTTATCCACATGCCTTTATTCTTCCCCACTGCACCCCAACAAGCAACACCAGAGTGCCATTATATTAATTTCCTACAGATCAGACCTCTCTTGACTGTCTAGAAAGAAGTGTGCAAGAAACAAGGCATGTTTGAAGGCCAGCAGTGGATGCACCATTTCTCTATTAGTTACTGGCCATGGATGCACCCACAGTGGTGCTGCTATAACCACCCCTTGCCATGTCTGCAGTCCGCCACAATCTGCACAAGTGATCAAAAATTCGCATGCTGCAGCCAAAGATGCTGGGAAGAGGAAGTTCCTGGTCTGCAGCTCAAAGTTACTGACACCTCCTTTGTACCTGAAGACTGTATTTATGTTTGGGAGGTTCATGGGAGGATTAGGGAAGCTGTTATCCCCCTAGCTAAAGGACTGTTAAAGATCAAAGGGCCAGAGAGATTGCTGGTCCCCAGGAAGAAGAGGTTTGCAGGTGTAGTTGTGAATAGCGACTCTGAGTTTACACAAGGGGACTTCATGCATTTTATGCATACAGCATTAGTCCACTCCAGCTCTGAGGGAAGTGGATGGTCTTCCCCAGAAGAATCTCTCCCAGACTGAAGAGGATGGACCTCTACACCAAGAAACAGTCCAATACCACAGACATTGAGGTTTTTTTAATCAGGAGATAAATTAACTCCTCTAGAGTCCTGACACAAGTGCTCCAAGTATTTATAACCTGAAAGAGATCTTAATGAAGAGACATGGTTATTTTAACTTTCCCTTTTCTGCTCCCCTTCTGTATCCTTACCCTCGGTTTGCTACTGCGCAACAGCCCTGGGGCAACTAAATCAGCACCCTACACACCATGTAATATTTATGGCCCAAGGTAGCCACCAATATAAAAGCAGTACGTGCCTATAAAGGTTTCCCACTCTCCATACCCTCAAAACCCACAATTTTTTCACATGGGAGACTGGCTCAAAACAGAGAGGAGGAACAGTGCTGTGACCTCTCAGTGGTCCCCAGCACAACCATGAGTTACCCAGGGCTAGGGCTTTCTGCTGTCCCAGTCCCTGAAATGCAGGGCTCCTTTGGTCAAAGAACAAGATGTTTCCCAAACATCACAAGGTAAAAGTTCCCTACCCCACAACGGGAACAGCTGAAGCAGAGTTCAGCAGCATCCCAACTCCCACCAGGTGTTTTTGGCAGGACAGGAGATAGCACAGCAGCACTGAACCTCTCTAAGGAACATTCTGATCTTGCTTTTCCAACAGCAACTGCAACAGTGTTGGACCCTCACTCATAAACAAGTGCAGATTGCTCATCTACTCACTAGGGTTTCCACTAAAAACTCTGGACTGTGGCTAGCGTTTAGTCACAACAGCAGACTGACTTGAGACCATTCAGATCACCTGGGCCACATAACAGAGCCCCATTTTAGGTCCAGGAGTTCGGTGATTCCCTGCACAGCAGAAGTGGGTCAACAAAGGGTTAAACCTGGTATAACCTCAAAAAAATTGCTCTCTTCTTTCTGAAGCAAGAACATCTTTGGCAGGGTCCTCATCTGGGAAATGACATCCCGTCCCCCCTCTCTTCCCCCTCTTCTCCCCCTGAACCCAGAACAAAGCACTGCACTGCCCAACAAGCTCCTCCACTGTTTTCATCTTGGTCCAAATGCTTCCTGCGTTTCAACTTCTGCCAGAAAAAATGCATTAAAAAAATATAAAAAAGGCATGTGTAGGGCAGGGGGAGAGGAAACAGAGAGAGTAGAGGGAAGTCATTAAAACTGAATCTTGATTAGCTACCACTGGTGGAAAAAGGAAAGAGAGGAGATTTTTCTGTTGTGATATGCATCTTGAAGCTGAAACCAGTAGACCCAGAGGAGACTTCTCCACGCAATTCTCCACCTATGACCAAAACTAATGTGCTTTACCGTTCCAGTCCACCATGTGCCATCATGAGAAGAGGCATCTTCTTCCTCAAAACAATTTCTGCTAATCACCACACATATTTTTCACCACTCTCATAGATGTAGCTCTCACAGTGTTCCCCCACCTTACACAGAGCCCTGTTGGCACAGGGCTGGAGGACACAGCACAGCTGGCCTGCCCTTGCTGGCCTTTCCGCCTTTGATATCAAACACAAAGGCTTGGTCATTGCAAAGCCATAGGGAATCCTAGAGGAAATGAGCTTGGAGAAGATGGCTTGTGCATGCTTTGTGGATAAGCTGGATGGGCCAAATGAAGAATCCCAGATGGGTTTTGTCTCCCAAACAGACACCCTCCAGACAAAAAAAAATAAAATTTCAAAAATCACATTGGCCAAAGAAGCATTTAGAAGCAAAATAAAAAAGCCATTCCGGTTTTTAGTCTGCAACAGCTGAACCCAGGGACATGCAGAGCATGTTTTTTGTTCCCTCAGTACAAAAGCCCTTGGTTTCCCCTCCTCTTCATTCCAGCATTTCCCCATCAGGGGTGTCAGAGACAGTTCAAGGCCTCCCAGCAGTTCAGACAAAACTGGGTCTTGCTGCCCTGAGGACAAGTGGCTGGGGTCTATGGGAACTGGGGAGATTTGGAGAGCCGAAGAGCTGGGCAGGCTAATCGTGCTGCCTCTGGAGAACAGCCAAATGATCACCCCTTCACCACCCCTGTGACCTGCCAGAGGCCGGTGCTTCCCTCTGGAGCTTGGCTTCCCAAGGTGTGACTTTGGCTGACAAGGCTGCAGGGTTAGGCCACTTTGATTCCCCAGGGATCACTTGTGCTACAGCTGGTGCTCTGCAGCAAGTGAAAGAGAGGGAGACATTAACTCCTTTTTTAAGTATCTCATTACTGTTATATTTTTAAACACAGCTGGTTGAAAATTTTTTAGCAAAGCCATAAATAAATAAATACTTTGAGGAAATTTCCTGCGATTTGAAAACTTTACCAAACTGGTCTAGCATCTATCAGATTATATTCTCTCTCCAGTATACATACACGAGCTCTACTTGCTTCTGCTTTCTTTCCTATAAGGACGAAAGCCACTGAACCACCAAAAAAATTTTAAGATTTCACTGCCTGTACTGTTCGATATTCCAGTAAACACCCTCCTGATCAGGAGAGCAAATCATGTATTCATTTTTGCTCCATCTGGTGACCCTTCATTTTTTTTGTAATTGGGGGTATCACCTCCCAAGACCCAAAGATCCACACACTAAAAACGTATCTCCTAGCTCTGTCTGCAAAATACTTCTTTTGCATGCTCTGAGATAGATGACAGAACAGTCAGCTGGGACCAATTGGTTTTCCTCTTTCAAAGATCATCCCACGTCTCTTCAGCTACCATGCCTCCATCCTAGTCAACTTGGTTTAGGAAGCAATCAGTTTCTACAGCTGTGGACAACACTCAAAATCACCACCTGTCATGACATCCTACATAAATAAGAAAGACACCACCACCCACTACCTCCTATTAGCAGAACATTAAAGGAAAGCAAACAATCACCCACTTCTGAAGAAGCCTTATACAAGAGGAGCATTTCTCTTCTAGTCAGTCCCTGCCTGCCTGTAGTGGACAAAGCCTGTTTAGTAGCACCTGTACAAGACTCTGCTATGACATAAATAACAAATAAAGTCCCGGGTTCAGCTGAGAAAAGGTGCCCCAAGCTTAAGGCTCTGCACACGGAGCAATGGAAACGCTTGCCCCAGAAAGGCTGCCTTTCTACAGTACTCCTCATTTTACCAGGATGGTTCCCATTTAAACCTCGTTCAGCTTTGAAAAAGATGGCTTGGAGCTCCCAGCCTCCTTACCCCAATGCTAACCCACTCCTTGTAGCCCAAAAAAGGAAACAAATTCATGAACAAATCACTTCCAGTGCTTTTTTTTTTTTTTTTCCAGGCTATTGTTATGGGACTGCATTTGGAAGTAAGGAAGAAAAAACAAATACATGACTGTGGTCAGAGTCTGGCCTAGAATTTGGGAAAGAAAAAAAAGAAACCTCAAACCCCAAACCCAATCCTTGTTTTATATGTTTAGTCATTTTTGGAGAAAACTGTAAGCATTAAAGAGACCAAGAATAAACATTGACACCAGTTTCTAGGCTTTGGGGGGTGACAATAGCAGATTCTAATCTGTTTTCCATGTCTCAGTGTATTCTGTTCAGCCCAAGACATTCTTAAAAACCTAAATCTAATAGGTTAATAGCCTAATCAAAGAAGTCCACCTCTCCTTCTGCTGCAAAGGACTAAGAAGTTTTTGTGTTGTGGATTGCTTTATCAATTTAGAAAGCCTTTTTAATGCAAAAATCACCTTTGCTTGAGAGGTGTTAGTACACATTTCACAGAAAAGATTTGATCATCCTTCCCAAAGACTCACGCAGCAGTGGTCTGGGAGAACATGGCAAATCCCTAACATTTGCTAGTCTACCAGGAAAAAACAAATCTACAACTTACAAAGATCCTTACATTATTGTCCAGTAAAGTAACACAAGGAGTACTTGATTGTCTCATTCTAGAGATTCCTTATGAACTCAGTATTAGGTGCTTTAGGAAAGCCATCCTCTGCCTTAAGGACATTTATCTCTAATTGCTTACAGGGACTGTCAACGCTTTCTTTGAGAAGGAAACTCCATGACTCTCCCATAGCACTAAATACCCCTAGAAAAAACTTTCACTGTTCAGTGCAAAGTTATCTGTAGACCAGTTCAGGATGTACCTATCCTACACAGTTAAATGGTACATTAAATACTGTCACTTGTTACAGACAACAAATGCAAGATTTGAAGCAGAAAAAAAATAAAGTCCTACCCCCCTCCCCCCAGCAACTGGGAAAACTCAGCTATCACAGGGAAACAGAGTCTCAGAATTACCATTAGGGAAATTATTGGTCATTTCTTAATTTGCAAAAATACCATAAACTCTTTTCGGAAGAAAAGCACTTGGTTTTGAGAAAATGCTGCTCCATGATTTTAGATCCAGTTGTGCAGCTGGCATGCTCTGCCCTGGGATGGGTAAAACAAGCTGTTTTCATATAGTCATATTCACAACATGCTGCAGGATTTATAGTTCCCCATGAAAGAGATAAGCTACATAAACATAAAATGTTACAATGGGACAAAAAGCAGCTTCAAGAATTCCCTCTGCGAGTCCAACAGGGAAACAATGACAATTTCCCTCTGCATTTCTCACCAGCTGAAGTTTTTCTGTTTCTCTGCTTTGCTCTTCTGATAACAAACATGTGTTGGGAGCATCCTTTCCCGTGCAAGAGCAGAGCACGACCATCACAGCCTTCAGGGCCTTGTACCCCAGCAAACCCTCTGGAGACCCTCCTCTGTAAAAGCCACACTTAAACCTCTGCTGCTCTTACCCATCAACTATAAAATTCTTACATGGACAATTACTCTTTTTTTGCAGCCCCCAAGTAGCGGTAGGAGACCTTCAGAAAAAACACGATGAGCCTCTAGCAGAGCTGATCTCTTGAGGTTCCCAGATATGCCTTTTGAAGGACCTTTATCTTAGGGTCTTCCTTCCCAACCCTTAGCTACCACCATTTTTTTCTCATGTATTTCTTCAGCAGAAAGCTCTAGAAGCCCAAGTCAGCAGGCTCCCAGATAAAGCTGACCATCTGTGGCTCATTAACAGCTCACTGAGCCTTTCTGGCCTGGTGCCTACATGCCCCTTGCAGATGCTGGCACTTCAGCACATGCAATGTCCACCAGCCCCTGAGCTGCTTCTCTGGCTGCCCGTAAGGACACAGGTCAACACAAAACCCTCCCAGTTTGCAACATGCTGTGAGATCAGAAGTGTTGGCAGAGACTCGAAAATGCTGCCTTTGAACCCTCAAGCCCCAATCCACCAGCTGGGAGAAACAAGGGCAGGAGAGACATGGATCTCATTGCTCCAGAATAACCTCTGGGAAGGCAGCAGCCCTGCCTGCATCTGCAGGCAGCCACTCTGCCTGGGCAAGGGCTCCCCAGACCCGCTCTGACATGCCAGCACTCTGCACCCGCCTCGGGTTGGCGAGGGCTGGGAGCAGCTCTCCAGCAGTGGGCTGGTGCCTGAGGAGGCATCCCTAGTTGTTCCTTATCAGCCTTCCCCAAAACAAGTAAGGGCAGGGGCATCCAGGATATGGCCCAACAAGCCTGTCTCAGCCCCAGCAACTGCTGCTGGCGGCAGAGTGACCTCAGGCAGAGGAGGGGAAATTAAAGACAGAAAACGGGGAGAAAGGAGGGTGCAAGGACCTGGCAGCGGCACCCACATCCTTTGGGAGGCAGCACACACGCAGGGAACAGGGGCATACTAGAAGCCTCAGCTGCAATCCTGTTCTCTCTGGGGACTGAGGTGAAACTTAAAGGAGCGTGTGTGCTGGGAGAGAGGAAGAGATTATTTTCCATAAGTATGAAAAGGGATGGGTGGCACAAACCCATTTTTTGAAACCTTCTTCATCCCACACCCTGTCTAGTTCAGCTGGACAGAAGTGAAGGCAACAGCTATGTTGGCACCTCTTCACAGTCTTTCATTCACAGGGAGTGACCTGGGACCAACAGAGAAAGAAAAAGCCATAACTGTGCAGCTGTCTGACATCTCCCACCACTCTTCCATTCCCAAGGCACTGACTGAGCCTCGTAAGGGTGCAAACACCTCATCTAAGATTTCTCCTGTAATTCAGTTATTTAGCTTGCAGAGAGAAGACCAAACCCACTTGCACAATGGAGTAGTCCTGCTTCAGACAGGCTCCTGTTCCTGCAGAGTAGAGCAAGGAGTCATCTCTTCACCCAGCCACAAGGAGCCCTTGGCAACACAGTACCATTAAAACCAGTGTGTTTCAAAGCATTCCTCTGAGCAAAAAGCCTCCGGCTGCAGTTCAGGCTGTTACTCAGACAGCAGCAGTGCACGGCCACGAACAATCCCTCAGGAGAGTTTGTACAGAGCCTTTTGCAAATAGGTACCAGAAGAGGATGCATATGCATCCCCACCTGCTCCCCCAAACAGTGCTCTGAGTCAGATGAGAAAGGAGTGGTGAAGGACCCTGCCCAGGTTTCACTAAAACAATCCTATTCTTCTTGAGTGATAGATCCCAGTTAACCCATCAAGTCAGGTTTTGCTCATGTCCTACCATTGGTGTCCACACAGCTGTTCCATCCTGGGCTAGCTGTGCCTGCAGGGGTCAGGTTAGCATTCAGATATGCCTGTGTGCCCCCCAGACACATGCTCAGTATGGCCTGCAGCTCTTCAGAAGAGCAGGTCTTTGTAACCCTGCTGTCCTTTCATCCCTGTTCCTTCCAGGGTAAGGTACCTCTGTGCTGACCATGGAAATGTGGACACCTCCTCTTGCACCTGGGCACAGTGCAAGTCATGGACCTGGCCTTAGTAGCATCTGTTAAGAGTTTATCTTTGACTTGTGCACCGAAAGGCAGTTCCTCCACAGCAGGAGGAGCACAGTCCCAGATTCCCTGTGGCAAGAAGATACACAATATTTATGTAATGATATTGTTTTACTTGAGATTGCATGCTGCAAGCAAACCACTTTTATTACACTGCTCTCTGCTCTTCCAGCTATCGTTCAAAGCACGATGCCACAGCTAAAAAATAGCTGACAGGAAAGAATTAAAGACATAACTGGCTCCTTTACTTTCCCTCCAACCACACACTCTTGCTTTCCACCACCTGCTCCCCAGCTCCACAAGACCAGCTGCCCTCCACAATGTAAGGCGTGTCACAGAGGCAAGATGCCACCAGCAACACCTGCAGTGCCTTGTACTCCATGTGGGAAAACTACTCACTGGAGCACGTGAAGCCACGTCACTCCTACTGAGCAATGTGAGCAGAGGGCTAAGGAAGATGAGACTCTGCTATGGGCAACTCTCAGCTTCCAGGCAGACAACCTTCAGTCAAGCCCTAGTGACCCTCAGCTTTGAACTCCCCTTCTGATGAGCAGGGCAAGGTGAAGGATGGAGCACAAGACTGAGTATCAGGCAACATGGAGTCTGTACTAAGCTCCATGCCTGACCCACTGAGGTGCTCCAAGGCACGTGTGTCCTTTCCATGCTCTGTTTTCATCTCCTTTCTGCATTAGCTGTGCTGTTTTGAATGTAGGAACCATCTCCCACTACAGGTTAACACGGTATCTATCATAGTTGTGTCCCTGCCTTGCTTAAATCTTGTAGACACAACTGTAATACAAATAATAATTTAGGGTTTGGAATGCAGTGATGGTGGAAGATGGCATAGCAGGCCTTCCTCCGGCCTTCATCCAGAGAGTCAAGAAACCTCTACTTATCTTCAATGCTGAAGCAATGCAAAAACTGGGGTTTGCCCACATTTTTGTGGCCGATGAAATTTGTGCTTGTTTGCTTGGTCACCAGTTTGGGAAATTTTTTTTAAAGGTGGTTCTTTCAAGTGGCTCAGAGGCTGGGGATGTCCAAAGCTATCCCCAAGGAGACAGATTACAGGGTCAGGCATCAACGATAAACACAGCTTGCCACTTGCTCTTGATGTCATTCTCTTTGTGGTTCTATTCCCTCCTCCACAAATCTGCAGTCCAGGCAATTGTGAGGAAAACTGGACAACTGTATATTTAGCAAGTATATTCCTGCCTAAATTGCTACATTATGTAAGCAGCTGACCCTTGCTCCCACAAAAGACCACAGGCTTCCTGATGCCATCAGCAGGATCCCACAGCTCATACTGCACATTTGCATACCGCGTAAGTACTCTGGGGAGAGTACATGTAAACTGGTGCCTGTCCTATGAGACAGAGGGCTGGCTTGTCTTGCTCTAGCAATGTAAACCATACCTCTTCCCTAATGCTTTCTGAAACTGAGGGGAGCAGGGTCAGCAAACGCACATCCAGGCTCCAGCAGCTCCAGCTCTATACTTTGGTACTGACCTCTCTTCCCAATAGCTGTCATCGAGTTAATGGGCTGCATGGTCATTGAGCATAGTTGACCACAATCCTAAGATCTTCTCCCTCTTTGTTGTCTGGGCAGCCACCTCTGGCAGAGTATGGAGTTGGGGTGACAATGTGCTAAACTGCCCTTGCAACCTTCACAGCAGCTCAGGCACCCAGAGCAGCGAGTTCCTCAAAGGCATCTAGTCCTTGCGCTGTCCTGGACTCTTTATAACATTACAGAGGTGTTCAGGCCTAAGCTGGCATGCAAACAAGAGCTCTTCTCCTCACCTGCTGGAAAGCAAAGACCTTTTGCTTTAGGCCAGTCCCAGACACCCCAAGAGCAACACCAGAGTGCTGATGGACACAACCAGAGTAGCTGGCATGACTCTCTGAGGAGGTCTCCATGTGCCCCCTTCTCACAGCCCTGTTTCACCCTACAAGCTTCCAGCTCCAGAAGATACAAGCCAGATAGACCACTTGGTCAGACAAGAGGTAGGGAGGTCCCCACAGGGACTCAAGACCTGGTAGATACCAAGCCCTTCTCCTGCAAAGGTTCCACAGCTCTGCTGTGGTCTGGCTGGCCATGCCACAAAGCCCCAGAAGTTGTTAGTAATGGGGTGCTCCTCACTGCATTCAAACCCCATTACAGTTGGATAATTAGGGCATCATCTTCTGCCCAGATGACTCTGGCTCAGAAACTTCATTTCAACTGCTTCCAAGCCAAGATGTGCCCAACAGCCACTTCTGATATAGAGTCCAACTCCATGCAGGAGTAGGTGGTCAGGACTAATCTGGGCAGCTGTTACACTGGTGACAGTGGGATTGTACCACAAACCCACTAAGTGTGACCCTGTACTTAAAAGTGAGGAGGAGAGTTGTCTGGTCTCTCAATGCACAAATCTCATTGACTCTCCACCACAACATTAAAGTCAGACCAGGTATTTTGAAATAATCCACCCATCATGTTTTTGAAAACATCTCTTGACACTGGGACTCAGACTCACCTCTTCAATCTGACAGGGCTTGGATTTGTTAAACAAGCAGCTTTATTCTGGGGAAATAAAAAATAAAAGTCAGGTTCCCATCACCATTCAGGGGGCTCAAAGGAATCTCTCACTGACAGCAGCAGGCTCTAAAAAAGCAGGACCAGCTAGTCCTTTTTACTACCCATGGTCAAGGAACAGCAGGAACTTTCCTGCCCCAAAGGGGACTGCCATCCAGCGGAGCACTGGAGCAATGAGGATGCTCTCCATGTCAGTTACAGCTCAGGGAGCAACTTGGGACAGAAGGCACTACATTAAGTTTCTTCAGCATCCAGAATACTATTGGCTTCCAAATAATTGTCTATTTGTGTGCGTGCATGCACAAGAATCCTCGTTCCATGGCCTGTCTTTGTGCCAACATATTCCCAGCACTGTGACTCTCTGGGGACAAGGCCCATACTTGTATTCAATCTTGGCTTTGGCTCCCAAACACTAAGGTTTCAGATTATGTTTTAAAAAACATTTTCTCTGGCAACTGGGCTGCTAATGGATTTGATGTTTTTGCTCTCACCTCCTCCCTACCTTTAAAAGCTTGGCACTAAAGGGCTTCTTTGAAGATAAGGCCAAATTTGCAATTTAAGGGGAGGAACTTCATAAAGTAGATTTGAAGGGATGGAGAGCAGGAGGGGGGGTGGGGGTGGAACCCAAGCCCAGGAGCCACTTTGCCTGTTGAGATGTACAGTACATAGGATTACAATGGCCTCTCTGTACCACCACTGGCTGGAGCCAGAAATGCGCTGCAGCTGCAGTGCTACTACCTACGCTGGGCTCCCCCAGGGTCACACTCAGAGAGGGGCTCCTCTACAGCCACACACCCAGCCTACCCTGCAAACCAAAAGCATCCCACAGCCCTTACAGGGCCCACATCCACACAGCAAGCAGGGACAGACGTCCCCAAAGGCAGCCACAGGAGCCTCCCACCGGGCTGTCAATGCCACAGGAGGCACTCTGCTGAAACCATTGAGGTCCTTATCCGAGAGGTTTTTTGAGGGCCAGCAAATCTGTGGTCTCCCTTGATCTCCAGCAGACCTGTTCTCCACACCACAAGGAGGCAGGGAAGTGCCACTTACAGGTTTTGCAGGTGGAGAGCCAAGACAAAGAGCAACCTGCCCCAGTTTGGGGGAAATCTGTGGTGTAGTGGAGACTGAAATGCAGCTCCCTTCACATCCCAGGGTTGCACCCTAAAACACTGGCATCACTAAACAAAGTGACTGCTCTCCCTAAAAGTACCAGGATAAATTACAATGGCATCATCAGAGAAAGCTGCATTTTGCATATGAACCCTGTATTCCAGGCCAGCATATCCACATTTGAGGTTTATTTCTCAAAGACTACTTCGGTAGGTTTGTAACACCACAGGCTTTCTAAACCACACTAAACTCAGCACATCAATTCACAGATAGAAGAAAAATAAAAAGTAACCTCATTTTGGTATTTGAAAGCTGACAACACAGCTCTGACAGGGATATTTACACCCTTTCTTTCTCCACTCATGATTTAAGGAACAGCAGAAGGGCCTAATGCACAGTCTTTAGACACACAAGCTTGTTCAGACTCGCTGACATTGCAACCAGTGAACACATCCCTTGCATTTGGCAGGGCCCCGAGTTGTGCATGAGAGCACAACCTGCTTGCTAATCTCCTTGCCACAGTGGACCTTAGAGAGCCAAAACGGCACTGCCACTGCAGGGCTCAGGGTGAAAGACTCACTGCCTATGCCGAGCACAGAAGTTAATGAAAAATGACTGGCTTCCAAAACACCATCTGGCTTTCACACACATATATAGAGACACCACAGCCCAAAACCTCTGTGAACTTGACAACAGTGGGTTTTCATAGGGGCAACACATTGTGGTGTGGTTTGGACTTTGCCCAGCAAGCCTCCAGCATGCTCCAGGGGCACAAGGTGCAGTCCCCATCCTCACGTCTAAGGGGAGCTCAGGAAAGGCTTTTGGATACAGAGCAGCAGCCTCTCAAGAGCAGCTGAGCAGAAAGCAAGGATAAAGTTTGGCTCTCACCTCTGTACTGGCACAGTGCCCACAAGGAGAGAGAAGAAGCTCGAGCACGTCCCACACGCTCCCTGAAGCACATTTCCCTCCATCAATGCCACCAGAGCCAAAATAAATTGGCACTGCCTCTTACTCAAGAGCTCCTACAACACACAACGGCAGCCCTGACAGCCCCTCTCAGGCACCCTGTCTGCACTGTGCCAGGTGCTCTGCTAACAACCCCAGCAGGCCTCCCATCCCATTTGTCCTTTTGGAGGGAAAAGAGGCCATTTTAATAAAAGGAGTATGCAGCATCCTCAGGGCAGGGATCTGTTTTTCCCTGTTTAAGTAGAAAGCCCTGCACTGCCTGCAGCAGCTTTGGGACTGTGTAAGCATCAAGGAGGGTTTTTCCCTGCAACAAATATCTTCCTGAGCTTTTCAGCCAACTTGCTTCCACTGCATCCATACACCTTTTGTCTTAGCTTTCCATGGACACTCCTACAGCTGTGTTGCTGGAGCACATGCTCCTATGGAGAGATTTTAAAAGATTCTTATGTGCAAACATGCATACGAAGCGAATTTTGAAAGCTTCCCATCCTGCAAGCATTCCCTCTGGAAAACTGACTGCAAGCACTATGCCCAGCCAATGAAGCAGAAGATACAATGTTGTATGATTCGGGGCCAAGAGGAACTAAAACAAATTCCAGGCAACAGAAAAAGATGAACGTGATACCTTTTGTTGAACAGTTACCCAAAGTACATTTATGGAGGATGCTGTTCATCCCCATTCCACCTAAGGACCTGCCATTCATTTAGTCTTTATTTGCCTTAAATTGTTCTTGTGGCCGAGAAGCTGGAATGCATAACAACCTCTTAAACTGAGACTGACCACAGGAGCACCAAAACACATGGCAGCAGGTTTTTCCCTCAGGATGTTTTCAGTCTAACCAGAAACAGGAAATCCCCAAAGATTTTGCAAGAGAGCTTTTTCCTTGTGGGATATCCCATCCTAACTGTAGACTTCTCAAAGTTTTTAGCCCAGGAGGTAATGGCTTAAACCAAGAGATTTGCAAGCCTTGGTCCATAACATGCCAACAGTGATATATCAAGCCATCTTTGCACACTATAGAAGTCCATGGGCATTGAGCCTCATACCTCTGAGACACTCAGCGCTTGATGTTAAAACGAACAACCCACCACCATTTACTGCCAAAGAAACTTTTGTTAACCTGGAGTCACGTTGGCCTACTGCTGTTGTAACATCTTGCAGGCTGAGCCCAGCTGAGCCTGACATCTCCAAAAGGCCAACCTGGGGTAAAACAATCAGTGTGGTCCCCAACATACTCTTTTCCCTGTCATTGCTCCCTTACTTCATGAGGCACAAAAGGTGGGGTTCTGGGGAACAACCTGTCTTTTCCTGAGAAGAGAGTGATTTTGGAGGCATACAGGTGCCTCTCCAGCCCTGTGGTAGTTCTGAGGAGGCTCAGCACGACAGAAAGAGACCACCCTGGTACACCTGAGCTCTGCTCTGAGAGACACAAGGGTGGGTACCAGTTGGCTGGCAAGAGTCAACATGGAAAGTAGTATCTGCCCTACCACAGTGCTCAACCCATCAGCACAGGGTCTAGTCCCATCTTCTGCATGGGAACAATAAGGCACAGGGCAGCAGAGTAAATTGTTTAAACTCACACAGGGCATGTGCATTGGCTGATGGCCCAAACAGCTCCACATCCCAACACATGCTTCCAGCTGAAATGTCTTTACTGTCCTATCGCTCATCTTCCCTCCCACGGCCCAGGTAGGAGAAGTCATAGTTCTTTTTTCATGTTTTCCCTGTTATCAGACTGCAAGCTTTCTGTGCTCCTAAGGGCATGTGGTTCAGGAAGAGGCTGGGAAACATTGCCAGGTAGATCTGGGGATGTTTCAGTGAAGTGTGGTCATTCAGTAATGATGACTGGAAAGTACACAAATTCAGGTCTGCCCTAAATGGATTAATTTTCTCAGCTCAGGAAAGGAAGTTCCTCCTCTGCATCACTGGGGAGAATGGGGACAAAGCAGGCTGCTTGCTTCATAGCCCTTCCTGCTATGCTCCCTGCTTGGCAGGAGGCTCCAGCTGGCTCTTGAAGGGACAACTCTGCTGGCCCTAGTCAGATGAAGGAGCTGTACCCAGCATCCTGAAAGCATTGTGGGGCTGCCAGTTTGGTACTGAAGGCTTGGAGGGATCCGTCTGCTGTTAGTTTTGAGGACAGAGCAGAATTTCAAGGAGCGAGGCGAACTGGGCAATGATTCACCTGTCCTTCAGCGGGGCAAAACTCCAAGCCAAGAGTCTCACACTCAAAGGGCTGGAAAGTCCTCTGCAAACACCAGACACTGTGTTTCACTTCGCAGTCTCAAAGAACCTCTTGCTCTGTGCTTGTGTACTGTGTCTGTTCAAGGTACAGAAAAACTGCATTTTCAAAACTGCAGGGATAGAGAACCCCCATAAGACTTACATGTCATTTTGTAGCACATACGTATAGAATCATGCAGTTCTAATACTTCTTCTTGGTGCCAAGCAGAAAAGAAATGTGTGTGAATTCAGCTACATGTACTGAGATATCTCTCAAATAAAAGTTCTGTGGGTGTGCATGTGTCTGAGAGGGACAAAGCTGAACTTGCCTTTCAAATCTGCACAGCACCTTTGTGCATCCTTCAGATGAACCTGGCTCATGTTCCACAGCAGGAAGCAGGGAGGACTGCACTTGCATCTGACTTCAACCCTCACAGTAAACACCCACTGGGACCTCTTCTGCCTGGTATATGCAGGATGAGTCCCTGTAACTTTATCTGGAGGGGAGGATTAAGAAAAGGACATGAAACAAAACTCCATTTATTTCTTGTAAGAGAGCATCATGCACCCAGCAGGGAGCTCACAGCTCTCTCTAATTGTCGTATTTACTCCAGAAGATCCCCAGATGACTCCTATTAGCATGGGAAGTTATTTCACCTTTGTTTCTTTAGGTCACTTAAATAAACAGAACAAACCTTCACTGAAAACCAATGATGTGTTTCTGCTGAAATCCTTCCCTGAGCCGTGAACTTCAATATCCAGCCCATTAAATCAAAGTGTCTGCTGTACGTGTATATAGGCATAAATATGGAATAACACTTCTCTAATTGCAGGCACACTGAGTCAGTTTCAAAAGAAAAGAAAGCTAAGATAAAATTCTACTTAAAAAACGCCCACATTCTTCTAATATTTTCCATGGTAGATTTTTAGCCCATGGGAAAAGAAACTTAAATTACAGATTGCAAATGAATGTATAAAAAAGACACTATGGTAGCAATGCAGAAATTAAGAGAATTGGGCACCAAGAAAAACATTTCAGACATGCTGGGAATTACACACGGGTGCTGAGTGCATGTATGGATTCCTGTTATCCCACTCAAATAATGCTACAGAGAGGTCAAGAGAGTTTCTTTAAAACAAACACAGACTAAAAAAACCCACTTTAATAGACCTGAACTGCCTTCAGCACAATGTCAGTGAAATAACACTTGGGGTACCTGAATTAGTTGGGGAAGTGCCCAAAGATACAGGACTTGTATTCAATACCTTTTGCCAGCCAGGGCGGTATTAGTTAAAGCCTATTACTATTTTTCAAAGTAAGTATTTGTACCTTCAGAGCACTTTAAAAAGTCTCGTTTGGACACGGCTACGAATTCAGCATCCCACTTTCTCCCCAACACATTTTCTAGTTCCAGTCACCATCCAGAGGACCTGCCAAAGTTGCAGTTCAAGCAGGGAGGCACACAGGCACAAATCCTACAACATCCCACTGCCGAGCAGAAAATCACTGCCCCTAACCCAAATCGCTCCCCATCCCTGCACCAGGGTTAAAAACACAGTTGCAGAAGGACAAGAATGTTACGAACAGACTACCCACCCCCACTTCCCTTTGCAGCAGCAGCAGCAGCCCCTTCACAGAGCACGAACCAAAATGCCTCCGCATCTGCCAGAGTTTGCATCTTGCCTGCAAACTCTCACCAGCTTTTGACAAGAGTTGGAGCAATGGAGGATGAATCTGGGGCTGACTTTGCACAGCTTTTCCCTCTCCCTCCACTGCTCGCCGTCCCTCCCGGACTCCCGGCACTGAGGACGGGGCAAGGTCGCGGACCAATGTTTTGGAGGAGCTTGAGGCAAGCAGTGAGAGGCGGTGTGTGTGCGTGCACTGGGCCCTCCATTAGCGCTGGCCGACCCTCCGGAGAGGAGAAGAGCTGGAGGGAGCCGTGCGAGCCCCCCGCACCTCACCTGCCCGAGCCCGACCGAGCCCCGCTCCGGGGGGACCAGCGGGGCTCCGCCGCTCCCTTGTCACGTCTCCCGCATCCCTGCGCAGCCCCCCTCGCCCGCATCCCCACACCGACTTCCCAAACTCTGCCGCTGCCCGAAGATGGACGGGGGGCAAGCCCTGCGCCCCGTGGGCCGCCCGTCCCCCCGGCCCCTCTCGGCACTCACCGCGGTCTCCAGCGGAGCGGGCGGGGGCAAGCACAAAGATGCCCCAAGCGAAGGGAAGCAACAAAGAGGCTTAACTCCAGGAGCTGGGAACTTCCAGGCCGGATCTGCGGGGAATTCACTACACACACACACACACACACACACAGAAAAAGAAAAAAAAATAGGGGAAAAAAAAAAAAAAAGAAGATAAAAAGAGTGGGAGAAAGCCTGTTTTGGGGCAAGGGGAAAGTGCGGGGTCCTTGGTTTCGGGGTGCTGGTTGTGCTTTTCCTGCGGGCTGGGGATGGGGGGCCGCGCTGAGCTCAGGCGCGGCGGGAGGAGGAGGAGGAGGAGGAGGAGGAGAAGAAGGAGGAGGGAAGAGACGCCGGGATGCGGGAAGCCAGACCCTCCATACGGGAGACGGCTTTTGGATGACTGAACTCCCAAACAATTCCCTGCTCCGGCTACTCCTGCCCCAGAGCCTCCCTCCTCCCCTCCCCCTGAGGAGGAGGGAAGAAGAGGAGGAGCCAGAGGAGGGAGAACACGCGAAAAGAAGAAACCCCTTTCCCCAGAGCCAGGCAGCGGCCGCCCCCGTCCCCTGTTGGCAGCATCCCCGTCCCCCCAGTGACACCAGCCGGGAGCCGCCAGCCCCCCCGGGCCGCTCTCCCCGGCAGGCGGGAGCGGGAAAGTTAGGATGAAGTTTGGGCTGGGCAGAGGGAGGGAGGTATGGAAGGGTGGAGGCGGTGCGGGGGTCGTGGGGGGCACCGCTGCTCGCAGCAGCATCAGCGGCTCCCGGAGCCCCCGGGTACCACCCCCGGGCGGGCATCCCGCCTCTTCCCGGCTGGCGGGGCCCTGGGAAGCCATCACTTGTAATAAATACCACAAATAGTAATAAAGATACTTTCTTTCAACCATTTCCCTCCCGTCAGGTGCTTGCTCTCACGGAAAGTGTCTCGGGCACAAATTTTCGGAAAAAGCAATGGCACCGCTCCCTGAGATTAAACCAAACCAGCTCCTGCCCACTGGGTCTCCCCAGTGCCAAAGCCCCCATACATGCCCCCAAACTTAAATTTACCCGGAGGTGCTGGGATATCTTCCATCTTTCAAGGCCCTTCAATAAAGACTACCTTCAAACATCTGCTGTCACTAAAAGGTCGGGATGGGTTTCTCACATCTTTCCCGAGTACAGGGCACAGATGACAAACATAACTTGTAGTTTCAGAATCTGAAGCCCTTCAGTCTTCAAAGAAGGTGTAAGAGTGGAGGTTTTTTGTCATGAAATCATTAGGTTTCAGTTATTCCTGTTTAGTGGCACTTTAGGAGGAGTCTGATCAGGAATTTCTCACACATGAGGATGATTTTGTGTTTTCTATTTGGATTTGGGGTTCTTACTTGATTTATGACAATGGGTACTGAAAAGATCAAAACTGATTTTTCTGCAGGATTTCTTGAGTTCCAAGGGAATGTGTTTTGATGGCTTCTTCAACCTGCATTTGAATGGGTAAACTCATCAGATTGAACACAAAGGCTTATCAGGTTTAACACAAACTTCCTTCCTCTGAAATGATAACTTTGCTAATTATCTTTTAAAGAATTGTTTCCAGGATTCCAAGTTTTTCTTTATTTTGCTCAGTGACACACTCCTCAAGTGCTAAATCCATAAGTAGACACCTCACTAAGTGGGCTAATTTTTACAAGTGCTAAGACCTCCAGCACCTGCTTTGTCTGAAAAACAGTGGTTTCCTAATCTAGAGCAGTCATAAACTGTCCTAAATGAAAGCAGGAATTGAATTAGCCCTGACTAGTTTTATGCTTACAGAGGTGGGAAGAAAGAGGTGAGGGAGCAGAATTAGAGCTACCTTGTGTAAAGAAGTGCCCCAGGGCTTATTTAATGTTAGAAAAAATAAAGATTACAGCCCTGCAGGATTACATTCCCTGTTTATCTCCAGGGCTAAGGGAAATGGTGGGTGCAACAGTGCCCTTTGTACCCTACTCTTCCCACCTGCCTCTTGAAAGAAATGCCTTGGGACAAAGCAGGGTGCTGGTTTGTGCAGCCGTGTCTTCTTGGCATCCCTGGACAAGCCAGTGGCAGTCCTGCTTTCAGGAAGTTCTCTTGTTGCCGTGCTGGGGACTCCTGTTCTAGACTGGCACCCAAACTCCCCACCAGAACTGACTTCTGGATGCCACTGGCCTGTCTGAAGCTCTAAGTAGTGTGAAAGCTTTCATTTATCCCCGGTTACTCATAAGGAAAGTTTTACTCTGGGCATTGAGCACACATAGCCCATATCTGGGGGGAGACCTGTCTCCTTCTGGAGGAGCCAGAGCCCCCTGATTCTCAGCTACGAGTGTGCGTGTATCAGCCCTGGCCCTCTCTGATCCCAGACAAAATTCCCACTGCTGCTGCCATCGGATGCAAAGGCTCCTCCTTGGGGCCGCCGAAACTCCAGCTGTTTGATATTGTGAGGAGCAAGGCAGGGGGCACAGAGGGACTCCGCATGAAAGGGCGAGCTCAAAGGAAACCGGACCCTGGCATGTCGGCATGATACTCAGTGGGTAACAGGCTCAGTTAAATTTGCTCATTCAGCCAGCTAAGAGGGAGAGTTTTCTCATCTGTCCTGCTATGTTTAATTCATCCACACATGCCTCCCAATTACGGCAGGAGTAATAAACAGAAGGGGATGCTGGGGGCGGGGAGAGCCGGCTTGGGCCAAGCCACCAAACCTAAGTGCCCCCCAAAATTATGAGCTACACCCTGTTGGGGTCTATTGTCCTGGGAGGAGCTCATCAGCACCCCTGGCTCCAAGTCCTTAAGAATTTCAGCCCAGATTCAGGCCTGAATTTTGTTGTTTTGTATATTTTTCTCCAGAAATGTACAAGGAGGTATGTTGCAGAGTGATGCTCTCAGGTGTCCATGTCTGCTGCCTGAGCTAGGCAAAATTCCCAACAAAAATCAAGGAGGCATCCCTATCTTTGTGAAGGCTCTCAAACTCATGCCCAAATTCTTCTAGCTCTGCATCTTTGCGAACATGAAAAATTAATGGGGGGAATTGGGCTACGAAGGAAAAGATAAGATGGATAAAATGCTCCTTGTGGGAAATTCATGGTGAGTCTGGTGAAAGAAAGGATGAGGAGGTGATGACTAGTTCAGTCCCAGCAGTGGCCTGGTCTGAGAGTAGCGGTCATGGTCCAAAGTGACCAGAAATTCATCCTGTGTATGCTGCAGAAGAGAGGGGAAGGACTCACATCAGGAAGGGATGTGAACGGGAAGCCCCTCGTTCAAAGGAGTTTCAGCGTGAGTTTTACTTTGTTTACCCTCTTGTAAAGCTATTTGTTACTTCGATAATCCATAGGAAATGGGATCATTTCTGTCTCAGCATGTCAAATTAAATAAACAAATAAAACCTTGTTTGGCTGGTGAGAAGCTTAGAAAGGAAAGTGTATTTGTATAGGGATTCAAGAACTAAGCATCTTTCAGGAGCAGAAGATTAGGAAAGAAATCAGGGAAACAAAGGGGGAAGTGATTCAGTCATCAAAACTCAGAGAGCCAAATTAAAGAGGAGGGGTGGGATGGGAGGACAAGACATAGGACCTGTCTATATTAGGCAATCTCTCTTGGTGTAAACTAAACCAACTTGATGTCAGTTTAGTTTTACCACTAGGGTCCAAGTCAGGACCAGAGATTTGGTTGCGACAAGCTCGCCCTAATGTCAGACAGAAATATCGTATGTTCACTGACTTTTTTTAATTTCAGAATATATACGTTACCCCTCTTGTGCAAACACAAGCACACCAGGGGAATAACATACGTAGTCTGAAATGAAATAAATCTCAGTGAACCAGTACTAGCTTTGCCCTCTGTCAGAGAGGGGTTGGCAACAGGGTAGTTTTATTAGTAGAACTCCTGTTTCATACATGGTAAAAACAATATAAAAGGAACACAGACCCACAAAAGTGTCATTCTCCTTTTGTGCAGTGATAAGTATATAGGTATAAAATGTGTTACATGTGGGTACAGCTGTGTCTATGCTCTGTGCCACTCACCTACAGAGGATGTTGTAAAGAACTACCATTCTGTTTCTAGTCAGATCTTTGATAGCAAATATTTGGAGAGTCAGTGGCCTCCCAAGTCTATGATAAGACTCAGTTCACATCCATTTTTGTTTTCTTGTCTTAAAATGTTGAGGAATCAGCAGTCAGATCCTCTTGTGTTTGGCAAGTGTTTTACAACATCACTGAACATATTGGATGGAAGACAGAGTCTTAAAGAAAAGGTTTTGTTAATAGGAAATTATCAAATGCAATAGGTAAAACCTTTTGCTTAAGTAAGGGGATCAGACAAATGCTCTGAATAAATAGCTTTTTTTTCCCCCCTAGAATCCTGCTTTTCTTCCTCAGAACTTAGCAACAGCTCTCTGACAATTTAAAAATTTTCAGTGAAAACCAATGCAAATACATTAGTGATCATGACCACACATCTCACTGCCAGTGCTGGATATGGGAAGTTCTGAGACTGGATACAAGAGCACCATGAGCCTGCTATTTGCAGAAAGAGTAGCACATGCCCTCCTGCCTTTGGGTTCATTGCCAAAATTCATCTCAGGATAATGATAAGAAATGCTCCCCTGATAGACCGGATGTAAAAAAAAAGACCATGCTTTTCCTCTTTTGCAGTGACAACATTTTTCTGTGCTATTAAATAAGTCTTGTGTTTTACCCCAGTGAAGGTGCCATTTCAGCAACAGGCACGCTTATTCAGGTCCCTGAGTGGAAAATTGTTTGGAAACTTTAAGGATGCATGTACAGTGGATAGACAGGACAGGATGTTAGAAAGTAGTTCACCCTGCCAAGTGGAGATGGGGACTTGGGCAGTAGATGCTGAAAAAAGGGCTTTCATGGGTAAAATACACTAGACAGAATGGATCATTTCAAATGAACATTGCGAATCTCAAACTACAGGAGATACAAGCATGTATATCTCTATATATATATATAGAGATAATGTGTTAGCATATGCATTCACACAATTGCAGCATCCCCAGCTCTTCAAAAATCAGGGTTTTTTTGATGTGTGCACACCGTCAGCTGGAAATCTTGGCAGAGTGCGAGATGTTTTAGTGGTTGGGTGGCTTTTACTGATCCTTTTCCCCTGTTATCCATTTTTAGCTTTGCTGCGGTTTGCTGGAAAAAGCAGTTTGTGTCTTCTCATGTGAGATTTCTTTTCTCTGTAGAGATTCTGCATGGAAACCTGGTGTTACAGGAGTCAATGGCAGTCTTATTCCCATTAGTACAGACTTGACTGGGTTTAGGATTTCACACTTTTTATGATTCCCTTAATCTGAAGTAGGTTGTTGTGGGTTTACAGGCAACAACAGTGAAGATGGGGAGGCATCTTAAAGGCATTCCAAGTTAATGCTGAAGACTGAAAAGATCTCTTTAGCTGGAGTGCAGTCCCAGGGTAATTACACCTATGTGAAATAGCTACCTGTCATATCTATCAACAAGGGAGATTACATTTTAAGGCACACAGATCTCCCTTTACATCATATTCTGTCTTTGTTGTAGTCCATTTATTCACCTATTATTTACTTGTAATCTCTTCTCCTTTACCACTTTCCCACACACCTGTTGCCTTTCCACCTTTCTGTTTCATTGCTTATGGCTTGTTTTTCCCCAGTCCTCTGCAACAGCCCTCAAGCAAGTCCTTAACTTCAGCAGGTGAAAAGGCTGGGGATGCCCAGCCCCCTGAGCCCCCACTAGCCCTGCATCTGTCCCCATGCCCCCCAGCACCCCCCCGTCCCATCCATCGCCCACATCCTGAGCATGAAAGCCAGCCGGATTAATCCAGCACAGAGCACATTGTGTGTGAGTCATGACAGGCTCACTAAGGCGTGCAGTGCTGATAAAAGGCAGCTCTGATGGGCTCTGTCAGGGATCCCGGAGAAACAGCGTGGAAAAAATCTGCTAACCCACATCCCAGCCTGGCAGCCGGGGCCTGGAGACAGCCAGGCACCAAAGGCAGTGTGGGGAAGCCCTCCGGCACTGGCAGGTCCCACTCCAGACTCAGCCTGTGGGGAAACCTCTGGTCCCAGGCACGAGCTGGTGCTTCATGGGGCCCTGGAGTCATCCAGGAGTTCATGCAGCCAAAGGAGGGCTAGTGCAAGCCCCCAGGTCCTGAGGCTGTACCTGGGGTAACCTCCCTCTCCCCAGAGAGACCAGCTGGCCAAAGGACATTCCTGGCCTCCTAAGCAATGTCAGAGGTGTCACCATCCCTAAACCCACCTTCTCCAGCTATGCCCCAGCAGCTAGCCCAGCTGTGGGAACCTTCAGGAGACTGCTCTCGTCTAACTTAGAGGAGCCACCTCACAAAACAGGATTATTTTACCAACCTACACTTTCCCATTATTTGTTCATTATTCTTCATACGATCCCTTTATATAATCTTCATCAGTACCTTCAACTCTCTGGTGTTAAGCCTTTCAGACACCAATGCTTGAATCTTTCTAAGTTACTCTCCTTTTGGTCAGCCAGGTTATGCATTGTATATCTGCAGTATCCTCTTAATACTATCCTCCCTGTTTTTTTTATGGTATCCACTGAATACTGTCACCCCACTGCAATCTGGAGTCTCAGAGTAAAAGGCAAAAAGAGAAAGAACTGCTCTTACAGCTCCATGCCTCTGGGCATATATGACCTGCTTTGTCTTTTCATTAGGCTGTGCACACATACACATCTATTGCAGTCTAAAGAGCAGGATAGCAAAGCACCTACCAGTGGTTTCTTTGACATTTTAGGTACCAGGTCTTCTTTTAGAAAAAAAGAATCATGGCTGATACCAAGACCACAGTGGTCAGGAATTTAGTCTCTGAGAACAAGGGTTAGATGAACTTTAAAAGGTTATATAACTTAGTGTTTCGGATCCTTTTTCAATCCAAAGAGCAAAGTAACTTTTCAGGGAAGAAAAAAAAAAAAGCCATGCATTCTTTCATGGCATGATACGATGCAGAAGCCCATGGTTATAGGCAAATAAAAATCAGGCAAAGCTTTGAAATTCTGCATTTTTCATTTCTGCCAGCTGCTCTTATTTGTCGCCATTTCATTTGACTGCATATGTTAGATATTGCATGGGACATGAGTGTATGGGTGGGAATTTGGAGAAGGATGCTGTAAGCCACTAGGAGACTGCCTTCTGAAGTCTTGCAAGCCATCAGTGCTCAAAATACTCACAATCTAGTCTGCCTGCTGTGTACCAGACTGTGCTAAACCCAAACCCCATTTAATCCCCTTTTCTGACTGATGTAAGCCATACCTAGAAGCTTCTTTTGGAAGGCAGAGCACCAGCTTAGGGAATCTGTCAGCTGTAATCTTTTCTCTACAACTTAAATTTTACTCTGATATAGTTCATCCCATTACTTCTGATTCTAATATTTTTGGACCACCCCTGTTTAGCATTTACAGGTCTTTGATCTTCTCTGTTGGTCAGACAGATATACTGGGTCTGGGCCCAATTCTCCCTCAGTCAGCTAGGCGTAAATGCCTCTGAATTCACACCAGCTAGATGCAATGTAACATGAGAAGTGTGTGAGGCCCTTTATTCTTTCAGCCTCCCCTCGTAAATCAGCTCCCGCAGCAGCACCTGAAGTCATTTTCTCAAGACCAAAGCATGCATGGAGAAGATTTTGTCAAGGGTGTAGGGAGATCAAATGGACTCAGAAGGTTTGCTGTTCCCTGCAGCGCTGCAGGCAGCTCAGCCAGGGTTGCTTAGTGTGAGGACCATGCAAAGTACAGTTTGGCGCCAGGAGGACTCATGGAAGTAGGATGTTAAGCCAGCAGAGAAATTGTAGTGGCATCTGCTTGTTGCACGGACTGAGCTGTATGATCCCAGCTGAAGGATCAAGCATAATCATGTTTCTGTTTCATCTCAGCTGAATACAGAGCCAGTTTATCTGTCCAAGTGGTTTCAAGTTATACTAGCTTTCTGGTAGTGAAACTTTCCCATGAGACTGAATGGCTAAGCAGCTTGTTTTGGTGGCCCTTTCTACAGTGTCTCTCATGTGTGAGCTGGAACAAGAATGAAGATCTTACAGTGTCTGTTTGAAGGATTAGCCAAATATTGGTCCCAGCAAAGTACTGTGACTAAGCACACGATGCCAGGCAGCACCAAAATTGCTGAGTGCTATAGTGCAAACCACCACAGCCCCCTCACTTGCCTCTGCCACTGCCTCCACCTCAGCATGTCCTTGTCCACTCTCCTGCGTAGGGACAGTGCTCTCCCTGCTGCAGGAGCAAGAGGAAAGACTGGAGGCAGGTGTCTTCATGTGCTTTCAGAGGTATGATGTCTACAGGGTCATACTATATCCCAAAAAAAGGTGAGAAATGGAGGGGTAGAGCCACTTTATTGGTCCTTACATGCCAGGAAGACAGAACAAATGGCAACCTCGAGGTTCCCAACATCATCTTGCACTGCTGTTCCTTGGGGGTGTGTTTCTTGTGGGGTATTTCACATTTTCTAATCTAGTTCTTCCACCTAAGAATGCCTGCAAAGATTTTTACCAACTTGAAGCCAGCCCCCAGCCCCCAGCCCCTGCTAACTGCTGCTCAGAGGACAACATTCCCATGGCTGAGTGGCTGGGCTCCCCACAAGGGAGGCGCAATGTCAGTGTAAAACACAGCACAGCCTGGCAGTGTGGTTCTTGATACCACCATTACAATCACTGCAAAAACAAATACATCTCTACTCAAGAGATATGCATGTCAAATAATATTTTTTTAATGATATATTTGGGGAAAACTAGAAGCTACCCTGCTTTCTGAAACACAAGTCTGGCTGGTGTCCTGTGACCTTCCAGGGCGGTGATTTTCTAAGGACCCTGAAGGAGATGAATTTCCTTATTGAACCTCAGTGGGATTTGGGGGGTGGGGTGTGTATTTCTTCTCTCCCTTGACTATTCAAACAAGTACTCCTCAGACATCTCTCTTCTGCTTGTCACTCTTTGCCCTGTTTGTTTATTTTTTGCACTTCTCGCAGCCCAGACAAGGCAAACAGGCTAGTCTATTGTTGGTGTGCATCTCCTTCACTGCAAGATTTGTTTATGTCTTAGCACAGTGATGCAATATTTGGGTTGAACGCTTCAAGGGGAAATGTTTATAGAACTAAAAAAATATTTCCATTTGATTTGTTTATAGGAAGTTTTTTCTTGTGGTCTTGGGTTTTGAAAAGGCCTTTGCATGTTTTCTTTTCCGCCTCCCCCACTCCCCCTCTGCGGATTTGGAGTTTGGTGCCAAATTCAGACAGGATAATGCCATGACTGACTCCTTAGGTATTTCTACCATGCTCAGCACTACACCACTGGAGTATCTTCATCCTGGCCTCCTAGATCTTCTCAACAATGCCATCCTTCCTATATATTGAGGTTCCCAAAGCTTCTCTGCAGGGTTGAGGGTTTTCCAGCCCTGCAGTCCAACCACTCCCCTTTGCACCTGAATTATCTCTGACCTGAGACAGCCCTCAGGCAGGGCAGGCTACACTAACAGGGGAGAGTTGGAAGAGTTAAATGGGAACATTGCTTAGAAGGAAAAACAAAAGAGTAATAGGAAAGGCATCTTTGTGTGACCGAGGCTTAACCGAAACCAGGCCTTCTCCCTCTGCCTCAGCCAGGAAAACATGAGAGTACGTGCAGGCAGCCACCGGCAGAGCGTGCACGGGTGTCCTCTGCCTCCGAGCCTGTGGGCAAGGCACAGCCACTCGCAGCCAGAGGGAAGGCAGACACTCGCTCACGGGGCACTCCCGGGGCATATGGCCTCCCTTGTCCCCTGCTCCTGCACAGCAGCACCTGGCATGACCTGTACTTCCCACCACTGTGACACTCACACCCTTCATTGCACATCTGCTCGTGCCTTTCTGCCCCTCTCCGAGCTACTTGGTGTGTCTCACCCAGAGGATGCTCCTAGCTGGTGTTTTACACTATCCTTCTCGGGGCATTTGCCCTTTTGGAAATGTTGAGTACCACAGGACCGCCTTCTTGTCACATTAGGCTGGTGAACAAGGACGCTGAAAGGATGAAAGTCACAGTTTCTGCCATCCCTGTGGCTTTGGACACAGCTTGCTAGCAAGAGGCATGGATGGGGCAAGAGGAGGTGCAGGCTTGCTCTCGTGGCTTGCAATTTTGCCTCCTTGTACCAAAACCAGAAAGAACAGTCACAGGGTCCCCCCAGATACTGTCCTGCAAAGCTCACACAACATCATCCATTGTCAGTCTTGTTTCTCTTGACAGGACAAACTGTCAGCACCTTTACCTTGTACCTCCCAGGGGGTCACCAACAGAGAACAGATAATATAACAACATATCCCAAACTCTTTGAACCCACAAATATCATCAACCCTCAACATTTCTCCAAGGCACTCCCACACCTATATCACACCACAGTTTCAGGACTGGAAATCTTCAGAATATGGCTGGCCCCTGAGCCCAGGTGCAGGTCACTTTCCATGAGATCATTAACAAGCAGGGCTTCACAGACCATCATCTGGCACCAGCCGGCATAGGAAAAATTACCCTTAGAGATGTTTCCAGCAACTTCCAGCTGCTGCCCGCACAGAAAAAACATGAGATCACTGGCTGAGATCAAGCCTAGGCTTTCCCCAGCCCCTGGCCATCAGCAGGTGGCCCCTGGGAAGTGGAATGGCTTGTGCATGCTGTGGTGCAGGGGACCTGGTGTGTGGGTATGGGGATCATACATAGGTGAACAAATAAAAGCCAGCACCCCTTACTTTGCTGGCTAGTGGGTTCTACTGCAAAGGAAGACTGCGGTTAGTGTTCGATTTTCCCTGTGAATATTCCTGGCTCGACATGCACCATTTCAGTGGCATGCCAGCCACCTGCTGCTGGCAGCCCCCCATAGCCCTTGGGGTCCCGCTTCCCAGCACACTGCTCCGTCACTGCACAGGGGCCCAGGACAGCCCCCAGCTCCCCCACTCCCACCCTGCCTTCTCCCCAAACCTGAGACTCAGCAAAAAGGAAAAGCAAAGGTAAGAACAGGCTGGCTCCGGTCCCTTTTATAAGGTAGGGAATGCAGGACAAATGAAAGGAAAATGCGCAGCTTATTTTTCTGCAGAGATGGCAGGGAACAAGTGTACGGGCTGTCAGCTTTGTTCTGGTGCATAAGAATGCTTTCAAACTCACCCTGACAGTCACCTTCTCTAATGGTCAGTAGTATCAGAGACAGGTTCCGTGACAGCACCATTGTGCCTGTGAAAGAGCAGGACTTTTCTGGGAACACAGAAGCCATGCTTTGAGAACATTTGCTCTGTCTTGTTAGTTTGGGACTGAGATTGCCCAAGAGTCACAGCCTCATGTGCATCCCTGCACCCTGACTGTAGCCTGGAGCAAGCTGGCAAGAGAGCAGGGGATGGTTTGTGTCTCTGCTGAGAGCAATACTGGGGTTTTCCTCAAAGGTATCTACAAGACTGGGTGAAGTATTATATTTTGTACAGAATCCTGGCTTGATGAGAACTATTTTATCCAGGTCTTGTGTCTGCAACACATACAGACCATGATAACTAATACTAGTCTGTCTTGGCTCTTCACATGTAAGACAGACACAACATCATCGTGTTATTAGGGATTATAGTGCACTGGGAGCCAGATGGAGGGCAAGGTAGACCAAATCCACTTACAAACACCATAACCACAAGCCTTGGTTTGTGACAGAGAACCAGGAGGGATATCACTCACAAACTGGCTAATTGCACACCTTCATGCCATCTTGGTACCTTCTTGGACAGGGTAGCCACGTCCTTCCAGGAGGGCAGGCCTGTGGGTCACACCAAGCTGATACGGTAACTGTGTCCCTCACAGAGGGTTATTGCACATCTGTTTATGTGTTGCTGTTGGATGCACGATGGTGGTTCCTAGGAGTGGTAGAAATAGCTTATTTATTCTGTTTGGCATCCATATCCATTCCCTCTTCTCCTCCCAACCCATAACCCCCTCCCCCAAAAGTGGAGCTAATGCCTTCCAGATGAGGTGCTAGAAGCTGCTAATTGCACCCGGATCCATCCTGATTTGTGCTTCAGTCAGCAAGGCACCTCGCTAATGGATCTGAGACTTGGCAGAGGGCCTGGGACCAATGTCAAAGGAAATGGATGAGAGGGAAGGAGAGAGCAGAGGGTTAGAGGGAGAGCAGGGAGACCCAGAAAGGAAAACGATCCCTCCTCCTCACAGCACGGGGCCGAATCCTGATAAGGGCTTGTGGTTGTCCCCAAGGCGAGGTGGTAGTGTGTGGGATGGCAGGCAGCAGAGGCACTTTGCCTTCTGTTTGAGAACTCACACCCGTGCTGGGGAGCTGTGTCCTGCTCTTGGGGGGAGACTTATGCTTGTGCCGGGGCAGCAAGGCAGAGCTGTGGCACACCTGGGCTTTACCAGTTCCCAGACTGGTCAGATCTGGAGCCTTTCTGGTGTGAAGCTGGGACAGGAGAGCTGGGAGCCAGCTGGGAGCTGAGATTGAGCTGATGCTCCCTGTTGATCTGGGGCATCTGTCACACATCCCTGGTGGCTTCCAGGAGAAGGGGAGCCAGCTGGGGTATTTGGACATGGATCAGAGGTGGAGAGGAGAGAAAACAAGAGGGAAGGGGGTTGGGGAGGTGAGAGCAGGCAGGATGAAAAAAGAAAGAGTCTTGGATAGGAAACAGAGAGAGTTGGAGGTATGGCAAAAAGCAAGGGGCAGAAGGGAAATGGCAAGGAGAAGTGAAGGCTGGAGAATAACCCTGCAACAGCCACACTGTGGCCTGGGGAGGCTGTGCTAACAGCCAGACAGGGCTGCAGCCTCTCCAAGAGCCCCAAGGAAATGATGTATGCTGTCCTGCCTGGGAGCCCTGGGACCTCACTGCAGAGCCTCAAGGATGAAGAGCTCCCTGTCAACATATAAGTGTCTAGGGCTGCTCTTCAATGTGCTCACCAGGCTTACCTGCCCCATGAGCAGGTCTGTTTCTGAACATGTGGACAACATTAACACAAAGAGACTTGAGCAAAGTGTACAAGTGGCCAGGGGTCTGACTGGGCCTCTCCTACAGGGCCATGCTGACACTATAGCACAGTCCTGGTGGCCATGGAGAGGAAATGTCAAGGCTGATAGCACCGGGACTTTTTTCTCTCAGTAACTCCTCAAAATGATCTGACCCCCCAGGTTGGTCCGGACTGAGAACCTAAAGACCTCCAGTGCTACATTCCCATGATCTCTGTTCAGCATCTCAGCCTGGGGCTGAGTCCTTGGGGGTTAGCTTGAAGGTGGCATGAAGCAACCTCCTTTCTGTATGCTGGAGAGCCCCAGGAGACTGCACAATGGTTCCTCTCCATCTCGAGATACTCCTCCAGAACTAAATCCAGTGTCTTGTGGAGAAAACGAGGATCAGAGAAGCAAAATAACATTGCCTATAATTCTACAAAGAATCCATGTCCCATCTGGGAGAGATGGGAAGTAAGGTTCAAGGGCAGAACTGTACCAGGTAACTGGGAACAGAGATGTTTAAACCCACACCAGTAATGTGGAGAGATGGGCACTCGGTCTCAACAAGTCCTCTTAGTTTCAAAAACAGAAAGCAAACATTTCCACTTTGGTGGAAGAAAGCAATCAAACAGCCTGCGACTGCCAGGAGGGCCCTGGAGGTGTGTTGCAGCATCCAGTAATCAGCATGATAATCCTGGGAAAGATGCTCCAGGTGGAGTAGAGGTGCCAGGCTGAATGTGGAAACAGGACAACCAGAAGCAACCAACTGCAATGGGAATCCAGTTGGTTGGAACTAGTAAGGCACCGTGCTAAACACCCTTTGGCTTTGAGTCCCATTTTCATCAAATTTGCAATTCTTGGCAAAGATCTAAGGGAGTTTCCACCAGACTGTGATTCATTTAGTGAAATCTGATCATGGCCAGCAGGGGAGGGAAGTAGACAGACAGACTGACAAAGAGACAGTGCACTTTGAGAGGAGGCAAGACTGTCAGGCCTCTGCAGAAGGGGCAGAAAGAGGCCTGTTCTGTATGATAGGAATCTTGGTGGGCAATCTGCTGGGAAAAGAGGTAAGGAAGTAGAAGAGCAAACTAATTACAGACACTGTGTGTGCTTGTATGTGCCTACAGACTGATTAGCTCATGTCTCCGAAGGACATGGAGATGGAAGCCAGTTAATTATCCTTATTAATTTTTCCCCTGTTGTGGTCCTAGTTATTTTTGGAGACCATTTTAAACACAATGCACCACCCAGGTGCTGGCTGCCCCCAAAACCCATTGGAATTCCCTATTTGTCTTTCCCTTTCCTTAGACAAAGGACAAAACAGTCCCAGTGAGAGTGATTCCTTCCTCCTGAAACAAGGACAAATAAAGAAAAGAAGGGAAAAAAAAGAAAAAGAACATATCCCATGCTGGCATGCCCAAACTGCATCAGTCTTGCCTGCTTCTGTGCCTGTTGGGGGCCAAAGGCAAGGTGGGTGCCTGTTTCTGCACTCTCAGGGGCCCTGGGATGCTGGCAGGTCAGTACCCAGGTGCACAGGAAACAAAAGCATAATTGCTATGCAGCTTCTTGCAGTACAGGTAAGACCTAGATTTAGCTTCTTTCCAATCTTGTTGCTGTGGGTATCCACCAGAGGACAGCAAGGGAAACCCTAGCGAGTGTCCTGAGGCCATTTCTGACAACAGCAGCATTTCAGGCCTCTGCAGTGTATTAGGAGAAGCCAATTTCTGAGGCAAACCACAGAAAAATCTGGCCTTAAATTTCATCTGCCACCTCCTTCTCTAGTTCCCAGATAGAGGACATGGCCTCTGGGTGACACTTGAGCTATTACCTTCTATATCTATGACCTTTTGGTTGCTTGGAGAGCTAGGGAAGGAGCTGAGAAACCCTTGGATGTGAATGAGGGTGCTTAGGGATTGAGGATTTTGGGACAGACCATGCTTTTGTGCCTGGTCAGTGTGCAGGCAGAGCAGTGGCAGCACCCAGCAGCCTCTGCCTCAGGAGATGGGGGCACAGCCTGATGTGCCTCTGGACCCACGTGGCACTGGCTGTGCCCAGCCCACAGCCCCACAGTCCCTAGCCCTTCCTCGCTGGATCTGTCCTGTGTGCCCAAATGTTTGCTTGGCACTCGATTCAGGGCATGGGGTTATGTGGTGGTTTTCTGGACTTCAGGTGCTGCAGTTCTGGGGCTTCCTGGGCAACTCTGCAAGAAGTCCCCTAAGAACATCCCTGGCTTTGGAGAAATGCTTGGCCCTTTCCTTCCTCTCCTTCCAATTTCTTGCTTCCTGGGGCCAGGGCACATCCTCAAAAACCAGGTGGGAAGCCACAGTCCAAGAACTGAAGAATTAACAGGTTTTCAGCACTACGCCAAAGCATTAAGTGCTGGGAAACCAGACCATGCACACCATGTTAAAATAAAGGGATAGCTGAAGACTTCCAGACCATGACAGGTTTGATCTGGCTTGTTTATTTTTTGGCAGGAGGGATGGAGTGAGGCCAGGGGAGGGAGTGACCATGTGTTCTATGTGCCAGAGAGAGCACGTCTCCTCCAAGTCAGCTGTGTTCTGTCTCCTTTCACACGTGGCTCATCAGTCCCATTATGGTGCTGCGCTTTGCCTGGTGGGCTGAATGCAGGAACATCTGTACCAGGTCCATTGCAATGTGATTTATGAATCCTCTCTGAGGTCCCATCTTTTTCCTCCTCCTCTTCCTTTCGGAGACTTGGGGATTTGGTTGGGTTGGGGGCTGATTTTTTTTAAATAAAGAGCACTTTAAGTTCATTTAAGGCACAGCCTTAAATGATTTACTGTGCTTTGGTTTCAGAAACAAAAGACTTCAGGGGGGAAAAAAGAAGCCAGTTAGGTTTTTGAGTATTTTTTCCTGTTATACCTCAGTCTCCCCATGTGGACAGAAAGCATGCCACGGTACAACACCAGCACTTGCCTGGCACTGAAAAGGACCCAAATCAGTTTGGGCCGTAGGTGTTCTGAAAGAGTCACGTTTTCTCAAGCAAGGAGTCAATCTATCAAGGAGCAGATCACTCTGCTGTGCTGCTTCTATCCAACATGGTGTCTGCTGAGATCTTGGGAGATAGCAAAGCCAGAACAGGATTTGGACTAAGACACAAGTGTTGTTGTTACAGATCTACAGAACAGAATTGAATGAAACTGAAGGACAGCTGTCAGTAAGGGAAAGTTTCTCTAACTCATTACTTTTCAGGTGGCAGAAAAGGTGCAGAAAGGAGGATGTCTTTCAACACCCCTTTCCCAGTATCATACACCACTGTTTCTGATACTCAAATAGTGTGGTGATACATCTGCATAAATCTGCAGACCTGGGGACATCTACCCAGAAAGGTCTATCGCAGGCCAAAATAAAGTATGTTGGGAAAAAAAAAATAGGATTTCTTTCTATCATCCTTGTAAAACTGAGAAGAATAATGCAAGACTGCAAGTAAGAGCTGGTTTGAGGCAACCAGAGGAAGACTATGCCCTCAAGGACTGCAGCCCATGCGTCTCTCCCTTTCAACAAGTCAATTCTTCTCACACCAATTCCTAAAGTGATATGGCACTGTACTTCCACAGCTGCTTGCCTTTCCTAAATCTACAGGGCATGGCACTAGTAGAGTATCCTATATAGAAGGGCTGAGTCACAAAATTAAAAATTAGGAGCATGGCTGAGTTCCTACGCTTTGAGGAGCTGAAACTGGCTTGTTTTCTTCCTGAAGTCCAGGTTTGGCTTAATTAAAAAGTAGACCTATTTGTTTCTTTCTGCTGCAGCATATCCTAGCCTAAAAAGCTGTCCTCTGCACTTTACACACCTTTCATAAGTGAAAAATAAATTGGTCAGATACAGACCAAATTATGCAAAAAGCACACCAACAATTAAATTATTTTATTTCAACCTCTCGATATCACAGTGACAGGAATTCAAAGTGTCCAGGAAAGCATCACAGGAAAACCCTACATGGACCTCTTGCTCAGTCAGCAAACCACCAGATACACAAAAGCTTCTGCTAAACCCATCCAGCGATACAGTTCGGGGTGCTTCACTGCACTGGGGAATCAGAGAGACAACTTCAACAGCTAATGCCACCAAATGAGTCAAAACCTCAAGAGTAAATTCATACCTACAATTCTGCAAACAAGTCTTGCAAGCTTTGCCAACAGCCAAGTAGTGATAGCTTCAGAGCAGAGGGGGGCTGCTGGCTCCTTAGAAACTGCCCTGAGATGAGGGCTCAAGGGTCAAAACCAGAATCCATTGGAAAAAATTTATGCCTAGAAAAATTCCCACATCCCAACCTTCTTTGGCCACTAGGGCACCAGCAAAAACCAGAGTGCTGCTCAGGACCCTACTCAGGGCACAGGTGATGGAGAACTGTGTCGACTTCTCACCATTTGCAGTGAAAGGAGAAAAACTGAGAAGAGAGGGCACGCAGGCAAAGGCCAGCTGTATGGTCAGGGGAAGAGAGTGCCTATCGTGAGGCAGGAGACTGTTGATTTATTTTGCCCAGTGAAATGGAGGCTGAGAATGGATATGATTGTTCTTAGTAAACACATCAGAGGGATAAGCACCAGGGAGGGAGAAGAGCTATTTAAGCCTTGGAACAATGTTGGCGCAAGAATAAGTGGGCATGCTCCAGCCAGGAATAAATTGAGACTGGAAATAAGAAGAATGGTTTAAGCCTCAGAGCTGTCAAGTTCTGGAAGAGCCTACTAATTGGGGTAGTGGGAGAATCTTAAAACTTGTTAGGATTGTTTGGATCTTCACATTTGTGCAAAAGATTGCATGATGTGATTGCTGACAATAGCAAGGGACAAGACATGGTAAAATAGGAGATCCCTTCCAGCACTGTATCCCTACTGCGAAGCACTTAGGATTGATTTGTTTCTCATGTGTCCATGTTAAGGCAGGAGAGTTGCAGAATCCTTTGCCATCCAGCCCTGTGGGTAAACTGTTTGCGAGCCAGTTGCAAGCAAGGAGACGAGGATACTTTCTCAGATGGCTGAAGATATGATGGTTGTTTCTAATGAGCTGTGAGGAGAAACGTGTCTCTTGTCCCAGAAGGAATATTGCAGGCATCGCACCAGGCCACAGCCAGGCAGCAGGGCAGAAATAAACAGCAGAAGCAAAGAGCTGAAATTCCAGAGGAGAAAACAAAGTGCAGGCATTTTCTCATTAGAGAGCAGGGGGCTTCATGTCTTCTTTGTCTTTTCAAAAGCAATAGAGGTTGAACAATTACCAGGGAAAATTTACATAACCCTTTCTGTCATTTGGGGCCATGGCAGCTCTGCAACAAGCCCTAGGATCAGCTAAGGCACTCAGGCAATGAGTCAGTCTCAGCAAAATGATGGGTTTATTCAGTCATACACCTTCATCTCTTCTTGAGTAGAACTCCCACCCTGGCTATTAACCACCCAAAGCTGTGGTCTTCCTTGTTAGAGCCCACTGCTCATTTCAGCATCTCTCAATGGAAACAGTGCTGGAAGCCCATAACAAGCTTCAATGGTCTCACATGGTCCACCCTTGTCCAGGAGGCTCTTTCCTGACCTATTGGAGGTCCTAGGGTGAGGGAGCTCCACATCAAGAAGTGACAGCCCTGGGAGCTACAGGCAACGAGGAGTCACCTAGCAAGCAGATGCCTCAGGCTTAAAATCACTTGTCTGTGCTCAATGCGAAGGAGAAAGCTTGCTGGCCAAAAGGATCCCCACAGAAGGCAAAGAGGATAAGACTGGGGTGCCCCAGGCAAAGTCTGAGGCCTGTGTCTTTCCTTGCACCTGGGATGCTTCACCTCTCAACCCTACTGTGTTTCACCAGGACTGTGTCTCCAAACCACCAGCAGGCTTACATGTGTTAAAGCCAGTGTTAGAAGCAGCCATACAGCAAGGGCAGGTCAGTTCCTCTGCCTCAGGGGAGCTGGCCAGGAGACCCTCTGCCAGGGCTTGTAAGCCCGGAGGCAGACTAGCACAACTCAGGGCGGCTACACAGAGTGCCCGACCCCCATGTTCAGCTTCCCCAGCTGCCTTTCCCTGGAGGAACACACACTGGGACCAGTCCCCACCCAGCTGGGCTGACCTGTCCTCACCAGATTTTAGCATAGCCCAGCCACTGGTTCTTATGTGTGTCACCAGACAGTGGTCTTATATGTGTCCGTTCAGGAGAGAGGGTACCGACGAGCTGTCCAGCCAAGTAATTCCTCTCAACCTCCAAAACCAGTGGCATCTGGGCAAAACCAGAATGCCACAGCTCTCAGCCACCACTATGAGTCCTCTCGACCTCCTGCTGTGGGTAACCCAGCCCAGTTTAAATCTTGGCCTCACTTAGTTGCAGACAAGCAGATGGAGGGGTTCATGCTCAAAAAACAGTGGCCATTCTCATCCTTGGGGACTCTGCCTGAGGCAATGGGGACAATAATTCAGTGCGTTTATTAAAAAGAATAAATGTTACAGCATCTGGTTAATGCAGAGGCACACATGGGCATGATAAGACTGAGTTCTAAATTCCCTTTCTTTAGTTTACTGTACACACACATGCAGACTCCCTCCCTTCTCCTTAGGAAACTGAAAGAAAGAAAAAGCAATAATAAAATATTTTAGATGAGAGAGAAAGAATTCTCCTTGATTGAGAACATTTAATGGGAACCAGCTGCCTGAGCAAGACCAAAGGCTGATCCTGCTGGGATTTTGTTGACGGTGTCACTTTCCATAGGTACCTGCTGAGGAAAAAGGAGTGATGCTCAGGAGACAGCGCAGAGGAGGAGGAAGAGGAGGAAGGTGAAGCTCTTGGAGAAGAGCCATGACAGGACAAAACGAGAAAGCATGAGCAAGCGTTGTGCGAGCACGTAGGTGGCTCTATGTGAGCAAAATGGGGTGGGTGGAAGAAAGGAAAGAGGAGACCAAGAGTTCAGCACATGAAACAAAAGCCAAAGCTGGCTCTCTTCTCCCTTTCCTGTTCTTCCTTGTGACCAGACAGCTGCAATTAAGATGTAACTGATACACTGAGAGCTGGTCCCTTATGCTGGTGCTCCCTCACCTCCTCCTTGCCTGTTTGCCCACGGTGACAACTTCCCAGGCATGAACGAAGCAGAGCTGCTGTATGGCTACCAAACCCTGTCAGAGCAGCCAAACTCTGCCACAGCAACCCCCAGGACAGGGAGTGTGGATTCCTTTCAAGTTAGCCTTTCTCCTCTGGGTAATAACTGGCTGCATGGACTTGCAACCTGCACATGCTGCCACCTCTGTGTTCATGAGATGATGGGACCCAGCTCATGTCCTACTGCTTCTGTGGCACCAACCCCTCTGGAAAGAGTCCTTACTCCTGCAGGATTTGATGCTCTACTTGGTCCTATGCTCGACTGGCCCAGGACCATGACTTTGACCCAAGCCCATCATTCAGGGTCCCATGTTTTGAGGGATGCACTTAGCCAGCTCAAAGCTTTGGAGGTCAGCATCAGGAAAGTTTGTCAGCTGCCTGCCCCTGCACAGCAAGGCTTGTGTAGATCAGGACTTCAAGTGTACAGAAGGATGGAGTTCACATTTACACACTGAAAAGCTTAAAGTTTTTCAAAATGCTCCAAAAGTTACTCTGAATTGAGTGATGTATTCTGGGCTAAATACTGGTATGGAAACATAGCACTTCATTGGGCCAGCTAGCAATTCTTCTCTATCTAGAGATAGAGATGGTATCTTTCAAATAGAAGAGGTAGGTCATGTTGGCAATGTGTTTTCCCAGTTTCTCCTAGTCTTTGTACTCTGTTTTCCATGATTTCTGTTCACAGCCTTTAATGAAATTGTATCTCTAAACTGTTTCCTCAAAAAACAGGAGGCAAAATCCCCAATTCCCCAAAATCAGGAGTTAAGCCTAACCATCATGATGCACCGTGCATGCCCCCTCCATATATTTTAATCAAGTGGGATTATGATGGCAACTTTTGAGCTCTAAGGTTTTATACTTTCCTGGCACAGGAGAAAGTCCCAGTCCTGGACATTTTACCAGTTCAAACAGGAAAGCACAATCAGGGAGAACACCGATGGAGTCACTGGAAAGAGAGGTGGCATCTCCATGTGTCTTGTATGTTCTGCTCACTGAGCACCTGAAATGCCAGGGTTTAACTGGGCAGTGCCCACAGACCCCGCTCCCCTCCAAGAGGGCTCCAGCACCTCGGTGGCATTTCATCAGTGCTAATGTAATGGTAAGGGAGGTATCGCAAACCTCATCAGGTGATGCTTTGACACAGGATCTAAGATCTTAGTGCAGCAGTGGCTGCAGCTGTAGGCTGGTGACCTGTTGCAGAGCTCTGGGGAGGAGACATCTTAACAGCCTGGGGCCAAAAGGAGGGAATACACCAACAAGCTGTGGCCCAGGTCTGATTTTCCATTCAATAACCCCATGGTAACTCAATAAGATGGTAAATTGCAACTGCAACAGCTCACTAGCAGCCTAACATTTCCTCATGGTGCTCCCGAGGTGTGGAAAGATCTCTGCAGAGTGAGGCCCGTGAAGGGGGAAGCGTGCAGCAAAAGTTTTGGAAAATTGCCCTGCAGCCTCCTTTGCCATTACCCTTCCCCTTAGCAGTGTGTAACCCCCTTCTTTTTGGTTCAGCACACTCATATGTATGGGGGCCCACAGCCGCAGGGGAAGGAGCTGCTCCTTCTTCACCTATAACTTCTGCTGCTTTTATTTCCAAAGGAAGCTGCAAATAAACCCCAAGCTCCAGTGCAAGGACAGTTTCCAGGCCTGGCTCTCCCTCCCCATGGGTAATCCAGCCTGAGCCTCAGGCTTTTGCCACGGAGCCCCTGCTGCTCCCTAGAAGTGAGCGGGACCGCTGCCAGTTTGCATTAGCAGCCAAGTGACCATCTGTTACAAAGGCAAAATATGATTATTATGTTTAGGTGCACGCAGTCTTTGATGTAGTGCCAAAAGGTAACAATAAAGTATTATTAAGTTTTTTCAACTATGTGGATCGTGACAATACTATGACAAGACTGCTGGAAACAACCTTCAAAATGAGGTGTGGGAGGCTAGCAACACCCAGCCACATGTTGCTTCTTAATCGTAGTCCCACTGACTTTCACAAAACTTCAGCTGGTGTAAGGGATAAGCGCCACGGCTGCTGACAGTGCAGGACCCAACCCCAGGGCAGCCTCAGCAAGAGGGTTGGAGCAGAAGTCAGGAGATCAGGACCTTGCCCTCAGCAAGCCCACGCCACTGCCCCACACATTGGCCTTGGGCAAGTCTTGCCTCCTCCTCGCACCTCAGTTTCCCACTCCCGAAGGCAGATGCGGATCAGTTCCTCTCGCACACTGCTGAGCATCCTCCCTCTCTCCGCTTCCTCCCTAACCTCCCTCCCTTTTTAATCGGGATTTGTGTGTGGGTTTCCAGGCTTCCTGGCTGTCCCGTCTCCTCTTTCTCCTGCATTGCTTTGATGTTAATTGTCTCCAGGGCTGGAGCGCTCCTTGGCTGATTAAGTCCAAGAGTCCTCCCTGGTTTTGTTGACCCATGAATGGGGGCCTCTTCAGTGCTCAGTGGAGTGCGGGCTCATTGCCCCTCCTCCTCCCCCCCATTCGGTTTGATGGATTAATCGTGCTGTGTAAAGGAAAGTGGGATGGGAGGGGAAACTGAAGCAGCGGGAAAGGGGGGGAAGGAGGACGGGAGAAAAGGAGCAAGAAAGAGAAGGACCTTCGGCAAATGCTCGACTGCCCTTGCTTAAAATAACACCGTTTATTTAAGCAGGTCAGGCACACAATGGCTTGAGAGGGGCTGCTACTCAGAT
Organism: Xenops minutus; assembly: GCA_035221455.1. Classification (NCBI taxonomy): domain Eukaryota; kingdom Metazoa; phylum Chordata; class Aves; order Passeriformes; family Furnariidae; genus Xenops; species Xenops minutus. Next base: position 21,861,348 of record JAWWEE010000001.1, on the reverse strand, counting down.
CATGGGACCCCGTGTATGCTGAGTAAGAGGCTGGAGAGGGTGTTAGCCAAACTCTGAAAGCTGGTCTGTTCTTACCCGATGTCTCCATCTCCCCCCAACACACACACACACACACGCGCGCACACACTTGCACCACCTCTTTTTCTTCTCCCTCCCCTTCATACACTGGAGTCCTTTGCCTTTTTGGCAGCAGCACGGCTCAGAGCCAGAAATGGGGAGGCTCTGAGAGAAAAAGGGGGCTCCAGCCACTGCCCCTGACCTGCTATCCTGGCATGCTGCTGAGAGAGAAGAGACTGCTGGGCTGATGGCATGAGCTTCCCACAAGAGCATCCCACAAGATGCCAACATTTTGGAAAGATTTGTCCCTCACCCCCAGCTGCTAGTGCTGCCTTGCTGGTGGCCTAACTTCTCCCTACTCTGGCACAGGGTATCTGCAAAGCTTTTGGTAGAAAAACATCCCTCCTACTTCTGTTTAAAAAAAAACACAATTGGTTTCATTCAGAGGTGAGATCCGAGTAGCTGGGGCAAAAATAGCAATATCAGCATCAGCTGGCTGAGTGGGCTGTGGACTATGTTAGAGTTGCACTTTGCTCCATCAAGGATAGAATAGACCCCTCCATTATCGAGGTGCTGGGCTGCCCACAGCCCAGCCTTGTTCGTGGTCTGCAGTATCCCTTGGTGTTCTAATTCTTTGCTTCTTCATTCTGATCCATCGAGGGGTGTTTTGGTCCCTTCTTGCCAGGGATGGCCAAACCAGGAGTCAAAAGGCCAGGGGGAGCCCCACAACTGTCCTGGCCCAGGCCAACTGCATTGCCCCTTGCAGGTTGTTCTGGTCTCCAAGCCTGACCAATGCCAGCAGCATCCTACCCCTCAGCAATATTGACCCAGTCCCAAACACATGTATGAAAACTCCCCCAGGAACTGCAGTGCCTGCCTGTCCCTTCCCCACCACCCCCTTTCCCAGCTCCACCCTCCGTGCTGTTGGAGCTGTGGGGCTCTGCACCGCTCCACAGTTGCATCCATAACAAATGCAGAGTCAGGTTCAGGAAATGAAAGGCCTGTCCCTGAGGGGGGACCTGAGCAATTTTCCAGCCTCTCCCTCCACTGCCATTTCCCCTTCTCCATCCCCCTGGCCCGACTTTCCCTGGCTGATGGCAGCAAGAGCCGTTGGTGTTGGCAGGGTGCTGCTGGCTGCCTGGCAGCCTCTTCCAGTCAGCCTGCCAGGCTTTTCAAGGCTCACTCTCGCTTTCCAGAGGCTGGAAGTGCAGAGCAGGAGACAGGCTGCCTTGGCAGCCTCACTGTTTCCAAACATTGAAAGGCAGAGAGAGAAAAGTCTGCTTCTCCCGGCTCACCAAAGCCACCACCACCGTGGATGCTGGCCAAGTCCGCCTAAAAATAACCGCAGTGCTACCGGACACATGTGCTTTCCGGGGATAAAGCAGGACAATACACCCCAGGGCCCCAGGGATGGAGCAGAGCAGGGCGGAAGGAGAACTTGGGGCTTTTTTCTCTATCCCCCCTCTCACCAAAGAAAGTGCCTGTGTTGTCCCAGCAGTGCTAGTCAACAGCGACCAAAGACGTCTCTCCCTGTTTTCACAAGGGGGTTCTAACCAGTACAGCTCGGAATAGCTGCAAATTGCCTTTTCCCAGCTGGGAATTCCTCTCTTCCTGTTGTGCTCATATGTTAAAGAGAGTGCAGTGGGCATTGTGGTATTGGTGACGCTGGCCCAGTGTTGCAATTGCCTGAAGGTAAGATCTCCCCTACCTCCACCTTCACTTGCACCTCCACCAGATGTAAGATCTGCCAGGCTGGAACTGCTTATTGCTCTGGCAGCTCCAGCTGTGATCCCAACTGGCCCACTCAGATGTGTCTGAAGCATATAATTAAAGAGTGGACTAAGGACAAAATGAAAATTGTGAGACTGGCACAAGAGTGATTCTGGCCCGGAGGAAATATGTCTCACTACCAGTGCTGCCCAGCTTCAACACAGGGGTCCCAGGGTAGATGCAAATGCTTTTAGTCCACCAGCCCCTGGGCAACCACACTGATGCCTCCAGATCAGCATGGGGCACACCAGGTCCTTTCCACACTCCCATGTCCACTATTTTCAGGATAGGGAGTAAGTCTGACTTCAGAAGCAACTTCTCCAAGTGCAGTGCAGATGCACTTGGTATAATGCAGATATCCTCTGCTTGTAAAGATACCTGCCATGTGTTTCTGTTTGAAACAGGAGAAGTAAAGAGGAGAGGAGATGTAAAACCATATGTGTAATCTGGGGCACTCTCTTCCTTCCTGCTGTGGCCAGCACATCTCCTGATCCCAGCTGGAGGATCAGCACAGACAAAACATCCAAGTTCCCCTCTTGGCAGGAGGTCGAGGGTAACTGGAAAAGCAAAAGCCATATTTTACCAGCAGGAGAAGGCAAAGTCTTGAACACCCTAAATGTTTCCATAGGTTTGAAGAGGCTCCACCAACCCAGGCTGTCCATGAAGCTGTAACACACCTTCACTCCAGCCTGTGCCTCCGCTAAGTGTTTCTTGGTGGGAGAAAGCCAATCACAACCAAAGATCAAACAACAATCTTTCGTAAGTCTGATGGATCTGTTGGGACACCTTGCTTCCAGAAAAACAGTGAAGATCCTCCTGAAGAAGCAGGAGGTTGGGTGTTTCTGATGGCTGCAGACAAGGCTTCTTTTCTTTAAGTCAAAATAATACAGCAAAATTAATGTGAATTTGCTAAATGTTTCAGGTGACCTAAAGTTTTGGGTCTTTGGCACAAAGAAACCTACCACAAGAAAGCTATGTTACAGCTAAAGCAATTTGCCTTGCTTTAAATCTAAGGGGCTTGGGGTCTTTTGGGATTTGGATATTTTTTTGCTTTGTAGGAGGAAGAGAAGAGGATTTAAAGAGGGTTTGGCATAGTGAATCTCAGTCCCAGCAGATACATACTTGTTTGTCTCTTTACAATCAGGACAATCCAAACCCGTTAGCAGATGTAACTGAGTTAAGGCATGAACATGAATTTAGAAAACAATATGAATGATCATTTGTAAGAAAGGCTCAAAGGCGAAATCTAAGTAATTGATATCATAAATCCCTCAGGACATTGTTGTGGTGTTTCTGTCACCTCAGAAAAATTCAGGATTCCTTCCTTACATGCCTGCACCTACTTTTGAGGCATAACTTTGGACATTCGTGCTTTCAAATGTCAGTGTGTAAGTTAAGGCAGACACTATTTGGCATTTGTTCTGCTCCCAAGGTATTTCAGAGAGTATTTGCCAGATCTGTGAGAAACTGCTAAGTGCTAAAGCTCCAGTGAATGATGTTTTAATTTGGTCTGAGGCTTGAAAGAACATCTTGAAAGACTTAGACAAGTCTTAAAGAGAGTATGAGAAAGAGACTTAAAACTGAACTATAAAAAAGCCTTATATCTGATGTAATAAGTTATTTAAATGAGGCATAAATTGAGCAAAGATGGTTCAATTGGTAATGTGCATGAAATGTTGAAATGTTTAGCTCTGCAAAACAGTGGATTTGTGGCAATTTATGGAGATGATAAGTTGGTTTTGACAAAATTCGTTCCAAATGCTCATGGAGGGTCTGATTTTGCAAGGTGGTGAGCATTTATTTATTTTCCCCTCATCCAGAACAACACTTAAACACATGCTTGGTCGTGCTGACTTGGCTTGCTCAGTTCTGGGGTGAGATGCTACACAAAGTGACTCTTGGGGAAAGATTGTCTCTTGATCCTGTCCTGGGGACCCAGAAGAGTCTGTCAGGGAGCCCTAATTTCACTAGCCCTCTACCTTTGCTCTATGGGTATAAAATAGGCATAGGTTTCTTTGTCTTGTTTTGGGGATTTTTTTACAGCAACTTTGTGAACCAGATACTAGTAAGGAGGTTTGCTGGGATGCTGTGAGAGAGGGGATCATCAATCAGGACCATGCAGGATGCAGAACAGACATGGCAGAGTTGCATAGGCGCAGTGGCCATCGCAGCAGGGAGGGTGTCGTGGCTGGGAGGGGGCACCTCGCCCGCTTGGGGCACTGCTGGGCTCGCTGGCTGGGTGGGTTTGCACAGCATCTGTGTTTGAGAGGAAAAGGGAACTCGGAAAGCCAGGCTGAGACCAGGCGTGATGCTGCTGCCCTCCCTGAGGCAAGCCATCACAGCCTGATGAACGCCTAATAGAGACCCCCACCAATACCCTGAGCATCCCGCTGCCACTACCGACACCTCGTCCTCCCCAGTTAAGGGCTGGGATGGTTCCTGTCTTGTCAGTCGCTAAAAGTTACTTTTCACAAAAAAATCAACATACATATGATTGCTAGAAAGAAAAACAACTTTCAAGAATGAGCTTGCAAAAAAGGGGGGAGAAAACCCAAATCCCCATTCATTATAGTGTTATTTCTAGTGCAGGCACGTAGTAGGGCAAGAGGGTGTTTAAAGCAGACAAGGTCTCGCTAGCAGGAGGGACTCCTCCCTCAAACCCAGGTTTTTCTAAACTTGTTTTCCTCCAAGCAGCACATCACAAAGCCATCTTCTCCCTCTCCCCCTCCTCTTCAGCCCAGGTTGTAAAATAACGAGTTTCTTGTTATTCTTGTTATTGCTGAATGGCAGAGGTCTGGAGCCCTGTGAAGGGAAGGGGGCAGCCTAATTAGGGAAACGAGAGCCATCCTTAATGAGCACTTCTGACTAGGTGGGGATTTAAAGAAAAAGGAGGGGGCAAGGGGGGAGAGAGGTCAATTCGTACAGCTTTCTCTTCCCTACCCCCACCTCTCACCCCTCCCCTCCTCCCTGTAAACCTACCGCAGTTTGGTGTCTGAGGGTGGGGGCTTTTCTATATTACTATCAGTTATTAAACTATATTTTCCTGCTTTGCCTGACTTCATAGGGGATTAATTTCATTTGGCCTCCTTTGGTATTTTCATTCTGTGAGGGTATGACAAGTGTTAGACTGTTCATGTGCCTGGACCTTACAGTGTCCTTGCAAGTGCTCTGGAGGCCTTTCTGGTTGATAAGTCATCAACAGGGTGGTGCCCAAGTAGAAGTGACAGCTAGTTGTACTAAAACCTTTCAGCAATCCCCAGAATGGTCTGCTGGGTGTGCAAAACATGCTACATCCATGAGTTGAATTGCTCCACATTTATGTTCCACCAATCACCATTGTGGTTCCATTTGTGATTCCTGTGGACAGTGTAGACAATATTGATGCCTTCACCTATATAAGCAAAAGCTGGGCTCTGCTCGCATGGGCAGGTGGATGTATGGGCACAGCAGATGCATCTTTGCAGCTAGATCTGTCAGGACCCTACCACATACCTACCACAGCTGGACATCTTTGTCACTAGGAACCACACTGCCAGGGCAGAGAGCACAGCCTGACCATCAACATTTAAGATGCCTCAGCTGTAGTTCTGGTACCCTGTAAGTCAAGATTAGTTGCTTGCTACATTCTCCTTTAGTAGGAATAAGCCTCATGAGTTCCCCTGAGCTCATCCCTTCCTATATATACATTGGCAGGAGCTGAAAGATCCATGTGTGGAAATTCAATTGCAGAAACTTTCTCATTCCCCACCCAGCCTCTTGAATTTCTCTCCCGTTCTGCTTTCCCCCATTCCGCCTGAGCTGTAACCAAACGCCCCCGCTCTTCACAAAGCTCCAGCTCTCAAACCCTCTCTGCTGTAGACTGGCCTTGCCTCCATCTCCTCAAGGGAGACAAGCAGAAGGAGCAGGTTGTGAGGTGCACCCAATCTCAGCAGATGGCAAGGGGTGTCTCCTGGGGGCCTGATCCTCAGAGGTGCCCTGGGAGAAGCTGTGAGTGCATGGGGAAGGTTAGGTTTCTGATTGCCAGCCTTGTCCTCCTGAACGTGCCCTGGGTCAGCATTAGGCAGTCAATTCCAGCAACTCCTGTGATGTTATTTGCAAAGATCTGTCAGAATCCATGCCCAGCTAAATCATCACATGCTGAAATGCTTAAACAGGCTTCCAAGGAGTGAGCTCGCAGCCAGAAGCGTGGGAGGAACGTAGTCTGACAGAAAGGAAATAAGCAGGGAACATTTTACCCATAAAAGCACTTTGCTTTCTCTTTGCTTCATAAATCAGCTTTCTCTGATCTCATCCAAAAAAAGGCAGTTAATTCCCCACTTCTCCCTGCCTGGGAGATGTATTCTTTTCTGTATTTGGATCTTGCCTCAGAGAAATTAAGAGACCTAATTGTTTCCACTGCTCCTTCCAAAATCAGGGAACAAAATAACATCAGAACTAAGGCCCTGAGCCACACCTCCCAAGGTGCCAAGCCCTTTCCTTTGGGAGGCAGCAGGAGCCCAGCAGTCTCCCTACCTGCAAGAGTCCCTGAACCTGGGGACTTCCCTGCCAGCATCCAGCAATGAAACTTTCGGCTTGACCATCACTGTCAAAGGCCAGGTAGAGACACATGAGGAATGAGCACACCACTCTTTTTGGGAAGAAGTCACTAATGGGGTATTCTTGCTGCCTGTGGTGGAACAGGTCAGGCAGAAAATTATTCACCAGCAGAAGTAAAGTATTTAATCGGCCAGTACTACATGGCCCCAGAGTACAGACCTGTGCCCAACCATGCAGATTCCTGCTCCCATGTACTAAGCATGCAGCATTCCTCCAAGAAAAGTGTCTTTTCAGCAGATCCATTTCCCTTCTCTGTTTATGGCTTGAGGATGCCAGGGCCCGTCTGGACTATAGTTTGAACTAATTTAGCATTTTTTGGTTGTGCATTTTTGGATTACCAAGAAAGTCTTGGCACAAGAGCCAGCACCTTTCTGTTGCTGCCCTGACATGTAGGTTTGTTGGTACTCTCTCCTAGCAGGAATGACCACACATCTCCAAAGAAGACAGCCTTGACTTTACAGCTGCCTTGGATGACCAAACAAGAACAGGGTCTGAAGAGTGAAAATAAAGTAAATTTGACTTCCATTGCTGGGTCCAGAGGGTGTGCTCAGCTTGCACTCCTGTTGTTCTCCTGATTCTTCCCTTCTCCACCTTGACACCATGTGCATTTCTTGGGGTTTTTAATAGGAAAGCAAAAAATATTAAAGAAAATGTGGGGAGAAAGGGGACAGGGGCGTTTCTGAAGCAGTGGTGTTTCACAGGGAGGCTGTAAAAGCCAGTGGCATTAGATGAGCACCCCCAAACAGGTGAAAGTCTGAACTACAAGCTGAAGAAAATCTGGAAAATCTTGAAATGTGCATCTTGAAGGTCCCTTCCTCAAGCTGTTTCCCAACAGCCATCTAGCTGGAGGTCTGCCTCTCTACATCTCACCCATCTTAAGTCAAAGGAACTCAACTGATGCCAAATTATGGCAGGGGACAGCCTGTCCCTTGGCGTCCAAAGGCATGCAGCTGTGCCACAGGAGGTCTGACATTAACATTGGCATGGAGAGGATATTCCCCTGGCATCTTCATGACTCTGCTACGGTACTCAGATGTCAGGACATGCTCCTGCAGTGGTGACTTGCAGAAATCTACCTCCTCTGATGGTTTGCCGAGTCCTCCAGCACAGAGCTGTGGTTACCGTCGGTATGAGAAAGACGCATTAACAATGTATTACCCAGGGCCTTTGTACAGTGTTTTTGTAATAGGAGAAAGTTTGCACAGCTTGTGGGGAGGGATTTTAATAGAATATTAAACAACTGTTGCTTCTTCATCCCAATATATGGTTGCCAGGTCTCTCGACCTTTGGTTCCCTACCCTTTCTGGGCTCTTGGCAACACCTATAGAAGTCTAGAAAATCTCTGCTACAAATCACTTTGTGTTCATAATAATGAGAACATGGTGAGTGCAATGTTCACTTTAAGGGAATTTTATGATTGTCATTGATCCTCTGTGAGAGTAAGTTGGCATACTGTGCTTTAGAAATGCAGTGATGGGCACTGGGTGTTGGCAGTAGCTCTACATCCACTCTGTCCTGAGAGCCCCAGGTTTGCCATGGCTGTGCTCGCAGGAGGCATGTACTGTGTGAAAACCCCAGGCAAACACTCCCCCCATCTCCAAACCAAGCAGATACAGTGCTCAGAAATCACCTCATTGCATCCAGTGATATGCTACCACATTGATTTTGCCAGACTTAGGATGAAGAATGTGAAACTCACCCTCTTACACCCTGACAGTGCTGTAACTCCTAGGCTAGGGACCTCATGCAGAGCCTCATAGGGCTATAAATGACTAAGCTGTAATTGACCACTACAACTGTCATTAAATCGGCATTTACAGACCACCAGGTTATAGAAACATTTCTTAAATGTACATCTGTGTTTCGTGTTCTGGGGTGGAGCACTTGCTGGCTTCAATTTTTGGTGAATTTTCTTCCCTCATGAAAAAAGGAAAAAGAACAACCAACATCTTAGAGGCTTATTTTCTCCCCAGGATGGAATGAACCCAAACAGCCAAACCTCAGCATTTTTCATGAAGTGTAAGCCTTGTTTTGCAGCCAGCCAAAGAGGGAGTGGAGCTCAGGCTGCATATGTGGGTGGCTGTGGAGGCAGGTGAAGGTACATGGAGAGTCTGGACATGCATAGCAGGTGCACAGAAGTGTTAAGACAGGGAAAGCCTGTATGTGGTATGGTTGGATGTATGACATGCTTGCACATACATGTAGGGGAGCATACACATGTGCACACACACACACACACACACACATGCATGTATAGATGCACATTCATTTTTGTGAACACCTGTCCAAGAGGAGCCTGGGTGTGCAGGTCTGTGCAGAATCGGGAATGCAGAAATTCTTCCTGGCTCCTCGGTCAGTTTAGAGACTTGGCAGGAGAATGGGTACAGTTGCTGAAAAGCCTCATTTTCTGTGCTGAGTTTGTCTGGGGGACTGGGCTGTAGGCTGCTTCTGAGCCTCCCGCTTGTACCTGCTCACAGATCCGGTTTTGCTTTCTAACTTTCTGTGTATTTGCTATTTCTTTCTTTCTTTCCCTCTTGCTGGCTCCTTTTTTGTTATTCCTTCTTCTCATGTTTCCTCCCTCTGCCACTTCTAAAATGTTTTTCTCCCTCCCTCCTGCCTCTGCCTCCTCTGCTCCCCCGGCCTGGCTCTCCATTCTGCCTCTTTCCCTTGCTCTCCCTTCTCACATGCTTTTGTTTTCCCTTCCCTCTCCCCCTCCACTCGGCCTCTCTCCCCTCTTCTCTCCCTCCCGCTTCCTCACTCCCTTCTCTCTCTGAAATAAACTTCCCCGTGTGAAGCCCCTGGCCACCTTCCAGCCTCTGGTGAGATGAAGGAGTCCCTGGCATGCGCTCAGCTCTGTGCTCCATAGGGCATTGTAACCACTGGTACCAAGGCTATAAAATCTTTAGTGTCTCTAGGAAAGATGACTGTAAATTCTTCAGAAGTCCCACCATGGGTGTAAAGATTCTCCCCCCGCCCCGACACCTCCCCTCCTTCCCCAGGCTTCTGTGAAAGGAGCTGTGTAGTAAAGCAAGGGGCTCACTCCTCCCCTTTGCTAAAGCCCCAGCTCTGATGAGGATTTCAGCAGTGCATGGCTCTCCCCATTGACTTCAAGAGGAGATTCCAGTACCCTGCAGAGCAGAGAAGCAGTTCTCGCCGCTCTTTTGGTCACTTAGGTATTTGACTTTATAAACATGATTAAAAAATGCTAAGAAAGCGCTGAAGAGAGGGAGGCCTCCCCTCTAAACGTTGAGCAAACAGAAACACACGAAGCATTGTTCGGATCTGAAAGATGAACCAGCCTCGGGCCAGCAAGGGAGTGTGGGGAAAGCAGGCAGTGCATTAAAAGTAGGTTAATTCTCACATATTACAGATTTGCTTGAAGATCTCAGAGGGTGTTTGTTGTTTTTTTTTAAAAACTGCTTTCCAACCTGATGAACACCAAGCAGACCTTCCCAGGGGTATTCAGCAGGGAATTTAGCCAAGGCTTAGCAGACGCAGCACAGATTCCAGCTTTTGGCCCTGAGGATGTATGCTTAGCAAGAGTCAGACCTGGTTACTGTCAGGCTGGTGGGTAGATGGGACTCAGACATGCACAAAGAGGAGAACAGGCCATCATGACACTTTTTTATCTAACACGCATATTTTCTGGCACTTGGCACAGGAATAGGAATCACACAGCTCCCATGTGAAGAGCCATATGGCAAAAGCTTTTTGGCACCACCACAAGTCTGACAGGCCTCCCACGCCACGCACAAAACATACAAGGTGCTCCCATCCCACTATCTCAGTCACTACTGGCTCCAGAGCAGGACATCCCACTGGGGCTGCCCGTAAGGATCAAGAGCAGCAAAGACAACATGCCAGCCATGAAGAACCCACTGGGCAACAGACCCAACAGAAGAGAGCCTGAAGTGTCTGTGTAATTCTCATTCTCAATGTGAAAGACTTGACAGGCTTGCAAATACTGGGCGCATCCTTCCTAATGGGTCGTACTTTGGCATGTGGCAGGGCTGGTAAATTCCCTGAGGCTTCCAAGTTGGTGCTGGAGCTAATGAACCCATCTTTGCCTTCTCTAGACTGTGGCACAAGCTCATTTTGAAAAATGCAGGATGAGGAATTCGGGGCATTGGTGTTCTCATCAATTACTGTCCATTGTGTTTCTCGTGAAGGGGAAACACTAAGGGGAAATGGAGGGGCAGGATGGTGTGTGTAGGAGTGCCCATGACTGCAGCAGGGGCAGAGGGAACATGGGCTGTGGGAAGGGGCTTTGACAAAATTGCTTCTGTGAAAACTAGCAGAGAATTCTGCAGATAAGGGGTGCTGTGAAGTTGGCAGAGCCTTGTAGAAGGCCATCCAAAGCACCTGGCTCTTTGGTTGCTATTCGAATAGCAGATTTGCCCAAAGTGGAGGAAAGCATTGAGTGGAAGTTGCATGGCTCTTTTGTTCTGCTTCTCCCTTTCGCTTCCCTTTGCCAAGACCTGCTCCCCACGCTTCCTGCTGAAGAACTGCAAAGCCGTTTCCCACCTCCCCACTTAACTGCAGCCAGTTACAGACAGCTCCTTTCATCTTCCTTTGCAGCCTCCTCCTCCCGGGGTGCTTTAAGTGTAGCCAAGCTTCCTCTCCAGTTATTGCTACCTCCACAGCCTCTTCAGAGCTTTTGGTGTTTCTGACCTATTGTTTCCATGGCATTGTGGGGATCAGCCCCACTAGGTCATCTCCGGTGCTCCACTAATATGCCAGTTCCTCCAGCCATCCTGAAACCCAATGTGCTTAACCCATTGTACAGCAGCAGGCACGGATATGCCCCGTGTGGTCTGGTGATCTGCTGTCTGGCTTCTGTTGGGTACAATAACAAGAGAGGAGACAATAGGACCTAGGCTTTATTCCCAGTTATGCCACATTTTTTAAGGGGGATGCTTTGGATTGAGCCACATCTTCATCTGTGACTCAGTTTCACCAGAAACAGGCAGAAAACAGGGTTACATACTCTGACTGCTTTTGGCAACTGATCTTGTAGTTAGGTATCTTCTGATGTATGTCTGATGGTCTCCTGCTCTCGATGAGCTGCTGCAGTTTGAAGCTGAGATGTCCTGGTCTGAAAAGGCCGAGGTGTGACAAGCCAAAACAAAGAGGGAAAGGCATGTATCTGGTGTTAATACCAATTATCTTTCCCATGGGTTTTCATGGAGTGGTGTTCCCCACCTATTCCATGTTGCCTTCCATAGAGAGTGTCAGTGTGATGTCTGGGAAGGGGCAATACCTCTGTGGACCAGTGCCATCTCTGTTCTGCTGTTTAGCCCAGGACGTGTGGTGAACTGGGTAGTGCTAATGGGGGAGGAAAACAGGGGCTGCAGGTTACACCCTTCTTCACCCTCCAGCAAATCCATCCCTTGGGTTTTCTCTATACAGGCCCCCCTTGCCAGATATTTCGGCCATGCAGGCCATGGAGAGAAGGTGCAGGAGGAGGAAACGGTGGGATTCAGGTGGCAGCATTTGTTCTGTGTTCTCCTGGTGGCCCTGAAACCCTCCAAACCTCATTTTTCAATAGGCCACCAAAACAACCACTAGATGTTTAATGACTTTCGATCTCTCCTGCCCCAGACTGGCTTTGAAACAGTGACTCAGATGCCAAAGTCCCAGTAGCGAAGTGGCTTTTTAATGACACGACTTGAGCTCGAATTCCAGGCACAGGGGGAGGCTTTGACACTGCTGTTTGTTTTCTTATTGGAGAAGTTCAAGAGAAGCTCAAGGCTTAAAAGCAAACCCTTGAAAGCAAAGCATTCCTAATCACATAAAAGTGTCTGCGCAGGCCAGGGCTGAAGAGGGGGCTTGTGACTTTAATCTTTGCATATCCCTTTCTTTCTTCAAGCATCTCTCCCTCTCACAGACGGGGACACACACATGCACACACAAAACTCTCCTCAACGCCAACAGTATAATGCTCCAGGAGAGGAAAGTGGAGGAAGAGGAGGAGGAGGAAGCCGGCCCGCCTGCCTGCCCCCATGCTGAGCCTGAGCAGACTTTGTGAGAAAGCTTCTCTCCATCTGCAGCCCAGCCCGGTGGGAGTCAATTAATTCTGAATAACCTAAACCGACAGAGGTATTTGCATTCACAACCTGACTGATGACCGTATAAAATTGATTTATGAATTGAAGTACTTTCCCTCCCCTTATCCTCGATTCAAGCCATAATTGATTATACGTGCTGCAGCGAAATTAAAGAAAGGAAAATTAAAAAAAAAAAAGAAAAGAAAAAAGGGAGGCTCCACAGACGCTGCTCTATATTCTCAAGGTTTCCCGGGATTAGCCGATCTATTCATCACTTATTTTTTTTTATTTAAAAAGTTGCTTCCTTTAGACTCTTCACCAACTTCTCCTCCCCACCCCCTCCCCTTCATCCCTACCCCTCATCAGCACCTCTCAGCCCAGGGAGCAATACAGTGGGCTGTACCTCGGGAGAGATGATGGGAGGCACAGCACCCCCTCAGCAACATTCCCACAGTGGGATGGCAAGAGGACTTCAAGCCTCACACCCTTCCAGGGCAGGACAGACCCCTCCTAAAGGAAACAGAACCTAAACTGGAAGTCCTCAAATCAACACTGTCCGAAGTTCAGGCTTAATTCACTGCCTTGTAACTGCTGCATTGTAGACCTTTACGGGGTGGGGTTTTCACTTGGCCCTTCCAATCAGTCATGTCTAATAAGAGATGCTTTCTCATATGCATGAAATGCTCATACAATGCCCTTTGTTACCTAGAGAGAAGTGCTGTGAGAGCAGGTGCTATTGGGCAAGATCCACTTGCCCAATGTCAGTATGAAGTGCAAGACATCTTGCTGGAAGCAGCTGAATGATGCAACTCCCCACATTTCCTCCTGGCACTTAATATATTGGGCTGAGTCCTGAAGCATGAGAGCTGATGACCCTTTTAATCTTTTTTCCCTCATTATCCACCTACTCATCTCTATCTTTGATTCCATTTTCCTTACCTACTCATTGGGTTTTTTTCCCATTTAACATATGGGAACACAGACAAGGAGACCAGTGGTGGAAACATAGGCCACCTACTAGTCCTGCTCTTTTTTTTCTCTGCTTCTTTCTAAATCCTTAATATTTTATAAATTATTTTTAAGATATGGGTATGTCCTCTTTTTTCTTTTCTCTTGAGTGGGAAGAGGCAAACAGCCTGGGTGTAGCTCAACACACAGATATTTCACTAAATCCCATTTGCTCAGAGTGCTCTCTAAAGCTTCCATACCTCTTGAGCATGCAAGTCCAGCTTCATATCAATTGGTGCAGTTGCAATGTTCATGGTTCCTTTTCCTTTAGGAAGGTATTTAAACCAAGTCTTTCAAGCATCTGGACACAGGTCCGCAATGCCATGGGCATGCCACCTCCAATGAAGGAAGAAAAATTGTGACCTAAGTGAGGCAAGGCAGGGATTTCTAGCTCACCTGTTCCTAGTGTCTACAGGTCTGATGGTGAGAGCTCATTTATTTCAACCTCCACAAAGTTATCTGTCTCTATGTGGATAATGCTGAGCAGAGGAAAAGGGCTCAGTGAATAAACATCAAACAAGATCACTTCCCTTAACTGTTCAGAGATGCTTTCAGCAAGCAGCTTGTCCAGGGACTTTTGCCTGGCAGCAATGGTACTGCCCTGGGATTCAAGGAGAAACTACTTTGCTTGCTGTTAGCGGGCTCTAAAAGGATGAGGAAGGGGCAGGCAGGCAGGCAGAGCTGTGCAGGGATCCAGCTGTGCCTCCTTTGCCACAGCTGCTTGACTGCCCCTCACGTCCCCCCTGCCTAATGCCTTTGTCCTGCACTGGGGCGACTTCGCTGGAAGTTCAGTTTTGCAGGTGTCTGAACTCATTGTCCTGGGGATAAGGGGAAGGCTGGGGGAAGGGGGCTCTGTTTGTGTAATTAAAGCCAAAAGCCCTGCACCATGCTGGAAAGCTGAACCTTAACTGGCATCTCCCATCACTGGTAGAGGCTCTGGGCAGAGTCCAGAGGTACACAGAAAGCTTCAGAGCAGGATTCAGGAGATACTACCAAAAATCACAGTGGACCCAGAAGGCAGAGCTCCACAACCCAGGAGTCAAACTCTGTGCAGCATAAAAACCGCTTCACAGCAAATACTGCCCTTCATTCTGTAGCCTGGGACATCATTTGGGAAATATATCTTTATATCTGCTTCAAAAATCTACAGGGCCCTGCTTCTGGATAATGGTGTTGTGACCACCCCAGCTGTCAGCTCTGATCTGAGGTGCACAGATGGGCTCTGTGATGGTCTCTGGTCTCCTCACAGCTTCAAGGCTTGCCAGAGTCTTGCTGTGCAGTGAGTACCTGTTGCACCCTGAGGCAACATTAGAAGCAAAAGCATTGTCCTGGCTCTGGAGGTGTCCTCCAAACTAGTCTCCCAGTTCAAACAGTAGCAGCTCCAATGCTCATCAAAGGGCACTATATGTGGGCTGGGAGCATATGGAAGTTTCCGCTCTCTCATCAAGAATGCTGGTCCAAATTAAACTAATAATAAAGACTGTCTGCGTCTTGAGGAGGTGATAGCCAGCAGTCCCATCAGCAGCTCAGGAACTCCAGATCCAGCAGACACCAGAGGGCGAAGGCTACACCTACACTCGTGTCTCACCTGCAGATCAAAATCTTTTGGTTGGGACTTTCATTGCAGGCTAAGGCACTGAGCTTTGGGACAGGGAGCCAGTGACACGAAGTGGAGGCAGGAAGCAGTCCTGGTAGAGGAGGGCACTGCCCAGAACCCACATCCACCCAGCTCCCTCCCACCTCCGCCGCAAGGAGTCCCGCAGATGTCAGCCCCCAACAAAAGCACGCAAGTGGGAGGGACGTCAGTGCAGATTTACATCCAAAGGTCGCCGTGTCCTGAGTGGTAAACGGGTGGACAAAGAAGTTAATCGAGGAGTCAAAAAGGGCAACCTGAAGAGGAGCGGCAGCTGGGAGTGTGGAAGCAGAAATCAAGGCAATTAGCAGGAGAAAAAGAGGGAGAGTTTTGCATGCCTTTCCGATTTTTTCCACATGGAAAGAACAAGGTAGTATTATCTGAAATTGAATTATTTTTAATGTCATCTGAGAGAGAGCAAACAGGAGGCTTGAATTGATGCCTCCACCAGCAGTCACAGTCTGTCTTTCTTCACACACAAATCAACGACCCCTCTACAGACAAATCGGCCACCTGAAATTCCAGAGCTTGAAGGGGGAAAGCAGTGCCATCCCTGCTCTCACCTGCACAGACAGGCTCTGCTATCACATATCTGCCGCCACAGTGTGTAAAAGCACCCAGCAGAAAACTGATACTGATTCTACACTGGGTACTCAGCAAGAATGAATCTTTAAAGATGGCTGGTGCTGCCCAGAGCTAGCAGTGCAACCATCACAAGCGGCAACAGGTCACTGCAGCTTGCAGCCAGGCAGGCATTTCTGAACTATTGTTCAGGCTACAGACTAAGGTCATGTTCCCTTTTAAGCTGAGTCAATCTTTTTACTGAGTTCATTGGGAACTCGGGCTGAAGCCAGTGGCTGTTGGATGGACCAAGCATCATCTTTCAGAGGTTGGACAGAGCTGTGTTGGCCCAGGGGTGTTTGGGGCATGGAGAAAGCAATACCATCACCCATGTAACTAAAAATATTTCAAAAATATTGATAAATGAGTATAGGTTTTCATGCCTTTATCTACTTCTTTTTAAGAAAAACTACATGAGATACTGCTTTTCCAGTTAGATAAGGCATTCTCCTCTTTTAATAGCACAAATTGATCAGCTGCCTTTTAACACCAGCAGAGGCACTAGTCAGTTACTGGATGGGCACCGGAGGGGCTGGATGCTCTGAGCAAAGTCCCCCTTGCCCTGCTCCCTGCATTTAAAATGCCCACGCTGGTTTCATGAAGAAACCTTACTAGATGCTCACTGCACAGCACCTGAATTTCCACACTGACCTATTGCCAAGCAAAACTGTTTATCATCTCTGGAAAAACCAGCTCCCCTTTTGCCATAACGTATAGTTCTCAAGCAACAGAAAGGATGAGGACTCACTGCTTTGCCCACAGCATGAACAGCACTGGGGATAGAGGTACTTCCAAGGGCCTCTGGGTTTCACCTAGGAGATAGCTTGGCACCTCTCTTTTAGCCTAGAAGGGCAATTAGCCTTGCTTGGCAAGCAAATCTGTGAGGATCTGGACTTCTACGCTTTATCTTCACACACAAAATGTGGCAAAAATACAGCATCTACTTAAGTAAGGCAAATGCAGAATGAAAAATGCATTTTGCCAGATGTCCAGGAGCTCTTGCCTGTTTTTTTTGCATAGCGTCTACTTGAAATAAAGAGAAAAAAGATTGTGACCAAAAAAACCCCCAAAACAACCACAAAACCAAAAAACTGCTCAGATACAAGTAATTTAGCTCACTATAAGAGTAATTGGTTGTCATCCTGGTATCTTTATAAATCAAAAGATCAGACTAGCTGGTCTAATGATACCTTTTGGCCTTCACACCTACAAACTGATTCCCCATCTTTTAAATACTCGTCTTCTCTCTCCTGAACTGGATGCAGATCAGGTCTAAAATATAAGTGTCCTGTGTTGCCACTGCAGTTGTGCTGGGCTTGTTTGGTGTTCTCACCCTCGTCCTGCTGCCTTGGGAGCTGTTTCTTCTACACTTGTCCCCGCTTAGTTCCTTCTGTTATTAAATTCCACAGTGACAGGCTCCGGAGAAATGCAAGCGCTTTATTTCTTTCTTTCCAGCTGTAAATGTGTGAATACTTTTATCACAGATTGTCTCAGAAAATGTCACAGACAATGGGGCATTTTTGCTTGAGTCAAGCCAAAAGCATAAAAATGTCTCCCGGACAGTATTTTGTCTGCAATGCGGGTACATGTTTGTGCAACTGGCTTCAGGACAATGACAAAAATCCAGCCCTTCCTCTGGTAGGCATCTAAGCATCCTCAGGAAGGAGTAAAATGACCACAAGAACAAAACTACCAGGTTACACCTGGGAGGGGAGATTTCTTTGCCCATTTCCCAAGCCCAGAAAAACAAAACAAAACAAAACAAAACAAAACAAAACACAGTGGGGGTTTTGTTTCTTGAAGCTGCAGCTTGACGGCCGTGCCGGCAGGTCATATTTTACACTCTAGGCCAGGACAGGATGAAAAACAGAGATCTGGTTTCTCGATGGCCCTTGCTTTACACCGAAAGCCCAGCCTGCTCCCTTTCCCCGCAGCGCTGGCGGCCTCTGAGAGCGCGGGGACCTCGCTCCTCACGCCGTTTATGGCTTTTCCTCCCTTGCCCCTCCCTGCCCCTTTTCTCTGGGAGAAACTGGCTCCTGCCCGGCGGCTCCTCCGTGCGCCTCTCGCCCCGCTCAGCATCCCTCGGTCCGCCACACACACGCACGCACTTGCGGGCAGGCACAAAGGCTTTAAAAGCCGCCCTTTATGTCCCCCCGCAGCTGCCCGCGCAGCCCCTGCTCCAGCGCTCGCCCAGCAAGGATGCGTATTCTTCGGCTCCCAAAGGCCCCCATTGCTGTCAATTAGTTACGGGACGCCACCGGGATTCAAGGCTGACAGCTCCGGCAAAGCAGGAGAAATGGACTCAGTGGGGAGCGAGGGGGCCTGCCCTCTTTCTTTCCCCCCACCCCTCCCCACCCCTGCGTCTTTCTCCCCACAAGAAATACCTTTCTCAGCGAGGCTTTTTAAGCCGCCCCCCCAATCCCACCGGCCGCGCCTGCATGCAGGGACACGCACGTCCAGGGTACAGGGATCGAGGGATGGACGGCGCCGAGGGATGCGGGACGTGCTGTGAAAGGGGCGCCGGGCACCGCCGACCTGCCGAGATAGGGGGTCATCGATATCTCTGTACGCTTCTTGCTCCCCCCGCCTCCATCCCGGTCTCCAGTTACAAATCCCCCCTCTCTCAGCTCCCCGGGATGAACGTAACATCTTACTCCTCGACTTTCCCACCCAGGCTGTCTTTTTGGAAGGGGAGGGGTGGGACAAGGTTAAAACACGGCTCTGCGACAAGTGTGGGTTTCACAGGGCAGCATTTTATCTGCGGTTGCCGGGCATTCCTAGCCCATCTCTCTGCGTGTAACCTGGAGTGTAACGCAGCAGGCTCGCAGAGAATGGGGGAGTAAAGCCAGGAGGGGGATGCTGACCCAGTGATTTCACGGCAAACGTCGGTGCTGTGAGATTTAGGAAAGAAACAAAGGCTGTAATGGTTTGGGAGTGAGGGACCTCTTTAGCCAGACCGTGGAAATAAGATATATTTCAAGAGAAGGCATTCCCACGCTTTCAGCCTTGATATTTGGTATAGACGAAAGTCCAAGCCAGGCATTGGCTTTGGTGATGGGAATTGGGATGTGTTTCATGCAAACCCCAGCTTCAGCTCCTGTCACAAATTCCATTTAGAAACGGGGCTTACTCCCTCCTAACTCAATCTCTATGTTTGTATCTTTCCTAGACATTTGGATAATACGAAGGCTCTTACGCCAGCTGTGGATTTGGCCCAGCCAAAGTAGTCTCTGTGGATCAAAGAGGGATAACAAAACAGTACTTAGATAATTTTTTTCCTTGTCTCTGCTATAGGCTGTTTGCGTGTCCCTTGTCAAGTCACTTCATCAAGCACCCACCCAGCCATAAGCAGCTTCCCTTACTGTCCTACCACGTCTTCTGCCTGGAGGCACAACTAAGTCAGGGTGACTGCATTTCACATGCCTTCTCAGACTCAATCCTTTCATCTGAAACACTTGAAGATAAGAGCAGCTCAGATTCAATTTCTTGGGCCAAAATCCTCCCCTGAAGTTTGTATCCTGACTGGACCCAACCCAGAAAAAAGCAGTCTTTTAGTTTGGCTGCATTTGAACCCTCCAGCTCAAGCCCACACGGCAAAGTCTTGCACAAACAGCTCATCTCGAGAGAATTCTGCTTCCTGGAGAGATGAAATCTTTCAGAAACACCAGAAGAAGAGATTTCAAATCCCTAGGAAAAAAATCCTCCCCTCCACTCCCACCCACAGTTTGGCATTGACATGGAATCATGGACCCTTGCCTAACTCAAAATCAGATTTAGACAACAAGCTCTGGGCTATTACAGTGGGAATGAGAAACCTTCACTCAGAGTGGAAAAACCCATGGACATCCATGAAGGCTGGCAGAAGATGTTGGGGGAGTTGTGCGTGGCTTAAATTGGGTGTGCACTGTTATTTTCATGCTGTGGGTGGTGGACATGGAACAAGGCAGTAAAAAAAACTTGGTGTTAAAAAGGGCAGATGTGGTAAATAGTTCACAAGAGAAGCTGACAGCCTTCTCAGGCCACTGGAGGAATAAGCTATCCAAGGAACAGCTTCTAAATGAAACAGCCTCCGTGCAGTTTTTGCATGAGGACAAAGGATAGGTTTATTTTGGATGTGCTAGTAAAACTGCTGTCTGCGAGCCATAAGGTCATACAGCTAAGGTCTGGCTGCTGTCTGGTGAGGAAGCATTCCTCTGGGCCTCCTCTGTCAGCGAGCAAATGCAGGCCTTGTAAAAAGGCCCATTTCTCCATTTCCCTACAGAGCAGTACTGCCATGAGTGAACTCACTACAATGAGGTCAAACTTACTTTTCCTGCAGCTGAAAGTGTTACTCACATAATCAGAACTCACTAACAAAATGCTGTGTACCCTGAGCAGGGGATGGGTGATGGTAAGGATGGCACATGGGAAATGCATTGATCATGTCTCATATTTTTAACTTGTGCACAGCAAGGTAGAAGAAACCTGTTAGCAGGATGGGCACCAGCTGGCTGCTGCATTGGTAAACCATCAAAACAAGAGAGTGTTGCATCTGAAAAGATTAACTCTCTTTTCTCTCTTTTGACAGGATTCTGGTCCCTGTTACTACTGATGTTATGTTACACATTTTAGAGCCAACCTGAGAAGGCACCAGCTTCCACTGCCATTAATCCAGAACTTGTAACTTTCGCTTTGTTCATACAACCATGTACAATGATCACATATTGCTCCTTTAAAACAAACCCTGCGAGAAAGGAAAAGTTCAAGGGATCTGTGTTTGGTAGCTGAGTGTTGAACCATGTTGACTTCTGGACTATGGATCTCAATATGCCAAGCAAAAAGCAGTAAGAGAGAGAACTTGAAATGCTGAACTGGAAACACCAAGGGAGATCTCATAAATAATGGAAATGCATTAGCAGGACCGAAGTGGGAGGTGGATGGGAGATGATGAAGAATGGGAGATGGTGAAGAGTGGCCAAAGAGGAGAGTGGATCTCAGCACTTTCTGGGAGGCCACTTGGGTCACATGAATTCTTATCAGGCTGAAAAAGAATGTCATGGCATGAAAAAGCCAAAATATCCACTTTAATTAACACCTCTTAACCGGGTGAAACAAGAAACCACCTCCCCTCTTCATGTCTCCTTTGCCATCCACTCTATAGAGCACCTTGGACTTGAGCTGCCAAAACCAGCCTCTGGTGAGAAGTGCTTGTCACCATGTCTAAGTGCATCACTGACAGAGTCAAGAGATCCAGCTCACCACCTTGAGGAGTGAGCAGGTAACAAACTGACAGCGTTTCCTGCTGCAGTCAACACTGGGGAAACAGTAAGGAAGAGGTGAAAGCAATCCCTGGGATGAAATCCTCCCAGAGTAGCCCCAAAGAAATGCTGGCTTTGTTCCATATTGCATGTTAATGCTGAAACATGAGTTTCTCGAGCAGGATGAAAGGAAAACATATGTCTCATATCACACGGGACCCTTGGAACTGAGACGGGGGGTAGGAGGATTTGAGGCAATAAAGAAGATCTTTCTTCTCCTTTCCATTTCCATTAGCATTGAGCAATACACAGGAAGAGGTTTGATCTCCGAGCAGCCAAGTGCTCTTCCTCATTTTCCTGATGGAGATACAGGCCTAAGGGAAATACCCTACCAGT
Source organism: Xenops minutus (assembly GCA_035221455.1). Taxonomy (NCBI): domain Eukaryota; kingdom Metazoa; phylum Chordata; class Aves; order Passeriformes; family Furnariidae; genus Xenops; species Xenops minutus. Next base: position 21,839,983 of record JAWWEE010000001.1, on the reverse strand, counting down.
CAGCACCCCAGTGGGATGGAGTACTTCACTGCTCCTGCTTGGCCAGGTGAAAGAGACTTTTACCATTTGCTTTAGTTTGCAGAATTGGAGACTGCACCGAGTCGGTAAAGAAATTAGATCTTTCTGAAAGGTGAATTTTAATCTAGGCTTTGATAAAAAGTTTTGTGGTCAGCATTGGACTAGTTTGTTGTTGTCCTCCCTCCTGACATACTCTATGGATCTACTTCCCAGTTTCAGCAAGAGGGGCCTGCTTTGCCCTCACCTTAAGACTTGTAGCTGTGATTAGAATGCACAATTGTGAGAGATCAATCCGTTTTTTTAGAAATGCAGTTTAGTGGGAAAGGCCACACAAACAGCTCTGCCGGATCTTAAGCCCTTGAGGAGTGGTCCCACCTGGGAGAAGTTCTGTGATGAGGAGGCAGAGTTAAAAGATCAGGGTACAGGTCCTGCCCTGCCACAGAAGCCCTGGGTGACCTTTTGCAAATTACTTAGCCAAGGACAGTGTTTCATGTTCCCCAGCTGTTGTAATCAGGGCTGGTTATACCCAAGTGGCTGTAATCTCACCTGGATATAACCCCAGCCAGTTGTAAGTACGGGAGAGCAGCAATGCCTCAGCATCTTATGCTATTCATGTTGCAGACTGTGGCTCTCCAGCAGCCAAGCAGAACTGCATGGAAATGCCATTCTGCATGACCTTTGGGCTTGGTAAACACAGCACTGATAATGGGCTGCAGAGCTTACAAACAAACAAAAGCTTTAAAATGTTATAGCATAGAGATACAACATGTCTCTCCATTTCAGACAAGATGAATTTCTACAGAGTCCTCTCTCTAACACAAACATCTTTTTATTGCAAAGCTGGGCAGGAAGATATTTTTTGCACTTTGTGAGCTCGAGGCTTCATTAAAAACCTTTCTCCCTTTTATGCCATACTACCACAAAAATTTTAAATCTGAAAAATAAATGTTGCAAACCAACATTTTTTTCCCCATATATAAACTATTCTGGCTAAACATCCTTTGATCCAAGAGATGATTTTGTTTCTCCAAGGCTGCTGGTACACAATGTGCTGGCCAGTTTGCAGTCTCCCTCCCACCCTCACACTAGTATCAGCCTCAATCACTCCATACCATGAATTCGTCAGCAGCAGAAACAGCAGCAAATTTCATTTCATTAGTCCTTTTACGCTTGAGGAGCAGCCCCTCCATGGCCAAATGCATCTGTCGGGTCTCTCCCAAAGTCTCTGCTCTCCACTGGCCCATGCATGGCTGTGTCTGCCCTCGTGAAGGTGTCAAAAATTCTGGGCTGGCAGACAGCCCTTCCTGGTGCTGGTGAGGGATGCAGGAATGGGTATGGATGCCAAAGGATATTTAATGCCCCATGGCTTAATTTGGATAGGTTTGAAGCCTGGACAACCCACCTTATGGTGTGCAGTTTGAAAAGGCACGATCTGCCTGGTTCTTCCAAGGAGTGATTTGATCTACAGGCATTTCAAGGGAGAGAGAGATTCCTGATATCAAAGGGCTCTTTAATCTGGCAGAAAAGGGCATTTATGAGAACCAGCTGCCAGCAGTTGAGGCCAGACAAATTCAGACTGAAAATCAAGGTGCACGTTTTCAACTGTGAAAGTAATTAATCTGTAGGGCACATTGCCTAGAAAGCCAGCAGTGGCTCAGTTGCCAGCAGGGCTGAAATCAGGACCAGATGTTTTCTTGGAAGAGATGATATCACCTAGGCAGGGATGGCAGGCTCAGGGAAGGAACCATGAGGGCCCAAGCTGGAAAGTCAGTCGCTGCCACTGGCCTTACAGCCCATGCTCCATGCAGGAATGTGTATTTTATGTATATATGTATATATATACGCGCACACATATATATATATATGTGTAGCTTCACATGTACAGCTCCAGTTGGCATAGACCAGCATCTCCTCAGCCAAAGGTCTGCTCTGTACACTTTATTTACCCATTTCGGTCTAAAAGTGCTGCACAACTGCCTGGCCCGAGCTCAGGGGCCAAAATCTCCACAGCATCCCCAATGCTTGACTGGGCAATGGGACTGGTGTGGGGGGTGAGTGGCTGGACTCCCGCTCACCTGGAGGGGAGGGATGCCTGCTATTGCCTGCTTTGGCTGCTTTCACAGTCCACGAAGGTTCTTTTCTTCGGGACAGTGCTGCCTCACAGCGCCTTGAGTGTTGCCTGGAGCCTCCATTGAGAATCAGTGGATTGGGCAAAATCCCGTATTCACCCCTTCTTCCCCGCCCCCAGCCTTCCTTGGCTGAGCTGCAGACCAGACCAAAAAAAAAAAAAAAAATGGGAAGAAAAGAAAAATGCAAACCCCAACTCTCCATGCTGCCAACGAACAGGTCCCATGCCCTATAATTGATGGCCTCAGCAGAGGGACCCTACTTGTCTGGCTGCCTCCCTTGCCCCCAGCCCCCTTCCCGCCCAAGCTCTTGCTGTTGCTAAATCCATCCTCCTCCTCCTCCTCCCTACCCCTTTTTTTTCCTGGTTAACAAGTGTGCACTGTTATAGCTGTGCTCCCTCCCTCGTGCTTTTTGCCTTTCTTATGGCAGCAAGGGCTATTTTTTTTTGGTGGGGGGGGCTGGGGAACACACGTGTAACTTATCTTTACACAGGTTTCTGCCTCTGTGTTGGCAGTGGAACGCGAGGAATGGCTGTGGCTTGTGCTCCAGGGCTGAGCAACACAATGTTGATGAGCTGGGGAGAGGAGGAGGGAAGGGGGGTGAGTCAAAAGGGCCTCCTGAATCGATGGGGAATAATATGAAAGGGAAACTCTGGCGTGCATGGGACGACCCAGATGGACAAAGTGCAGCAAGGCAGTTGAGTTAATGGGCTGCATTAAAATTAAACAGAGACGGTGTTCATTTTCCAAGCAGCACAGTGACCGCAGAAGGGCCTCGTGGCCCTTGTGGGAAGACGGTGGTGTGGTGTGAAACAAAACCAGGGTAAACCTTTCCCTCCCTCACTGCCCCTGTCCTCAGCAGGTGTAAACCGGGGTCTTCCCCCTGCCTGGGCTAACACAAGCCAGCTCCAGACATCCCTGCCACCAGCTTGCATTTCCATAAAAGGGATGGTGATCTTGTCAATGTTGCTGTAAATCCGAATTTTTCCGTACATGGTCTCAGCTCTCAGAGAGGTGACAGCCGCTTACCAGCTGGTTACCAGCACAAGCAAGGGCCCGGGCAGTCTGCAAGACCAAGTCAAGCTTTAAAGAGGAGGGTGATAATAAAACGTATCCATCCCCACTCCCACCCCTGTCAGGAGGAGGATTTATACTCTTTCTTACAAAGGACTTAAGTAGTCATTTAGGATCTGCTTCAGCAAAGCACCTGCTTAATTGCTTGCTTTACTGCACTGCAACTTGAGCACATGGTTAAGAACATGCTTAGAGGCACTGCCTGGTAGGAATAAACTTAATTATATGTTTAAACTTAAAGAGATGTTTAAACACCTTGCTAAATCAAGGCCTTACACCTTAGGAAATCGAAAGGAAAAAGCTGCCAAAGCAGAACAGAAAAGCAGCTTTTGGAACAATGAACCATTTCATGTTCTTCATTCTGCATTTAATGAAGATGAATGAAAATCCTCATTACTTGTTGACTGAAGATGCAATAATCAACCAATGAGAAAGAGCTATGTGGTGATGTATTACACAATTGAATACCTTTAACTGGTAAGAAATATGTAGGCTTTCCTGTGTTTTCCTGTTTTTTCTTTATACTGAATAGGATGTGAAACATATGTCTTTGTTTAGAAAGAAATGGTAATGTTTGATTTCCATTCTGCATACCTTGAAACCATTAACCAAGCTGTCAGTGCAGGTCAGAGCCCTCTAAGAAAATTTATAGCTCTTTAACTAAAAAGTAAACAGGCCATTTAACCAGGTGTTGGACCAATAGCCCCAAACCCCAATGTGACACACTATAGGAGGACTGCCAAAATAGCCTGAGCACCCTATTTGGATCTGCGGGGTGCAATTGCCCAGCCTCTTTTGGCATTCCCACCAGGTAGATGCCAACAGTGAAGGCAGCAGCAGCGCCCGTAACGCTGCCCTACAAGGTGCATCAGCACCAAGAAGGTAGGTCAAGCTCCCTTCTCTGTGCCTGCCTGAGCTGTTGTGGCACTATTCAGTGCACATCATGGAGATACTTGATCTGAAGAAGATGGAGGACACAAATATGGCTTCTCTACACTCCTCTTGAATCACACAGTTTGGACATGATTTAGGAGACATGCTAAACACCCATGATGATGGACTCACAGACATTAACTATGCAGGGAACATAATTTACTGGATATTTTCTACCTTTAGTATAAATAACTCTCCTAGCTCAGCTTCACAGTTCTTTATTTCAGAGGCAAATAATTTCCAAAAATAAGCAGAAAGAGTTTCCAAATTTGAGTGTCATGCAGTTAGCTTTGGGATGAGAGCGGGCAGCTTTCCTCAAGCTTGCCCCACATTTCCGGGGTGACTGTCATGGCAGCCCTTTCTGAAGACATCCATTTCATAACCAATACATTTTTGAGACATTTTAGTTTGGAGTTGCAGTACAGAAAAGATAAAAGATGAAAGATGAGCTATAAACACTGTACTCCTTCAGTTCATGGACCAAGGCTTCAGACATACCTGTCTCACAGACATATAAGCCCCCCAAGTGATGTGCTTCAACAGAGGTGTTTATATATCAAAGAAATGTCAAACCAAAATGAAAAGTGTTAGGAGCATCAAAGAATGTTTTTTCACTATAATTTGCAAATCTCTCTCTCACCCTCTTTCTTAGGGTTGGACAGAGCTACGTAACAGAGGCGAACACCAAACTATACTCTCATGTCCCTGTAGGAACATACAGGCATGATCCCAGCTGGACTGGCAACATGTTCAGTCCCTGGAGCAGCATTGCTGCAGGAAATCTTGCAAACTGTGCTTAGTGCTTTGTGGCCCCAAAAGCTGGGGACAAGTTACTGTTGGCTGAGTGGAAGATTTGGTGGCAGAAATAACATGGGGTGTGCCAGGAGCTTGGAGAGACTCCAGAGGTGGCAGGAGACAATCATGTGGCAAGGGCTGCCTCCATCAGGCCCAAACTCTTATACTCCTGACAGGGGGGACTTAAAGCTAAGAGAGCAAAGATAAGGGTGCAGCAGTACAAATCCACTCACTGGGCTGAGCATCTCTGCACAGCTCCCAGCATGGCTTCTGTTAAAAACTCAGGGCAACTGGTACCAGCAGCTGGAAGGCAGCATGTACACCTGTTGCTTTCCTTTCTTTTTTGTGCCCTGGGCTTGTTCTCTTTGTCCCTTTAGATCATCCTGAAATGAAATCATCCTCCTCAGTACTTCAGGGTGCTCATGTGTGCTCATCTCCTGGGCTTCCACTAGCCCTGCATCTGTCCCCATGCCCCTCCCCACCTTGCCCATCGCCCACATCCTGAGCATGAAAGCCAGCCGGATTAATCCAGCACAGAGCACATTGTGTGTGAGTCATGACAGGCTCACTAAGGCGTGCAGTGCTGATAAAAGGCAGCTCTGATGGGCTCTGTCAGGGATCCCGGAGAAACAGCGTGGAAAAAATCTGCTAACCCACATCCCAGCCTGGCAGCCGGGGCCTGGAGACAGCCAGGCACCAAAGGCAGTGTGGGGAAGGGGTCCTGCTCTAGGCTCAGTCCATGGGGAAAGCCCCAGTGCAAGGCATGAGCTGGTGCTTTGTGAGGCCCTGGGGTCATCTGAGAGCTCACGGGGCCAAAGGAGGGCTGGTGCGAGCCCCCAGGTCCTGAGGCTGCACCTTGGGATAACATCTCTCTCCCCAGCTGGCCAGGGTATTTTGGGTATTTATGAAGCTATAGAAAGGGAAGTCTGCCTGACCCTCCCGTGCATCCTTCTGCCTAAAACTTCCCTTTGGATAACTTTCACAGCTCAGTACTTCACAGCTGTGGACTACCAGGTAGCTTTTTCCCCCAAACCTTTGGACTCAGCAGTGCTGCTACCAGAAGTCCAGCAGGAGAGACCATGGACCAGCAGTACCCTCTGGTGTCCTGGAAAACTGCCCGAAAGACTACCAGGAACCCATGGGGGTGAAATCATCCTACAAGCAGCTCACTGTCACACTGTCCCAAAAGGTTAACAACTGTGTTTGCTGCAAACAGGGTTCTTCCCCAGGCAGTTCAGCAGCTTGGCTGACCACAGAACTGGAGATAATAGAGACCACAATGTCAGGGATATTGCAGAGAAATCAGGATAACATTCATGTGCACCACTGAGCTGGGAGGAGTTGCAGCCATGGGGTCTGCATGGAGGGGAAGGCGGCAGCAGCAGATTTCAAAACAATCTAGATAAATTGGAGAATTGGTCTCAAATCAGCAGGACGGAAATCACACAAGAGCGAGTGCAAAATACCACAGCGAGGTGTTGGAACTCAAATGCAAAATGGGGACTAATTGGATAAAGAGCACTGCTGCAGGAAAGGCTCCAGGGATTGCAGACAAAAACTTAGTCAACACTGTCATGCTGTTTCAAAAGAGGCAAGTCTCTTGATGGGACCTTTTAATGAGAGATTCATAGGACAGGCATGGGAGAAAATGACTGTGCTGCAGTTGGCCCTGAGGATGCCTCAGCTGGGGACGAAGGGCACAGCACTCTCTGAACGGGGTAAACAAACTGGGGAGTGCAGGAGGTGCAGGAACAAGCACGATAAAAGCCTTGGAAAACATAATCTATGAGGGCAGATCGAAAGAATTGGGTTTGTTTAGTCTGGAGAAGAGAAAACTAAGACCATTAACAGCCTTTCAATACATAAGGGCCTGTCCTAAAGACTTTGGAGTCCAAGAGAGGAGCATGAGGAAAACTGGGGTTGGCTTGCAGTAAAGATTTAGGCCAACAGAGCATTTATAGGGAGTCTTTGGAGCTGATAGGGGATACTCCCTTATCTTCTCCATGGGTGCAGTGTAAGTGAAGACTGGAGATACGCTTGTCAGTGATGGCTCAGGTGTAACAAATCTTGCTTCGGAAGATGAGGACACATATGAGACCATAACCAAGCTCTCAGGGGTGCCCTCCTTCCCTGTCCTGCTCTCCAGGTGAGCCTGCAGCTTTACTCACAGCCCCTTTCTGACCTCAGCAAGGCAAGGGAACAGGATTACTTTGAGGAGAAAGTTTTCCATAAAGTGATCCTCCATGTCCCTTGCCTCCCCACTCAATTTGCCATGCGTTTACCAAATAATACTACCCATTCCAAAGACGTTACAGTCTAAATAGATGGGACAGAGGAATATTAATGCCCAGTAAGAGATGTGGGGGCTACAGAGGGGCATATCAGGAAAAGGTGGGAGAAAAGGACCTGATTAGCCTGGAGCAAGGGGAAAACCCCTAGCTATGGGGGAATCTAATTGCAGTCTTCAGTTAGCTGAAGGAGGTTAGAGAGACAAAGACAGACTGTGTGTGGGGGAAGCCAGTGAGAGGGGAAGAAACAATGAGTGCAGGTTGCAACTAGAGAAGTGTTCATTGGAGCTAAGGAAAAAAATGTTGTGCAGGAGGATGTTTCAGCATCAGAACAGGTTTCACAGAGACATTGTGAAACTTCTGTCCTTGGAGATTTTCAGAAGTGAACTGGACAGAGCCCTGGGCAACATGACTTAACTTTGAAAAAGCCTTGCTCTGAGTGGGAGCCGAGGCTGGAGCTCTGCCGAAGTCCTGTCTCACCTGAAGTATTCTGTGACAGGTATACTGTGAATACCACTGAGGCTACCTATGAAACTGAACCCTGCCACTGATGCTTCATACAGTATTCCCTCTGCCACACTGGACTCTCTTCATACAGGCTCTTCTGCCCCTTTGCTCTGTGAGCCTTTCTTTGGTCTTTATGTTGTGTAACGCTGGATCCCCACTGTTTGCATCAGGCCTCAACCCTATGTAAAGCACTATGTAATAACAACATTTCTTGATCATGATTCACAACAACAGCTACCACCCAAGTTCTTGGCTCGCTACAGTCTAATATCTGACAGTGTTCAGTTCAATCTAGTATTATCTGCATCTCCCTCCCCTCTGACTCCAGTTTCAGAGCCTGGCCAGCACTGAGCCCACACTGTTCCTGTTCCCAAACCTTAAACACCCTGCCTGCTGCTTGGAATGAAGAGGGAGCACTTGGAGATGAACTTTTAGTACTGTGAGCTCTAGGGAAGGCTGAAGTCCCTGCTTGTGTGTCACTGATTTATTGATGCTTCCCTAATTGTGGAATGCCAACCATACATGGAGATCTGCAGAAAGAAAGGACTTGACTTGAAGGAAACAGAGGTCATTGCAGACAAATCAGACACAGGCACCAAGAAATTGTTTTGTATTGTTTTGTTTTACTTTTTATTTTGCTGCTGTAGTGAATGTAATAAATGTGTATCTGCTCAGCTGTTTCTTCAGACAGTTTTCCGTTGTTCCAAATTTGGCCATAGCTCTTCTTAGTTAACCTGACTTGCAGTGATCTGCCTAGCAAAAGTATGTGTGTATTTGTATGAGAGAGGCAGAGGCAGTGCTCATTTCCAAGGCAGACATTTTGTTCCCCTTCTGCCAGCCATTTTTTGGATGGAGGCATTTTTTTCCTTCATTCTTCTGGGTCAAAATGTAAGCATGAATTTGATAATGATCTGTAGAAGTAAGATTTAATAAGGCTGTTGACATAGTAGGACACCAAAAAGAAAAAAAAATCAGACATTTTCTCTAAGCCTTCTTTACGAGTGTAGGTACTTTTGAAAGTTAATCTCCAGCAAACACTAGAGAACAGTAATTGATCATTTCAGAGAATGCAATCTGTAACAGTTCTTTGTGTACCACTCTAACACACCTTTTGTGCCTTCTTCTTCAGTTGCCTCTCTTGAGATGAAGCAGAGCTCTGGTTCAGCAGCCAGCATCTGTCACCGATTACAGCAGCTTAAGATTTTACCTCTGAGGAGCAGAGGGGGAGCAGACTGGGGTGTTTGCAGTATATAACTGCACACAACTCATCTCTGGCACTTCACTCCACATGTTGTCAGTACTCCCTTCTAGATTTGCTCTTCCAGACCCTCCTCAAATCAGCACTCTCCCCCATTAGCCCTCTTCATACACCATGCTTGTGAGAAGGCTCCTGTTGATACGTCCCATCCCAGTAGCAGGGTTGAACAGCATTGATTTGACAGCACACCAGAGAAAATGTGTAGTCTTTTTATGTGTTAATCATACTAATCGAGCATTTTGAATCTAGCCTGATGTGGCATGGCCAAATGCAGCATCCATATTAGGCTCTACAGGAGACAAGCTGTTGTTGGATTGAGGTTTCTGAGTCACGCTATTGAAGCCACACTCGTGGTGAAGCATTTTATTAATAACTTTTGTTGCAGAACTTTGTCCCAATAAACAGTCTAAAAATGGTACTACTCATAACTGCACTTAGATCTTGCAACATGGGTTATTTTGTCACTTATTTATGTCAAGTGGCTTCCTTTTTACGCTCTTAAGCCTTCTTCACTGTAACATGAGGGCTTGCTCCTGCCCTTTGGTTGCTATAATACAGCTTTCTTTACCAAAGCAGGTTTTTCTCTGATGTGCAGACCTGAGGGTTCAAGCTTTGGTGCTAGTTCAGGCATAGGGCAAGTCAGCTCACAGAAGCCAGATAAGGTGAACTGAGCAGGTCACAAACACGACTGACCAAAGCAGAGACTCCAGACAATTTAAGACATGTTGGTTTGAGTATGGCTGGTGCTGGGGAGGCTCTAAGGACGAAACTGCCTCTTGCAGAGCAGGAACAAGGAGGAGCAGCAGGCTGTGTGTGGCAAAGTCTGTGCAGCACCTTCCTGCGCTGAACTTGGACCCAGTCTCTGGAAATCTCTCACATTCCCCTGGCAACAGAATCACTTTCCAAAACAAAATGAACTAAAACAGAATCATTTCCTATGAATGAAGTTGGGACAGAACATAAAACCCAGGCACGGAAATATACATGTGTGACATACTTGAAGCAGCAGAGAGAATGATTTCATCCAGCATCCAGCTGACTAGTAAAGAGAGTCAGCTGCCCCCGAGGAGAAAGCCATTAACACACAAACACATTTTATGCTGGCCAAGGTGAGAAAGGAAGGGCTGTAGGTACGGAGGTGACAGCTCCTTTAGGATCAAAGGAGAAAGCTGAGAGGAAACTATAAAACTGACTTCAGATCTGGGTGGGGGAGGCTGTGTGAACAGAGGGGGAAACTTAATTAAATGTGGCAAACAATGACTATTTTTTCTGGGAAAGGAGCAGCAATGATTTCACTTTCCAAGATACTACACCTGAGCAAACATTATCCAAAGCTGGCTTGAACTAGGACTTCAATGCCAGTATGGTAATGCAGATCTAACCTTGACTTCAAAGGCTAAGAAAAGTAACTGAGTGGGGAGGCTTTAGCTTGCTAGTGGTGCTCAGTATTCCTTCCCTCTCCTGCAGAGTAGCTGGAAGGGATAGTTGCTGGGCATGGCAGAAAATGTGGTCATCTTATTCATGCCAACCATTTGTGATGAGACCAAAAAAAGAGGAAGAAAGAAGGTAGCACCAGTGCAGAGGTGGGTGGCCCAGAACTTTTGCCAGGTGAAATCCTATAGCTAAAATAGCTCAGGGAGAAAACATGAGCATTAACAGCATAGGGTGGGCAATAGGTCACCAGATGTGGGTCTCAGCATCGTGACAAGTCTTCTTATTGACCACTATTTACCTAGAGCTTAAAGAGGATATGTAGAGAGTGAAATCTAGGCTAGATTACTAAGAATTAACATAAAAGCATAGCAAAAGCAAGGAAAGTCAAAATCAAGAAGTCTTTGTAATAAAAGAAAAAGGAGATGGGGAATTATAGACTAATTTAATTTCAATTACGGAAAAATTCTGGAATTAGTAATAAAAAAAGCTATTTGTAAGGAACTGGAATGTAACAGATGAGTAACAACCAATATTAGCTTCATAGTCTGGTTGTGACATACTCATCTAAAAGAAGCAGACAGATCTCGCAGGCCAGTAAGGGGAAGCAGATGTCAGTGTCTTGACTCAAGTAAGTCCTTTGACACTGTCGCGCATGAAATTCTCATAAACCAGCAAGGAATGTGTGGTCTATCTACTGCAGAGCAGATACAGCACTGGTACCCAGAAGGCTGTGAACAGGACTTCGCTCTCCACAGACAGGAACCTATTGAACAGAGGGGCACAGGTATCTCTGTCTCCAACTCCAGCCTGTTAGCAGCTTGGACTGTGAATTTCTAGAAGCAAAGTGATTAACTTTGCAGGATGCCCAAAGCTGGAAGGATCTGCAAGGACAGTGAAGACAGGACTAGAATTTTTTTAAAAAGCAAACTACATCCTGACAAAGAAAAAGTCAGGCGGAAAAAAACAAAGGACACAGTAGGAATCCATGTGAGACACCACACTGAGGAATAACTGACTGCACATATATGGATATGGAACTACTGGAGCTGAGGTTTAGCGCAGATTAAAAACCAAACTGTTTGTCATCAGTGCCATACTCTTGGAAAAAGCAAAAAAAAATATGTGGGCTAATTAAATACAATCCAGACAAAAACAAGAAGAATAATCAGAGGTTTAGAGGATATAATCTGGGAGGAAATCTGAAATTCTTGGTAAAGCTTAGCATTAAGAAAAGAAGACCAATACTAAGCACAGCAAGTCTTTAAATTCATGAAAGGGGAGAAAGTCACTGTCAGTTCTACCTGCTCAAAACTGAGGTTTTAGAAATAATAACAGCCTTAAACTGCTGTAAGAAAGATTCAAACTTGGTGTTAACAAAAGTATTTGGGCAAATAGAGGCAATGCATAAAGTGTCCAGGCATGAAGCCTCCCTGAGGTCACAGCTTCAAGAACAGCTTGGGTAGCTATCAGGAATGACAGCAGTGTCCTGCCTCCAGGATCTGAAGGGGGAGCAGAGATTTGGGGATAGTCCATACGTCTTCTGGGGAAAGTTGGTTGAGGAGAAGAGCTGGGGAAAGGTCCACTGTACATGGAGGGCCTTGTTAGGATTATTCAGTGGGACAGGCAGGGAGAAGTACTAGGATGTTTCTCCTTCCCCCTTCCTCAGTCTGTCCCCCCAAACATCCTTTCCCCTTTACACAGAGCCTGTTTCCACTTACCCCCCTTGCAGCCCCTCATCTGCAACAGGTGTCACTAATCTTTTTGCACTTCTATAGCTGCTGCTGAATGCCTGAGGAGCAGGAGGAGTCTGTCCAGATTAGCTTGTCCTGGGGACATGAAGGATGCAGGGCTAGATGAGAGAGCACTGAAAACCCTGGAGGCAGGGCTTGCTGCTCCCAGTGCCATTGAAAGGATGGTGTGGGAAAACAGCTATTGCTGCTGCAGAAGGAAGCTCCCTGCAGCCAGCATTGCCAGTGGTGACAGGAACAGTGGGATATGCCTGCAGGAGGTGAGAAACCAGTGGTTCTCCTTCATGCTTCCCCATCAGCAACCGGTGCCTGTCTCCTCTGGTCTAAGCAAAGAGAAGTATGGCAAGTGTGGTATCCAAAGTACTGCCCATGCCTTAGAGCACGGTAAGGATCCCAGTGGGAGGTGCTTTCCCACAACAGGCAGTACAGCAGGTGTCAAAGCCGACCTGCATCTCTATCCTGACCTCAGCAAGGGCCTTACCCTGGTTACAGGGCAGCAGTGCAAACAGAGGATGACTGGTGATCACAGGAGAGATCGGCAGGATAAACTGAAGACCAGAGAAATGGAAGTAACCACTTTCCATGAAAACCTGCATTTTTGAATGGAGTTGCTCTATGAGGAAGCAGAGTATTAGGAGTAAAGTGTGATCTAAACTTGTATATCACCCTTGGATGGCAGAGAAAGGGTTGTTAGGTGTTTATATTCACCGATAAGTTGCAGCCATATAGCTGCCATCAGTCACAAACACATTTTCCTTTGTGTTCCCATTGTAAATTCAAATTATGCCCTATGCTCTGCTCTGATAATCGAGCATTTCAGGACCTCTGAATTGTGCTTTCTGCTATTTGGAATCAGAATAAAATTGTTCCCACTGACACGATGGTATAGATTCAGGATTTCAGATGGTAAGTAGCCACTGAATCCCTTGGAACTGCATGTATATGCTATACATAAAGACCTACAGCACACTCTTAAAAACTCCCAGATCCAACAGTGAATGAAAAGCTATTCTCTTAAACATTTAACATTAATAATGACTCTGATCATCAACAGAAAACTTGGGATAAGATTTTCAGCTCATGTAAACTGGCCAATTTATATTTCATTGAAACTAACAGTGCCAGCACATCAGCAAAGCAACCTGGCCCTATGAGCTCACAGAATTCAATCTAAATTATTTATTTTGAAAGAAAGATTTGTTTTAAGTGCTTTCCTGGCCTTTTGGGTGCTCACGGATCATTTGTTCAGTGGTAGTCTCGCATGCATTCCTAATTATTCCTAATAACCATTTTGCATTGCATTAGCAACTCAGCAAAAATGCACTTGTTAGTACATTAGCCTTCTCTTTCCTTGTATGTTTTTATTGGCACAAACTATCTCTGAGTATTTATTTTCATTCAGCTGAACATTGGTGATATTCACAGAGGACCCAAGAACTGCCGTGACACCCTATGTGCAGCAGACTATAATCCTTATGGGTCAAATCCTCTCCTAGTGTCAATCAGCATTAAAAAACTGATGGAGGCACAATGATATCCCGGATGTAGGAGCCGCATCAAGCAATCTTTGTCCCACACTCCTGCCTTATGGGCCACATCCAGAGCGCTGCCCCTTTTGCTTTCACCAGCACTGTACACTTCGCTACCACACAATTCCTTAGCCTCGACTCCTGTTGAGTCCCCACCTCCTCTGCGAGGATGCTCTCCCTGTGTGCCAGGGTAAACAGGCACGTTCAGCCAAACCCCGGTGCAGCCAGGGAGAAGTGACAAATGCTTTCTTGGTGGCAGAAGCGGCCCCATTGTCAGAAATAAGAAGAATCATTTCCTGGTTACAGTAGCCTTCGGATACATTGATCCAACATCAACCCCCAAATAAAGACACTGGGAGTGATATATTGGCTATTCTGTTTCGGTGACTGAGCACTCGAGAGCAAGAATGCAGCTCCCAGAGGCACGACACAAGGACTTGAAGAGGTTGGCTGTATTTTCTTCCACTTAAAACTAGGAGAGGTGAATAGCTGGTGAAAGTGGGGAGGAGATTGATGACTTTGGAAACTGCAAGGCCCTCTCCCTACGTGGGACAGCTTTGGTAGAGACAGTCAGCTTCCAGCCTGACCTTGCCCTCCCTGACCTGTCAGTAACCTCAACCCTGACCTTGGAAGGACCACCCTTCTCCTGGGGGAAGAGCAGCTTAGGGAATAGAGGGAAAATGCGAGGGGTGATCAGATCAAGTTATTTTCCAGGAGAAGGCAGCCTGTGAGGCATGTAGAAGCTTGATGTCCTTCTCATGCTTTGGTATTCAAGTTGCAGCAACCTGGTGGTGCTCACATGGCGTTAGCCCCAAGCATGATCTGAGACTGATTACCTCATTACCCTTCTGCATAGAGTGCCTTCTTGTCTCCTCTGCTGAATCCCCATCTTCATGGCTCTGTGGGTGCCATCACAGCAGTTAGACTGCATTCCTGATGGAATTTTTTTAATCTCTTCTTCTTCAAAAGTCATCAAGATTGAAAACAGGCTCTTTCCAGACCCAAACATTTCAGCAACATGAGCCCAAATCCCATCCTGTAGCTCTCTGCTTCCCCCTGCAATGAAACAACCCCCTTCCCTCGGAGCTGCCTCCGCTTTCTAATAACCAGCCATCCTTCACCGTCCTTCATCTATAAAACACTCAGTACACACGGCAGCTGAGGGGGAGGGACTGAGGGGCTGGTGGAAGCCACTCAGATTTCACATTTATTTAATAGCCGTGGCTGTGCTTGTTTGATTTATCTTCACACATACGTTTGACAGATATGGTCTCATAAAAACTCCGCAGAGTAAAAACACCAAAAAGGCCTGCAGCCATACTGTGCTAGCAGGCCGTCTGGCTCCAGCTCCAAAGCTAAGCAGAGATCAAGCTCGCTGCAGCTCACAGCACCCCTCAGATGGGAAACTTTTGAGTTTGCAATGCCCGAAATGCAGGGTGCTCAAGGGTAGCTGGTCCCGAGTTCCCCAGGTGTCTGGTCAAAAAATGAAAAAGGTCCTGATTTTCTCTTACCTTGAAAAACTCTACTGCACTTCATATAGATTGCTTTGTTCAAATAAACTTACATTTGGGTGGGTAATCTCATCCTTCCCCTGAATCCTCTGGGATATAGTGGTGTTCAGCATATCTCAAGAACGTTATGATTTTTATGGCACTTCCAAAAACACCTCTCCCAAGTTGTACCCGCTGAAGAGTAAGCTTGCTTCAACCTTACCTTGCAAGGGCCTTATGAGCTTGCTGTATTTGTATTACTCCTAATGTTCCCTTAAAAAAATGAGGTTGTATTTAATGAGTCAGATTCATACTGTCGTGGTTCTGATAAATACATTTTCACCGAGGTGGAACTGAGCCTTTGTACAATTGGCGCACAAAGCAGCTACTATGTAGTTTGGGATGCAGGCTCCGCAAAAGCACAACCCACTTTAACATACGCATATTTCACAGTGGTTTTTTTAAAGGGGAGCACACCTGAAACTCTCATTCCCCGCCTCAAGAGAGGCAAAATGAAATAGCTGTAAATAAAGTCCCTAGCGTGCTAGTGTTGCTCAAAGGTAGGGTTCCAGCTGCATTCAGGTGGCGTTTTATTACGCGTATAAATAACAGCCCCGCCACGTCTCAGAGCTGGCAGCACAGTCTGGAAGAAGGAGCTCTGGGCTGAGAGTGAAAGACCCTGTGTTCCAACCTGCTGCTGTGGTGGCCGCTTCATTTCTTTATACATTACTCACACATATGAAATAAGGTTCTTAAGACTTGTCACATGGAGATACCACAGATCTTGCTCGGTTAACAAAAGCAAATGTGAAGGTCTGTGTATCTGGCCCACAATTATCTGGGCTGGTTAAAACCACTGGAGAAGATTAGTGGGAGAAATTGTGACT
This sequence comes from Xenops minutus, assembly GCA_035221455.1. Taxonomy (NCBI): domain Eukaryota; kingdom Metazoa; phylum Chordata; class Aves; order Passeriformes; family Furnariidae; genus Xenops; species Xenops minutus. The sequence goes on along the minus strand of JAWWEE010000001.1, from coordinate 21,823,896 downwards.
GCTTCTCTGTGGGCAGAGGCTTGTGGTTCCCTCTCTCATTAGGGATGATTTTTCCCAGCTAAAGAAATGTAATCTTTTCTGGTTTAGGTGAATAACTAAGGAGGATGCAAGGGAGATTTGGAAGCCTCATGTTTCTCTGACTTCAGATAATCTGGTTTGGGTTATGGCTGTCTCTTCTTCTGCTGATCTCCTAGCTGTGATGTGGGGTCAGGGATCCTCTTGGTGCCATACTCACCCAGTTTTCATGGTTACACTGAGCAGTGTCACCCTTCACAATCCATATATGCAGCTCAGTGCCGGGCAGGGAGTTATTTTCCAAAGGCGAGGACTTCCAGGCAGTGGTTCCTTCTCTCATTTGGGCAGTTTTCCCAGCTATGGAAATGCTGTCTTTTCTGTTTTAAGCAAAAAACTAAGAAGTTTGCAGACACCCTGCCTTCAGGACACACTCACCAGCTGTCTTGTTTTCCAGTGGCACTAAACAAGGACTGTAGATAGTGCTCATCATAGCCTGTGTTTTTGATTCCCTCTTACTCTGTTGCTGGCAGATGAAAAGCTTAATTGACTTAATCACCTTCATTAGTAGCTTCAAGGGCCCCCAAGGCTGACTTCAGACTTCTTTCTGGAGTCTGCTCCATTTGGACAATGTGGACAATGTATTAATTGCAGCACCTGTTGTTGTACCCATCCTCACACAGAAGTGCCACATAAGCTGGGCAGTGTCTGGGCTTGGACACTCAAAACTTATCGTGGAATCATAGAATTGTTAAGGTTAGAAAAGATCTCTAAAATCATTGAGTCCAACTCTTAACCCAGCACCACCATATTCACCACAAAACCATGTCCCCAGGTGCCACATCCACATGGTTTTTGAACACTTCCAGAATGGTGACCCCACCTTTTCCCTGGGCAGCCTGTTCCAAGGCTCAACAACCCTTTCAATGAAGAAATGTTTTCTCATATCCAGTCTAAACTGCTGCACCTTGAGGTCGTTTCTTCTAGTCCTGTTACTTGTCTGAGAGAAGAGACCAATCCCCACCTGGTTACAACTTCCTCTCAGGTAGTTGTAGAGAGTGGTAGGGTCCTCTCGAGCCTTCTTTTCTCCAGGCTAAACAACCCCAGCTCCCTCAGCTGCTCCTCATCAGATTTGTGCTCCAGACCCTTCACCGGCTTCATTGCCCTTCTCTGGACACACCTTGACCTGCAACCAACAGACTGAAGGCCCATGGTCTGACATGGCTCCTTTCAGACACGGGCCAGCCTTCACCTCCCTCAGAAGGCTGCAGGCAACATCAAAAGGCAGGTTCCTGGAGCACACAAAATGAAATAACCACGTATGAGAGCCCGCTATCTCAAGAAGGGGACCACATTTCCTACATATAAATGCAGAAACAGAGGGCACCCTCACACTGGTGGCACAGTCACCAACATGCAGAATTTCTATCCCTTCTTTCTTTTCTTTTTTGTGGATAGCTACAGAGCCACAAGGAAGGTACTGACAAGCAGTCAAGGAATTCAGCTGCTAGTTGGCTATGCAGGACTTGGGAGCTGGAGGGCGAAAGTGATGCATGGAAATTAAGTTAATTTCAAACCGCAGGCAAGAGAAGAGACTTGCTAGCAGTTACTTAAGAGAAGCTGCTGACTGTTTAAATACCATTAAGAAGATTAATGTCGACCCGCAGAACCACTGAAAAATTAGGGCTGAAAGGGACCTTGAAAGGTCAGACCAGTCCATCGCACTAACCCAAGCAGGATCACCTAAACCTCGAACATCCCTGACAGATGTTGCTTAACTTGATCTTAAAGCTCTCCACTCCCCAGGCAGTCCATTCTTTATTATCCCTGTCATTAGAAAGTTTTTCCTAACATCTAAATTGAGCCTTTCCTGCTGTGACTTAAGCCTTCTTTTTTCTTTCTTTTTTTTTAACTCTCCTCCATCACAGACAAGGAGCAACGATTATGTCCTTTTATGTGCTTAAAGACTTCAGTTCTCTCCTCCTTTTGGTTAGAGAATTTCAGTTCTTTCAGGCTTCCCTGGTAGGTAATGGTTTCTCCACTTCCGCTTGTTCTCCCTGCTCTCTACTGCGCTGGATCCAATTACGCCACATCTACCCCCAACTTATTTTCCATCACCTCAACACCACGACATAGCTGACTTGCATTCAGCTTTTGATCCTTTTTCTGAAGAATTGCTACTTAACCCATCACTCCCTCCTCTGTACTCTCGGAGTTCATATTGTTGCTCAAGTGTATGACCTTCCACTTTTTCCTTATTCAGCTGCCTCCTGTTTCTTCTAGACCATTTCCCCAATTTGCCTGCACGGCTTTTAAATCTAATCCTGCCCAACACTACATCAATGGGTTTGTTTCATGGGTAAAATATGATGACCTTATGTTTATCCTTTATAACAAAACAAAACAGAAAAAAAAAAAATAAGCCAAACTGAATTGGATGTAGAGTGAAACCCCACTCAAAGCCACCTTTCACCCAAACGAAGGTGCTGGTAGCAGTGCCCTGGATGATGTTATTCAGCTAGGTTTGTACCTGCTTTCTGGAAGTGTCCAAGGCCATGTTGGATGGGGCTTTGAGCAGCTTGGTCTAATGGAAGGTGTCCCTGCCCACTGCAGGGGGGTTGGATCTGGATCCTCTTTAAAGTCCTTTCCAACCCAAGCCATTCCATGATTCTACTGGAGCATGTTTTCCCAGCTGGCTTCAAGCAGCAAACACCAAACTACTCTGACAGCCACACGACTTTACTGCAGTTAGTCCTCTCCTGCCTCTCCCCTCCACTTATTTCTCGTTGCTGTGTCTCTGCCCCAGCTGTCCCTGCCCCGTACATCCTCACCTTCCCCCTCCCGTCACCCAGACCCTGTCTGCCAGTGCCACATTCCCAGCACACGGGCTCGTGGGAGTGCCGCGGGACGACCATAAACAAACAAACAAACAAATAAATGAGGGTGGTACAAACACCTCCTATTTTTGGGACACCTCGCAGTTTGCCGTCCGCGGGCAGAGCGGCCCGAGGCTGCCCCCTGGCGGGAGAGGCTCGGCACTGACCGCGCCACCCTGGGCTGGGGACACGGCACAGGGATCACACAGGGCATGGCACAGGGATCACAGCAGGGCATGGCACAGGGATAACACCAGGGCATGGCATAGAGATAACACCAGGGCATGGCACAGGGATCACACCAGGACAGGGCACAGGGATAACACCAGGGCATGGCACAGGGATAACACCAGGACACAGCACAGAACTGAGCCCAGGGGGAAACAAGATGAGAAGAAGGTTGCCTAGAGGCTTAACTTCAAGCCGCAAAGGCTCTGGTCCATATGATGAGGGGAACCAACAAAAGACTGAAAAACCAGATCAAATCCTGACATGTGCTTGCAAACTGTCACCTTTTAGGGGGTCTGGACAGAATGTTTTGCACAATCACTTCCACATCCCTGTGAAGTGGTTCTTGGTGCCTTCAAGGCTTTGTCCCAGGTCTGTTCCACACAGGAGCCTCCCTCTCTGCACCCTTGCTTTAGGCTGTCTGGTGCCTGTATCTGCTTCACTCTGTGGCTCCCAGCTAAGGCCTCTCCTCTTTCCTCCTAAGGGCTCTCCTCAGCCAGGGGAAGATGACTGGACTCTTTTGACTGTATTCAAACAGGCATACTTTTCTAGTAAGTCTGCCCCTACAAGTGCTCATGACTTGCCATGGTCAGGAGCAATGGCTTCAACCAGGGTTGAAGATGTCAGCCCTGTACAGGGGACAGAGGTTTTACTAGTCCACCCAGTGATCAATGCAACCTGTGTAGCTGAGAGGGACGATTGGAATATGGGTTATCCCATGAGGCTGCTAGATCAGGGATAGGAACAGAAGTCCAGCTATCCCTTAGCATCCACCTACCCCTACCCCTTTGCCTGTCTGTTCTGCAAGTGAAGGCATTTTCTCTCCCCTGGCATAGTCACAAGGTAGGAAAAGGGAAAGACAGTAAAACAAGCCCATGTGGCACCACAGGAGATGTGCAAGAAACAGAACCTAGAACTACCTTTGCTCTCCAGCTAAAGTGAAATCTACCTCAGTGCCATACAGACTCTTCCTCTCCCTGCTGCTGCTGCACCCCGGCTCTGAGCAGCACTTCGGGCTTACACATTAATCAAAACAGATTGATCTCAGTTAATGTCTGGCTCTACCTGAACTACCTCACTCAGCAAGCGTCCAAGAGCACCCCATGCCCCTGGACCCCACACTGTGCCCATCTTGCCAGCAAGCACACCAGTGATTAACACATACAGGAGAGGACCTGGGCAGGGAGGCTGCACCCCTCCTAATTGACTGAAGAAGAGGAGAACTTGAACCTGCTCCAAAAGGAAGCACAAGCTCCAGCTTCCCCACATTCATTTACCTGCAGCTTGCCCAAACCTGCAAGTAGGCGTCAGCTTGCAGACAGGCAGTTTGGAGGAAGCAGAGTCAGGCCAGTGCAAGTCAGTTGGATGTATTGACCCTCCTGGCAGTTTGGATGCAGACCTTAGGCTCAGCTTAAACATGTCTTTCTTCCCTTCTCCTCTGTCTCGAAGAACTGGCCCTTCCCAGCCGTTTTCTTCAGCATGACTCATTCCAGCTACAAGTCTATTGTATCCTTCAACACTGTCTATCCAGGCCCTGCAAAACTCACCAAAGCAAATTCCATCAGGTGCTACATCCCTTCCATACAGGCAAGTCCAGGGGGAGAAATACACATATTAACAAATATCTCATTTCTGGTTTTAACGTGTAAAAAAAAATCTACCAAAACACACTTTATTTTTCATATATGTTGCAGTAGTCCAGTTTCTCTTAGGGCAAAGCTTAAAGCCAATACAAAGAGCAAGAATGTTTCAAGGACAACCATCTGCTCCTCAGGTGATGATAGCATTGAGATATACTGGGTTCTTCAGTGACACGTGCCAGGAAGCTCTGGTACCAAAGGATGATAGTGCACAGACAAAAACCAAATCAAGCTTCCTAAATCAAACCTGCTTCCCAAAGCAAGCAGACTGCTCAGGCTGCCTGGCAGCCATCATTGAGGTGTGACAACCATAAAGCAGTGGGCTTTAAGTGCTGTTTAGTGAGTTATCAGGAAGGAGTGTTTGCAAAATGCATGGTGATGTGATCACGTAACTGAGCGCTCCACTTTCCAGGCCTCTCAGGAATGGAGGTTTTAGGTTAAAAGTTTTCCTGTACTCATTACATTGGGTGAAGGCTGCTCAGCAATGAATGAAAACTGCCACAGAACAATGACAACTGCAGGTGCAAAGAAGGAAATGCTAGAGACGTGATAGTGCTTCAACGTTTATTTTCCCCAAAGAAACATAAAAAGAATTAAAACAGTTTTAAAACCCACACAGCTTTAGAATACTTCACAATACAGAAATACTAACTGTGCCTCCTGCCTAGACTGACCAGCAGGGAGGTCTTTTAATCAGGCCTTTATGTCAATCGGTGCATAAAGCTGTTTCATTTATTTCAGATACAGAACAAGTGACAGAAGAAATGTATGGTATAGTCATTCCAGTTGGATCAAGCCCAGGAAGTTCTCCTGGGAGGGATGCTCTGCTGCTGACTGGAAGCCATATTCAACAGGTACTGCTCACAGCACATACAGATGTCTGCAGTCAGCCAGTGTGCCATGGTCCCCGTGTAACAGCACAGAGACTGTGCCAGGCAACGGGGCTCCAAAACAACCGGTACCCTGGAGAGGGACAGGGAAACACAGAAGCAGGAAAGCTGACCTAGGTTTCTGTTAGAGGGCATGGTGCTCTTCCACTCTTCCCCCACGTTAAAGTGAAGTGATCTAGCTAACTGCATGAGCTCAAAAGAGCTGTCAGCGCCACTTAGGAAGACTACTAAGCACCAGACAAGCTTCATTTATTGACACCTTCTCTATGTTGACAATATGTCAGCCAAAGGGCTAATAGATATCTAAGTCTGATCCAAGGTTATGGCTGCATCTTCATGCAGTAGGGTTTTTTTTTTTTGCCATCCTGAAATATGACAGCAATGCAACCTCTCAGACCTCTTGTACAGCACCTGCACCACTGCCCACCTCACACAGTTAATATCAGTGGTGAACATTACCCCTGCTTTTTGGCAGGTGAAGTGCAAGCCTTTGAACCAAAAACTGCTGTGACTGTATTTTGGCTACATTAAAAAACGGTTTCACAGAAAAAAGGAAAGAAAGGGTTAAAAAAAGGACACCAGTTCCTCCAGTAAAACACTTAACTACTTTGGAAAGAAGAGAACATAAAGAAAAGATAATGTATGTTTTCAGTCCTAGATATTACACTTTTACACATATGGTCTGTCTTTTCCACCCAGAACTGCCAAAAGCTCTTTCTGAACTAGTTAATTTTCTGGGGACAAAAAGGAAAAGGTATCTGTACATGTGTGGAAGGAAACTGAAAAACCACTTGTGGCATTACTCTTCAGTCAGTTATACCTGAGACAATTAGCATATTTTATTTTAGATATAAAGGGACTATGCCTGGGTTGTAGTGACAGACTTCCAGCGGTGGGGATAGAATGTAATGGGGTCTGGAAAACCTTACACAAATGAAACTATTGCAAGGAATCTTCTATACCTAGGCTAATGTGGACACTTCTAAATTCACATCACAAACCTGATCATTAGAAGGGAAAATGGATTTCAGAGCACCTACACATCCCTTTTCATCATCTAAAATCCATGATACTTCCAGAGAACTGCACACTAGTTAGACCTGTGACTAACCCAGTCATTCAGCAGAACACTCAGCTGATCAACCTACTACTATATACTGCTGTCTGTGCATTTGTAGATTTGCATAAGTAACTGGTAGCATCTTTCAAGGTAAAAACAGAACATCCCTTTCCCAGCTTACCCAAAATAGTGCCCGTGCTCTATTTCATGTAGCAACTCTGAGCTCTTCTGTTCTTGAATAGCTGGGTCCTCCTCTCTGGAGAGTCTCAAAAGTTTTAGGAAGTGAAGTGGAAGATGCACACATGTTCTGAAGGGCATGGACATCTAGAATCACAACACAAATTACCTGAGTTCTCCAGGAAACACATCCTCCTCCTTAGCAGGAGAATTTTCATGGCATGCAATTGATTTATTAGTGCACTTAAAAGGTAGACATTAATGCAGTGAACTTCCTGACCCGTGTATAAATAGAGCATAGTATAATCCCAGCCACTTTACACAGGATGAAAGAGAGGAACCAGAGTTGTTTTAGCTGAGTATGACAAGAGATGTCTGTGGCACTCTCGCTGCTTTTGCACCTCATAATATTCCCTCTTCTATTTTCTTAGAAACAAGTTAGAGTAGATCTGAGATATCAGTGCGATAAAGGAAAGCTTCCTACAACTAGGTGAGATGGAGGGAAAATAGAAAATGTAAAAAACTCATATGCTTTTGTAAAGACTAGACTTGCCTTGATGCAGCAGTCACAGCAGACAATACTGAAAGAAAAAGTTCCCAGCATTATCATTTGAGTAAAGCTCAGCAGATACTAATATTGCTGCTAAAGGTGGCTTTTCCAATTAAAACAGAATTTGCAATTGTGGCAAAATCACTTGATGGCAAAGTGAGCAAAGCTTAAAAGTCCCCTATTCAGTTTGCCAGCTCTCTTATTTAGGGTAGTTTAATTAATTTGTCAGCATCCATAGCTTCAAGGTTTTCTCTGCAAATGCTCATTACATTTCACCCAGCACTACCACCAGACAGTTGCTCAATTTTCAGTGGTTGTTTACTTGCTGCTTGTAATCAGTTCAATCCTTCACCACTGCTTCAAATAGATTTAAGTGAGCTTTAATGAGCCTGAAGTATCTCTCTCCCTCTCCCATGAACAGAAAGCCTCCAACAGCTAAGTGGATACAAGTAGGTTCAACTCCTTTCCCAGTCACAAGGTCTGGAGTTCTCTTTTCCAGCCCTCAACAGAAGATTCTGGTGAAGACCCTCCCCCAGAAGCTCTTCAAGCCCTTGTCTGAAGTTAGATCCAACCTCTAGAGCAAAATGCAGAGCAATCTCAGAGAAATTGAATTTAATACTGGCACAGTAAATTTGGTTATTGCTAGCTTAATACTAAGAATTAAAACTGAGATACCACTTCAGAAACAAGTTTTTCCATGTCCTCTGCAGCTGTAGACACTTCAGCCTGGCTTTTGCAGTAAAACAAAACTGAAGGGCTCAGCAACCCAGCCAGTACTACAACTCTTTAAATACTGAGCATTTTCAGCACTGTTCTTTCACTCTTTTCTCCCTCCTCATTGAGTCCTTTTGTACCAGCTCACCTGCTGCAGAGGTAACAGTTGTAAGGCCACTTAAGAAACATCTGCTTATGGCAGCTGAAACAGATCTGTGGAAAGGAAAGTTATTTGTGAATGCAAATGGAAAATATCTTTGTGGCAACAGTATCCACTGCCTGTCAAAGAGCAAGCACATAAACCAACCTTCTAAAGGCTTTAGATCCATATACAATAACAGAGGTCGAATAAAGGATAGCAAAGACACAGGAATTAGAAGCTAAAAAGGCAAAAAAAAATTCTTACTTGTAGGCCAGTGTTTTTATGATGCAGAGGTTTGGGGCAGCTGCCAGACAACAGGAGTTTAAAAAAAGGCTCTTGAGCAAACAATAGCCGTATTGTGCAAGAGTGTAACAGTAGCTAGTTAAGAGAGAGGGAAGAAGAGAGACATTCTTTGAGGTAGACTGCAGCAATCCCAAAGAGATTAAATCAGGGCAAATTTGAATTCAATCCTGAAGCAAAAAATGAGTCATAAGGAAGCTGATGAGTCGCTTGAACTTTATAAAAAAGAGTGCATTCATACACAGCTGGCAGTCAGAAGTGATATTAT